>JAUPFT010000026.1:33878512-35078512 GCA_036936625.1 Parnassius smintheus behrii | reverse complement strand
ATTTCAAAATGCTTGCGGGCTTTTTTAAGAACAAATTGCCTCATTTTAGTTAAAAACTCAGACACAGATATTTGAGATCCCTTTAACTTAGTTTTAGCTTTCCACACTTCAGACTTTGTGTTATGCTCATGAAATTGTACAAGAATTTGACGTGATCGACCATCCTTTTGAACACCAATTCGATGGCAACGTACTAAGGACACATTTGTAACATGTGGGATACCCATTTTCTTATGTATGATACCCAGTATTTCTTGTTCAATATTAACTTCTGGGGAGTCAGATATCCCATTAAATAGAAGGATATTCTGTCTGTGCTGTATATCAATAGCATCAATTGACTTAGTGCAGGCTTGAATTTGTTGCCGAAGGAGATTGAGCATGGAGCAAACGACGTCCTTGAATTCATAAAACTCCTCGCCGAGTTGATTAAGAGAGGGATTAGTAGGTGTTGAGGCAGCCTTTAATCTGTTTTCAAATTCAGCCATTTTGTGACTCCAGCTTCCTTCAAGTTCTCTTTGCATGACCTCCACATCAGTTACTCTTGCCATTTCTTCCAATATTTGCTGTGCATTTAGTGAACACAAAGTGAAGTGCTAATGAGTGATATAGTTTGCAAAAACAAAGTGACACTAATGGGTGGTATGTGAATGTCGCAAATATTTTATCTGGACATATATTTCAATAGGACTTCAAAAGAAAAGGTAATAAAGATGTAATTGATATGTAAATATAGTCCAAACACTGGTTTAAAATAATTTTAAAGTATATAAAATAAAGGAGCTAATAAGTCAGCTGTTACTTGTTACATACCTACCCACGAATAAAAAGTTAAAAAAAATTAAAAAAAAATTATACACATTTACAAGATGCGGTTTCTAGCGACGCCAACATAAACCCCAGAGATTAATGTAAAATGGTAATTCTGCCCTCATCATTCGTTAACAGTCCCCAATACTTACATGAGTACACACAAGACGCATTCGCCTATGTACGAACTTGCGGAAGACCCGATCTTTTTGATACTTTTACTTGCAATCCCACATGGAAATAAATAACCGAGGAGCTAATGCCAAAAAAAGTACTGACACGATTTAGTTGCTAGAGTATTTAGATTAAAAGTACAAAAGGAAAATTTTCGGAGAGGTGTAATGCTTCATGTATTCAATTCAATGGCAAAAAAGAGGATTACTGCATGCCCCCATTCTAATATGGTTTAAAGAAAATTTGCGGCCCAGCCAAATAGACGACTTAATAAGCGCCGAGATTCCGGATCCTGAGCAAGATAAAGAATTGTATGATACCATCGTCCGAAATATGATTCGCGGTTCATGTGGAGCACGAAATTCAATATCGCCATGTATGAAAGAAGGAAAATGTGCAAAGAAATTCCCTAAACAGCTATTAAAAAAAACAGTGTACAATGACAATGGCTACCCTTTATACAGACGCAGAGCTCCCGAAGATGGTGGCAGGAAAGTTACAATCTAATCTCGCTCTGGAGCGTTCGAGATCTTAGATAACAGCTGGATTGTCCCGTATTCGCCCATTCTATGTAAAATGTTTAATGCCCACATTAATGTAGAAGCATGTAGCTCTGTCCGTGCAATCAAGTATATCTGTAAGTACATAAATAAAGGAAGCGACCAAGCAATATTTAATCTCAGGAGTGAAGGCGAGGCAAATCCCCTTAATGAAGTACAGACCTTTCAAGCAGGGCGTTATGTCAGCAGTAACTCCTTGGCGTCCCTTTACACGAAAGGCACCCAACAGTTACTCACCTTGCTGTGCACTTAGAAAATGGAGAGCGTGAATATTTCACTGAAAGAAATTTCCAAGAAAGAATTGCATCACCGCCAAAAACTATACTAACAGCCTTCTTTCAACTTTGTCAAACCGACCCCTTTGCAAAAACGTTGTTATATTCTGAAGTCCCCCGCTATTATACTTGGAATACATCTAGGAAGGAGTGGAAACGCCGTATTCAAGGCGCGCCTGTTGCAAATTGGCCCGGTGTAAAGTCATCAGATGCCCTTGGTCGTGTGTATACCGTCCATGTAACTAATTTTGAATGTTTCTGTTTACGATTCCTGCTGCGGTATGTTCGGGGTCCTACAGGATATAAAGACCTTAAAACTGTCAACGGTTAGGAATATGCAACTTATAGAGAAGCATGTGAAACTCTGCATCTTTTAGAAAACGATAATCACTGGGATGAAACCATGGAGGAAGCTGTGCAGTGCCAATCACCAGCCAAAATTAGGGATCTTTATGCAACTCTCATATCATCTTGCGGGCTATCTAATGCACATGAATTGTGGTACTAATATAAAGAGTACATGGCGGAAGATATTTTGCTAAAGTTACAGCAGACACACGCAAACATGACATACAATGAACACATTTATAATGAAGCACTTGAAAAAATTGAAGATAAAGTTGTGGCCGTGGAAGAAAAAGGGGAGATCTCCCGCCGGGCAAGATGTTCTGCCCGGGGAGCGGCCAACACTCCGAGTGATAGTTCGGAGAAGTTCTATATATACTGTCTATGATTCGGAATGTTAATAGCACGATTTAGGCTTCGTTGTGTTTCGGTGTGCTAGTGGCGCGACGACAGCGCCACTACAAGGTAATGGCAATAAATTAAGTGACTTTGGAATGATAAGCCCTCAGCAAACAACCGAAAATGAACTAAGTGATGAAATTATACGTGAAACAAACTGCGATATACCAGCTTTGCAGAAGCAAGTAGCCGAATTAGTACCCCGCTTTCTTCCCAAACAAAAACGAGTTTTTGACAAGGTATTAGGACAAATTGAATCTGAAAATGGTGCACTTTTCTTTTTAGATGCCCCTGGAGGAACTGGGAAGACATTTTTGTTAAATTTATTATTAGCGCAAATACGGAAAGATAAAAATATTGCTGTGGCCATAGCTTCCTCCGGTATAACCGCCACGCTGCTAAGCAGGGGCCGCACTGCACATTCTGTTTTAAAACTCCCTCTTTAATCTAGCCCAGGAAGAATCGCCGATCTGCAACTTTAGCAAAAATAGTGCACGAGGTATAATGCTACGACAATGCAAACTTTTAGTGTGGGACGAAAGTACAATTACGCATTAAAAAGCTGTAGAAGCACTAAATCGAACGCTCCAGGATTTGCGCAGCAACACCGATGTAATTGGAGGAATGGTGGTTTTACCGGCTGATGACTTTCGCCAAACTTTACCTGTCATTCAAAAGGGCACATCTGCAGATGAAATTAAAGAATGCCTAAAGTCGCCTATTTTATGGAACAAAGTGACAAAGTACAGTTTAACTACGAATATGTGAGTGCATTTGTATAACAATGCTGAAAACTATGCTGACACACTATTAAAAATTGGCGATGGGCGGTTGGAAACGGATGCTGAGGGCTGTGTTAAATTGACGAGTGATTTTTGTAATTTAGTACAGAGTCATTTCGAATTAATTGCGAGCGTTTATTTAGATTTAACGAACAACATGCATTAATACAAATGGTTATGTGAAAGGGCGATTCTTGCACCAAAATGAGGGCGTTAACAAAATAAATTCAGACATATTAAGCGAAGTAGCAGGAGAAATAACAGAGTATTTGTCATTAGACACAGTTATGGACACAGAACAGAGCACTTCATATCCCGTATAGTTTCTAAATTCTCTATAGTTGTCAGGAGTGCCCTCATATAAGCTTCAATTAAAATTAGGCGCTCCAGTCATGCTTATGCGAAATTTAGATGCTAATCGGTTATGTAACGGGACAAGGCTGCGTGTGACACATCTTGCATGGAACGTAATCGGTGCTACAATTTTGAAAGGCGTAGAAAAAGGTGAAAATGTTATTATACCACGGATCCCTATAATTTCCACAGATCTTCCTTTTCAATTGAAAAGGTTGCAGTTCCCTATTAAGCTCAGTTTTGCAATGACAATTAATAAAGCGCAAGGGCCACCGTACAGGTACCTAGGTGGATTGAAAAGTACTCGGCCTAACACAGATCCATTCAATTCTAAAAATCAAATCTACCCACATTATTTAGTTCAGTTCAGACTAGTTCATTGTGTGAAGTTCGAAACGTGTGCGATAATTAGTTGTGATTTTATAAATTTATTAACAAATTAATCGGACATAATTTCCGCGAATGGAGCAAATCGAGCAGCGTGCCGTCATTAAGTACCTCCATAAGAAGGGGCTATCATCAAAAGCCATCCATGATGACATGGTCAGTACATTAGGCGATTGTGCTCTGTCATATTCATCCGTCAAAAAATGGATAGCAGAATTTAAGCGTGGTAGAGAGAGTGTGAAAGATGAACCCCGCTCTGGAAGGCCTTCGACGTCAATTACTGACGAAAATATTAAAAAAGTACTTGATTTAATAATGGGAGACCGCAGATTAAAAATTAGAGAGATAGCCGAGATTATAGGCATCTCTTATGAACGAACTCAAAACATCATTGTCAACGAGTTGGGTTTCCACAAGGTGTCTGCTAGGTGGGTTCCGCGACTGCTTTCAGTTGAACAAAAAAGGACGCGATTGACAATTTCACGCGACTGTTTGGAGTTATTTGAAGCCGATGCAGATGATTTTTTGAATCGTTTTGTTATTATGGACGAAACATGGGTTCATTACTGTACACCGGAAACAAAACAACAATCAAAACAGTCGAGAAGACATGGTTCACCACCCCCTAAAAAGGCTAAGTCGATTTTGTCGGCAAATAAGGTGATGGCTTCAGTATTCTGGGACTCGAAAGGTGTGATTATGATTGATTATCTTGAAAGGGGTCAGACTATAAACTCTGATTACTAATGCATCTTACTACGTCGTTTACGACAGGAAATAAAAGAAAAACGTCGAGGAATGCTCAGAAAAAAAGTCCTGTTTCATCAAGATAACGCCCGTGTTCACACGTCAGTACAGTCAATGGCTGAAATTCACAACTGTGGCTTTGAACTGTTACCGCATCCGCCGTATTCACCTGATCTGGCACCATCAGACTTCTTTCTGTTCCCTAACCTAAAAAAAACACTTGGGAGGTCAAAGATTTTCGACAAACGACGAGGTCAAAGCAGCTGTAGACGCATATTTTGACTCTAAGGAAGAATCATTTTTTTTACAACGGTCTAAATGATTGGAAGGGGAGGTGGCAAAAGTGTATTGAACTTGATGGTGATTATGTAGAAAAACAAAAATATAACTGATTTAGTATGTGTTTATTTTCGTGGTTAGGCCGAGTACTTTTCAATCCACCCTCGTAGCGGGGGTCAACTTAGAAAAACCGTGCTTCTCTCATGGTCAGCTGTATGTAGCATTTTCGCGTGTGTCAAATGCCCAGAATCTCCACATTCTTACCCCGAATGAAAAAAAGCATTTTCGCGTGTGTCAAATGCCCAGAATCTCCACATTCTTACCCTGAATGGAAAAAAATATAACATTGTGTACAGTATCGTCTTAAAATAGTGTTCAGTTAGTTTTCTTTTCAAAAATTCCCACAATCAATTAATCAGAATTCCCACAGGTCTTCCCTTTCAATTCAAAATTTCCTATTTAGCTCAGTTTCTTTTCAATTCCAAATGCTGCACCTCTGATGGACCTATTAAGCTCAGTTTCCTTTCAACTAAAAAGGCTCCATCTCTGAAGGATCTTTTATTTGGCTCAGTTTCCTTTCGATTCAGAAAACTGCATCTCTGACGAATCAATTTAGCTCAGTTTTTTTTAAAAGTCTGCACCCCTGACGGATAATTATGCTCAGTTTCCTTTAATTAAAAAAATATCCCATTTCCATTTGGAATAAAAAGGCTTTTTTCATGCTTTCCTATATTACATGCATTTTTATTACAAGCAAGTAGATGGTGTGGCGATGGGCTCACCTGTATCTCCCATTGTCGCCGACATATTTATGGAAGACTTTGAGGAGAAAGCCCTGCTTACTTCTCCCATAAATCCAAGATTCTACAAGCGGTACGTAGACGACACTTTCACAATTCTACCTTTAGATAAAGTAACTGCATTTTTAGACCATCTTAACTCTATAAATTCTAAAATTCAGTTCACAATGGAGTTAGAGGCAAACAATTCTTTAGCTTTTCTAGATGTGTTAGTAATTCGGAAACCTGATAACAGCTTGAGCCATACTGTGTATAAAAAAAGACCCATACAGATAGATATGTTAACGGTGATTCTCACCCCCATCTTTCACAGTTAGCTACCGTGGGTGAATCGTTATTTCAGAGAGCACGAGGGATCTGTGACATTAAACACCTGGCTGCCGAGCTCCACCATGTCAAGCAAGTTTTGCATGACAACAAGCTTCGGGTCCCGCGCCTACGTCACAGTGAACGAGTGAAGCCGGCCACAGTCGAGCGTGTACCTGCTGTACTGCCATATGTTAGAGGAGTCACTGACAGGATTGGCTACATCTTGAAGTGCGCTTCCATCAAAACATACTTCAACCCGCCGAAGAATACTGGTCAGTTTTTACCATCACTCAAGTGTAACGTCCCTCTGCAAGATGCAGGAGTGTACAAGCTTGATTGTGAGTGTAGTCTCTCCTACGTAGGATATACTAAAAGACCAATTAAAACCCGCGTTAAAGAACATATAGCTGATGTGAAGAATCGACGCTCCAGGAAATCTGCAGTCTGTGGACACGTACAGGATCGCCCCCGTTATTACATCGGATTTGATAGACCACAAATCCTCGCTAAAGAACACCGATTCCTTCCAAGGATTATTCGCGAGGCTATTGAAATTAAAAAACATCCTAATTTCAATATAGAAGAGGGCTGAGTGCTACCCTCTGCTTGGGATCATACAATTAATAAAATTAAATCCCAACCCAAGCATACAACTGCAAGACTTCAAGATACCATTAGTTCATATTTTGTAGTTGGGAACAAAATTTAAATTTTTATTTATGGTAACCGCTGTTAATTAGGACATTTGGACGTTGAACATCTCAGTCCCCCCCCCCCCGACCATGGGTGCTGTAAAGCGCTCAAAATGCCAGGTATTTATAGTTAAATATACGCGATAATAGCTATTTTTCACGTTTTGAAAAGTAGTTACATTTGGATGTGTAAACATCGTAAACTATCCCTTTTCTACATTTATTACTAATTATAAGTCAGTGCTTAACTACAATTTTACCTGGTGGTTAGTTGAGATAAAGCCCTGGATGGTTAATCGCACTGTCTTAGCGCAATAAAAGCCTAATCACTCTTGCTTTCAAAATGCTCAGGTTGTACATATTTGGACGGAAAAGCAAATGCCGGCAGATCATTCCACTTCTCTGCTGTACGCATAATAAAAGACGAAGCAAACCGTTTACATAGTTCAAATGCGTATTGAATTTACAACAAAGAGGTGAAAATCCGTCAACCACGTGATTGTCCGATGGTGAAAAAAGGAAGGAGGAATTAAGACATGTAATTCAAGCACACACTCTTCGAAACGTATCCTGTAGACTATGGATACTGAAAGACAGGCTTCTTTTTTCCTGTGTTCAAGGTTGACAAATCTGTTTTCAACCAAATCAAGGTAAGCAATAAGCCTACGTAACTCCGATGATTGTAACGCTACTAGGTAACCATATGATTTTATCATCTAAATCTCTAGCAGTATTTTCACAAGAATAAATTTTCTGTGAATTGTTAGACTTTAGAATTGGGTCGACTAAATCTAGTCCAATTTAACCCTCAGAAGAAACAAGTTTGCGCGTTAATCGCTAAAAAGAACCCCTTTGTCGTATCTCCCCAGTTTCATGGCACTCCCCTTGTTGCCTCAGCCGGTATCGGTATCCTCGGCATCGACTTATCGAGTATGTTGTTGGTATTTGTATTATTGTATACGTAGGTATTTATGAGAGGAATAAATCAGTTGTTGTTTCGCTAACGAACGTGTATTATTGCAAACACAACATGGTGTCAGAAATGGGATCATAAGCATAGTAAACGCTTAAAATCGAGGACTTCAATAGAATAATTGCAACATATATACATAGCATAATATTTATGAAAAGTAGTAAACTGTGAAATAATTATATAACGTGTGTCTTGCAATTAACAGTGGAGCACGCGCGTCCACCCAACGAATTACAGTTAGAAGGCGGACCCGTCAGCAGGGCTGATGCTTGGAAGAGGTGGAGACAACAATTCATATCATTTGTGCAAGCTTCGGTTGTGCACTCGGAGACATTGGCAGTAAAAACAAGTTTACTTTTCAATTTAATTGGTTCAGAAGGATTCCACATTTATCAATCTTTTACGTTCACTAAAGAAGAGGATTTTGATGATGTGCAAATAATATTAAGTAAATTTGATGAATATTTTTGGAACTAAAATTAATATTACATTACTAAGATACAAATTTTTTACTCGCAATCAAGAGGAAGGTGAAAATACAGCGGTATGCTACGTCATTGCGGTTATTGAGTAAAAATTGTAAATTTGCAACTTTAGAAGAAGAGATGATAAAGGATCGAATTTTGTGTGGTGTAAATAGCACAATAATCCGGGACCGTTTGCTCAGATGTGAGGACCTAGACCTGGACAAAGCTGTGAAGTTATGCCAGGCCGAAGAAATTTCGCAAAAGAGTAGGCGTCAACTAAGTACTAGTGGTATGTGTGCTAGTGTAGTGCAGGTAGATAATGTCAAACAAAGGAGAGGACAACGCGACGCGCAGCGTACAGGCGCCGGTCGCGACTCACGGGGCTCCGCGCTGTTGACTCGAGCGCTGTGCAATGCCTCGACGTCCGACCGTTGTTTCATTTGTGGTAAACAAGTTTACTTCGCTCGGGTATGCAAGCAGAATTTAAATAGTAATAAGGTCAGTGTAAATCGTGTATAAGAAATTGAGCAAAATCAAGATGTTACGCGTTCTGTTGATTGTGAATCGTTTATTATATCAACCATAAATGGTCAAGAAGATTGTTCAGATGGCTAATTCGAAACATTATATTTTGAGAAGGGAGTCGAAAACTTTAAATTGGACACGGGGGTGGATATAAATGTTTTATCTTTTGAAAGATTTTTGCAACTGGGTTTTGATTCCAATATAATAAAAATGATTGTATTAAATTAGAATCGTATAGTGGTAATATATGTAATACCAGTAAGAGGCGTTTGCTATTTAAAATATTATTATAAAAATGTTTGTTATAATTTAAAGTTTGCGATTGCCGATTTACATTGTCAAAGCGTGCTGGGACGACAATCGTGTGAGAAGTTAGGGTTAGTCAAACGAGTTCATGAAATTAATATATCAGACTATGATGACTTATTTAGTGGTATATATATATATATATATATATATATATATATATATATATATATATATATATATATATATATATATATATATATATATATATATATATATATATGATAGTTTCCTGGAAGACACCCAGTCTTCCAGGAAAGTATCATATTGTTTTAGACGAATCCGTACCTCCGGTGATTTGTAATCTTAGGAAGATTCCGTTAAGTTTACGTGAACGTCTAGCAGATGAGCTTAAAAATATGGAAAATCAAGGTATAATAAGAAATGTTTTTCATCCAACTCAATAGGTGCATCCAATAGTCCTAGTCGCAAAAAAGGACAACGGGATTCGCGTGATTTTATTTTGTTGCCAATTAGATTTCTTTTTTCGTTTACCTTTTATAAAATTATTTAATAAAACATAAATATTTCTAATAAACATAATATACAAGTTAAAGGAAAACAGTATTTTACAAAATTATACAGTATAAAACGCTTAATTTAAGTAAAAAATACTTGCTAAATGAGTTGCCTCGCTGTATTGCGAGGCTGATCCGCTGACCAAAATATCTTCTAGCTTTTGGGTCACCAGAGACATTGACAAGGCGTGATGAGATATCCCTGTACAAACGTCTTGCATCAAGACCCCACGGCCCCAGCGTTTCTACACCAAACGGCACAAACATGTATCCCTCTCCGAGGGATACATGTTTGTGCCGTTGTGTTAGACTCGGCAACAGCAGCAGCAGCGCCTGCCTTCTGTGCAGTCGCCGCAAGATGTGATGGCGCTAATGTGTCAAGACAAGTTGCATCCCATACTAAGGAGCGCCCATTTTTCCATGGAATGAGCGTCATTCCATCAGGCCTCTTGCCATCGTCCCGTAATATACCGTTTGGCTCTAAAATTGCAGGTATATTTGCACTGGTTAAGGCTCGTCGAATGACGTCATTAATGGCTGCATGGCGGGGAATACGACCAGCACTTCGCTGGCATGCCAGGCCGTGGTGGCCAAGAATGTCGACCTCTTTACCACAGCGGCAGCGATGGAGCTCATTGGTTTTTAAACCCAATCTCAGGCTGACAGAAAGTGAGAAAGTGGTACTGTCCAAGAGTGTACCGATATACGATGAGGGCGGGGCATTCAACCAATAGCCCGACTCCTTCTCCACAGATGCTAAAAGACGGGCTCGCTCTGTAGGGTTCGCACAGTTTTCTAATAGGTTTTTTTGAACCTGGATACAGAGTGGCTCATCCCAATGCCTCTGCGAAGCTGTGTTTGTCGTAAAAACTTGGTCCGGCCCGGTCTTATTGATCCAGGCTTCCATGGCCTCAGCCAAGCACGAGACCTCTACATCACCGAGTGATGGGTTAATAACTGTTTCAATGAGGTCTGACGTGCTATGAACTGAAGACAAGAAAGCCGGAAGTGCTACGCTAGAAACTCTTCTGATGCCTAGACCACCAAGTCTAATCGGAAGAGTGGCCTGAACCCAGGATTTTTCATTTAATGGACAATTTAGAATTTCTATCATAGTTATCCTTATAATATCATCGAGGCGATTTAAAAATGGGACGTGCATCCAAAGAGTTGAACACCGCAGCACGTACGTAAAATTTGGCACAAAAAGACAGTATTTTAGTATGGCATGTGCCATGTGTGGGCTAATTTCTTTTAGACGACTGGATGACTCCTCAAATGTTTTACTCACAAAGCATTGAAAGGAGTCATATAGAATGGGAGCACCTAGAAGGCGAAGTGATTTGCTGTTAATTATTTTTATATTTGGGGCTAGGGAGTTAAATTTGCTAACAATTTGATCTTTTTCGGAGGTGGGTAAATTCTCATTCACAAAAGGTCGCATTTAAAAAAAAAAACAATTTAAGGCCAATAGAACTGAAAAAAGTAATAAGACTGGTTAAATCGTCAAGCACTGAGTTCGCTTCGCCTCCCAGTGTTCCATCATCTAAATACCAGACATTGAATTTTGATTTGAGACCAGAAATAAATGGATGAATTGCCAGACTAAAAATTGCCGGACCAAGCGAGTCACCCTGCTGGCAACCAACAGCGGATAAAATTTGGTGTTTTTTGTACATAAGTGAAGATGGTGAACTGTAACATTGCCAAAGGTAATGGTATATGGATGGTATATTTTGTTTTACCTGTGTCAGCAGAGCTCCTCGGTCTATTGAGTTAAACGCATTTTCAACATCCACCTTCAGCAGCTTCTCACCGCTGCCTCGTTTCAGAAAGGTGCGCGCCGCATGAACAGCCCCTTCACATCCGCCTTTTATCCCGAAACCTAGCTGCACTGGTTGGAATATGGCCGCGAGGTCTGGCTGGATATGTTCGCAGCAAAGCTTTGAAACAACGCGGCGAATTGTGTTACCAACTGCTATGGGCCGAATAGTTGCATTCTTTTTTTTAAGGGCGCACAGGTTTGCCCCATAAAGTATCTGCATTATGTTTGGGCAAACTTTTCCGGAAAGCATTAAATTTACAAGCTGCGTCAAGACATTTAGAAGGTCTCGGCCAGTGTTTCCCCTAGCACCTGATAGAAGATCTTTTAAATGTTGAGGTGAAAGACCATCAAGACCACTGGCCGATCCATTACTAAAGGAATCGATCGCAGCCTGTACTTCCTCAGCAGTGGTTTCCGGTGTACGCCCAGAGGGTTCAGGAGCATCCGGTAACTTTAAGGGAGCCGATGGAAGTGGATGTTTAGCCATCAGGGAAAACAAAGTCTCCGGAGTATCAGGGGCCACCGCATCACTCGAGAAAAGGAGGCGAGCTGCACCTTTCAAATCGCCATCGATTAACTTTGATTCAGTTTTTTTTATAATATTGTAGCTAATTTTATTTATAAATTCATTCTGTGTTTTACTATTGTCGAACGAGTTTACTGAGCTAAAGCAATTATCTTTTATTATTTGCGTGAGAGAGATGCCTTTGCCTTCACTATCCTTAGCAACGTGCAGTGTGCGATATGAAAAAGTGAGTAATTTTTTCGAACTTTCTGAATCATTTTTATTTACTATGTCATTGATGCATGACGACAATGAGAGGGCTACACTATTTCGTGCACCTCTTGGTATTCTTTTTATGACTGAACAATTGAATTTTAAATGGCTTAATTTTAAGGAAATGTTTTCGTTCGATGGGCAATCTATTTGTGGGGGGCAATCTTGGACTTGTAGTGATTTGTGGGTTCTGGTTTTATGAATATTTAGGCCTCTTTGCCCTTTGAAAAAGCGTGGTTGTGAACAATCTGTACACTGTACGAGGTGTTGTGATGCGGCCACCCCTGACCTCTCCCTTGAGGAAAGCCTATCAGCCAGAGACATGCAAATTATTTACATTAAATATATAGATATGTACAAAAATAACAAAAATATGGAAAATTAATAAAATCTATACTTACAGAACAAAAGCATAAAAATATTTTACTTACAGCACCAACACAATTATTTACATTTATATATGAACACGGCATTAGAATCAATTAATCATTTAAAGAAAAAGTCTTTAAATATATGTTGTTAGCGACGACAAGTAAATTTAAAAACATTTAATCTCAATTGTTTCTTATTTGTGATCTAAAACTAAGTGTTAGCAATTAAAAGTGAATTTAAACGTTTAATCTCAATTGTTTCTTATATGTGATTTAAACTAAGTATAAAAACTAATAGCATTAATACCAAGGGAGTGAAATAATAACTTATATAAAGAAACGAAAATATAAATTAGTAAAATATATATAAATTAGTAAATTAGTTTAATTAGAATGATAAAAACAAAATATGAGTTTAGTTACCTATTAGAAACTTTCTTTTATTACAATTTTAAAGAGTTGTATTAGAGATTAGAGATTTTAACATTTAAGAGTAAATTTAATGATTTGTTTAATTTTCTTTCTCTTAAAGTAATTTAATACGATAATATGTCAATTAATCTCTTATGTAATCTAATTACTCATTATAGAAATAGATTTTAATTTAATAAGAAGTTGAAATATGTTCTGTATAGAGCCTTAAGCATAGCAATATCGTGATAAGCGTTGTGTATTCCTGCCGCCTGGCGGCGCTACTTGTATGTTGTGCGGAAAAAGCTTAGCTACTCCGAAGCTAAACCATAAGAAGACCGCGCCAATATTTTTATTTTTTACAAGTATAAATTAAAAGTTTTATGAATGTTTTATATTCGAAATAATAAAGATAAGTCATATCTATTGTCAGGAATGAATAAAAATATTGTAAGGTATGTTTTACCACACTAATTAAAGAAATTTGTAAATTTCCCTTAGAAAAGGTTGTTCTGTGCTCTGATTGGTCGACGGGGATCATTAGTGCCTTGTGAAAATTCATTAGTGCCGCGTGCAAATTTTCTTAATTCTGATTGGTCACAGCTGCCTATAAAAAAGGGGCGTTTTTTGTGGTAAAACATTCCAAATTCGGCAATGCAATAATAAGGAATCAAGAAAATAAATAAGAAGAAACTCTCAAGAAGTGTTATTTATTGCTCATCTAACTGCTACTGCATGCTCTCCAGTTAACATCCCGCCAGCATAACCCGCTCCATTTACTAACATTCTCACACACGAGCATCTACATTGGTCCTTCGAAAAGCCGGATCGGGTTTAAGGAAAACTAGGAAGATGCCTTCAAATACAAGATCAAAATCAGTGCAGTCGAATACTACGAGTAAAAGAAAGTAACGCTACTACGAGTACCAGTACGATGGATTGGAGTATGAATACGCCGAGTGATTCTACAAGCACGACGGCTACTAACGCGTCAACTTCAGATCGATCAACGCTTACAAGAGCATCGCCCAGCAGCGTACACAGACAACCCGCACTTCTTAATAAGAACATTGCCGGAAAAGAATCATCATCGGGGGTCGTAACCCATACCCCCCCCCCCCGACCCGCACCGTCGAAGTGTCAGTTCCTCACCAAGAAGAGAGTCATCCAACGCCGCAGATTCAAGACAGAAGTATCGCAGTGAAGACATGTCTGAACGAGGGAAGCATACCAACGTCCAGAGAAAAGAATCTGCAGCAGCCTCACCCTAAGAAGACGACCCGCGATCCAGACACGCTTTCCGTTCGCTCGTCGCATAGGAAGAGAGCAGAAGCGCAAGCAAAAATGACAATGGCATTAAGGGAACTAGAATTGGCAGAAGCTCGGTCAAAAGTTGCTCAAGCGGAATTATAACTTCTCACCGCGGAGTCAGAAGAAGAAGATAGTGCCAGAGCAGAGCTGTTCGAACGAACTCGAGAAGTCGAGCGCTGGTTCATCCAGACCGGAGACATGCCTAATAAGAACCACAAACCAATAGAGGCAGAAGAAAAGAAGAGTGACATCCAGGAACTAGCTTCAGTCATACTAAAGCTATCCGAAAAATCACGTGACACCGTTTCACCGAAGCACCTCGAAATCCCTCACTTCAACGGGGCCTGTGAAGAATCGTTAGCCTTCAAAAGATCATACGAGGATATGGCCGCTTCTTTCAGTAACAATCAGAACCTAGCGCGCCTTAGAATAGCAATCCAAGGAAAAGCTAGAGAAGCCGTCCAAAGCCTGCTGTTCACCGCCGAAGACCCACGCGAATTGATCAAGGGACTAGAAGCAAGATTCCGAAGACCTGGAGCACTAGCGTTGGCAGAACTAGAAAAAATGAGGAACCTCCCAAGAGTCGGCGAGAACCCGAGCGACGTATGCTTATTTGCGAGTAAAGTAAAGAACGCAGTTGAGACAATCAAAGCCCTGAAGAAACCGCAGTATCTCAGTTCACCTGAAACGCTGAGAGTTATAGTATACAAGATGCCGACGTCAATGAAGTTCCGTTGGTTCGCCTACCACAGAAGCAGAAGAGATGAGGAAATTCAGGAGCTATTACTCGTCGAAGCGTTCCTAGAAACAGAAACCGACATGTGCGGAGACTTCGCTCCGCCTAAAGCGTCCTCAGAACAAAGAAGAGGAATAAGAAACCCCGTTCATTTGGTACAAGAAGCGTCAAAAGAAAAATATAAGAAATCATGTCGTTCTGTGAGGAAGAACACTTCGCACTAGAATGCGAGAAGTTCAAAGAAGCCAACCTGAATGGAAAATGGGATATGACCAAGAAGGCAAAGATATGCTTCAAGTGCCTTCGATTCAGGCACTCAAGGATCAACTATAAAGCACCAGTCTGCAAGCTGTGTAAAAGATGGCATCATACCATCTCACATTCTGACAAACCACCAGCACCGATAGAAAAAGAAGCAAAAGACATCAGTAGCACCTCAGAAGAAAAGGTCGCCTTAATTTATAACGCCAAAGGAGAAGAAAAGGCCTACCTAAAGATGATCCCCGTGAACCTCTATGGCCCAAAAGGACAAGTTCGCGTATTAGCACTACTAGACGAAGGGTCAACGGTCACGCTCTTAGACGCATCAATTGCTGAGAAAATCGGAGTCGAAGGGAAGAAAGAAAAACTCACTATTGAAACGGTCGGCGGGAAAGTGTTAAGAAATAATAGTTCACAGAAGATCGAGTTCAAAATAAAAGGGGCCCATAGAAAAGAAAAGAGGACTATCGTAGCAAGAACCATCGACGACCTGAAGCTGTCTGAACAGTGCATAAACAAGGACACCGAGAGAAACTACGAGCACCTGAAATCAATTGAACACCAACTCCTCTACGTCACCGAGAGACCCAAGCTACTTATAGGCCAAGACAATTGGGGACTGATAGTGACAAGAAAGCTGAAGAAGGGCAAACGATCAGATCCTGTAGCCTCCCTCACGAACTTAGGGTGGGTGTTACACGGATGTGAAATAGGAGCAACTGCCACAGTAAACTTCACTCATTATGGCAGAGCGATCACTGGCGAAGAAGACATAGAAGAAATCGTCCGAGAACACTTTCAATTAGGATCTCTCGGGATCCAGAATCGATCGCCATCCAACGACAGCGATAGATGAGCATTAGAAACCCCTGAGAAGACTACGAAGAAACTGCCAAGCGGTCAATATGAAACGGGACTCCTGTGGAAAAAAGATGACGAAACCCTACCCAACAATTACAATCAAGCAGTCCGACGTCTGGTCAGCATCGAAAAGAAACTAGATCAAGACCAAGAAGCAAGAAAGCACTACGAGGAACAGATCCTGAGTCTGATCGAAAAATGATACGCAGAGATAGCTCCAGAAACCTCCAACAAAGCTAGAACGTTCTACTTACACCACTTCGCTGTTGTGCATCCAGTTAAGAAGAAGCTGAGAATAGTGTTCGACGCAGCTGCCAAGTATGAAGGAAAGAGCCTCAACGACGCCTTGCTCTAGGGCCCAGACCTGTTACAATCGCTATTTGGAGTACGCTTCAGAGAGGGACCGGTAGCCGTCATGGCCGACATACAAGACATGTTCTTTCGAGTCAAAGTTAGAGAGGACTACCGAGACAGTCTCAGGTTCCAGTGGCGCGGAAGCCGAAGAACCGGCAAGCCTGAAGAGTATAGAATGTCTTCAATCATCTTTGGAGCAACGTCATCACCGGCAACAGTGATATACGTAATGAATAAGAACGCAGAGGAATTTAAGAACACTCATCCCGAAGCAGTGAATGCAATTAAGAGAAACCATTACATGGACGACTATCTGCAGAGCTTCGCGTCTACAACTGAAGCAAAGAAGATATCCAAAGAAGTGAAAGGCATCCACGCAAGAGCAAACTTTCATCTGAAGGGTTGGACCAGTAACAATTCAGGGATAATATCAGAAGTAGAAGACACCAATAAAGAAAACTCTTTACGACTGACCAAAGAAAAGAAGACTCTGGGACTAAGATGGCTGGTAAAAGAAGATGCATTAGCCTTCAACGTCGGGTTACGCAACACGCCGGAGGACCTGCAAGATGGCAGAAGAACTCCAATGAAGAGAGAAGTCACAAGCGCAGTGATGTCTACCTTCGATCCAATGGGTTTTGCAACACCGGTTCTAATACAAGGAAAGAAACTAATCCAAGGCATCTGGCGAAAGAAAATAGACTAAGATGAACCAATTAACGAACAACAAAAGGAAGCCTGGATGAAATACTTAGAGGAAGTATCAACATTAACAAGGCTGAAGATTCCAAGATGCGTCTCACCCAAAGGCAGAAAAGGTCAGTTACATACATTCACCGACGCGAGCGAAGAGGCCTATGCAGCAGTAATCTACTGGAGAATAGTCGAGCCCAGAGGAAAAGTCCATGTCTCCACGATCGCCGGCAAAGCAAGAGTAACGCCGACAAAACCAGTATCAGTTCCGAGGCTAGAGCTACAAGCGGCTTTACTCGGAAGCAGACCAGCCGCTACAATTGAGGAGTAGTCAGAGCTCGAAATATCAAAAGATATTTACTAGACCGACTCCAGCACAGTACTGCAGTGGATAAAGTCAGAACCAAGAAAATTTAAAACTTTCGTGGCCAATCGACTCGGCGAGATCGAAAAGAAGTCCAAACCAGAAGACTGGAGATGGGTACCAACTAAGGAGAACCCAGAAGACGACGCCACGAGGGGAACCCCAATCGAATTCGACCATAACGCCAGATGGTTCAAAGGCCCGTCATTTCTCCGTCAACCAGAAGAAGAATGGCCGTTTCACTACTTCAAACCAGAGAGTATTATGCCAGAAGAAAAGCACAAACAGAAGGTGTTGGCAACGATGGCAGCGGAAGACACCCTTTTAAACCCGGAAAGGTTCTCGAGCTGGGAGCGACTGCTGCGCACTACAGCCGGAGTGGTTGCCTTTGCACACTACCTATTAAAGAAGAGCCGTAAAGCGACCACCACTGCCACGCGCCAGAAAGATGAGCCTTGGAAACCACAACAGAAAACCCAGAAGAAAGAAGCACACGCCTCAAACCCGTCGACCAACAAAAATGAAAATAAGCGCCTATACCTACCCCTAGAAGAAGAGCACCTAAAGAAGGCCGAATAATTATTAATGAAAATAAGCCAGAGCGACAGATTTGCGTCAGACATAAGAAGATTGAAGACAGAAAAACCTATAGAAAACTCAAGTCGACTTAAGAAAATCGACGTTTACATTGGAGACGATGGAATCGTCAAATTAAGGAGTAGGACAATGAAATTCCACGACCAAAACGAAAGAAGGATGAATCCTATCGTATTAGACGGGAAACAAAAAATAACCCGTTTGATAATAAAATATTATCATAAGAAATTCCTTCACGGAAACACTGCTACAGTAATGAACGAAATTCGTCAAAAATTCTGGATCTTGGGTTTAAGAGCAACTTTAAAAGCGGTCGCACACAGCTGTCAATGGTGCAAGACAAAGAAGAGTTCACCCGGGATACCCCCGACGGGAGATCTACCGAGCGAGAGACTACAGCATCATCAGTTCCCGTTCTCCTGCACAGCCGTAGACTACTTCGGGCCGATGCAAGTTACCGTCGGAAGAAGAACTGAGAAGAGCTGGGGAGCTTTATTCACTTGCCTCACTACCAGAACAGTACATCTAGAGCTAGTACCTTCTCTCAGCACTAGCTCAATGATCATGGCACTCCGACGAATGGCAGCCAGAAGAGGGACCCCGAAAACTATATTCAGCGACAACGGTACTAATTTCGTCGGGGCAAAAAGGGAATTAGAAGAAGCCGCACAAGAAAAAGGCATCGAATGGAAGTTCATCCCCCCGGGTGCTCCGAATATGGGACGCGCCTGGGAGAGGCTCGCACGAACAGTCAAGACGGCGCTAGCAGTAGTTCTCAACTAGAAGAGCCCGCCCGAGGAGGTACTCTATACGCTAATGACCAAGGTCGAACATATCGTCAATTCGAGACCTCTCACCCCGATTAGCATGCACCCAGAAGACGAGGAGAGCCTAATACCGAATCACTTTCTACTGGGAAGATCATGCGGAGCGATGGCGCCGGGAGAGTTCAGTGACACGAAGCTCATCGAAAAAGGATACTGGAGAACCACTCAAAGACTCGTAGACCACTTCTGGAAAAGATGGATTAAAGAATATTTACCTCTCCTGATGCCAAGGAAACTCAAGAGGGGAGAAACCAGAGACCCAAGAGAAGGAGAAATTGTATTAATAGTGGACGCTACGTTACCACGAAACTCACGGCCTCGCGGAGAAGTTATCAAAACCAATCCCGGACCAGACAGAAGAACCAGGGTGCTGGACGTGCGGACATCAGGTGGAAAACTTCGCCGTCCAACTCGACGTATCATCGTGCTGGTGCCAGCGGAGTCGTCGACTCCAGAAAATGTTGTGCTACGCACCGGGGGGAGAATGTTAGCGACGACAAGTGAATTTAAAAACATTTAATCTCAGTTGTTTCTTATTTGTGATCTAAAACTAAGTCTTAGCAATGAAAAGTGAATTTAAACGTTTAATCTCAATTGTTTCTTATCGGTGATTTAAACTAAGTATAAAAACTAATAGCATTAGTACCAAGAGAGTGAAATAATAACTTATATTAGCTTCAATTCTTATTTTAAAAACTACGTAACGAAAATATAAATCTAATTGCTTAGTTAGATTTAATTAGAATGTTAAAAACAAAATATGAGTTTAGTTACTTTTTAGAAACTTTCTTTTATTACAATTTTAAAGAGTTGTATTAGAGATATTAACATTTAAGAGTAAATTTAATGATTTGTTTAATTTTCTTTCTCTTAAAGTAATTTAATACGATAATATGTCAATTAATCTCTTATGTAATCTAATTACTCATTATAGAAATAGATTTTAATTTAATAAGAAGTTGAAATATGTTCTGTATAGAGCCTTAAGCATAGCAATATCGTGATAAGCGTTGTGTATTCCTGCCGCCTGGCGGCGCTACTTGTATGTTGTGCGGAAAAAGCTTAGCTACTCCGGAGCTAAACCATAAGAAGACCGCGCCAATATTTTTATTTTTTACAAGTATAAATTAAAAGTTTTATGAATGTTTTATATTCGAAATAATAAAGATAAGTCATATCTATTGGTGGAGCCACGTGTTTAAGGCTGCCGAAGTCTAGTTCCCCGGTCGAACCTTAAACCTATTACGCGAGATATTAACTAAAGTGGACTGTATATGCGGTTGCTTCTACGCTTACGTAAAGGCGACTACTATAGCATGCGGTATAATGCACTCGCTCTTCCCTAAAACTAAACTATTATTGTGCCAAATCACTGAAAAGGAATCCTGCCTTATTAGGAGAACAAAAAAATCGGAGCCGGTTAAAACTATGTAAGGCAGGAGCTAAATTAAGGAATGTTGACTCACCGGGGTTTCTTCTATCCTGTTGAGCACTATAGCTGCAACTTCTAGAACTTCTTCTGGAACACTCCGGAGAGAGGCGGTGCGCGACTATATCTCACACGAGGTGAGGGAACTTCTTCTAGACAGACACTCTGGGGCCCCAGGGGTGCGTCGGGAGAGAAGCGTTGTGGTTTCAGCGACGACTGCGGTGGAAAGAGGCCGCGCAACGGTCGCGCGTGCCTTATATGTCCTCGGCCCCGATGATTACGTGACATTCTAGAATCATCTTCTTGCCCCTCCCACCCCACCACCCCGATGTGTCGATGGAGGATCGAGGAGGGTATGAATGATATCGTTTTGTCGGAAAGGAACAAGCGGCTTGGCACCTCTACCGTCAAATATAATAATCCAATGGTTTTTTTTTCCGCGCAACCATCTCCCCCGCCCTTCAAGGATTTCCTTCAAAATTAACTAATACAACTAGAGCTAAGATCAACTAACAAAATAACTAACTAACGCTAAGATTACTTAAATTCAACTACAATTTAATCTAGAAAGCTAATTTAAATTATGGAAGAGGCAGGGGGCACAAACGGACAACCGGACGCAAGTAAGACCCAACCGTGGTCTTAACGCGAGCTATCCTAACTACTCCGTCGGAACCGGGAAAGACCTCTTCGACAATTCCTAACGGCCAGTGGAGAGGCGGCGTATTCTCTTTGGTGAGCACAACTACAGTTCCTACAGCTAAAGGCTCAGTTGCTGTGTTCCATTTTTGCCGAGACTGCAAAGTATGCAAGTATTCCATCCTCCATCGCTTCCAAAACGATTGCACTAACCGATCTAATAATTTGTGGCGTGCGGAAATGCTAAGTCTGTTCTCATCCATACCTGCGGCTGGAAAATACTTTAAAGGCGTTAAATTCAAAAAATGTGCTGGAGTTAGAGCCAGCGGTTCCGAGGGGTCACTAGACAACGTACGACAAAGTGGGCGACTATTCATTACGCATTCAATTTGAGCGAGCACCGTACTTAGCTCTTCGAAGGACAAAATTTGATCTCCTATTACTCGGTATAAATGACTCTTTAGACTCTTGATATTAGTCTCCCAATTGCCCCCAAAATGGCTCGCGGCTGGGACGTTCAGAGACCACTCAATGCGGTTCTCGGTTAGAATGTGAGCGAACTCCAAATTATAATATTTGCTAGCTAAGAGCTCATGTAGTTCCGATAAAATAGGTTTTGCACCGACGTAGTTCGTACCGTTATCCGAATACAATCTACTTACAGGGCCACGGCGGGAAAGAAATCTTTTAAATGCACCCATAAAGCCTGCTGTGCTTAGATCACCAACGAGTTCTATATGCACCGCTCGAGTAGTTAGACATACGAAAATGCAGACGTAAGCCTTTGTGGATCTTATACCACGCCCGCGAGTGAGCGTGACCTTAAACGGACCAGCGAAATCAGACCCGGTGTGCGTGAAGGGCTTTACTGATTGTATTACTCTACAAGATCTAAGTTCCGCCATTTCCGGAAATGACGGCTTGGGGCGTGCCCGAAAGCAAGCTATACATCGGTGCACCCGATTGCGTATTAAACTACGTGCAGAAAGAATCCAATAATTCTGACGCAAAATCGACATCAACAAGTCGGGGCCAGCGTGCGAGTTCAATTTATGATGGTAATCGACTAATAAGTTCATGATATGGTCTTTACGCGGTAAAACAATAGGGTGCCGTTGGTCGAAACTCAATTGCGAGTTGGACAAGCGTCCACCCACCCTTACAATCCCATCCTGTAAAAATGGCTTAAGGCGTTGAAAGGCGCGACTACAAGCTCTATTCGATTGTAATCTTCTAATTTCTTCAGAGAAGTGCGCACGTTGAAGTTCACGCAATACTAGCGACTCGGCATAGTTGTAATCGGATGCTAAGACATACGAACGTCGCGGTAACAGCTTCGCGAATCGACAAACGTAAATTACGCTACGCAATAATTTCGACCAAGAGGACAAGCGGTTCGCCAAAGCAATGATTGGAGAAACCTCACTCGAAACGTTCGCCACTAGAGCGTGTCTCTTCTCTTCCGGCGGTTGTGACACTGACGAAGGTTCGAAGTCGGTTATTGGCCATTGCGAGGGATCCAAGTGAACCCAAGCAGGTCCGTGGAACCAAAGCGGGTGGTCCATTATTTGCATCGGGGTGAGTCCACGGGATAGACAATCGGCGGGGTTTTCCGTACCGGACACGTGATAAAAGTTCCGCGTTTCTAACTCGTCTTGTATCTTGGCCACTCGGTTCACAACAAACGTATCCCAACGGTGGGGTGAAGAATGAACCCAGCATAAGGCGACGGTGGAGTCGGAAAAGGCCAATATCCTTTCTATGTGAACTCTATCCCTACATGCGCTGATAACTGCGGTAATAAGCTTGGTGAGTACTAATATTGCGCAAAGCTCTAAGCGCGCCAGAGAGACAACCTTACGGGGGGAGACTCTCGACTTAGAACTAATGAGGCTAGTCGAATTTCTACCATTATTCTGGACGTGGAAATATACAACGCCCCCGTAAGCCTTCTCGCTGGCGTCTGCAAACCCAACGACTGTTATGGCGCTACTTCTATCTACGTTTATATGACGCAGTATTTTAATTTCTCTTAATAAAGGAAGTTCCTCTCTAAAGCGCTGCCACAACCGAACAATGCTGTCAGGCGGCGAGTCATCCCAGTCGCATTCCAATAACCAAAGTTGTTTAATTAAAAGCTTAGCGTATAATACCACCGGAGCTATGAAACCCATGACGTCCCATAATCTAGCAACGCATGACAGTATTGTGCGCTTTGTGCATTTCTCTACGGCCGGATTTACCTTAAGGCTAAACACGTCGGACTCTGGTGACCAACATAGACCGAGCACCTTGTGTGTATCAGAATCGTCGAATTCCTTTATCGCCGAAAGACGGTGTGATAGTGGGATTGTATCCAAAACCGGACGCGAATTACTAGTCCACTTCACAAGATCGAATTGACCCGATTTCATGAGCCTTATAACCTCGGCGGTGGTTAGGGTTGCCTCCTCCACGCTATCGACCGAGTACACAAAATCATCCATATATAATCCGCTCTCAATTGCCCTCTTAGCTTTAGGATAAGAGGGACCTTCATCGTGAGCGAGCTGTCTCACCGTGCGTAACGCATGAAATGGGCTCGACTTTAAACCAAAACAAACGCGATTAAATTCAAACACCATTAGAGGTTCCTTTGGGTTGAAACGATATAAAATGCGTTGGAATCTACGGTCGCATTCACGGACCCCTATGCAAAGAAACATTTGACGAATATCGGTGGATAGTGCTATACTAAACAAACGAAAATTGACTATTATATTAAATAAACTGCCCTGTAAATTTTGCCCACTATAGAGGATATCGTTAAGCGACAGGTGAGTGCTAGTTTTAGCACTAGCGTCGAGCACTACACGTAACTTAGATGTAAGTTTGTCCTCTCTAATGACTCCGTGGTGTGGTATGAAATACGACGGCGTGTCTTCGTAGTTATCTAATTTCGAAGCCACAAGTGAAATGTAACCTTCTCTTATTGTTGGCGACGCGCCTATAAGAATGTTTCAGTTTATTAAGTCAACCGATGACGAATAACTTTTCAAAGACTTATTGTCCAATTAAAATGTTCTGATAAGAAAATGCTTAGTTAAATCTTAAAGAAATGTCGAATTAATGATATGAAGGTCTTGGGTTCGACTCCCAGGCCGGACTAGTTTACTGTTTTCTAAGTAATATCTTTCAATAAATTCATATAGGGAATTTTATGTTATAAATTATGTTACCGGATCTGTTCCCCGGTTGAAATCGTCTTTCCAACGATGTAAATTCTAAGGAATATTAAAGTGAAGTTAGAGATCGGATTTGTTCCCCGGTCGAGATGATCACTCTGTGCACAAACAGAATTAACGGAAGTTAATTGCATAAGTATTGTCTTGTATAAGTATGATATGTTTTGTACGAAAACAAATGCCTATTTGTTATGATCGATTAATGAAAACATTCACTTGTATTGTTATCTGATAAGAAACATGATAACTGATAAGAATCTTATCAGAGATAGTTTCCTACTGTTTGAAAATTATGTAGAAGCACTTACTTATTTAATATTGTTAAAATTAAGTGTATTTCAGACTTTCATTTTTTCTGATAGCCGAGAGCCGTGCAAAGTTAGTTGTTCAAATAGTGTGAGTTCACGGAAGCACGCTGACCACGCCCTTAGGAGGCCAAATATGTAAAAATTTAAAATGTTTGTAATTTCAGCAATTTATGTAAAAATGACTTGTAAAACATTTCAGGTTGATTGTACGTGCTAAAAAGGTGAATTCTGTGTTATTTTTATGTGAAAATTCCTGTGTATAAGTGAAATAATGATAGTTTTGTATAAGAAATTTAAAAGTGTTTTAAATAGTGAAATAAATAGAGAAAATGTAAATTAAACTATTGTATTAGTTAACATATGTATAAATTCAAGTGGGAAACATTGTTTTAACTTTCTGTGTTAAATATTTAAGAAGTTTGGATTTTGAATTTGTGATTAAAATAGGCATGTTTTGTTTTATAAATTAAAGGATTTTTGTGATACGAAAAAATAATATATATCATGGTGTAGATATTGTTTTGTGCTATCTAAATAGATAACTTGTATTTATGTATGATTTATGTGAATAAAGAAATTAAGTGAAACGTGAGAGAGTAATAGTACAAATTCATGTTGTTAAGTTGCGCAGGCACGCGAATGGCGCGGCTCACTTTCGCGTATAGTTCTGGGGGTAGCTTAGTGAACGGGTTTTATTGCAATTCGTTCGGGAAAATAGTTCGGGAATCAAACCAGCAGTCAATAAGAAGAAGAAAGAAAAAGTGTAGGGAAGTGATAGGGAAAAGTGATTACTCTCTCACGGAACGGTTTGAAGATAATTGCTGTTTTATTCCCAAGTGATTCATCCCTAAAAGTTATACAGTCCACATCGAAGAATTAAGGCGTCGGGACCGGGACGACTTCGGAAGACCCGTAATCCCCGTCTGAACCTACTTGCTAAAAAAGAACGAGGTTATCGCCCTGGTGTGTTACTCCGTTGCGGAGATCACATACGTTGTTCCCGAACCCAACGTAGGCATTATAGGAGGCCGGATCGAGAGAAGCCTCGATTCCTCTCTTCTGTTTCTTAATCGAAAGTCGAGTTCCGCTTGGTTCTTTTTCAATTGGACCTTCGGAGCCGGATTAAAAGGACCACCCGAACCCCGCCAGCTGGATCAAGGAACCAGCTGTGGACTGCTGGTTGTGGAAAAAGAAGAGCTTCGGAGCCGAGTGAAGATCAGCAACCGAAGGAAGCCGGAGGTTTGAGCTGAAGCAATAGGACCAAAGGCCAGAAGACCAGGACGTCAGCGCTGAAGGACTGGACCTGGAACTACCGGAAGAAAGAAAACCGGGATTGCGGCCTGGGGCGTGTGCTCGCATGGGGCACGTATCGCAGCCGGGCGCAGGTGTCTTGTGAAGGCACTCATCGTGGCCAAGCAGGGCTTGGCATTTTTCCTGTCGGGCAAGCGTGCTCGGCATTTCCTGTCGGACGACCGTGTCCGGCATTTCCTGTCAGGTCATCAGAGGGTGCAAGAAGAAGCATCCACCGCTGCTACTGCCAGGCGAGGGTGCGCGTGGGCACCTGACTGCATCGCGGCCGGAGGAGGGCGCTCGGACGAGGCGTCACCGGCAACTGGGCGGCGAGCACAGCATACATCCCGACCACCTAACGGTGCCAAACGGTTGGGCTCTGGCACAACACCTTCGGGTGGAGCAGTTCTCTCGAGCGAGACTGCGCTTACACTACTGCTCGACTGTTTCGTCATATTCCTTGGCGGGACAGTTCCTAAACCTTTCCTCCATTCCATTCCTGCACGACTCCATCCCTGGACGGCTCACCTCGGTAGGCCCCGTCCAGGATTGATAGGGCTGATAGGGCTGTTAGGGTGGTAGTAGGGTTGTAGGGTTGGGAGATAAGGGGGGGAGGGGTAGTGGTGTTAGGTTGGGGTGTAGAAGGGTTGTAGGTAAGGGGTTGTAGGGACCGTAGGGACAGTTAGGGACCGTAGGCCAACAATCACCTTCCTGCAAGATGAAGAAGGCACAAGACCAGACAGGGAGAAGCGAAGGGAGCAGGACAAGGACAGGGCTCTCAAGAAAAGCTAAAGAAGCGGAACCATCTGGAGCGACCACAGCTACTGCGTCAAATGGAGCAACTCCTTCAAGTGGAGCCACCACCGACACGTCCACATGCACGTGGGACACAGGGACGTCCGTGGCAACGACGGGCAACAGGACGGACACCAGTGGTACGCAGGCCAGCACCGCACAACAATCCGTTATATCCAGGAGTGAAACGGTGGTCGAAAAAGTAGGTCAAAGGACCGAAGAAGCGGCATCGTCAAGGACAGTAATCGGGCACACTAGTGATAAAGGGTCACAGAGAGGTAGTAGGTCATCGCGATCGGCGAGGCTGAAAGCCGAATTAGAGGCGCGGATTAAATTCGAACGCTCAGAGCTCGAACGAGCACAGGCAGCTGCTGCCTTAGCCAAGTCTCAATTGGAGTTGGCACGACTCAACCGAGAAGAGGAGATCGACTCGAGTGAGGATGATGAAGAGCGGAATACTCAGGTGGAACCTTTCGTAAGGAGTTGGGTTCAGCAGACCATAATGAGCGCGCCGGTTAGTGTAGCACAACCCGACATTACTGATAAGGAAGCGTGTAAAGGATCACGCCGCAAAGGGGCGGAGATCGAGCGCAACCAAGGAAATGCACAGAAAACACACGCGAGTGAGGTGTCAGAATTGACCGAAGCGATTGTGAGTGCAATAAAAATAGCGGGTAAAGATAAGTCTTCCCAGCTTCATTTCCTCCAGGAATTACCGGTGTTCGATGGAGACCCGGGTGAATGGATAATTTTCAAAACGATGTTTGAAGACACGAGAAGCCAATTTTCAGGGGTGCAAAATGTTGCACGCCTTAGGAGGGCATTAAAGGGCACCGCTAAAGAGGCGGTAAAGTCGCTGTTATTTACTTTGTGTGAACCTGAAGAAATAATGAACGCTCTCGAAAGAAGATTCGGTAGGGTTGAGATGCTCATTCTAGCCGAAATCGAGAATGTAAAGCGTATGCCAAGATTGGCAGAAGATTGCCGGAATATAGGATCTTTTGCAAGTCGTATTACGAACGTGGTTGCCACGATACAAGCGTTGAATCAACCACAGTATTTGTACTCACCGGAGTTAGTGAGCCGCATAGTGGAGAAACTCGGAACTATGATTAAATTTAAATGGTTTGAATATCGAGCTCAGTATCCTTTGGAGCCAGAGTTACAGAAGATGGCCAAGTTTTTAAATTTATTGAGTGAACAATTTGGAGCGTCCTTAAACAATGAAAATGCGCCTGAAAAAAGGAAGCGTCCTGAATTCAGGAAGCAAACTGTACACACTTCAAAGGGAGGTGTACGCAACTGTGCCGTGAGCGAGCGCTATATGCGCCGAAGTAATTCGAGCGAGCGTCTAGAACGCCGAAATAGTAAAGGGCACCACCGACAAGTGGTTATGACAACCCAGGATAAGCCTGTAAGTCGGGTAACACATAAGTGTGTTATATGCAACAAGGAGCACTCTATAGTGAGTTGTTACAAGTTTAAGGACATGAATATTCGCGAGAAATGGGAAGCGGTCAAAAAAGCGAAAGTATGTTTCCAATGTTTGTCACCTAACCATAGGAGGTTAGAGTGCAAAGCGAAAAAATGTGGTGTAGAAGGATGTAGAATGTCACATCATCGAATGCTACACCGATACCCCAATGAAAAAACCTCGCCACAAGGGGACGAGGGGGGTAAAGATGCTCAGATTACAACTGTTAGTACAGTGAATGCACTGGCATGTGCATACTTAAAGATTATACCGGTCGAGTTGTATGGACCTAGAGGAAAGGTCAAGACAACAGCTCTTCTGGATGAGGGATCGACCATGACACTCATAGAGGAGTGTATGGCTCAGAAATTAGCGCCTCGCGGACATAAAGAGGGATTACGTATCGAAGCCGTGGGAGGTAAGCGAATTAACGACGACAGTTCGTATCGCTTAAACGTTAAGATAAAAGGCATTTACTCGAGCGACTTAGAAGAGATAAGTGTACAAACAATTAAGTCACTTAACCTTTCTCCTCAGTCGGTAAGCCGAGAATTATTGCAACGGTGTTCTCATTTGACACCGATTAAGGATGAGTTGATGTATGAGAGGTCCAAACCTACCATATTAATTGGTCAGGACAATTGGCATCTCATAGTTACTCGTGAATTAATTTCAGGAGGTAAGAACCTACCTGTAGCATCGCTCACCAAACTTGGATGGGTTTTACATGGTCACATATCGGGTGGTATTAAACCGATCAAGATCGTTAACCATATTTCCACCAAGAAGGAGGAAGATATGGATAAATTGATCAAGGATTATTTTAGTTTGGAATCTCTGGGAGTGTCGGCTAGAAAGCCAGCGAACGACCCAGAAGAACGAGCCTTAAGTATTTTGAACAAAACGGTACGTCGTATACCTAATAATAGGTACGAGACTGCTTTGTTATGGCGCACAGACAATGAGTGCATGCCGTCGAATAGAGCGCAGGTTGAAAGTCGCCTGTTAAATATTGAAAAAAGGCTCGACAAAAATAGCGAGTTGAAAAAGGAATATGAGAAGCAAATTGAAAATCTCATCGTTAATGGTTACGCAGAGAAAGCGAACCATATTCCCATTTCCCCACGTACGTGGTACCTTCCTCACTTCGCAGTGACTCACCCACAAAAAAAGAAAATAAGGATAGTTTTCGACGCCGCCGCAAAGACGGGCGGACGTTGTCTCAATGATGCATTGTTAACCGGACCGGACTTATTGAAGTCGTTGTTCGGAGTTCTGCTACGATTCAGAGAAGGAAGCGTGGCAGTAATGGCAGACATTAAAGAAATGCTCCTGCAAGTGAAAATCCGGGATGAAGACAGGGATAGCCTTCGATTCTTATGGCGGCACAATCGTGACGCGCCACCGGAAGAGTATAGAATGACGTCACTCATATTTGGAGCGGCATCATCACCTTGCATCGCTACATATGTAAAGAATAGGAATGCGCAGGACAACGCACATATCTATCCAGAAGCAGCTTCCGCTACGGAAAGCAATTTTTATATGGATGACTATCTACAGGCATTTCCCGACGTGACGACGGCCGAAAGGATAGTAAACGATATGTATGAATTACATAAACATGCTCCTTTCCAACTGAGGGGATGGGCTAGCAACCGACCCGAAGTTTTAAGTAAAATGGAAAATATATATAAGAGCGACAGTGCTTCGCTGGGAGATAAAGAGCACACAGAGCGCACGTTAGGTTTTATTTGGAATATCAAACGGGATATAATAAGTTTCTCCACAAGTCTTCGTAACACACCGGAAGAGGTGATGGAAGGTTTACGACCGCCTACGAAGAGGGAGATAACTAGCGCTGTGATGTCAGTCTTCGATCCTTTGGGACTCGCATCACCCATAACGATTCAAGGGAAGTCGCTGATCCAGCAAGTATGGAGGACAGGCATCTCTTGGGATGAAGAAGTTTCACACGAATTACACGTGTTATTTTGTAAATGGATATCGGAAGTGAAGAAATTGGGTCATTTAGAGGTACCTAGACCCGTTGCTGAAGGCGTCGGCAAGGGAGAGTTACACACTTTCACGGATGCTAGTGAAAAAGCATACGCTGCCGCGGTGTATTACGTCACCACGGACGAGCTAGGAATAAGGCGGATTACGCTGGTCGCCGCAAAGGCAAGAGTAGCGCCATTGAAACCAATTTCGATTCCAAGGCTTGAATTGCAAGCAGCTCTTATGGGCAGCAGGCTGGCTGCCTCGGTTAGTGAAGAGAGCAAGTACGAGATGTCCGAGAGAGTATTTTGGACAGACTCACGTACAGTGTTAGCGTGGATTAAGTCAGATCCTCGCACCTTTAAACCATTCGTTGCTCATCGATTGGCTGAGATCGAAGATCACAGTAAACCATGTGAATGGCGATGGGTTCCAACGTCACAAAATGTGGCAGACGACGCCACTAGAAATTTTCCTTCCACCTTCGATGTAAGTCATCGCTGGTTTCAAGGACCTGAATTCCTCAGGAAAAGTCCTGATTTATGGCCCAAACAAGTGGACACCATAAAAAGCTTAGAAACAGGTGAAGAAAAATCGCCAAAGGGCGTAAATGCGTTAAGAAAGCAAGAACCGTTAAGTCTACCCGACTACGGACGATTTAGCAGCTTTAAGAAATTCCTTGGGGCAACTACATGCACCTTACAAGCGGTAGAAAAATTCAAGAGTTTAAGAAAGTCGGTTAAAGGACCCGACGACGCAGCCGAAAGGTCGGTTATGTGTTCCAACAAAGTTTTAGCAAAGTCGGTTAAAGGACCCGATGGCGCGTTGGACATAGCGCTCTTGAAAAAAGCGGAATTACTAATTTGGAAGTTCGTTCAAGACGACTGTTTTTATTCGGAAATAAAATGCTTGAAAGCAGGCAAAAGTGTTGAAAGAAGTTCACGCTTAAGTAAATTATCTATGGAAATAGGAGAGGATAACTAACTCCGTTTAAATGGACGATTACCTTTCAAGTCTAATTTGACCGAGGAAAGTAGAAAACCTGTCATATTGGACGGCAAACATGAAATCGTTAAAATGATGATTAGAGAAGTTCATCATCATTTTGGACATGCCAATCACCAGACGGTGATGAATGAGGTGAACCAGAAATTTTATGTCTTGAACTTACGTAATGTAGTACAAAGTGTGTCACATCATTGTCAGTGGTGCAGGACATACAGGTCAAAACCGCAGAACGTGCCACAAGGAAATATTCCTCTGGAGAGAATAGCTCATCATGAACCACCTTTTACATGCTCAGCTGTGGATTATTTCGGTCCTATGAGTGTGACTATAGGAAGGCGACACGAAAAACGTTGGGGTGTTTTATTCACGTGTCTGACCACCAGAGCAGTACATCTGGAACTAGCAGCCTCGTTGACACCAGCGTCAATGATAATGGCGTTGAGGCGATTTATCGCCAGAAGAGGAAAACCAGCCGTTATATACAGCGATAACGGGACAAATTTCAAAGCTGCGAATAAATAATTATTGAAAGCATGCGAAGAATACCATGAGGGCATGAAAAATGAGTCATTTAAGAAATATATTAAATGGAAATTTATACCTCCGGGAGCACCGCACATGGGTGGCGCCTGGGAGAGGTTAGTAAGATCGATTAAAATTGCGTTGACCGCTACGCTCAGAGAAAGGAGCCCACGAGAGGAAATTCTACATACGTTGCTTTTAGAAGCAGAGCACACAGTAAATTCCAGGCCTCTGGTAACATTCAGTATGGATAGTCCTGAAGAGGGTTTGACACCCAATGATTTTCTTCTGGGACGCTCATGTGGTGATCGACCACCTGGATTATTTCTAGAGCAGCATCTGACGGGTCAACTCAATTAGAAGGCTGCACAGAGGTTAGCCGACCATTTTTGGACAAGGTGGCTGAGGGAATACATGCCTACCTTAATACCGCGAACAGGTAATAACGGAAAGTTCATGGAACCTAAAGAAGGCGATATTGTTTTGATAATAGATCATTCGTTGCCACGAAATACGTGGCCGAAAGGCAAAATTAGTAGAACGTTACCGGGACCAGACGGTCACACCAGAGTGGTTGACGTCATTACTAGCACAGGTATCTTGAGGAGACCTACATCCAGAATAATAGTCCTGGTACCCGCGACGCCTCCCAAATGATGGTGCTAACGCACGGGGGGGAGATTGTTGGCGACGCGCCTATAAGAATGTTTCAGTTTATTAAGTCAACCGATGACGAATAACTTTTCAAAGACTTATTGTCCAATTAAAATGTTCTGATAAGAAAATGCTTAGTTAAATCTTAAAGAAATGTCGAATTAATAATATGAAGGTCTTGGGTTCGACTCCCAGGCCGGACTAGTTTACTGTTTTCTAAGTAATATCTTTCAATAAATTCATATAGGGAATTTTATGATATAGATTATGTTACCGGATTTGTTTCCCGGTTGAAACCGTCTTTCCAACGATGTAAATTCAAAGGAATATTAAAGTGAAGTTAGAGATCGGATTTGTTCCCCGGTCGAGATGATCACTCTGTGCACAAACAGAATTAACGGAAGTTAATTGCATAAGTATTGTCTTGTATAAGTTTGATATGTTTGTACGAAAACAAATGCCTATTTGTTATGATTGATTAATGAAAACATTCACTTGTATTGTTATCTGATAAGAAACATGATAACTGATAAGAATCTTATCAGAGATAGTTTCCTACTGTTTGAAAATTATGTAGAAGCACTTACTTATTTAATATTGTTAAAATTAAGTGTATTTCAGACTTTCATTTTTTCTGATAGCCGAGAGCCGTGCAAAGTTAGTTGTTCAAATAGTGTGAGTTCACGGAAGCACGCTGACCACGCCCTTAGGAGGCCAAATATGTAAAAATTTAAAATGTTTGTAATTTCAGCAATTTATGTAAAAATGACTTGTAAAACATTTCAGGTTGATTGTACGTGCTAAAAAGGTGAATTCTGTGTTATTTTTATGTGAAAATTCCTGTGTATAAGTGAAATAATGATAGTTTTGTATAAGAAATTTAAAAGTGTTTTAAATAGTGAAATAAATAGAGAAAATGTAAATTAAACTATTGTATTAGTTAACATATGTATAAATTCAAGTGGGAAACATTGTTTTAACTTTCTGTGTTAAATATTTAAGAAGTTTGGATTTTGAATTTGTGATTAAAATAGGCATGTTTTGTTTTATAAATTAAAGGATTTTTGTGATACGAAAAAATAATATATATCATGGTGTAGATATTGTTTTGTGCTATCTAAATAGATAACTTGTATTTATGTATGATTTATGTGAATAAAGAAATTAAGTGAAACGTGAGAGAGTAATAGTACAAATTCATGTTGTTAAGTTGCGCAGGCACGCGAATGGCGCGGCTCACTTTCGCGTATAGTTCTGGGGGTAGCTTAGTGAACGGGTTTTATTGCAATTCGTTCGGGAAAATAGTTCGGGAATCAAACCAGCAGTCAATAAGAAGAAGAAAGAAAAAGTGTAGGGAAGTGATAGGGAAAAGTGATTACTCTCTCACGGAACGGTTTGAAGATAATTGCTGTTTTATTCCCAAGTGATTCATCCCTAAAAGTTATACAGTCCACATCGAAGAATTAAGGCGTCGGGACCGGGACGACTTCGGAAGACCCGTAATCCCCATCTGAACCTACTTGCTGAAAAAGAACGAGGTTATCGCCCTAGTGTGTTACTCCGTTGCGGAGATCACATACGTTGTTCCCGAACCCAACGTAGGCATTATAGGAGGCCGGATCGAGAGAAGCCTCGATTCCTCCCTTCTGTTTCTTAATCGAAAGTCGAGTTCCGCTTGGTTCTTTTTCACTTATATATTCGTTAATGACGCCGTCGTAAGCTTCCTTTAACTGGGGTGAAGCGAGTATCCTACGCTCCAAGCTGTAGAAACGTTTTTCCGCCATTTGACGCGAATCGCCGAGAGATAAAACATCTCCTTTAAAGGGTAGCGCTACACTATATCTACCGTCGCGATCACGAATGGTCGTGCGGACGTAAATTTCCTCGCATAACCTATCATCTGAGCTAGCTATGGGTGGAACGTTCACCTCCTCCATCTCCCAAAATTTGCGGACTAACGACTCGAGCGGTTCGACAGCCATACCACAATAAGAGGTTGCCGAAATACTATCTATGATGGGGGCGGAGCCAAGGATCACATAGCCCAATACGGTTTCCAGTGCGTAAGGCGCGGTATGCGAAGAGTTGCCCCTGACCTTATTGTTTAACAAAAGATAAGGGAAAAGCGATGCTCCAATGAGCATGTCTATGTTTCCAGGAACGGCGTAAGTGTCGTCCGCCAGAGTCAAATTCTTAAATTCAATCATTGCCGAGGTGTCAACCGAAACGGTTGGCAACCGTTCAGTGACCCTATCTACTACTAGTGCATTTATATCAAAGTTAACATTACGATCTATCCGAGAATAAAATTTTAAATTTATATATCCCTGGGTCGATTTACTAGTGCCTCCGATGCCTTTAATTACAGGACATGAAAGTGACCTATTTATTACTAAGCCTAAGCGCTGACAACATTGTCGCGTTATAAAGCTATTTTGGGCTCCGCTGTCCAGCAGTGCACGGACGCTTTGTTCGTTTCCACGCGAATCCCTAACCAAAATACGTGCCGTACCCAGTAACACGGTTGAAGGAGGTTGTGCTCCCATATTTGTTAATGAGCACAGAGCGACATCACCAGGTCGACCGCTAGAATCGTTGACCTTAGTAGGGGCGAATTCCTTATCCGCTTTACTTGACGCCGCTATGTTGCTATTTTCAAAATGTAATAGCGTGTGATGTTTCCTGGCGCACTTGCTACATACGGAACTCGAATTGCATTTTGCAACTAAATGCTTATCGCTTAAGCAGTTCAAACATAGGTTGTTTGTCTTTACTAATTTATAACGCTCGCTTGGTGAATATTTACGAAAAGTCGCACTTATATAAATTACCGTGTCTATCTTTACATACTAAACAAGTATGCTGGAGTGATGTTGGCGTAGCGGTTACGTAAGTTAACGACCCTGCTATTTTTGATGGTTGAGTCTGTCTACGGTCGACGCACCTTTTAATCTCCTGTTTAACGTTCGGAGAGCGCTGCATCACCTTTATTTGATCTCGCACGAACGATGCTAATGAATGAAAGGAAGGCATCTCCGAGCTACGATGCTCCATTTCAAACGCACGCACGGTGTCGGGGTCCAACTTCTTCAGTGCAATATGGAGAAACACCACGTCCATAAGATCATTAAATTTCAAATTCTTAAGTGCAGCCACCGATGCCACAAATTTATCTAGAAATTGCTCTAAGCCGTTGATGTTCGCGGATGATATAGATTTAAGATCGAATATCTGGTTCAAATATTCAGAAGCTAACATTCTCCTATCTTCATATTTAGTTTTAAGCGTTTCGAATATTAATAAGTAATTGTTTGCTGTAGGTGTAAAACCAGAGCAGATCGACTGTGCCCTGCCACTAAGTTTACTGATTAAGTAATATAATTTTTCGGCGTCCGATAACGATGGGTTATTGTGTATATTGTTTTGAAAACTACTGAAGAAGAAGGGCCACGTCTTAATATCACCATTAAATATCGGAATATCTATTGGCGGCAACCTAATCGAGTCGCTTGGACGTACCTGTTTTTCCGGCTTTGCTTCGTTTTGAGATAGGGATCTCGCAATTCTTTTCACGCGACACAACATATCTTCGAATGCCAGCAGCGGTTGGTAGTTCACTATGTATTTCGGGTCGATTTGTAATTCCAAATGATTAATTTGGTCTAATATTTTTTCGTAATCTATTCGTAAAGAATCTATCGTTTCGATTTCGGTCAAAAAAGTTTCCCGCACTGCTTCTATATGGATGTTCTTTATATAATCACTTATATTCTGCATACGCGAAAAGAGTATGTCCCTCTTAGCATAAAGCGTTTTAATTTTGATTTCACTTCCACTAACTGCCATTTTAAACTATTAAAATAAAGTTATATCAATCACAATTAATCTCACAACGCACAAACAATAAAGGATGGACACTCGGTATGCCGTATTACGTAATTAAATCGAACACCTGCGCAGCGAGTCGAGGTGACGCGTCATTTGCTAGACTCAATAATTTTATCAAGATTGTGGGTAAGCGTATCAAACGGTTCCTATTACACTGTTTCAATTATTTAATAGGCTTTAAATTTAATCAAATACGAGCGCTATAAAACGAATAATTCTGTTTGCGAGTACCTAATCAAAATTTAAATTTAAACGAACACTATTTAAGTCTATTCTATAAATTGGAGTGCATTATCTAATTAATTAATTCAACAATTCGACCAAAATCCTGCTCGAAGTGACCATAAAATGGTGGAGCCACGTGTTTAAGGCTGCCGAAGTCTAGTTCCCCGGTCGAACCTTAAACCTATTACGCGAGATATTAACTAAAGTGGACTGTATATGCGGTTGCTTCTACGCTTACGTAAAGGCGACTACTATAGCATGCGGTATAATGCACTCGCTCTTCCCTAAAACTAAACTATTATTGTGCCAAATCGCTGAAAAGGAATCCTGCCTTATTAGGAGAACAAAAAAATCGGAGCGGGTTAAAACTATGTAAGGCAGGAGCTAAATTAAGGAATGTTGACTCACCGGGGTTTCTTCTATCCTGTTGAGCACTATAGCTGCAACTTCTGGAACTTCTTCTGGAACACTCCGGAGATAGGCGGTGCGCGACTATATCTCACACGAGGTGAGGGAACTTCTTCTAGACAGACACTCTGGGGCCCCAGGGGTGCGTCGGGAGAGAAGCGTTGTGGTTTCAGCGACGACTGCGGTGGAAAGAGGCCGCGCAACGGTCGCGCGTGCCTTATATGTCCTCGGCCCCGATGATTACGTGACATTCTAGAATCATCTTCTTGCCCCTCCCACCCCACCACACCGATGTGTCGATGGAGGATCGAGGAGGGTATGAATGATATCGTTTTGTCGGAAAGGAACAAGCGGCTTGGCACCTCTACCGTCAAATATAATAATCCAATGGTTTTTTTTCCGCGCAACCATCTATTGTCAGGAATGAATAAAAATATTGTAAGGTATGTTTTACCACACTAATTAAAGAAATTTGTAAATTTCCCTTAGAAAAGTTTGTTCTGTGCTCTGATTGGTCGACGGGGATCATTAGTGCTGAAAAAGAACCAAGCGGAACTCGACTTTCGATTAAGAAACAGAAGGGAGGAATCGAGGCTTCTCTCGATCCGGCCTCCTATAATGCCTACGTTGGGTTCGGGAACAACGTATGTGATCTCCGCAACGGAGTAACACACTAGGGCGATAACCTCGTTCTTTTTCAACAAGTAGGTTCAGACGGGGATTACGGGTCTTCCGAAGTCGTCCCGGTCCCGACGCCTTAATTCTTCGATGTGGACTGTATAACTTTTAGGGATGAATCACTTGGGAATAAAACAGCAATTATCTTCAAACCGTTCCGTGAGAGAGTAATCACTTTTCCCTATCACTTCCCTACACTTTTTCTTTCTTCTTCTTATTGACTGCTGGTTTGATTCCCGAACTATTTTCCCGAACGAATTGCAATAAAACCCGTTCACTAAGCTACCCCCAGAACTATACGCGAAAGTGAGCCGCGCCATTCGCGTGCCTGCGCAACTTAACAACATGAATTTGTACTATTACTCTCTCACGTTTCACTTAATTTCTTTATTCACATAAATCATACATAAATACAAGTTATCTATTTAGATAGCACAAAACAATATCTACACCATGATATATATTATTTTTTCGTATCACAAAAATCCTTTAATTTATAAAACAAAACATGCCTATTTTAATCACAAATTCAAAATCCAAACTTCTTAAATATTTAACACAGAAAGTTAAAACAATGTTTCCCACTTGAATTTATACATATGTTAACTAATACAATAGTTTAATTTACATTTTCTCTATTTATTTCACTATTTAAAACACTTTTAAATTTCTTATACAAAACTATCATTATTTCACTTATACACAGGAATTTTCACATAAAAATAACACAGAATTCACCTTTTTAGCACGTACAATCAACCTGAAATGTTTTACAAGTCATTTTTACATAAATTGCTGAAATTACAAACATTTTAAATTTTTACATATTTGGCCTCCTAAGGGCGTGGTCAGCGTGCTTCCGTGAACTCACACTATTTGAACAACTAACTTTGCACGGCTCTCGGCTATCAGAAAAAATGAAAGTCTGAAATACACTTAATTTTAACAATATTAAATAAGTAAGTGCTTCTACATAATTTTCAAACAGTAGGAAACTATCTCTGATAAGATTCTTATCAGTTATCATGTTTCTTATCAGATAACAATACAAGTGAATGTTTTCATTAATCGATCATAACAAATAGGCATTTGTTTTCGTACAAAACATATCATACTTATACAAGACAATACTTATGCAATTAACTTCCGTTAATTCTGTTTGTGCACAGAGTGATCATCTCGACCGGGGAACAAATCCGATCTCTAACTTCACTTTAATATTCCTTAGAATTTACATCGTTGGAAAGACGATTTCAACCGGGGAACAGATCCGGTAACATAATTTATAACATAAAATTCCCTATATGAATTTATTGAAAGATATTACTTAGAAAACAGTAAACTAGTCCGGCCTGGGAGTCGAACCCAAGACCTTCATATTATTAATTCGACATTTCTTTAAGATTTAACTAAGCATTTTCTTATCAGAACATTTTAATTGGACAATAAGTCTTTGAAAAGTTATTCGTCATCGGTTGACTTAATAAACTGAAACATTCTTATAGGCGCGTCGCCAACAATCTCCCCCCCGTGCGTTAGCACCATCATTTGGGAGGCGTCGCGGGTACCAGGACTATTATTCTGGATGTAGGTCTCCTCAAGATACCAGTGCTAGTAATGACGTCAACCACTCTGGTGTGACCGTCTGGTCCCGGTAACGTTCTACTAATTTTGCCTTTCGGCCACGTATTTCGTGGCAACGAATGATCTATTATCAAAACAATATCGCCTTCTTTAGGTTCCATGAACTTTCCGTTATTACCTGTTCGCGGTATTAAGGTAGGCATGTATTCCCTCAGCCACCTTGTCCAAAAATGGTCGGCTAACCTCTGTGCAGCCTTCCAATTGAGTTGACCCGTCAGATGCTGCTCTAGAAATAATCCAGGTGGTCGATCACCACATGAGCGTCCCAGAAGAAAATGATTGGGTGTCAAACCCTCTTCAGGACTATCCATACTGAATGTTACCAGAGGCCTGGAATTTACTGTGTGCTCTGCTTCTAAAAGCAACGTATGTAGAATTTCCTCTCGTGGGCTCCTTTCTCTGAGCGTAGCGGTCAACGCAATTTTAATCGATCTTACTAACCTCTCCCAGGCGCCACCCATGTGCGGTGCTCCCGGAGGTATAAATTTCCATTTAATATATTTCTTAAATGACTCATTTTTCATGCCCTCATGGCATTCTTCGCATGCTTTCAATAATTCTTTATTCGCAGCTTTGAAATTTGTCCCGTTATCGCTATATATAACGGCTGGTTTTCCTCTTCTGGCGATAAATCGCCTCAACGCCATTATCATTGACGCTGGTGTCAACGAGGCTGCTAGTTCCAGATGTACTGCTCTGGTGGTCAGACACGTGAATAAAACACCCCAACGTTTTTCGTGTCGCCTTCCTATAGTCACACTCATAGGACCGAAATAATCCACAGCTGAGCATGTAAAAGGTGGTTCATGATGAGCTATTCTCTCCAGAGGAATATTTCCTTGTGGCACGTTCTGCGGTTTTGACCTGTATGTCCTGCACCACTGACAATGATGTGACACACTTCGTACTACATTACGTAAGTTCAAGACGTAAAATTTCTGGTTCACCTCATTCATCACCGTCTGGTGATTGGCATGTCCAAAATGATGATGAACTTCTCTAATCATCATTTTAACGCTTTCAAGCATTTTATTTCCGAATAAAAACAGTCGTCTTGAACGAACTTCCAAATTAGTAATTCCGCTTTTTTCAAGAGCGCTATGTCTAACGCGCCATCGGGTCCTTTAACCGACTTTGCTAAAACTTTGTTGGAACACATAACCGACCTTTTGGCTGCGTCGTCGGGTCCATTAACCGACTTTCTTAAACTCTTGAATTTTTCTACCGCTTGTAAGGTGCGTGTAGTTGCCCCAAGGAATTTCTTAAAGCTGCTAAATCGTCCGTAGTCGGGTAGACTTAACGGTTCTTGCTTTCTTAACACATTTACGCCCTTTGGCGATTTTTCTTCACCGGTTTCTAAGCCTTTTATGGTGTCCACTTGCTTGGGCCATAAATCAGGACTTTTCCTGAGGAATTCAGGTCCTTGAAACCAGCGATGACTTACATCGAAGGTGGAGGGAAAGTTTCTAGTGGCGTCGTCTGCCACATTTTGTGACGTTGGAACCCATCGCCATTCACATGGTTTACTGTGATCTTCGATCTCAGCCAATCGATGAGCAACGAATGGTTTAAAGGCGCGAGGATCTGACTTAATCCACGCTAACACTGTACGTGAGTCTATCCAAAATACTCTCTCGGACATCTCGTACTTGCTCTCTTCACTAACCGAGGCAGCCAGCCTGCTGCCCATAAGAGCTGCTTGCAATTCAAGCCTTGGAATCGAAATTGGTTTCAACGGCGCTACTCTTGCCTTTGCGGCGATCAGCGTAATCCGCCTTATTCCTAGCTCATCCGTGGTGACGTAATACACCGCGGCAGCGTATGCTTTTTCACTAGCATCCGTGAAAGTGTGTAACTCTCCCTTGCCGACGCCTTCAGCAACGGGTCTAGGTACCTCTAAATGACCCAATTTCTTCACTTCCGATATCCATTTACAAAATAACACGTGTAATTCGTGTGAAACTTCTTCATCCCAAGAGATGCCTGTCCTCCATACTTGCTGGATCAGCGACTTCCCTTGAATCGTTATGGGTGATGCGAGTCCCAAAGGATCGAAAACTGACATCACAGCGCTAGTTATCTCCCTCTTCGTAGGCGGTCGTAAACCTTCCATCACCTCTTCCGGTGAGTTACGAAGACTTGTGGAGAAACTTATTATATCCCGTTTGATATTCCAAATCAAACCTAACGTGCGCTCTGTGTGCTCTTTATCTCCCAGCGAAGCACTGTCGCTCTTATATTTATTTTCCATTTTACTTAAAACTTCGGGTCGGTTGCTAGCCCATCCCCTCAGTTGGAAAGAAGCATGTTTATGTAATTCATGAACTCCGAACAACGACTTCAATAAGTCCGGTCCGGTTAACAATGCATCATTGAGACAACGTCCGCCCGTCTTTGCGGCGGCGTCGAAAACTATCCTTATTTTCCTTTTTTGTGGGTGAGTCACTGCGAAGTGAGGAAGGTACCACGTACGTGGGGAAATGGGAATATGGTTCGCTTTCTCTGCGTAACCATTAACGATGAGATTTTCAATTTGCTTCTCGTATTCCTTCTTCAACTCGCTATTTTTGTCGAGCTTTTTTTCAATATTCAACAGGCGACTTTCAACCTGCGCTCTATTCGACGGCATGCACTCATTATCTGTGCGCCATAACAAAGCAGTCTCTTACCTATTATTAGGTATACGACGTACCGTTTTGTTCAAAATACTTAAGGCTCGTTCTTCTGGGTCGTTCGCTGGCTTTCTAGCCGACACTCCCAGAGATTCCAAACTAAAATAATCCTTGATCAATTTATCCATATCTTCCTCCTTCTTGGTGGAAATGTGGTTAACGATCTTGATCGGTTTAATACCACCCGATATGTGACCATGTAAAACCCATCCAAGTTTGGTGAGCGATGCTACAGGTAGGTTCTTACCTCCTGAAATTAATTCACGAGTAACTATGAGATGCCAATTGTCCTGACCAATTAATATGGTAGGTTTGGACCTCTCATACATCAACTCATCCTTAATCGGTGTCAAATGAGAACACCGTTGCAATAATTCTCGGCTTACCGACTGAGGAGAAAGGTTAAGTGACTTAATTGTTTGTACACTTATCTCTTCTAAGTCGCTCGAGTAAATGCCTTTTATCTTAACGTTTAAGCGATACGAACTGTCGTCGTTAATTCGCTTACCTCCCACGGCTTCGATACGTAATCCCTCTTTATGTCCGCGAGGCGCTAATTTCTGAGCCATACACTCCTCTATGAGTGTCATGGTCGATCCCTCATCCAGAAGAGCTGTTGTCTTGACCTTTCCTCTAGGTCCATACAACTCGACCGGTATAATCTTTAAGTATGCACATGCCAGTGCATTCACTGTACTAACAGTTGTAATCTGAGCATCTTTACCCCCCTCGTCCCCTTGTGGCGAGGTTTTTTCATTGGGGTATCGGTGTAGCATTCGATGATGTGACATTCTACATCCTTCTACACCACATTTTTTCGCTTTGCACTCTAACCTCCTATGGTTAGGTGACAAACATTGGAAACATACTTTCGCTTTTTTGACCGCTTCCCATTTCTCGCGAATATTCATGTCCTTAAACTTGTAACAACTCACTATAGAGTGCTCCTTGTTGCATATAACACACTTATGTGTTACCCGACTTACAGGCTTATCCTGGGTTGTCATAACCACTTGTCGGTGGTGCCCTTTACTATTTCGGCGTTCTAGACGCTCGCTCGAATTACTTCGGCGCATATAGCGCTCGCTCACGGCACAGTTGCGTACACCTCCCTTTGAAGTGTGTACAGTTTGCTTCCTGAATTCAGGACGCTTCCTTTTTTCAGGCGCATTTTCATTGTTTAAGGACGCTCCAAATTGTTCACTCAATAAATTTAAAAACTTGGCCATCTTCTGTAACTCTGGCTCCAAAGGATACTGAGCTCGATATTCAAACCATTTAAATTTAATCATAGTTCCGAGTTTCTCCACTATGCGGCTCACTAACTCCGGTGAGTACAAATACTGTGGTTGATTCAACGCTTGTATCGTGGCAACCACGTTCGTAATACGACTTGCAAAAGATCCTATATTCCGGCAATCTTCTGCCAATCTTGGCATACGCTTTACATTCTCGATTTCGGCTAGAATGAGCATCTCAACCCTACCGAATCTTCTTTCGAGAGCGTTCATTATTTCTTCAGGTTCACACAAAGTAAATAACAGCGACTTTACCGCCTCTTTAGCGGTGCCCTTTAATGCCCTCCTAAGGCGTGCAACATTTTGCACCCCTGAAAATTGGCTTCTCGTGTCTTCAAACATCGTTTTGAAAATTATCCATTCACCCGGGTCTCCATCGAACACCGGTAATTCCTGGAGGAAATGAAGCTGGGAAGACTTATCTTTACCCGCTATTTTTATTGCACTCACAATCGCTTCGGTCAATTCTGACACCTCACTCGCGTGTGTTTTCTGTGCATTTCCTTGGTTGCGCTCGATCTCCGCCCCTTTGCGGCGTGATCCTTTACACGCTTCCTTATCAGTAATGTCGGGTTGTGCTACACTAACCGGCGCGCTCATTATGGTCTGCTGAACCCAACTCCTTACGAAAGGTTCCACCTGAGTATTCCGCTCTTCATCATCCTCACTCGAGTCGATCTCCTCTTCTCGGTTGAGTCGTGCCAACTCCAATTGAGACTTGGCTAAGGCAGCAGCTGCCTGTGCTCGTTCGAGCTCTGAGCGTTCGAATTTAATCCGCGCCTCTAATTCGGCTTTCAGCCTCGCCGATCGCGATGACCTACTACCTCTCTGTGACCCTTTATCACTAGTGTGCCCGATTACTGTCCTTGACGATGCCGCTTCTTCGGTCCTTTGACCTACTTTTTCGACCACCGCTTCACTCCTGGATATAACGGATTGTTGTGCGGTGCTGGCCTGCATACCACTGGTGTCCGTCCTGTTGCTTGTCGTTGCCATGGACGTCCCTGAGTCCCACGTGCATGTGGACGTGTCGGTGGTGGCTCCACTTGAAGGAGTTGCTCCATTTGACGCAGTAGCTGTGGTCGCTCCAGATGGTTCCGCTTCTTTAGCTTTTCTTGAGAGCCCTGTCCTTGTCCTGCTCCCTTCGCTTCTCCCTGTCTGGTCTTGTGCCTTCTTCATCTTGCAGGAAGGTGATTGTTGGCCTACGGTCCCTAACTGTCCCTACGGTCCCTACAACCCCTTTCCTACAACCCTTCTACACCCCAACCTAACACCACTACCCCTCCCCCCCTTATCTCTCAACCCTACAACCCTACTACCACCCTAACAGCCCTATCAGCCCTATCAATCCTGGACGGGGCCTACCGAGGTGAGCCGTCCAGGGATGGAGTCGTGCAGGAATGGAATGGAGGAAAGGTTTAGGAACTGTCCCGCCAAGGAATATGACGAAACAGTCGAGCGGTAGTGCAAGCGCAGTCTCGCTCGAGAGAACTGCTCCACCCGAAGGTGTTGTGCCAGAGCCCAACCGTTTGGCACCGTTAGGTGGTCGGGATGTATGCTGTGCTCGCCGCCCAGTTGCCGGTGACGCCTCGTCCGAGCGCCCTCCTCCGGCCGCGATGCAGTCAGGTGCCCACGCGCACCCTCGCCTGGCAGTAGCAGCGGTGGATGCTTCTTCTTGCACCCTCTGATGACCTGACAGGAAATGCCGGACACGGTCGTCCGACAGGAAATGCCGAGCACGCTTGCCCGACAGGAAAAATGCCAAGCCCTGCTTGGCCACGATGAGTGCCTTCACAAGACACCTGCGCCCGGCTGCGATACGTGCCCCATGCGAGCACACGCCCCAGGCCGCAATCCCGGTTTTCTTTCTTCCGGTAGTTCCAGGTCCAGTCCTTCAGCGCTGACGTCCTGGTCTTCTGGCCTTTGGTCCTATTGCTTCAGCTCAAACCTCCGGCTTCCTTCGGTTGCTGATCTTCACTCGGCTCCGAAGGTCTTCTTTTTCCACAACCAGCAGTCCACAGCTGGTTCCTTGATCCAGCTGGCGGGGTTCGGGTGGTCCTTTAAATCCGGCTCCGAAGGACCAATTGAAAAAGAACCAAGCGGAACTCGACTTTCGATTAAGAAACAGAAGGGAGGAATCGAGGCTTCTCTCGATCCGGCCTCCTATAATGCCTACGTTGGGTTCGGGAACAACGTATGTGATCTCCGCAACGGAGTAACACACTAGGGCGATAACCTCGTTCTTTTTCAGCAAGTAGGTTCAGACGGGGATTACGGGTCTTCCGAAGTCGTCCCGGTCCCGACGCCTTAATTCTTCGATGTGGACTGTATAACTTTTAGGGATGAATCACTTGGGAATAAAACAGCAATTATCTTCAAACCGTTCCGTGAGAGAGTAATCACTTTTCCCTATCACTTCCCTACACTTTTTCTTTCTTCTTCTTATTGACTGCTGGTTTGATTCCCGAACTATTTTCCCGAACGAATTGCAATAAAACCCGTTCACTAAGCTACCCCCAGAACTATACGCGAAAGTGAGCCGCGCCATTCGCGTGCCTGCGCAACTTAACAACATGAATTTGTACTATTACTCTCTCACGTTTCACTTAATTTCTTTATTCACATAAATCATACATAAATACAAGTTATCTATTTAGATAGCACAAAACAATATCTACACCATGATATATATTATTTTTTCGTATCACAAAAATCCTTTAATTTATAAAACAAAACATGCCTATTTTAATCACAAATTCAAAATCCAAACTTCTTAAATATTTAACACAGAAAGTTAAAACAATGTTTCCCACTTGAATTTATACATATGTTAACTAATACAATAGTTTAATTTACATTTTCTCTATTTATTTCACTATTTAAAACACTTTTAAATTTCTTATACAAAACTATCATTATTTCACTTATACACAGGAATTTTCACATAAAAATAACACAGAATTCACCTTTTTAGCACGTACAATCAACCTGAAATGTTTTACAAGTCATTTTTACATAAATTGCTGAAATTACAAACATTTTAAATTTTTACATATTTGGCCTCCTAAGGGCGTGGTCAGCGTGCTTCCGTGAACTCACACTATTTGAACAACTAACTTTGCACGGCTCTCGGCTATCAGAAAAAATGAAAGTCTGAAATACACTTAATTTTAACAATATTAAATAAGTAAGTGCTTCTACATAATTTTCAAACAGTAGGAAACTATCTCTGATAAGATTCTTATCAGTATCATGTTTCTTATCAGATAACAATACAAGTGAATGTTTTCATTAATCAATCATAACAAATAGGCATTTGTTTTCGTACAAACATATCAAACTTATACAAGACAATACTTATGCAATTAACTTCCGTTAATTCTGTTTGTGCACAGAGTGATCATCTCGACCGGGGAACAAATCCGATCTCTAACTTCACTTTAATATTCCTTTGAATTTACATCGTTGGAAAGACGGTTTCAACCGGGGAACAAATCCGGTAACATAATCTATATCATAAAATTCCCTATATGAATTTATTGAAAGATATTACTTAGAAAACAGTAAACTAGTCCGGCCTGGGAGTTTCACCCAAGACTTTCATACCATTAATTCGACATTTCTTTAAGATTTAACTAAGCATTTTCTTATCAGAACATTTTAATTGGACAATAAGTCTTTGAAAAGTTATTCGTCATCGGTTGACTTAATAAACTGAAACATTCTTATAGGCGCGTCGCCAACAAGTGCCGTGTGCAAATTTATTAGTGCCGCGTGCAAATTTTCTTAATTCTTATTGGTCATAGCTGCCTATAAAAAAGGGGCGTTTTTTGTGGTAAAACATTCCAAATCCGGCAATGTAATAATAAGGAATCAAGAAAACAAATAAGAAGAAACTATCAAGAAGTGTTATTTATTGCTCATCTAACTGCTACTGCTAGGTCTCCAGTTAACATCCCGCCAGCATAACCCGCTCCATTTACTAACATTCTCATACACGAACATCTACATATGTCATATAAAAATTCCCTTCGAATGGAAAGCGCATGCGTGACCATTAAACAGAACTTGTTTCTAAGTTGCCAACCAATAGGAATCTCGGCGATTGATTGTCGTCTTGGCAACAGCTGCTTTTCTCGATGATGGCTCCTTGGCGCAGCGATTTCAAAACCTTGCGAAACAAAAAGATGTCTCCACGCAAGAACTATAGTTCACTCAGCTGTATTAATATCCGCAGTCCTCCGCTAAAATAGTAGCAAACTAGGACTGATTGTAAAGCCAAAGTCGGGGTTTATTTTACATTTTAAAATTTTATTATTTAAGAGGAGCGTAATTTATCAAACACGTCACAATTGAAATTTTTTCATTGTGTGTGTGTGTGTGTGTGTTTTGATTCGCGTGTGCTTAGTCCCACGAGAACTTAACCGTGCAGTGCGGCGGGCGCATTCCCTATTGCCCACTGTGTTAGAGCTTGCAGCGCGGCTACACGGAGCACACTTCTTTTCCATCTTGGATGCCAACACAGGTTTTTGGGCTATACAACTGGATGAGAAGAGTGCGGATTTGTGTACATTTGCCACACCGTTCGGTCGATATCAATTTCTTCGTTTACCGTTTGGTATTAATTGCTCATCCGAAGTATCTCACGCTAAAATGAGACAGCTTTTAGAAGATTTAGAGGGCACAGATAGTTTTATAGATGATATAATTGTCTGGGTACGGAACAAGCATGAACATGATAGAAGACTAGTTGCGTTGTTACAAAGAGCTAGAGAAATTAATTTAAAATTTAATTAAAAAAATGCAAAGTAGCAGTTGAAGAGGTTACTTATTTAGGACATATTTTGATAAAAACGGTATGAGGCCCGACCCTAAAAAAGTAAAAGCCATTTCTGAGATGCCTCAACCCTCAGACAGAAAAAGTTTAGAAAGATTTTTGGGAGCCGTTAATTATTTATCGAAATTTATTCCATGTTATTCTGATCGCGCTCTTGCCCTAACGAATTTATTAAAAAAAGATAGTAGTTAGCGATGGGAAATTAGTGAGCAGACAGCATTAGAAAAATTAAAAAAATGTGTTTGCACAGCGCCAGTGTTGGCGTTGTACGACGTATCTCAGCCTGTCTTGTTATCGTTAGACGCGTCTCGCGATGCACTCGGTGCGGTACTACTGCAGGGTGGTCGGCCGGTCGAATACGCCTCGTGAACTCTCACAGATACGCAACGCCGGTGTGCACAAGTGGAAAAGGAATTGTCAGCAATTGTGTTCGCCTGTGAACGATTTCACCAATATATTTTTGCAAAAAATAATGTTGTCGTAGAAACAGATGGTAAACCTTTGGAAAGTATCTTTAAAATGCCATTAATGTCCGTCCCAGCCCGCTCAAAACGTATGATGCTCAGAATACAAGGCTATGTCTTAGTCGTTAAGTATAAATAAGGAAAATATATGTATATTTCAGATGCATTATCCAGCGCTGCTTCCCGACTTAGTATTAGGTAATAAATTAGATGAAAAAATTCTGTATCAAGTAAAATTTATTGTAAACAGTATTCCAATTTCAAATAGCAAGTTAAAACTGATAAAAAAATGAAACGAAAAAAGATTTTGATTTATGTACCTTACTAAATTATATTAAATTAGGGGGCCTAATGATAAGTATAACGTAATAAAAAATCTTAAAAAATATTGGTCTTTGAAAAATGACCGCGTTCCCTGAGAACAGATATGTTGAAAATTGTGCACGAAGGGCACTTAGGTAAAGATCGGTGCAAGCGACGCGCAAAACAAGTTATATTTTGGCCAGGCATGTCACGTAACATAGAAATGTATGTGAAACGTTGTAAGGTGTGCAAGGAGAGTTCAAACGCATCAGCTAAAGAAACTATGGTTCCAATAGAAATTCCTAATTTGCCCTGGTTTAAGGTGGGGTCTGATATATTTGAATATAGAAAGAAATATTATATATATATATATATATATATATATATATATATATATATATATATATATATATATATATATATTAGTGGATTATTACTCTAGTTAATTTGAGATAAAAAAAATAGAAAATATTACATCACAAGTGGTTATATGCGGTATGAAGGAAATATTTTCACGACATCGATCATCGATAATGGCACTCAATATTATACTAGTCGCGAGTTCAAGCAGTTTAGTAGAGATTGGGGCTTCACTCACATTACATCCTCACCAAACTATCCACAGGCTAACGGAAAAAGTGAACGCGCGGTGCAAACCGATAAGTCTTTGTCAATTAAAGCTCATAATAGTTAGTGACTTTGAACTTGCTTTATTGAATTACAGAAATACTCCGAGACATGGTTTGGGCTTTCCCACGCAACTATCAATGGGTCGCAGATTACGTTGTAAATTACCAGTTTGTGCAGATTTACTAAAAACACAAGTTTTAGACCCATCTACGTTTAAAACAATGCTGCAAAAACAGCAGCAGTCAAAAATGTACTATGATAAACATTGTAAACCGTTGCCTAAACTTAACATTGGTGACGAAGTAATATGTATAGATGGTGAGATAAGAACTCCCGCTACTGTAATAGGTGAAGGTGATACTCCTCGTCTATATGTAATAAATAATAAGCTAGGAAGGCGAATCCGACGCATTAGGCGTCATTTAATTAAGTCTTACTCAAGTCAAGATTTTAAAAATATAAAAAAAGATATTTTCATCACTGGAAATGGAGGAGGTGGCAACTTTGTGCAATGCAAAAAATCACAACAAAGCCCTGATAAGATAAATCAGCGTAACGAGAATTTTAGTTTAAGTGAAAATAAAATTGCTCAAAATGTACTCAATGATAATACACTCGGCGTCAAAAAAATCGCACATCCGAAAAAAATAATTTAAATACTATTTTAACACAACAGGCCAATGGCAATGTTGTGGTTTGAGGGTATCATTCGATTTACTTTTATAACGAGACGAAAGAGAAATTAAAGAAAAAGACAGGGTATGTACAAATTTGCAAATAAATATTTAAAAAATTTGCTTTGCTAAATATTTAAAAAATTTGCTTTCTGTGTGGGTAGGTGCAATAAGTACATTGCTTTAGTGAAGTCTCCCAATTTAATATAAATTTTAATATATAAAACATTACAATAGTGTTGTTACTATATGGGAAACTAATGTACTAACCATTATACCTGCCAGGCAGTAAAATCCTTGCTTTTTACAAACTTAGTCAATAAAATCTGTCTCACAATTTTCTTACATTATCACTGACAAGATATTTTCAAAATGGACGCCATTCAAGACTCAATAACACAACTTCAGAAGATGTTTACTCAGCGCATGGATATCTATCAAAGTGAGCTTCAAGCTGCAGCACCTTCAGCCTCCATTGCCAATTTGACATCCGAGTTCTCCTCATTCAGATTATTTATCATGACAGCCCTACGCAATCTTCAAGACCAGGTAGGCCTGTTGATGCACCAGGTGGATAATATGGAGATGCGGAGCCGGCGGAAGATTCTATTACTTCATGGACTTCCGGAGGAAAAGAACGAGGACACTGTACAGGTATTAGTGAAGACTTTTGTTGACCGTTTCAAGTTGTCTGGTTTCTCGGAAAAAGATATATCTCGCTGCCATCGCATGGGCCATACTTCCTCTTCTGACAAACCAAGACCCATCTTGTTTAAGTTGTGTGAGTTAGAGGTGAAGAACAAAATCTGGCAAGCTAAGACGTGTTTGAAGGGCACTGGTATCACTCTGTCGGAGTTTTTAACTAAAACTCGACATGAAGCCTTTATGGCAGCTCGACGGAGATATGGAATATCGAATTGCTGGACACGTGAAGGCTTTGTTTTTGTACTGGGTAGCGGTGGCGTTCGACATCGCATTAGCTCTGTGATCGAACTCGATAAAATTGTTGAGCCTCCTGTGTCGAAGTCGAAGACAACGACCGCGGTCAGGGAACCAACTGGAGCTTCCAAAAGTCGACGTACTGGCACCGCAGGCAAGAGATAGTGTCTTCGCTTAGTGTTTATTTACCACAATTTATTTGTATTTTTGTGTAGTCTCCATTTGCATAGTGTTGCATCTCTTCAATTTTTGTGTGTTAACTGAAACATCGTAGTTCGTAGTTATCTCTAATATTATAATAATTTACCTTCATAATTTTGTTTATTATGTGACACAATGACATTAGTGATTAAATAAATCATAGTGACAGCTATTAAAATCTGTCATGCTGTCATTTGATTTGCTTATACTACTAGTCTTTTTGCCGGACCAGATCCGTAGATAATATTTATCTGTCTTATTATTTATGGTAAGACTGTGCTTTTTCTATATTTTTTTTTATTATATTAATTAGTCTTAAGTAAGTTATCTAAATATATAATTCTACCGATGCCACTGCCGGCAGGTATGAAAGAAATGTTGTGCATAATTGTTGGCAATTTTATTTTAATAATAGTTCATAACATATTATTATTTATTTTGTAGGTATTATATCCAGACTTATATAATATTTATTTGTTATACATTATACAGGTATATATTTAATTTTTATTGATTTTGTTATAGCTTAGTTTATGTTATAGTTTTGATTAGCATGTGTGATATTTTAGAATTTGATAATAGTTATTTTTCTTGCTCTTCTTCCAGCTCATCCGATAAGACCTATAAAAGCGCCTTAAGCGATGATTCCACTCATTTACATGATCAACTAGTAGCCGTATTCTGTAATTATAGTAAAAATCTTAATATAGTCCATATTAACGCTCAAAGCATTCATGCTCATTACGCTGATCTTTTATCAACCTTCGATTCTAAATATGTTGATGCCATACTTGTTTCTGAAACTTTTCTAAAGCCTGAACTTCCGTCGGTACAGTATTGTCTCCCTGGTTTTCAACTTATACGTAATGACAGGGTCGGCAAAGGTTATGGTGGAGTGGCAATCTATTTGAGAGCTGACATTCCTTATAAAATAGTTGATCATTCACCCAATATATACACAAATTTTGCTGAACATTTATTTATTGAAATTACTATTAATCATTCTAGGACTTTGCTTGGGGTCTACTATCCCCCCTCTCGCAATATAAATTATTTTTCTTCTTTGGAAGAAAAACTTGTAAATCTAACTCCGCTTTATGATAATACCATTATTTTAGGTGACTTTAACACATGCCTGTTAAAGAACGATTCTCGTAGCAAAAAACTGCTCTCCCTGGTGTCATCTTTTAATTTACATATTCTTCCTCTTTCTGCTACTCACCATTCGCCTAATAATACCCCTTCTCTTTTAGACCTTATTCTTGTTTCTGATGCTGACCGGGTTGCTTCCCATGGACAACTATCTGCGTCTTTCTCTTACCACGATCTTATCTTCCTCTCCTATAAAATTCAACGTCCTAGGCGTAAATCGAAATTCTTACTCCTAAGAAGCTTTAAATCAATTAACCTGGAGCGTTTGAGAGATGATGTAAATAATATTGACTGGTCCCCTGTTCTAAATTCCGAAGATGTTAATCATAAGGTTTATGCTTTTAATCACCTCATTTTAAAACTATTCGATACACATGCACCTCTTAAGCGAGTCAGGGTTAAACACTTTCCAGCCCCCTGGCTTTCAGAGTCTATAAAAGCAGTAATGGCCAAAAGAGATAAAGCTAAGAGGCGTTATAAAAAGCACCCTACTAATGAAAATTTATTCACATATAAAAAACTGCGTAATCGCTGTAGTAAGATGTGTCGTGATGCTAAGAGGAGATATATTTATAATAAGGTTGAAAATTCTCATTCCGCTCAGATGTGGAAATTTTTTAGAACCCTGGGTATTGGCAAATCATATATTGATTCTAATATCTCGTTTGATTTGACTGCACTCAACCGGCACTTTTCTGAGCCTCCGATTTCTATTGATGACTCTATTAAGTCTACTACACTTAATCTTCTCTCCAATATTCCTAAACCGCTGTGTTCTCCTTTTAATTTCAGTAAAGTTACTGATGGTGACATAAAAAAATGCCTTTTAGCCATTTCCACTAAAGCTATTGGCTATGACAATCTTTGTATGCAAATGATTAAACCTATCACTAATGAACTTGTCCCTATTATCACTCACATTATCTCTTCTTCGCTTGACACGAGCTCCTTTCCGACTTGCTGGAAAAAAGCATTCGTCATTCCCCTTCCAAAAACTTCTAATCCTACATCTTTATCCCAATTCCGCCCCATTTCCATTCTTCCGATCTTATCTAAAGTACTAGAAAATATAGTTCAGAGGCAACTATCTCAATTCCTAACTGTTCACAGCCTGCTGAGTCCTTTTCAATCTGGTTTTCGTCCAGGCCATAGCACAGTCAGCGCTCTGATTAAAGTGTCTGATGATATTCGCTGGGCCATGGACAAAAGACTTCTCACTGTTTTAACATTATTGGATTTTAGCAGTGCATTTACTTCCGTTGATTATGACATACTTCTTGGTATTCTTGCGTCCTTAAACATTTCACCATCAGTAATCTCTTGGTTTAATTCTTACCTTAGGGGTCGCTCGCAGTGTGTCCGCCATGAGGAGGATTTCTCCGAGTGGTGTGATCTTACGGCGGGTGTTCCTCAGGGTGGTGTTCTTTCCCCACTTCTCTTCTCTATTGTTATCAATGCTCTCACTACTGTTCTTTCCTCTCATTATCATCTCTATGCTGATGACTTGCAATTATACCGTCATTTCGAAATCCAAGATATAGATGAGGCTATTAATAAGATGAATGCTGACTTAAGTAGCATAAGCAGTTGGGCAAAATCGTTTGGTCTTCGTGTTAACCCTGCTAAATCCCAAGTAATGATTATCGGCAGCTCATATATGCTTAATTTATTAGATCGTTCGAAGATCCCTGCAGTTACGTATGATAATACTCAAATTCCATATACAGAGACCGCCAAGAACTTAGGTGTTATTTTTGATAATAATTTGTCTTGGGTCGCTCACATTAATATGATTAGCAGAAAAGTGAACTACTCTTTTCAATCTCTCAAGCGTCTCCAGATGTTTTTACCGTTAAAAACTAAGATAACCTTAGCTCAAGCACTTCTTCTTCCTCTCATTGACTACGCTGATATTAGTTTTTTGGATGCTTCAGAGGAGCTGTTGAACAAACTGGAACGTGTTCAAAATTTGTGTATACGTTTTATTTTCGGTCTTCGTAAGTTTGATCATGTTTCAGAGTACAGGGCTCAATTAAAATGGCTTCCTATCCGTAGACGTCGAGACTTACATGTGTTATCATTTCTATACTTTCTACTCTTTAATCCTCTTGCACCTCCATATCTCCGCGAGCGTTTTGAGTATCTTGTACCCCGTGAAACTCAGTGCCGGACCACTAAACAACTACTTCTCAAAACTCCTTCTCATTTCACAAGCCGATGTGGTGGATCCTTTACAGTAAGGGCGGTCAAGCTATGGAACTCACTCCCACATGACATACGTGCTAGCTCTTCTCTTGATATATTTCGGAGCAGAGTAAAGAAATATTATCTGTCAACTTAGAATTATAAATATTTACATATTTTATGTATTTATATGTATAATTGTATATATATGTATGTGTACGTATGTATGTATGTGTATATATATATATATATATATATATATATACTTACTATACACTTATATGATAATTGTTAACTGTAACTTATAGCCAATTTCTATTAAGTAGCGTTATGTTAATTATTAAGTACGCACGCTGCTACCTACTTGCTTTATATATAAAACTATTTCTCTCTCCCAATAGGTTTGCTGGAAGAGAACTCTTATTAGGGTTAAGCTCGCCTTTGTACATTTATTTAAATATTTAATAATTGTTACCAACTTATTGTGTGTACAATAAAGAATAAAGAATAAAAAAAAACTTAATAAATACAAAAAAGTTCTTAAAACCTATTGTTACCCCCCCTTGCCTTGATAACTGCTTCCATGCGATCTTTCATGGACCTTACAAGGGTCGCAACAGCCTCTTGGGGTATTTGTTCCCACTCTTCAAGTACCGCATCTTGGAGCTCTTGAAGAGTGGTTGGAGCTGGATCTCGAGCTCGCACGCGCCGTTTTTGGTCATCCAGTTCCTCCTAATTCGTAGAGGCGTTTTACATAATAAACATTAGTTACACATGGGCTAATATTTAAATCCATAGAGCACGGGATTCCAACTCTTGACTTGCAGAGCATATATACTTTGCAACACCGAACCAATGTTTTTAACAATCTTTAGCATAACAATTTATACAAGCAAGCAAGGTAATACGGTATTAGTCAAAAATATAAATTACTCTAAATTATTTAATAAGCTCGTGTCTTTAGAGCTAGAAAACGCGGTTGCCAATCGCAAGGAAAGGGGTTCAAGCCTACTTTGCATTTCGATTCGGTGATAGTTACTATGCAAGTGGTACTACAAGATCAAGAAAAATTAACAAACACTACTAGTTAAACACATCATCGTCAGGAAGGAGGAACTTCTGATAAACTAGTTTTCGATCTAAATTAACGCATATAATAATCGCATGCAGGTCGTTATTCATTGTTCTCTTTCCTCATTCATTCGATTTACATGCATGCACATCACGTGGCAAACACAGTTAGCTACGAAGCAGGAAGTAGATACAACGCTTTGTTTTAGTTCCGACACCAGGATGTAGGTATGCGACACGTGTTACTACTGATTTACTAACTTAATGATGTGCTTAGATTGAATTGATTGAACTCTTTGATTCGTTCATAGCTGGTTAAAGTACAATGCTACAGAGCATTGTTGCTGGTATCTTTTTAACGAAGAAGTTCTCTTGTATCATCAGTGTTTAATAGCCATGAAAGTCTGATTTTCCCATTTTGGTCTGGAAGTCATAGGTCACATGTTTATGCAGGAATTATAACAAAGAATAATGTAATGATTTCTTATATTTACGCGAACACCACATATTGAAAAAACACTTTTAAAAATTTTATCGCGTTTAATTTGCTTAATTTTAATACCCGACGTTTCAGGTGCTTTCCAGCACCCATGACTGCGGGGAAAATGTAATTATTAAAAGCCTGAAGGTACTCCGAGTTAACTTTGACTTCGGGACGTCAATCACCTCAGTCTCCCGTGACCTTGGGTGCTAGAATCGAAAAAGTATGTGCCAACTGTGTAACTTGCCCAACGTGACCGTATGTTCTGCTTAGAACGGGATAGTCCCACTTTCAGCTTTAGCTACGTATTCCCGCATTACCCAAAATATTTAACCAGTGACATACCAATACTTATCCCGTGAGGGAATCAAACCCGCGGACCGCCCCGTCGTATTCTATGAGAGCGTAGAACCACGGTCAAGCCGACACATTCGTGCTGCAACCACAATATACTCGTAGTTTCAGCACGGCTCTACCAAGTAAGTATGGAAATAAAATTCACCCTTAAGGATGAAACAGTAAAAAATAATTTTTTATTTTTACTGTTTACGAGCTGTTATGTTATTTATTTTTTTGGTTTTTTGAAGCCGACTTTGACTTTTTACATCATTTCAATCAATCATCATCATTGCACCCCCACATATGCCTCAATGTCACAAAACATGGTCCACATGCTTCTCTCAACTTCCCGGTAATCTTGGTAAGACTTGGTCGTCACTTCATCTAGGGGGAGGGCCATCCTATACTACGCTTACCAATACGAGGTTGTTATTCAAAAAACTTTCTTTCCGATTGGTTGTCAGTTCTTCGAGCTATATGACTTTATAAGGTATTTAAATTATACATTTAAAGGGAACAGATATGAGGTATTCTGATTTTAGTCAAGAGCTCAATTTTTTCGATCGTAACTGCGGTTACTGTACCTCACATGTTTTTACAATAATTTAAATGATTACTTTGATTGTTTACGCAACCCTTATAGGATTTCTTTCGCTTGAGAGTTCAGAAATTTTTTACCAGAATATTGCCTGAATAAAGTTACGTAAGCAATAATAAGGAAACAATGTTTTACATTATTTCCTTATTTTTGTTTCCTTATTATTGCTTACATGAAAATTTACTCATAATTAACTAATATTTTAGGCAGGAAAAAAAACCTTAAAAATGAGGTGTTCTAATCCATTGATATTTAAATAAAATACAAACAGACTACTTAACAAACAAAGTTGTGCCGTTGCTATCTGGTTGTTATAGCGATTTTAAATAAGATAATTTTTGTTTCTTAAGGATTAAGTCGTAAAATGACTGATAAAGAAGTGTACACATTACAACAATTAAAATGTCTTGTGTTATTTATAGATATCACGCATTGCCGTTTCGTTCTTATTTTATAACATGTAATTGTTATTTTAACCTTTTGTCATTACCCAATATCAAAAACAACTGTCCTCGTGAAAACGTACCTTCCCTGCTTGAAGTATTGCCATTTAAGCCTATCAAAAGACCACTCCTGAACCTAGACCCCCCCCCCCCCTCCCCCGATCGTTTTTCTACGTAGGTCACTCAATAATTTTTGAGATGCTCGAAATTTAAAAATGGAACGCACCCGTGTTATATGTTTCTAAAAAGCAAATTCATTTAAAAATAGAATTCCATAAGCCAATTGCTTAATAAAAAACGAGTTGTATTAAATTTCCCGCGTTTTTCATTTAAAACGGTGGATTTTAAATTTAGTTTAACCAAACAATTAAGTTTTGGCCGTAAAAGGAAAAGAGATCACCCGTCGGGTAAGGTGTTCTGCCCAAGGAGCGGCCAATATTCCATGAGATAGTTCGGAGACATTGTTTTTTTCGTTCGTTCTATATCTATAACGTTCTATATATACTGTTTATGATTCGGAATTTTAATAGCGTGATTTATACTTCGGTACGTTTCGCTTGCGGCGCGACAAAAGCGCCGCCACATCACCCCCGTGCTCAGACCCGAGGTCGATAGTGCAGTCTCGTTGCCAACGAATGTGCAAGTGCCAGGAGATTGCCTTGTAGACTGCGGTGAGTCGAGAAGACGGAAAAAATCTGCGAGAGTGCCGTGAAGCAGAGACGAGGAGTATTAGAGCCGTGCCGAACACTGTATAGCGCAGAGAGTAGCTTGAAGGAATAGGAAGCATTATTATTCCAGTGCAGGAAGCATTATTATGCCGTGTAGTGGCGGTTAAGAATATCCACTACCCCATATCTTCCCGTGGGTGTCGTAAAAGCCGACAGAGGGAAACAGGCAGGAGATGGGCAGTAGCAACTTCCTGATAACAGCAACTGTACGACAAAAAAACTGCGGTTGCCAACCCGCTCGCCAAGCGTGGCAACTATGGCAATATACCCCCCATAAACAATTACACAAATAGTTGGCCCCAGTCCCCGGTGGCCCCGCTAATCCTGGCTACGGTGGCGACCATTGTAACGGCGGGGCAGGGGGTGCTAAGAATCTCCGGTGGAGGTTCGGTTGCCAACTACCACGACTCGACCTGGCAACATTTAACGCACGCACCCTGAGGACTGACGACAAGATCCTGGAGCTGGAAGAAGAGATAGAAAAGTTGCGCTGGAATATTATAGGATTATCCGACTTCCGAAGAGAGGGAGAGGACACGGTTATTCTCGAATCCGGCAACTTGTTCCATCACCGAGAGGGCGACCATCTGTCCCAAGGAGGTGTCGGATTTATCGTCCACAAGTCTCTCGTCAACAAAGTTGTAAAGATTGGGAGTGTGTCGACGAGGGTACACCAAACGGTATTCGCTGAAGGCCACACAGGTTTACGCAACAACCTTGGCACATCCCGATACGGAGGTGGAGGAAATGTATGAGGATATTTCTAGAGCCATGCATTCCTCCAAAACCCACTAAACGGTGTTGATGGGAGGATAGGCACAAGAGAAAGCGGTGAGCTGAAGATAGGGAAATTTGGAGTAGGGCAACGGAATCGTAGGGGCCAGCAGCTGGCCGACTTCATGTAGAAAGAGGGACTCTTTTTGATGAACTCTTTCTTCCAGAAGCGGCCCCACAGGAAGTGGACCTGGTCGAGCCCCGACGGTTCGACAAAAATTGAGATTGACTTCATTATGACAACCAGACGCCAACTGTTCAGTGATGTCTCAGTGATCGCAAGGGTGAACACTGACAGCAATCACCGAATGTTTAGAGGCACACTGAACCTAAACATTTAGTTGGCGATGTCTCGTCTAATGAAAACAACGCTCCATCCCCCTCGTGCTCTAATCCAGAATCCCGAAACCTTTCAGCTCGAATTACATAACCACTTTCAGTGCCTAGAAGATTGCAATGCAGTGGACGATATGAATGACAAGCTCGTGGAAACTGTCCATGCGGTCGGAGCTAAGTTCTGCAAGACCGGCCGCAGAAGAACATAAATGCTTTCCGATCACACTCTTAATCTCATGGCTGTTAGACGGGAGATGAAGCTGCAGTCGTCAACAGATTTGCCAGCATACAGGCAACTGAACAGACAGATCTCCAAATGCATGCAACGAGACTTACGCAAATTTAATACTGCTCGTATTGAAGACGCGATTGAGTGGAACCAGGGCTCCAAAGTCTTTGCCAGAGATCTGTCTGCCAGTCAGAGCCAACTGTCAAAGCTGAAGACTAAGTGTGGCCGCATCGTTTCCGGGACAACTGAGATTCTGAGGGAGATTGAGAGGTTCTATGGGCAGCTGTACACATCATCGTTGGAGCCACACGCAAATGTGAGTAACGATCCAAGTTCGGGTCTTATCGGACACTATTCCGATGATATCCCGGACGTCAGTCTGAGCGAGATTAGAATGGCTCTCCAGCACCTTAAAAAGGGCAAGTCCCCGGGCGAGGATGGAATTACAGTGGAGCTTCTGAAAGTGGGTGGAAAACCGGTACTTGAAGTTCTTCAGAGGCTATTTAATTCCGTCCTCCATGGTGGCACGACTCCGGAGGCGTGGAGCAGAAGTGCGGTGGTCTTGTTCTTCAAGAAAGGTGACAACGCCCTCCTGAAGAACAACAGACCGATATACGACAAAACACGATTCCACCGGGAAAATAGTAATATGTGTTCTGTCTTACAACGCCATAATTCAGTATACCGGCAAAACGAAAAAGTTTATTCCGAAGTGGCCTCACGTCACATCCCTGAAGCGATAAGCTTTTAGCACAGTTACTTTTTCTGCGATCTTTTAGGTTGAAATTAAAGGAATTTTCAAGTTCGAATTATCACTAAAACTATGTAGTCAAATACATTTAAAATGCAAAATGTATTTGTCATAACATAAAAAAATTCAATCACATTCACATTGTATGTTTGTCCTTAGGGGTGACAACGCAAGGGCATTACCTACCGCGATCTGCTCGCGAAGGTGAAGGAGGCGGTGGATCTCGGGGAGCTCGGGATCACCGGGGGCCTCCGGCTCAAACTCACCTAGACGGGGGCCCGTATGCTGGAGGTCCCCGGGGAATCCAGTGGCGCGACCGCGGACGCTCTGGCTGCGAAGCTCAGAGCGTCTCTGGACGCGGACGACGCCCGAGTGTCCAGGCCCGTCAGATGCGCAGACCTGCGCATCATGGGTCTGGACGACTCGGTATCGGAGGAGGAGTTGGTGGCCGCCGTTGCCAGGTCCGGGGGGTGCACTACTGACCAGGTCAGGTCAGGCGCCATACGCCCGGACCAACAGGGTATGCATGCCGCCACGGTGTGCTGCCCTGTTACGGCGGCCAAAACCATAGTGGAGGGCCGAAGGCTTCTGGTGGGCTGGGTCTCAGCGCAGGTTAAGCTGCTGGAGCCCAGACCTCTGAGGTGCTATCGCTGTCTCGTGGGGCACCACGTATCAGTGAGATGCGCCTCAGAGATTGACCGCAGTGGCCTTTGCTTCCACTGCTGTCAGCCCGGACACATATCGGCGACCTGCTGCGCCACGCCACACTGTGATGCATGTGCGGCGACCGGCAAGCCAGCCGATCACCGGGCCGGAAGCAAGGCCTGCGTGCCACCCGCCAAGGCCAAGGCCGCGGGTAGGGGAGGGCCCTCCGCCGCCACCGCCTCTGTGGCCTCCGCCACAGCCGCAACTGCCGCCGCCACCGCTGTCACTGTCGCCGCCGCCGCCGCTGCGACACCGACGCCCGCAGCGGGGCCCACCGTGGAGGAAGCTGAAATGGAATGCCTATAACGTGCCCGTAATATACAATCTGCCCCATTAAGCTTCCTCCATGCGAATATCAACCACTGCGCCTGCGCTAAGGATCTGTTGCTCCAGAGCATGGCGCAGTGGTCGATTAACATCGCTGTGGTCGCTGAGCCGTATTTTGTCTGGCCTAGGGAGGACTGGGTGGCGGACCTTAACGGCTCAGTGGCCATCATCTCTTCGGCCGCCGCCGGTACCCCGACCCTTGAAGGTGTCAGGAGGGGTCAGGGGTGCGTAGCAGCACGGTTCGGGGAGTTCGTCGTTGTGGGGGTGTACTTCTCCCCGAACCGATCTCTCGCCGAGCTCCACAACTCTCTTGCAGAGCTGAGAGCAGTCGTCGTCGGAAGTTATCCCCTCCCCGTACTTGTCCTCGGGGACTTCAATGCCAAGAACTTGGCTTGGGGTTCTCGTCGTACAGATGTGCGGGGTAGGATGGTGGAAGACTGGGCTCTGGAGACAGGCCTGGTCGTCCTAAATCGGGGTTCTGTCCCGACGTGTGTGCGGATGCGGGGCGAGTCGGTGATGGACATCTCGTTCGCAAGCCCCGCTCTGTCGCCGCGTGCCATTGACTGGCGTATCATGGAGGGGGTGGAGACCTACTCCGACCACCGGTACATTTGACGGTTTGACGTCTCCACCCAGCCCTCGAGCGCGCCAGTCCAACAGGCCCCGAGTGGTCCGCGTTGGGCGCTGAAGCAGCTGGACCAGGAGCTCCTCCTGGAAGCCTCGGTCGTGCAGGCCTGGGTGTCATCACCGGACAGGCCTGCCGACGTCAATGATGAGGCAGGGTGGTTCCAGGAGGCCATATCCGAGATATGTGACGTGGCAATGCCCCGCGTCCGGCCAGGAAGTGCCCGGCGTCAGGTGTATTGGTGGTCGCATGAGCTGACGTCTCTGCGCGAGGCGTGTGTCGCCGCGCGGCACCTGTACGCTAGGCATTGCAGGCTCCGTATTCGTCCACCGAATGCGGCAGCCATTGAGGCGGAGCTGTACGAGGGATACAGAGCGGCGAAGACCGCCCTCCGGGAGGCTGTCCTGCGGGCCCGGGATCGGGCCCGTGAGGAGATGCTGGAGACTCTCGACAGAGATCCGTGGGGGCGCCCTTACAAGATGGTGCGGGATAAACTCCGCACCTGGGCCCCCCCGCTGACGCAAAGTCTCCGGCCCCAGCTCGTGGAGGACGTGGTGAGCGCTCTGTTCCCTTCGCGAGGGAAACATCTGCCCCCGCCTATGGCTCCGCCACCTGCGGTGCCGGAAGCGGACCACCAAGACGATGACGACGACATCCCGGAAGGGACCGGGGTAGACCTGAGAGTGGCGGTACGTAGGCTCAAGGCCAGGAATACCACCCCAGGACCCGATGGCTTGCCTGGAAAAGCCTGGGTCCTGGCCTCGGAGGCTCTCGGGCCCCGACTGGAGGGGCTCCTAAGCGCATGCTTGGAGAGAGGCCAATTCCCGCTTCGTTGGAAGACGGGGAAGCTGGTCCTTATTCGGAGCCAGGGCGCCCTGCGGACTCTACATACCGGCCCGTGGTGCTGCTCGACGAGGTGGGCAAGCTCTTTGAAAGAGTCATTGCAAACCGCCTCGCCGAGCACCTTGCGGGGACGGGGCCGGATCTTGCGGAACACCAGTTTGGTTTCCGCAAGAGGCGCACTACGGTGGACGCCATCATGCGCGTGAGAGCCCTCACGACGGGGGATGCAGTGGCCAGAGGGGGGGTTGTCTTGGCGGTGTCTCTCGACATCGCCAACGCCTTCAACTCCATGCACTGGAGCTGCATTAGGGAGGCACTCCGGTATCACCGGGTGCCGACCTATCTCCGTCGTATAGTCGGGGACTATCTGACGCACAGGGCCGTTATCTACCCCGGTCGCAACGGTGAGTGGAGCCGTTCGTTGAGCGCTTCCGAGGTTTGGCTCCCAAACTGGAATGGACCGGGGCTGCCTTAAGGCGGCTCCTGCCGAACCTGGGGGGGCCAAACGCCTCCTGCCAGAGGCTCTACGCGGGGATCGTGCGGTCCATGACCCTTTACGGGGCCCCGGTGTGGGCGCGTGGTTTGGCGCGGCTTGCCGTCCACCACCTGAACGCGCCCCAAAGGGTGGTTGCCGTGAAAATGGTTCGCGGCTACCGCACGTTCTCCCGCGAGGCGGCGAGCCTCCTTGCCGGATTGCCGCCATGGGATCTTGAGGCGATAGTCCTCGCGCGCTTATTGATAAATCAACATCTTCTCATATGTTGATTTCAGTGATCTCAATTGAATTTGTGGTTTTAAAATTATGTTTTGATGATTTTTTTATTACTTTGATTAAATATTTGTATACAATATCCACTATTGTCGTGACGATTTATGAAGCATTTAAATTAATTGTAGGCAAAGTATAAAATTAGTAATATAATTAAAACATAAGTAAATGTGGGTTAGTATGAGCCATATTTAATAAAATGTGATTCCTTTTGAAGATTATTCAATTCAAATTCTAAGCTATCCAGCTGATGGTTTGCATATTTTGAAGAATCCAAGCTAACTTTGCTTAAAGAGATTGGCTTTAAATGTGGTAATTTTTTTATTAAATATGTCCTTTTCGCAACAATCATCTTTTGCTATATTAAAGCTTATTATCTATAGATGATTTAATCGACAATTGATAAGTACTTGTTGGCAATAATTGAATAGTTTTGGAATAACCGACACAATCTTCGGTTAATTTGACAATACTTGTACCAATAATAGAACGAACAAATCAATCGATGATCAATGATCAAAATATCATCATCACATTTGATAGTTAATTTATTTACTGTGGCCGGGCAAGGTGTACTGCCCGGGGAGCGGCCAACACTCCGTGTGATAGTTCGCAGATGTTCTATATATACTGTTTATGATTCGGAATTTTGAAAGCATGATTTAGGCTTCGGTGTGTTTCGCTTGTAGCGCAATGACAGCGCCGCCACATCACCTCATGCTCAGACGGGAGGTCGATAGTGCAGCCTCGCTTGCCGACGAATGTGCAAGTGCCAGTGGATTACCTTGTAGTCTGTGGTCAGTCGAGAAGAAGACAAGTAATCTGCGAGAGTGCCGTGAAGCAGAGGCGAGCAGTAAGGCTCAGAGCCGTGCCGAACACTGTGCAGGAAGCATTATTATTCCAGTGCTGCGATGAACCTTGTGAAGCTAAATGGCTTGGGGGATATGAAGACTGCAGACGATATCTGCTTGAAGTCTTCCGAAGGTTGTTGGTTGCGTGTGTTCAGATCACGTCGGATGGTTACCACTGTGGCCTTAGAAGGAAAAGGGGAGATCTCCCGCCGGGCAAAGTGTTCTGCCCGGGGAGCGGCCAACACTCCGCGTGATATTTTGGAGATATTCTATATATACTGTTTATGATTCGGAATTTTGATAGCGTGATTTAGGCTTCGGTGTGTTTCGCTTGTGGCGCGATAACACTGCCGCCACATTACATTAGATTGAACACAAATCCATCTATTATTTTTTAATTTATGCCAAATATTGATTTGGTCAAATAATAACTTGGCGTTACACTCAGAAGGTAAGGAGTGTTACTTGTGTTAATAATTTCAATTCACAAATAGGATTATTTATACTAGACGTTATAGTAAACAGTTTACATATAGAATAGTTATTATTAATAAATTTACAATCGTCTAAATTATTAAACACAGTATAATGTATTATATCGTCACTTAAAGCAATACAAGAACCAGAAGGTTGAATAAGTGCAAAGAAGTTTGTATGTGTGACTCGTCGTGAGGAGTCGTTAATGGTATACATAGAATTTGCAAACTGAAACCAAGCTTATTGTAATAACATGAACTTAGTTTCGAAACGTCAATCAAATATGAATATTAGTTATATTTAATTGCACTGGAAAATCTAAACGTTTATTTATTTGATTAATATGCTTAATTAATTCATTATAAAGGATTTATCACGCTGGAATGAACAACATTTACCTTGGAAAATAGAATATCATTTACAGTCGTGTCTAGCAAGTTAGAAATAGCAAGTAAGGAGACTTCAATTATATTTAGTAAATTATTTATCTTAGAAATAAGAAGAAGTCAGTTATCAGTTTTTGTAATTTGTTATAGAATTTCATTCGCTTTATTTATTTGTGAATTCGATCTTAATTAATTTTGGTTTAATTTATAAACAGTGGATTGAAATTGTTTGTTTTGTGATTGAATTGTTATTACTCTGAGTAAATGAAATAATTCTGTTTCACTTTGACGACAGGATTTTATCGCTGCATCATATTTTCGCACATCATCTGCGTCCGGAGTACCAAATAAAAAATTAAAAATTTCGCCTCAAAATTTCAGAGATCCTTCAACTTTTTTTGGCGATGGATTATTATTGATTAAACGCGCTAGGGATTGCAATTTGACATTATTATATTTTACTAAAATCTCTATAAAATCTTTACATTGGGAAATTTTGTAGGTTTTTATTTTGGAACAGAGATTAAAAGTATCATATAATACATTTTCAATATTATTGAGGGGTATTTTAAGGGTCTAAACATACTATAAGGTATATAATATGTGTCATAACCCTCCAATAATCGTTTTAAAAATTAATACGCGAACTGGAACTTATATATAGGTATGCTCCTCGATTCAGCGTGGATTTGGTTTCAATATCATAAAGCTCTAAAAATATACAAAATAAGTAAAATTTAAGCAGTTTGAATAGCAGGCCTCATTTCGTTTGTATGATACTTAACACGTTTATAACCTATTTGTAAAATTACGATATGCTTATTATGTATTTTTGTTATTTTATTTGGACATTTCTATTCAGGTGATAGAGCCTTACGGAGCCAATGATGGTATTTTTTAAACAATTAGTCACCACTTTTATAGGAAATATCGCGTCAACTAGCGTCATAATAATGTTTCGATTTTTCTTTACTATTGATTATTTTTTGAATGGCCTTATCTCTACTAAAACGCATTCGATATTGTAAAGCTCGAACATATTCAATATTAGTGGTATTATTGTTTGTTCCGTATAGAGAATTAAGAATGTTAGATAAATAACCATATAATAATTCAAGAGAGGTGAAATTAGTGGTACAAGGAGGGGTGGTATTAAAAGTTAATATTGCGGTACAAATAAAAATGCTACTCGTTTCGGTTTTCATTACAAAGGATTTTAAGTAATCTTTTTAAGTAGCATGTGAGCGTTCTAGAGTAAATGAGGCTTTGACTTTTAAGATTTGAGTCATTTCTTTAAATAAACACATGAAACATGTACCCAAATCTGTAAAGATTGTTTTAGGAAAACAAGGATAAATTTGAAATTTTGGACACCTGCATCGAGTAAAGGACCGATGATATCAGGAGCTAATCGTTCAAACGATCTAGTAGAAGTAGAAGCTAACTCCATTGGAGCTTTATTGGACATTCTCAATGGCTTATCAATTTGGCATAATTGGTATTTCTTCAGATAATCTAAAATAACAGAATGCATACCCTTCCAATAATAGGCGGCTTTGATTCGTTTATACATACGATTTGATCATGAACAACCCGCAATAGGTGAATCGTGATTCTCTTTTAAAATTTTATAAATATCAACGGGAGTGGGATAAATTAACTGGTTTTTGTTAATATGAATTTTAATGTTAGTGTTACGGAAAATTTCGGCAATCATATTATACATTTTAATATAGGCTAACGAAAAAAATTAATCTGAAAAGTCTAATAGGGCGTGATCTGTAATATCTGGATTCTCGATTAAAATTTTATCTCTAGGTTTTATCATTAAATTGTAAATATTTTTAAATTTAGTTTCATCAAAATGATGAACGTTAATGTACTAAAAATAGTAAGATTTGTTGTTATCTTTTACGCATTGAATTGTAAAAGGTTCGCGATCAGAATTTAACAAGTCCTCGGGTTTATCTAAGTGCAATAATATTTATTCACAGTGAAATCTAAAGAGGCAGGATAAGCAGAATTTTTTATTTTAAATAAATATAACTATTGAGTATATAATAATAATAATAATAATAATAATAATAATAATAATAATAATAATTTGACATGACGTCCCATAGGATGCATCATCCGAGATCGTCGGTAATGAGGCTGTACTTGCCGCGAAAGCATGGTGGGCGTGGCTTCCTGAGCGCGCTCACCACGCATAATCGCGAAGTGTGCAGCCTCCGTAATTACTTCCTGGCGAGATCGGATGATCCATTCTATAATGACGTCATTGCTAGTGATAAAGGACTTACCCCTCTATCCTTAGCCAACGAGCAATGGAAGGACCCGGCAATACTAAGCATTTCCGACCGGGAGACCGTATGGAAGGAGAAGGAGCTCCACGGGAGGTACTACAGGGTTCTACATGAGCCCTTCGTAGATACAGTTGCCTCCCTCAACTGGCTACGTTTCGGTGACCTCTTCGGGGAAACCGAGGGTTTTGTCTGTGCAATACAGGATCAGGTTATTAAGACCAACAACTATCGGAGATACATCCTAAAGGATGGCACCGTCGACGTCTGTCGAGCTTGTCGCCATCCCGGTGAGTCACTTAGGCATGTCATCTCCGGTTGTTCGGCGCTTTCTAACTCTGAGTACTTGCACAGGCACAACCTAGTAGCCAGAATTCTACACCAGGAGCTCGCTCTGAAATACGGTCTCGTGGGCCGGAAAGTGTCGTATTACAAGTACTTGCCGGAAGCCGTGCTCGAAAATGACCGCGCCAGGCTCTACTGGGACCGGGCCATCATCACAGACAGGACTATTCTTGCGAGTAAGCCTGATATTGTGCTGATGGACCGGGCACAGTCAAGGATATTTTTGGTCGACATTACCATTCCATATGACGAGAACCTCGTGAAAGCCGAAACAGATAAACGAACAAAATATCTGGACCTGGCTCACGAGGTGACCGATATGTGGGGTGGTCTGCCGGCCGAAATTATTCCTGTAGTCGTCTCTGCGAATGGGCTAATCCCAGTCAGCCTCTCGGGTCATCTGAGGCGACTGGGACTCCGCGACGGACCGCTCCAGGCTCAAATGCAGAAGGCGGTGCTCCTCGATACCGCCCGCATCGTCCGCCGGTTTCTTTCCCTTTCCTCCTAACCCTCGGCCGTTTGGTCTCCCCTGCCGAGGGCTTCCATCTGGTTGGGCTTTTATTTATTTATGTATTTTTATATTTATTTTATGTTATTAATATTTATGTATATTTATCGTTTCATTTTAATTTATAATTATATATTTATATAACCCAACCAGATGAGAAAACTATATAGATACCCCAAATAATAATAATAATTTCTTTATTTGACACTTATAATTTCATACAACGTCATTGAGCCCTGACTCTCAAACTAGGATACCCTGTATTTCCGGAGTCAGTTCCTTCCCATTCAGTAACTCTTTGTGTCAAAATACATTAGAGAAATGTTGATATATATTTAATACACAGTTAACACTATATACATGTGTGTGTATGTGTGTGTGTGATATACTAAAATTATTGTATTTGAAATAGAAGTTTTATCAGTAAATTTGTCTTTAAAATGTTTTTCATAACTAGAGTTGTTTAACGTGCTAATATCTATAACATTACATAACGGAACGCATCGGCATTAGAATTTAGTCGGATTTGTTTGTGACACTCGAGAGAATATTTTGTAAATAGATTCGTAAATGGTAACGAAATGTTGCATGTATTTATGGTCGTTTCAAAAATAGCAATAGAATTAGAAAAAGAGTCATTAATACTCTTGACCTCTTTGAGCTGCTAAGATGTAGATGTTGTAAACGATTTAGTAGGACTCGGTTGTACCTTTATGATCAACTGAGATGCATGAGAACTAGCGAGACTCAGAGAAGTGAACTCTGGGTTGCTGAGATGTAGATATAGTAAACAATTTAGTAGGCATTGGTTGTACCTTTTTGGTCAACTGAGATTGCATGAATACTAGCAAGACTTAGCTTCACCTCTTTGGGTTGCTGAGGTGTAATATACTTAGAATGACTCAGTTCCCTATTAAGAGCTTAAGGTGCAATCGATTTTGTATTACTCTGTTCCTTGATGGGTAGCTGAGGTGTTAATGAACTAGAACGACTCGGTTGCCTGCTTGAAAGTTGCCAAGATGAATTAGAATTAGAATTAAATTTAGCTTAAGGATTTTTGTAACATTTAGACGATATAGTATTATTTATTGTTTTCGTGTTGTGACTATAGTACGAATTCGGCAGACACGTATCCGAAATCCTTTTAAGTTTAAAGAGTTGGAATTATTGATCATCGTTATCACATGTCATGTGCATAGGCACAGTCAGAACTAGAATTAGGAATAGGGTTATGGCTTACAAAATTAGAGTTATTATTTGAGCTACGATTTACATAGCTAGAATTAGTATTAGGGTTACGCTTAAAGTTTTTTGTTAAAATATTTCACGTCCTCGCATTTTATATTGTATCTTATGCCCATATGTTTTTGAAATAGTTGCAAATTAATTCATTAGAGTTAGAACTATATAAATGAAAGATTTGTTTATTATGATTAAAATTAGAATGTTTTTTTTTTAATTTTGAAACATTGCGTAGCGACATGAACCACTTTATTACATAAAATATTACACAATCTTTAAATTTGTTCAAAAAATATTGAATTTTTTGAATACATTTAGAGATTTTGTAATTTTTCTTCCTTTATCGCAAATTGAACAGCTTCATTTAAGGTTAGTGCGTTTCCACACCTAACAATAGAGGAAATAGCAAAGTTTATACCTCATAAAAACGTATTTAATGCTAGATCATCCATGGTGGCTATTCTACTCGGAAGTTCTTCAAAAATTTTGCAGTTATAGTGTAGGTATATCGGACTATATTTTTGTTAGAATTTATTCTATTTTTAAGGAAAATTTAATGACATCCTCAGATGACCATTTGCTGTTTTGCAAATCTAATGATAAATGTGTCGCGTGTTTTTTCTCCCCAAAAGTAGAATGAAAAAATGACTTTATTTGGTTCCACGTTTCAAAGTTTTTTTTAACTACATGCAACTTAAGCTTTTCTCTTAATTTTGGGATGATTAATTTGCACAGAATAGGCTGTTGCTCTGCTGTGTCTAACGATATTGCATTACCACATTTGGTAAGAAAAGCGGGTAGGCATTCTTTCTTCGCATTATAAAATTTATTACAAGATTTTATAAATTTCGTCAAAAACTAAAGTGTACTTTTTGTGACATATTCTCTTTACTTTTTTCTGCTTTAAACGACAAAGAAATTACATTCAAACTTAAAGTTATATAAAATAATCACAATAAAAACAATGTTAAAGGGTATTAATAGTAAAAAACAGTGTAAAATAAAGGTAAATTTTTAAATTTAAAATAAAAAACAAAATTACTTCATCATCATCATCAGCATTACAGCCCTTCACAAGTCCACTGCTGAACATAGTTTCTGAGTCTATCATGCAGAGAACCTCCGAGCATAGCCCTCTCTATAGCTCGCTGAGTGACCTTGAGCGTTCTCATACGGCCGAGATCCGTAAGTCATCATTGGCAACACGCACTGGTTGTACAACTTAGTTTTCAGGTTTTGAGGTATACCTGACGAGAAGATGTGTCGTAATTTCCCGAACGCTGCCCAGCCGAGTTGAATCCTCTCTTCTCTCTCGGTCGAAGTTGGACTTACCTAGTCGGACTATTTGTCCCAGGTAAATGTACTCGTCAACAACTTTGAGCTTAGTGCTCCCAACAACTACCGGCATAGGTGTGACAAGGATATTAAACATTATCTTTGTTTTGTCCATGTTCATCTTAAGACCTATCTGTTGGGAGACACCATTGAGGTAATTAAGCATAGTCCTTAAGTCCTCCAGCGATTTGCCCATAAGAACTATATCGTGAAAATGAAATGAAAATGTATCCTTTCCAGTCCAGTAGCTTAAAAACGTCTTCCAATGCAGCGGTGAAGAGTTTCGGGAAATAACGTCACCCTGTCTTATACTTCTGTGCAGATGGATAGGTTTCGTACTCTGATTCTGTACTCGGATAGTCATCGTAGCCCTACTGTACAAACACTTCAGCACTTCGATATACCGACAGTCAACTTGGCACCGCTGAAGGGACTGTAGCACCGCCCAAATTTCGACGGAATCAAAGGCCTTCTCATAATCCACATACGCCTGGTAAAGTGGCAGATTGTACTCTTTGGCCTTCTGTACAATTATCCGATGGGTATGTAAGTGGTCTTTGGTACTAAAGCCTTTTCGGAAACCGGCTTATTCGGGAGGCTGGAAGTCGTCGAGTCTGCCTGCGAGACGTTTCGTAATGACTCTTTAAAACAGCACGTAGACGCGGCGCAAAAGGGATATCGGTCTGTAGTTCTTCAAGAGGGTGTTGTCACTTTTCTTGAAGAACAAGACCACCGCACTTCTGCTCCACGCCTCCGGAGTAGTGTCACCATGGAGGACGGAATTAAAGAGCCTCTGATGGACTTCAAGTACTGGTTTTCCACCCGCTTTCAGAAGCTCCGCTGTAGTTCCATCCTCGCCCGGGGACTTGCCGTTTTTAAGGTGCTGGAGAGCCATTCTAATCTTGCTCAGACTGACGTCCGGGATAACATCGAAATAGTGTCGGATAAGACTTGCTCTTGGATCGTTACTCTCACTCGCGTGTGACTCCAACAATGACGTGTACGTGTACGTGTAGCTGCCCATAGAACCTCTCAATCTCCCTCAGAATCTCAGGTATCCCGGAAACGATACTCCCACACTTAGTCTTCAGCTTTGACAGTTGGCTCTTACTGGCAGACAGATCTCTGGAAAAGACTTGGGAGCCCTAGTTCCGCTCAATCGCTTCTTCATTACGAGCAGTATTAAAGTTGCGTAAGTCTCGCCGCATGCATTTGGAGATCTATCTGTTTAATGTCCTGTATGCTGTCAAATCTGTTGACGATTGCGCCTCATCTCCCGTCTAACAGCCATGAGATTAAGAGTGTGATTGGAGTCGGGGGTCTTGCAAAACTTGGCTCCGAACGCATGGGCAGTTTCCACGAGCTTGTCATTCATATCATCCACTGCATTGCAATCTTCTAGACACTGAAAGCGGTTATGTAACTCGAGCTGAAAGGTTTCGGGATTCTAGATTAGAGCACGAGGGGGATGGAGCGTTGACTTCATTCGACGATGCCTCGCCAACTTGATGTTTAGGTTCAGTGTGCATCTAACTATTCGGTGATCGATGCCAGTTTTCACCCTTGCGATCACTGAGACATGACTGAACAGTTGGCGTCTGGTAGTCATAATGAAGTCAATCTCATTTTTTGTCGAACTGTCGGGGCTCGACCAGGTCCACTTCCTGTGGGGCCGCTTCTGGAAGAAAGAGTTCATTATAAAGAGTCCCTCTTTCTCCATAAAATCAGCCAGCTGCAGGCCCCTACGATTCCGTTGCCCTACTCCAAATTTCCCTAAGTTCAGCTTACCGCTTTCTCTTGTGCCTAGTTTTGCATTGAAATCTCCCATCAACACCGTGTAGTGGGTTCCGGAGGAACGCCTATATGTATGTATGCACTATGTAGAGCCTATGTACAGCCATCTCTAGAAATATCCTCATACATTTCCTCCACCTCCTCATCGGGATGTGCCGGGATTGGTGCGTAAAGCTGTATGACTTTTAGCGAATACCTTTTGGTGATTCTGAGTATCAGGTACGCGACCCTCGTCGATATACTCGCAATCTTTACAACGTTGTTGACGATACACTTGTGGACGATAAATCCGACACCTTCTTGGGACAAATAGTCGCCCTCCAGGTAAAAGAACAAGTTGCCAGACTCGAGGATTACCGTGTCTTCCCCTCCTTTCGGACATTATGGATAATCCAATAATATGCCAGTAACTTGTCTATCTCTTCTTCCTGCTCCAGGATCTTCTCGTCAGTCCTCAGGGTGCGTGCGTTATATGTTGCCAGGTCGAGTCGTCGTAGGTGGCAACCGAACTTCCAACGGAGATTCTTAGCACCCCCTGCGCCGCCGTTACCATGTTTGCCACCGTAGCCAAGTATAGCGGTGCCACTGGGGACTGCGGGCCATTTGTTTGCGTCGTTACTCATGGGTCGTTACGCTTGGCGAGCGGGTTGGCAACTGCAGTTTTTTATTATATTATTGTTGTTGTTAGGAAGATGCTGCTGCTCATCTCCTGCCTGTGTCCCTCTGTCGCCTCTTACGACACTCACGGCAAGATATGGGGTAGTGGATATTCTCAACCGCCACTACATGGAAAAATTACTTACAGAAAAATAATAACTTAACTTAACTATACGTAGCATTTATGCGTAACAATATCCCGGTGACATATTACACTCGTGGCTGCTGGTGGACGGAATCGCTGGCACGATGATTCCGTCGTGGGAAATAGCAGAAATGGAAGATGCAGTACGTTCCTTAAATATGTTTTTTTTTTAATTGCTGAGTTAGACCTAGCTGGTGCAGGCTCCTAGTGGAGGCTGATTGTCGGCCAGACGGGTTATTTCAGGACCAGGTGTAAGTGGAGAACGCTTTATAGCGGAGCCTAATCGTCATCCAAAATTGTAGTAGGCTTAGGCATGGCTAAGGCTTAATGTCGACCTTGGTGGTCTTGGGAACCTCAGATTCGGATGCCAATGTCTTTTGTGATCTTCTGCTTGGCACTCCACTTTTGATACCAATTTTTAGGAGGCCGGTCCCATTTAAGTACTAAAGGTTTATTAGGAAAATTCACACACCAAATAAAAATTAATTGAATTAAAATTTAATATAACATTACATAATTTACGATATTATCATTACGATACTTACGATATTATCATTTCATGATTACAAAAATTATAATAAAGAACTTAACTAAAATAGTAATTAAAATTGATATATTTCCTAACTTCCGAACTCTAATGCGACTCGGAATCAATATCTGATTAACCCGGAGCTTTGAGTCTAACTGATCATTAAAAATGGAATTTAAATGAATATGGAAAAGAATTGCTGACTAAAGTCATATGAAGGAATATCACCGTGTAATTAAATAAATTCTTACTTAGATTTTACTGCCTTGTTAAAAGGCATATAACAGTTTATCACCCTTACTCTATAAAAACACTTGGATAAAAATAAAACTAAGGTATCTATCTGTAATATTGAAATGACTGCCTTTGTTGAGCTGAGAGCTCAACAAAGAATAACATGACAGAAAACATGCCATTAAGATACAATTAATATTTTTTATAATTTTCGTCTGTTTGTCCGGGTTAATCTTCGACATGGCTAAATCGATTATAACGAAACTTCTAGAAAATACATACAACAATACCGGGATTAATCTAGGCTATATTTATATGAATATCTTGGAAATTGAAATAAGGATAAAATAAATGGCCCTTGATGATTATCTTAAATCTAAATAACGCCACATCAATAGATTCTACCAAGAAGTAGGCGGGGCGAGCAGATAGTCTATACATATATTTCAAATGCGCAACGTGACAACCATTTAAATATCGTTTTTCGATATTAAATCATTGACTTACATAATACTAGCGTAAGGACCGTGCCGACTGAACAAGTAAAATGAACCAGTGCGCTGGCCCTAAAATTACAGTTTAGTGCAAACGTGAATCGGTCGTCAGGGGTGCGCGCGCAGGACAGATTTACCTTTCATTAATATGCCTAGTTGTGTGGTAAAAGGATGCAAAAATTACGATACAAAGATTAAAAAGGAACATAAGATATCGTACCATCGGTAAATAACCTTATCTTTATTACAGTAAAATTATTATATAAACGCATTTTTAGGGTTTCGTAGTCAACTAGGAACCCTTATAGTTTCGCCAAGTCTGTCTGTCCGTCTGTCCGTCCTCGCTTAATCTCTGTGACCGTTAGCACTAGAAAGCTGAAATTTGGTACCAATATGTGTATCAACTACGCCGACAAAGTGATAAAATAAAAATTGGAAAAAAATGTTTTATTAGGGTAGCCCCCCTATATGTAAAGTGGGAAGTGATTTTTTTTTTAATTTCAACCCTATCGTGTGATATATTGTTGGGAAGGTATTTAAAAATGAATAGGGGTTTACTAAGATCATTTTTTGATAATGTCAATAATTTCGGAAATAATCGCTCCAAAAGTAAAAAACAATGTGTCCCCCCCCCCCCTCTAACGTTTGAACCATAAGTTTAGAAAATATGAAAAAAATCTGAAAAGTAGAACTTTATAAGGACTTTCTAGGAAAATCATTTTGAACTTGGATGGAAAGTCGGAGCGCCTGTCGCGGAGCGTGCAATGTTGCATGCTCCATGTTCGCGCACGTACCCACTACCGGGAGCAGTTGCAGGAGCGCGGAGCGCTGCTGGAGCGCGAACAAAATGGATACCCACCATTAAACTCATAACTGGGAACACTTATTGTGACGGACGGGAAACTACGGAACCCTACACTGAGCTTGGCCCGACACGCTCTTGGCCGGTTTTTAAAGTTTTATTTTACAGTTAGTCAATTTAGTTACGTTACCAAGATTAGGCCAGCTTAGGATTCAGACGCTCAAAAATATTTTACATGGAAAATAAAATATACCATTTGATCAAAACTACTTTCACGGATGACTTCTTATATTTACGCGAACACTACACATGATTAAAACTACTTTTACGGATTTTATCGCGTTTATTTTTACTTTTTATTTTTAATTCCCGACGTTTCGGGCGCTTTCCAGCACCCATGGTCACGGGGGACTGAGATGACTGACGTCCCGATGTCATTGTTAAACCCGGACCTTCAGCTTTTTTAATTATTGTTTATGGTCCGATCTATGCAAAATGAACTGACTATGTCTTGAGGTCTTGCAGTATGCATGCTTGGGTTTAGTTTTAATTTTATTGATTATAGGATCCCAAGCAGGTGGTAGTACCCAGCCTCCTTCTCTATTGAAATTAGGATGTTTTTTAATTTCAATAGCCTCACGTATCATCCTTGGTAGGAATCGGTGTTCTTTCGCGAGGATTTGTGGTCTATCAAATCTGATGTAATGGTTGGGGCCGTCTAGGATATGATCACAAACTGCAGACTTCCCGGAACGTTGATGCTTCACATGAGCTATATGTTCTTTTACGCTGGTCCTAATTGATATTTTGGTTTGTCCTATATAAGAGAGACCACATTCACAATCAAGCTTGTACACTCCTGCATCTTGTAGAGGAATATGACACTTGACGGATGGTAGGAACTGACTAATCTTCTTCGGCGGCTTGTAGAATGTTCTAATAGAAGCTCGCTCCAAGATATAGCCAATCTTGTCTGTGACACCTCTGACATATGGTAGTACAGCAGGCACACGCTCGACTGTGGCCGGCTTCACTCGGTCACTGTGACGTAGGCGCGGGACCCGAAGCTTGTTGTCGTGCAGAACTTGCTTGACGTGCTGAAGCTCGGCGGCCAGGTGTTTGCTGTCACAGATCCCTCGTGCTCTCTGTAACAAAGATTTGCCCACGGTAGCTAACTGTGAAGGATGGTGGTGAGATTCACCGTTTAAATATCGGTTTGTATGGGTCTTTTTCCTATACACAGTGTGACCAATGGTGTTATTAGGATTTCGGATGACTAACACATCTAGGAAAGGTAAGGAATTATTTGCCTCTAACTCCATAGTAAATTGAATTTTAGAGTTTATGGAATTAAGATGTTCTAAAAATGCAGTTACTTTGTCTGATGGTAAAATTGTGAAAGTATCGTCTACGTACCGCTTGTAGATCCTTGGTGTAACAGGTGCAGTAAGGAGGGCTTTCTCCTCAAAGTCTTCCATGAATATATCGGCGACAATGGGAGATACAGGTGAGCCCATCGCCACACCATCTACTTGCTTGTAAAACTCTTCCTTCCACAATAGATAGCCAGATGTAAGGCAATGTCTTAGTAATATTGCATATTCTGCTGGCATGTTATTTTCCTCTAGTTTCCTAGTTATAATTGAGATGCAGTCTTCAACAGGTAGGGATGTAAATAGAGACTGAACATAAAAACTGACCATGGTTTCATTGTCAGTAAGATGTAGGTATTTTATCTCACTGACAAAATGGTATGAATTCTTAGTGTGTGCTCTTGTGTGTCCTCTGAGTGGTGATAATATTTTAGCTAAGTATTGAGCCAATCTGTAAGTTGGCGAATCAATCTGACTCACTATTGGACGTAAAGGAGCATTCGGTTTGTGTATCTTTGGTAACCCATACAACTTCGGTGATTTGGCACATGAAGGTATTATCGAATTAACGTCCAGATTCAATTTTTCGGAGTATTTCTTAATTAGATCGCTAGTTGTTTTAAGCGTATTAGTTGTAGGGTCTGTTTTGACTTTTCGATAAGTAGTTTCATCCGACAAAAGTTGTATTTTAAAATTGTAATCTGACGTATCCATTATAACCGTAGAATTACCTTTATCTGCGCGGAGAATCGTAAGCTCTGGTCTGTTGCGTAAGTTTTTCAACGCGTTAAATTCATTTTTTGAGGAGATTTAATTTCGGCGCTGAACTTCGACGTAACATAGACGAGATGTCTTGACGTATGGCCTCTAAATCTTCATTACCAATATTATTTTTATACAGACAGTTCTCAACACTACAGATAATGTCCTCATACGGTATTTTTCGCGGTGTTATTGCGAAATTAATACCTTTTTCTAAAACTTTTATTGATAAAACCTTTCCTAGATGTATTAGTCATCCGAAATCCTAATAACACCATTGGTCACACTGTGTTTAGGAAAAAGACCCATACAAACCGATATTTAAACGGTGAATCTCACCACCATCCTTCACAGTTAGCTGCCGTGGGCAAATCTTTATTACAGAGAGCACGAGGGATCTGGTTGCGCGGAAAACACATTCATGTTTATTTTATATCGGACGGTAGGTGCCAAGTCGCTTGTTCCTTTTCGAAAAAAACGATATAATTCATACCCTCCTATCGACACATCGGGGTGGTGGGGTGGGAAGGGCAAGAAGATGATTCTAGAATGTCACGTAATCATCGGAGCCGAGGATATATAAGATACGCGCGACCGTTGCGCGAACCTCTTCCCGCTGCGCCAGTCATTGGAACCAGACCTCTCTTTCCGCCGCGCCAGTCATTGGAACAACAGCTCTCTTTCCGCCGCAGTCGTCGTTGAAACTACAACGCTTCTCTCCCGACGCACCCCTGGGGCCCCAGAGTGTCTGTCCAGAAGAAGTTCCAGAAGTTGCAGCTATAGTGCTCAACAGGATAGAAGAAACCCCGGTGAGTCAATATTCCTTTAATTAGTTCCTGCCTGATATAATTGTTTTAACCCGCTCCAATTTATGTTTTCCTAATCAGGCAGGATTCCTTTTCATCGACTTGGCAAAATAATAGTTTTAGTTTTAGGGAAGAGCGAGTGCATTATACCGCATGCCATAGTAGTCGCCTTTACGAAAGCGTAGAAGCAATCGCATATACAGTCCACTATAGTTAATATCTCGCGTAATAGGTTTAAGTTTCGACCGGGGAATTAGACTTCGGCAGCCTTAGACACGTGGCTCCACCATTTTATGGTCACTTCGGCAGCATTTGGTCGAATTGTTGAATTAATTAATTAGATAATGCACTCTAATTTATGGAATAGACTTAAATAGTGTTCGTTTAAATTTAAAATTTGATTAGGTACTCGCAAACAGAATTATTCGTTTTATAGCGCTCGTATTTGATTAAATTTAAAGCCTATTAAATAATTGAAACAGTGTAATAGGAACCGTTTGATACGCTTACCCACAATCTTGATAAAATTATTGAGTTTAGCAAATGACGCGTCACCTAGACTCGCTGCGCAGGTGTTCGATTTTATTACGTAATACGGCATACCGAGTGTCCATCCTTCATTGTTTGTGCGTTGTGAGATTAATTGTGATTAATATAACTTTGTGTTATTGTTCATGGGGGGTATATATATATCAATCGACGGATTCAACTCGGCTGGGCAGCGTTCGGGAAATTACGACATATCTTCTCGTCAGGTATACCTCAATCTCTAAAAACTAGATTGTACAACCAGTGCGTGTTGCCAGTGATGACTTACTCTGAGACGTGGTCCTTCACTGCTGGCCGTATGAGGACGCTCAAGGTCGCTCAGCGAGCTATGGAGAGGGCTATGCTCGGAGTTTCTCTGCGTGATAGACTCAGAAATGAGGATATCCGCAGTAAAACCAGAGTGACCGACATAGCCCAACGGATTAGTAAGCTGAAGTGGCAATGGGCCGGCCATATAGCTCGAAGAACCGATAACCGATGGGGAAGAAAGGTTCTCGAGTGGCAGCCCCGTACCGGTAGGCGTAGTGTAGGGCGACCCCCCACTAGATGGAGTGACGACCTGGTAAGATATGCAGGAAGTCGATGGATGCAGGTGGCTCAGGACCGTGCTTTGTGGCATTACTTGGGGGAGGCCTATGTTCAGCAGTGGACTTGTGAAGGGCTGTAATGATGATGATGAATATGACTTTATTATAATAATTTAAAATGGCAGTTAGTGGAAGTGAAATCAAAATTAAAACGCTTTATGCCAAGAGGGACATACTCTTTTCGCGTATGCAGAATATAAGTGATTATATAAAGAACATTAATATAGAAGCAGTGCGGGAAACCTTTTTGAATGAAATCGAAACGATAGATTCTTTGCGGATAGATTACGAAAGAATATTAGACCAAATTAATCATTTGGAATTACAAATCGACCCGAAATACATAGTGAACTACCAACCGCTGCTGGCATTCGAAGATATGTTCTGTCGCGTGAAAAGAACTGCGAGATCCCTACAATCTCAAAACGAAGCAAAGCCGGAAACACAGGTACGTCCAAGTGACTCGATTAGGTTGCCGCCAATAGATATTCCGGTATTCAATGGTGATATTAAGACGTGGCCCTTCTTCTTCAGTAGTTTTCAAAACAATATACACAATAACCCATCGTTATCGGACGCCGAAAAATTATATTACTTAATTAGTAAACTTAGTGGCAGGGCACAGTCGATCTGCTCTGGTTTTACACCCACAGCAAACAATTACTTATTAATATTCGAAACGCTTAAAACTAAATATGAAGATAGGAGAATGTTAGCTTCCGAATATTTGAACCAGATATTCGATCTTAAACCTGTATCATCCGCGAACATCAACGGCTTAGAGCAGTTTCTAGATAAATTTGTGGCATCGGTGGCTGCACTTAAGAATTTGAAATTTAATGATCTTATGGACGTGGTGTTTCTCCATATTGCACTGAAGAAGTTGGACCCCGACACCGTGCGTGCGTTTGAAATGGAGCATCGTAGCTCGGAGATGCCTTCCTTTCATTCATTAGCATCGTTCGTGCGAGATCAAATAAAGGTGATGCAGCGCTCTCCGAACGTTAAACAGGAGATTAAAAGGTGCGTCGACCGTAGACAGACTCAACCATCAAAAATAGCAGGGTCGTTAACTTACGTAACCGCTACGCCAACATCACTCCAGCATACTTGTTTAGTATGTAAAGATAGACACGGTAATTTATATAAGTGCGACTTTTCGTAAATATTCACCAAGCGAGCGTTATAAATTAGTAAAGACAAATAACCTATGTTTGAACTGCTTAAGCGATAAGCATTTAGTTGCAAAATGCAATTCGAGTTCCGTATGTAGCAAGTGCGTCAGGAAACATCACACGCTATTACATTTTGAAAATAGCAACATAGCGGCGTCAAGTAAAGCGGACAAGGAATTCGCCCCTACTAAGGCCAACGATTCTAGCGGTCGATCTGGTGATGTCGCTCTGTGCTCATTGGCAAATATGGGAGCACAACCTCCTTCAACCGTGTTACTGGGTACGGCACGTATTTTGGTTAGGGATTCGCGTGGAAACGAACAAAGCGTCCGTGCACTGCTGGACAGCGGAGCCCAAAATAGCTTTATAACGCGACAATGTTGTCAGCGCTTAGGCTTAGTAATAAATAGGTCACTTTCATGTCCGGTAATTAAGGGCATCGGCGGTACTAGTAAAGCGACCCAGGGATATATAAATTTAAAATTTTATTCTCGGATAGATCGTAATGTTAACTTTGATATAAATGCACTAGTAGTAGATAGGGTCACTGAACGGTTGCCAACCGTTTCGGTTGACACCGCGGCAATGATTGAATTTAAGAATTTGACTCTGGCGGACGACACTTACGCCGTTCCTGGAAACATAGACATGCTCATTGGAGCATCGCTTTTCCCTCATCTTTTGTTAAACAATAAGATCAGGGGCAACTCCTCGCATACCGCGCCTTTCGCACTGGAAACCGTATTGGGCTATGTGATCCTTGACTCCGCCCCCATCATAGATAGTATTTCGGCAACCTCTTATGGTGGTATGGCTGTCGAACCGCTCGAGTCGTTAGTCCGCAAATTTTGGGAGATGGAGGAGGTGAACGTCCCACCCATAGCTAGCTCAGATCACAGGTTATGTCATACGTCCGCACGACCGTTCGTGATCGCGACGGTAGATATAGTGTAGCGCTACCCTTTAAAGGAGATGTTTTATCTCTCGGCGATTCGCGTCAAATGGCGGAAAAACGTTTCTACAGCTTGGAGCGTAGGATGCTCGCTTCACCCCAGTTAAAGGAAGCTTACGACGGCGTCATTAACGAACATATATAAGAGAAGGTTACATATCACTTGTGGCTTCGAAATTAGATAACTACGAAGACACACCGTCGTATTTCATACCACACCACGGAGTCATTAGAGAGGACAAACTTACATCTAAGTTACGTGTAGTGCTCGACGCTAGTGCTAAAACTAGCACTCACCTGTCGCTTAACGATATCCTCTATAGTGGGCAAAATTTACAGGGCAGTTTATTTAATATAATAGTCAATTTTCGTTTGTTTAGTATAGCACTATCCGCCGATATTCGCCAAATGTTTCTTTGCATAGGGGTCCGTGAATGCGACCGTAGATTCCAACGCATTTTATATCGTTTCAACCCAAAGGAACCTCTAATGGTGTTTGAATTTAACCGCGTTTGTTTTGGTTTAAAGTCGAGCCCATTTCATGCGTTACGCACGGTGAGACAGCTCGCTCACGATGAAGGTCCCTCTTATCCTAAAGCTAGGAGGGCAATTGAGAGCGGATTATATATGGATGATTTTGTGTACTCGGTCGATAGCGTGGAGGAGGCAACCCTAACCACCGCCGAGGTTATAAGGCTCATGAAATCGGGTCAATTCGATCTTGTGAAGTGGACTAGTAATTCGCGTCCGGTTTTGGATACAATCCCACTATCACACCGTCTTTCGGCGATAAAGGAATTCGACGATTCCGATACACACAAGGTGCTCGGTCTGTGTTGGTCACCAGAGTCCGACGTGTTTAGCCTTAAGGTAAATCCGCCCGTAGAGAAATGCACAAAGCGCACAATACTGTCATGTGTTGCTAGATTATGGGAAGTCATGGGTTTCGTAGCTCAGGTGGTATTATACGCTAAGCTTTTAATTAAACAACTTTGGTTATTGGAATGCGACTGGGATGACTCGCCGCCTGACAGCATTGTTCGGTTGTGGCAGCGCTTTAGAGAGGAACTTCCTTTATTAAGAGAAATTAAAATACCGCGTCATATAAACGTAGATAGAAATAGCGCCATAACGGTCGTTGGGTTTGCAGACGCCAGCGAGAAGGCTTACGGGGGCGTTGTATATTTCCACGTCCAGAATAATGGTAGAAATTCGATTAGCCTCATTAGTTCTAAGTCGAGAGTCTCCCCCCGTAAGGTTGTCTCTCTGGCGCGCTTAGAGCTTTGCGCAATATTAGTTCTCACCCAGCTTATTACCGCAGTTATCAGCGCATGTAGGGATAGAGTTCACATAGAAAGGATATTTGCCTTTTCCGACTCCACCGTCGCCTTATGCTGGGTTCATTCTTCACCCCACCGTTGGGACACGTTTGTTGCGAACCGAGTGGCCAAGATACAAGACGAGTTAGAAACGCGGAACTTTTATCACATGTCCGGTACGGAAAACCCCGCCAATTGTCTATCCCGTGGACTCACCCCGATGCAAATAATGGACCACCCGCTTTGGTTCCACGGACCTGCTTGGGTTCACTTGGATCCCTCACAATGGCCAATAACCGACTTCGAACCTTCGTCAGTGTCACAACCGCCGGAAGAAAAGAGACACGCTCTAGTGGCGAACGTTTCGAGCGAGGTTTCTCCAATCATTGCTTTGGCGAACCGCTTGTCCTCTTGGTCGAAATTATTGCGTAGCGTAATTTACGTTTGTCGATTCGCGAAGCTGTTACCGCGACGTTCGTATGTCTTAGCATCCGATAACAACTATGTCGAGTCGCTAGTATTACGTGAACTTCAACGTGCGCACTTCTCTGAAGAAATTAGAAGATTACAATCGAATCGAGCTTGTAGTCGCGCCTTTCAACGCCTTAAGCCATTTTTACAGGATGGGATTGTAAGGGTAGGTGGACGCTTGTCCAACTCGCAATTGAGTTTCGACCAACGGCACCCTATTGTTTTACCGCGTAAAGACCATATCATGAACTTATTAGTCGACTACCATCATAAATTGAACTCGCACGCTGGCCCCGACTTGTTGATGTCGATTTTGCGTCAGAATTATTGGATTCTTTCTGCACGTAGTTTAATACGCAATCGGGTGCACAGATGTATAGCTTGCTTTCGGGCACGCCCCAAGCCGTCATTTCCGGAAATGGCGGAACTTAGATCTTGTAGAGTAATACAATCGGTAAAGCCCTTCACGCACACCGGGTCTGATTTCGCTGGTCCGTTTAAGGTCACGCTCATTCGCGGGCGTGGTATAAGATCCACAAAGGCTTACGTCTGCATTTTCGTATGTCTAACTACTCGAGCGGTGCATATAGAACTCGTTGGTGATCTAAGCACAGCAGGCTTTATGGGTGCATTTAAAAGATTTCTTTCCCGCCGTGGCCCTGTAAGTAGATTGTATTCGGATAACGGTACGAACTACGTCGGTGCAAAACGTATTTTATCGGAACTACATGAGCTCTTAGCTAGCAAGTATTATAATTCGGAGTTCGCTCACATTCTAGCCGAGAACCGCATTGAGTGGTCTCTGAACGTCCCAGCCGCGAGTCATTTTGGGGGCAATTGGGAGACTAATATCAAGAGTCTAAAGAGTCATTTATACCGAGTAATAGGAGATCAAATTTTGTCCTTCGAAGAGCTAAGTACGGTGCTCGCTCAAATTGAATGCGTAATGAATAGTCGCCCACTTTGTCGTACGTTGTCTAGTGACCCCTCGGAACCGCTGGCTCTAACTCCAGCACATTTTTTGAATTTAACGCCTTTAAAGTATTTGCCAGCCGCAGATATGGATGAGAACAGACTTAGCATTTCCGCACGCCACAAATTATTAGATCGGTTAGTGCAATCGTTTTGGAAACGATGGAGGATGGAATACTTGCATACTTTGCAGTCTCGGCAAAAATGGAACACAGCAACTGAGCCTTTAGCTGTAGGAACTGTAGTTGTGCTCACCAAAGAGAATACACCGCCTCTCCACTGGCCGTTAGGAATTGTCGAAGAGGTCTTTTCCGGTTCCGACGGAGTAGTTAGGATAGCTCGCGTTAAGACCACGGTTGGGTCTTACTTGCGTCCGGTTGTCCGTTTGTGCCCCCTGCCTCTTCCATAATTTAAATTAGCTTTCTAGATTAAAATTGTGGTTGAATTTATGTGATCTTAGCGTTAGTTAGTTATTTTGTTAGTTGATCTTAGCTCTAGTTGTATTAGTTAATTTTGAAGGAAATCCTTCAAGGGCGGGGGAGATGGTTGCGCGGAAAACACATTCGTGTTTATTTTATATCGGACGGTAGGTGCCAAGTCGCTTGTTCCTTTTCGAAAAAAACGATATCATTCATACCCTCCTATCGACACATCGGGGTGGTGGGGTGGGAGGGGCAAGAAGATGATTCTAGAATGTCACGTAATCATCGGAGCCGAGGATATATAAGACACACGCGACCGTTGCGCGACCCTCTTCCCGCCGCGCCAGTCATTGGAACCAGACCTCTCTTCCCGCCGCGCCAGTCATTGGAACAACAGCTCTCTTTCCACCGCAGTCGTCGTTGAAACTACAACGCTTCTCTCCCGACGCACCCCTGGGGCCCCAGAGTGTCTGTCCAGAAGAAGTTCCAGAAGTTGCAGCTATGGTGCTCAACAGGATAGAAGAAACCCCGGTGAGTCAATATTCCTTTAATTAGTTCCTGCCTGATATAATTGTTTTAACCCGCTCCAATTTGTGTTTTCCTAATCAGGCAGGATTCCTTTTCATCGACTTGGCAAAATAATAGTTTTAGTTTTAGGGAAGAGCGAGTGCATTATACCGCATGCTATAGTAGTCGCCTTTACGTAAGCGTAGAAGCAATCGCATATACAGTCCACTGTAGTTAATATCTCGCGTAATAGGTTTAAGGTTCGACCGGGGAATTAGACTTCGGCAGCCTTAGACACGTGGCTCCACCAGGATCTGTGACAGCAAACACCTGGCCGCCGAGCTTCAGCACGTCAAACAAGTTCTGCACGACAACAAGCTTCGGGTCCCGAGCCTACGTCACAGTGACCGAGTGAAGCCGGCCACAGTCGAGCGTGTGCCTGCTGTACTACCATATGTCAGAGGTGTCACAGACAAGATTGGCTATATCTTGAAGCGAGCTTCTATTAGAACATTCTACAAGCCGCCGAAGAAGATTAGTCAGTTCCTACCATCCGTCAAGTGTCATATTCCTCTACAAGATGCAGGAGTGTACAAGCTTGATTGTGAATGTGGTCTCTCTTATATAGGACAAACCAAAAGATCAATTAGGACCAGCGTAAAAGAACATATGGCTGATGTGAATCATCAACGTTCCGGGAAGTCTGCAGTTTGTGATCATATCCTAGACGGCCCCAACCATTACATCAGATTTGATAGACCACAAATCCTCGCGAAAGAACACCGATTCCTACCAAGGATGATACGTGAGGCTATTGAAATTAAAAAACATCCTAATTTCAATAGAGAAGGAGGCTGGGTACTACCACCTGCTTGGGATCCTATAATCAATAAAATTAAAACTAAAACCAAGCATACCACTGCACGACCTCAAGACATAGTCAGCTCATTTTGCATAGATCGGACCATAAACAATAATTAAAAAAGCTGAAGGTACTCCGGGTTTAACAATGATATCGGGACGTCAGTCATCTCAGTCCCCCGTGACCATGGGTGCTGGAAAGCGCCCGAAACGTCGGGAATTAAAAATAAAAATTAAAAATAAACACGATAAAATCCGTAAAAGTAGTTTTAATCATACTTTCACGGATTTTTCTCTTTTTTATTCTGCATAGATCGGACCATAAACAGTAATTAAAAAGCTGAAGGTAACCCGAGTTAACATTGACATCTGAATGTCAGTCACCTCAGTCCCCCGTGACCATGGGTACTGGAAAGCACCCGAAACGTCGGGAATTAATAACCAATTAAAATTAAACGCGATAAAATCCGTAAAAGTTGTTTAAATAAATGTGTAGTGTTCGCGTAAACATAAGAATTCATTATTATACTATGAGTCAAAAATAATATCACGTTTGATGTTTTATGTTTGTTTTTCTAGTTTATCTACACCGAAACGTATAGATAAAAAAAATTGACGGTTTTATATTTATTTCTGTTTTATTTTTGTCTAAAGAACTTAGTGTAAGCTAAATTTTGAAAATAGTTACCCAATATATTATATACTCTAAGAAGGGTAAAACGAAAAGAGTTCAAAAGAAACTATACATAATTAATTGAAACTGAAAACCTGATTCATTAAATATTTTTAAATTCTGTTTGAAACTGATTGTTTCTGGACCATAGAGTTTTTATCGTGGTATTTTAAGTTGCATCAAGGATACAACATAAATGTATCGGTCGAGCACTGATTGACCAGAAAAGGACCTATTGCTAATTTTACAAAAAAAAAAAACGCGACACTCATTTTCAATACAGAAATTCTCGATATCGTAGGGTTATTATTAAAAAGTAAAAGGACCCAATAATAATACAAGTCGTTCGACCTTAAGGTAAAATTAAGGTATTATCGCTTAGTATTATTACGGTACTACATACACACTATGAAATAATGGTAAAAATACGATAATTATACTACAAAATCCGACCCTGGTTACGTCGTGTTATAACGTTTGTATAAATGACATATGCGCTACTTTTTCTTGTATGTAGAAGTTAGGAGTAAAATATTTAGATGGCGTATCCTTTCTTTTACATCAGCCTGCATGTTCTTTTTGCCTGACGTATGTGGACTATGAGAAAGCCTTTGATTCCGTCGAAATTTGGGCGGTGTTACAGTCCCTTCAGCGGTGCCAAGTTGACTGTCGGTATATCGAAGTGCTGAAGTGTTTGTTCAGTAGAGCTACGATCGCTATCCAAGTGCAGAACCAGAGCTCGCAACCTATCCAACTGCAGAGAGGTGTAAGACAGGGAGATGTTATATCCCCGAAACTCTTCACCGCTGCATTGGAAGACGTTTTCAAGTTACTGGACTGGAAAAGATACGGTATTAACATCAAAGGACTGGATGTACTCGACATCGCTCACCTTCGACGATATAGTCCTTATGGCAGAATTGCTGGAGGATCTAAGCACTATGCTCAATGACCTCAATGGTGTTTCCCAACGGATAGGTCTTAAGATGAACATGGACAAAACAAAAATCATGTTTAATGTCCATGTCACACCTATGCCGGTAGTTGTTGGGAGCACTAAGCTCGAAGTTGTAGTTGAGTATATTTACCTGGGACAAAAGTCCATCTTGGTAAGTCCAACTTCGACTAAGAGGTCACTCGACTGATTCAATAACAGATTCAGCTAAGCAGCATTTTGAAGATTATGACACATCTTCTCGTTGCATATACCTCAAAACCTGAAAACGATATAAGTTGCCAGTGATGACTTATGGATCTAAGACATGTTCCTTCACTGCTTCGGGTTTCTCTGCGTGATAAACCTAGAAATGAGGATAGCCGCAGTAGAACCAGAGTGACTAACATAGCCAAACAGGGCTAAGTAAGCTGAAACGGACTGGCTATGTAGCTCGAAGAATCGACAGCCGATGGGGAAAAATGGTTCACGAGTGGAAGCCTCATACAAGTGGGCGAAGTGTAGGGCGACCCCCAACTAGATGGAGTGATGAGCTGGTAAGACACGCAAGAAACAGATTAATGCAAGAGGCTCAGGACCGTGTTTTGTGGCGTTCCTTGTGGGAGGCCTATGTTTAGATGTGGACTTGTGAAGGGATGTAATGATAATGGTGAACAATTCCGTAATGTCAGTTTGGAGAAGTACACGTTTGGCGAGCTATGGAAAGGATAAAGCACGAAGTTTCTTTGCAAGACGGAAGCTGTGACGATTAAAAAAAGCATTAATAAGGGACGATAGTGTAACCGACATGGTCCAACAGATCATCAGACTGCTGATAACGAGGCAGTGGGCTGGCCATTTGGGTCGAAGTATACAAAACCTATATAGAAAAAGGTTCTAGACTAACTTTCTCGTACTTGCAGGCCAGCGTAGTGCGGTTCCCCACTACATGACTTGATGACTCGAATATACGTGCAGGTTATTTATAGATGCAGATAGCTAAGCACTGTGATGAGTCTTTGGGAAGTACAATATCCAGTAGTAAATTTGTGATGGGCTGAAATATAATGATGTAAAAGTTTTCAAAAATATTTTAAATATTTTTAAATATAATTTGAACACAATATGAACGTGGTAGAGTCAGGTTGCTGTTAAACTGTAGTTGGAGCAGGAATAGGTTGGCTCAATCGGGTAAGGACCAAGCTCTCATAGAATACCAGCGTAAAATAGTAACTTATTGCTGCTGGTTCCCCTTTTTACTGGAAACGAGGCATCCAATCTTAGTCCTGATGGGTGACAAATGCATCTTTATTTTGATTCTTAATCGAGAAAAGATGAAGATGTTTATGGGCCACAGCATCCACTTACCATCAGGTGGACTGTGTGCTTATCACCCTAAACGTATAAAAAACTAATAAAAGTAATTAGAAATCGGGCAATTTGAGCAAGAGACTACTCGTTAATACCTACTTACACAACTGGCAATAAATGCCGATCATATAATTATATTAATAATATATGTATAAAAGATTTGAAAGTGACAGCTGTAAGTATGTCAAGTTCCTCACCCCCATTGCAGCGCATCACAGTGTGACGTCGTGTGACGTACGGCCGATAGGAACTACGCTTACGACCCGGTTGGGACCGGAGCGCCAGTCAACCAACAATCGTACAGGATGGAGGCGGGACAGTTGTGGCGGCAGTACGTGATTGCTGGCGTCGGTATGTCACTATGAATTTTAACGTGTGGTATTTAAATTTGTGTGTAAAGTGGTGTTAGAATATCTGCGATCAACACTAGCAACTTATTAAGAATATCGTTCAAAAATTAGAAGAATGTGCGGATAATTTATCTAAAACAGTTTCGTTCCGTAATCGGTAGTTAATAGTAAAAGTAAAAGTTTAAATGCTTGTAAATAATAAAAATAACTACAGTTGATTAAAACATATGTGGTGTTGATTAAAACATATAATTAATGACATAAAGCACTTGCAGTGTTATTGTAATTTATGTATTGTGTAAATTCGGCGACGCGAAAAAGACTGAGGTAACTTTTTTAATTAGAAAAGCCGTCACTAATATATTTATAATTATTATGCTAGACATTTAAAACGTTCTAATTACTTAGCCATATCCGAAAAACTATTGAGAAAAATATTTTAGCGCCGAAATAGTGTCATGAAAATTGGATATCTCCCATATCTATACAAATAAAATGATGAAGGTTTGCAATGAAATGTGTGCATGTTTGCAATACAGGACCCAAATTGAAAGTGATTTACGGGCAACAATATTTTTGCTTCCGATCGACCCTTTCGAATGTGTGCAAGCGCAGTAAAATCAGTCAAAGTAGTGCATTACCACACATTTTGAATTTAAACATAAAAAGGACAGAATGTTTGAGATTCTTTTAATTAATTTTGTTTACATCATTTGTCTATATTACTTATTCTGAACCTTCTCTGCTAATTTGGACGATTATTGCAATATATCTAATTAACTTTCAACATAGTGCGTATAATTATAGCAAATAAATAAAATATTCCGAATAGGCACGATTAATGCACTGAGTCGCAACATCAAAGTCTGCTTTGAGTCTTCAGAAACAGTCAAAAAAAAAAAACAGAAAAAACTGCAACGCAATATACCTTCCTTTTAAAAATTAATTTCCAATTTAAATTATACCTTCTTTGATCAAACTCCAGCTCAACAGAAATATTGCAGAATTCGAAAGAAGAACTAGACTTTTCTTGAAAGTTTTATTCTTCTATTCGATACTAGATGATGCTGTTGGGAGAGTTCCAGAAAGATCCTGACACTCCTATTTCTGATACTTGATACCAGATGGCGCTAGTGCAATCAACAGTGGCGCGCAACATTAATATATAAAATCACACATAATATCATCCATTCAAATATAACATTCACCACAAAAAAAGAAACACAAAAATACTCATGACACCACGCAAACCATTTTGTTTTACCAAATATTCGCACTAATTATGGAAAAAATGCCGTAACATTTGCGGGAGCATAGTTGCATAATAAACTCCCTTTAACTATAAAAGATGCAAGTTCGCTCAATATTTTGAGGAAAAAATTATTAAACCACATTAAGAAAACAAGACATTATATGACTTGGCACGCCGTCTTATATTATCAACACTTGAAGCATTGCTTATAAAGCTTACTTGCAACTTCTATTTATGTTTGATTTTTTCAAATTAATGTCACTATTTTATTATTTTGTTCTGTGTGACTTATTTTAAATTATACGAATGTATTCAAATGAAAGTAGTTTTTTACGGATTATATCGCGTATATTAACTTTTTTTTATATACCCGACGTTTCGAGCACTTTGCAGCACCCATGGCCACGGGGGGAACTGAGATGTTCAACGTTCAGTAGTCATAGTTAACCACGGTTACCATAGATTAAAATTATTAATTTTTGTTTTGATCTATGCAAGATGAACTTATAGCTTCTTGAAGTCTTGCTATTGTATGCTTGGCTTGGGATTTAATTTTATAAATTGTATGATCCCAAGAAGAGGGTAGCACTCAGCCATCATCTCTATTGAAATTGGGATGTGTTTTGTTTTCAATAGCCTCGCGAATCGTCCTTGGTAGGAATAGATGTTCTTTAGCGAGGTTTGTGGTCTATCAAATCTGATGTAGTGACGGGTCATGTTCACAGACTGCAGACTTCCCAGAGCGTCGATTCTTTACATCAGCTATATGTTCTTTAATGCGGTTTTTAATTCATTTTTTTAGTTTGTTCGATGTAGGAGAGACCACATTCACAATCAAGCTTGTACACTCCTGCATGTTGCAAGGGACATTATACTTGACTGATGGTAAAAACTGACTAATCTTCTTCGGCGGCTTGAAGTTTGTTTAAAAGGAAGCGCGCTTCAAGATGTTGCTAATCCTGTAAGTGAGTCCTCTGACATATGGCAGTAAAGCAGGTACACACTCGACTGTGGCCGGCTTCACTCGTTCACTGTGACCTAGGGGTGGGACCCGAAGCTTCTTGTCATGCAAAACTTGCTTGACGTGTTTGAGCTCAACAGCCAGGTGTTTACTGTCACAGATCCCTCGTGCTTTCTGAAACAAAGATTTACTCACGGTAGCTAACTGTAAAGAATGATAAAGATGGTGAAGTCCCTTGGAAAAGAGGTAATGCCCTAGTGGGGGATGCTACTTACTTTAACACCTTGGTACCTCTTTTAGAGCCGGGGCGGCATCAGAGGCAGCCGAATTTAGTAAATGGCGCAAATATGAGTCTTTGAAAAATGACGAAATATTTGTTCCATTTGCTGTAGAGACTATCGGTCCATGGGGTCCACGTGCAGTGAAGTTCCTAAAAGAATTGTATCCACGAATGGTCGTCGCTGCTGATGATAAGAGGCCTGGTTCTTTCCTTGCTCAAAGGCTAAGTGTAGCTATTCAGCGAGAAAATACAACCATCGTTTTTAGCACTATACCACGGGGAGCATGACTTTTTGACTATTTAAATTTTTAGTTTTAGTTTTTCTATATTTTAGTTTATTTTTTTATGTTGTGTATAATTAGTATTAATTGTAAATATTGTAATTTTGATTATTATTTTTAGTTAAGATTTTATAAATATGTAAAATAAACGACCAAATCAGATGTCAAACATATAAATCAATGACAGAATCAAATGCAACGTTTGACTACAAACACAGATCGTAGATTAATCGCGTTTTTTAATCTGTCAAAAACTAACACTGGATGATGCAATAATTAGGGTATTATCTAAATGCCTAAATAATGCAACAACACCGTGCAGATTACCGTACGAAGAAATTATTTTTAGTGTCGAGGACTGTTTGTTTAAAAACAATATGCGAAAAGAAAATTTCGAGGCGGTACGTCAAGACATTTCGTCTATGTTACGTCGAAGTTCAGTGTTTAAACCAAATCTTCCCAAAGACGAATTTATAGAGTTTAAGAACCTACATAATAAACCAGAACTCACGATTTTCCGCGCAGATAAGGGAAATGCCACGGCAGTCATAGCTACGTCAGATTTCAATTCTAAAATACAAGAACTTTTTTCGGATGTAAGCACTTATAAAAGGGTAAAAACTACGCAACTTACACTTAAAACAACTAGTGACCTCATAAAAACACTCCGAATAATAAATCTGGACGTAAAATCGATAATACCTACGTGTACCAATTCACCAATTTTTGGGTTAACAAAAGTACACAAACTCAATGCTCCAGTACGTCCCAAGTGAGCCAAATCGATTCACCAACTTACAGATTGGCTCAACATTTAGCAAAAACACTCCCATCGCTCAGGGTGCATACAAGAGCACACATAAAGGTTTCCTACCATTAAGTCAGCGAGATTAAAACCTTCCTTCTTCTGGTAGATAATGAAACTATGACAGTTTTGATGTGAAATCACTGTCTACATGTTTACTTGTTGAGGACTGCATCTCAATTGTAACTAGAGGGCTGGAAGAAAACAATATACCCGTAGAATGTGCAGTATTACTTAGACACTTCCTTATGTAAGTCTGGCTACCTATTGTGGAAGGAGAAGTTCTACAAGCAAGAAGATGGTGTGGCAATGGACTCACGTTAGTCTCCCATTTTCGCCGACATATTTATGGAAGACTTTGAGGAGTAAGCCCTGCTTACTTCTTCGATAAATCCAAGATTCTACAAGCGTATGTAGACGAAACGTTTATATAAAGTAACTGTATTTTTAGAACATTTAACTCTACAAGTTCTAAAATTCAGTCTGCAAAGGAGTAAGAAGCAAACAATTCTTTGGCTTTTCTAGATGTGTTAGTAATTCGGAATCCTGATAACACCTTGACCACGCAGACCCATACAGATAGATATATAAACGGTTATTCTCACAACCATCTTTCACAGTTAGCGACCGTGGCTAAGTTTTTGTTTCAGAGAGCACGAAGGATCTGTCACAGTAACCACCTGGCTGCCGAGCTCAAACACGTCAAGCAAGTTTTGCATGACGACAAGCTTCGGGTTCCGTGCCTAGGTTCACTTTGTTCACTTGTTCACTATACAAGTGAATCCGGCCACAGTCGAGTGTGTAACTGCTTTAATGCCATATGTCAGAGGAGTTACTGACAGGATTGGCTAAATCTTGAAGCGCGCTTCTATTTAAGCGTACTTCAAGCTGCCGAAGAAGATTGGTCAGTTTTTATCATACCTCAAGTGTAATTACCCTGTGCAACGTGCAGGAGTGTACAAGCTTGATTGTAAATGTGGTCTCTCCTACATCGGACAAACAAAAAGATGAAATAAAATCCGCATTAAAGTACATATAGCTGATGTGAAGAATCGACGCTCCGGGAAGTCTGCAGTCTGTGAAAATGACCCGTCACTACATCAGATTTGATAGACACAAAAACCCTCGCTTAAGAACACCGGTTCCTTCCAAGGATGATTCGCGAGGCTATTGAAATCAAAAAACATCCTAATTTCAATAGAGAAATTGGCTGATTGCTACCATCTGCTTCGGATCTTATAATTAATAAAATTAAATCCCAACCCAAGCGTACAACTGAAAGACTTCAAGATACTATAAGTTCATACTGCATAGAGCGGAACAAAAATTAATGGTTTTTAACTGTGACATCCGGACGTTGAACACCTCAGTCCCACCCCCAACCCCCACCCACACCCCCGTGACTATGGGTGCTGTAAAGGCCTCGAAACGTCAAGTATATAAAAAAGTTAATATACGCGATATAGTCCGTAAAAAATAGTATTATTTAAACGTGTAGTGTTTGCATAAATATAAGAAATCATTATGTATTAATTTCTTGTGTAAAATAATGATCATTGAACCCAATAATTTGTAAAAAATGATAATTTTATATTTTTATAGATCACCATACATACGTTATAAATACTTGTTATAAGATAAGAATTAGAAGACGTATTTACGCGTATGTTAGTGCTATTCATACGAGTACAATATAATCTCTGAGTAATTCTCTTGATTGACAAGCACCACTGTGTAAAAGACGTAGGTATGTGCGTTACGTACGTGGTTCGTCATAATAATTATGTAATAAGCTCTTATCAAATCTATCTATCCCAATATCATGGTAAAAACAAATTAGTTGGACAACTATTGCGCCCCGCGAGACTAAAATGGCTACTGTTGCAGGGTTGTTACTGTCTTTTTATTTAACAGCCAAGTTTCATTTAGTTAAATAAGAATTTATAATATTTACAAAATTAATACATACGGATACGTACCCCTGCATCATATTTTTTAATAATTTATTTAGTTTTTTCTCAAATAATCAGTGTTTGTCAAAAAAATCCTCTTTACATTATAACAAATCCTAAAAACTAAAATACGAGTAAATTAACACTAAGCATATGGTGTCAGTTCAGATTTAATGATTAAAATTAATTAGATCTGTTGTGATAAGACATTCTTCATTATGACTTCATTTTTACAGAAGAGTAGGCAAGCGAGCATGCGATTCGCCTGATAGTAAGTGACTACTGCCGCCCATGAACAACCGCAACACCAGGTGAATCGCAGGTGCGTTGCTGCCCTTTTAGAAAGGAATAAGCTCTTTTGTTGAATGTCCCTAAGTGGTATTGGTCTGGAAAATCGTCGGTGATAAATAATTCCACAGAGAAGTTGTGCGAGGAAGAAAACTCCCAGTAAAACGCACAGTGGTGGACCGCCAAGCATCCAAATGATGTGGTGCGTTCGTGAAACTTGGCGGCTAGAACTAACCCGAACAATTCCTTCCCCTTGGTGGATATGATAAAAAACGCAAAGGGATTCAACATACCTATGCAGCACCAGTGAATCAAGCCGATCAGAAGGAATTCGGTCTTCGACTATTCAAATTGCTCTGCGCTGGATGCGGTCAAGTGGAAGGAGCTGACACTGGGGAGCCCCGGCCCAGAAATTAGAACAGTATTCCATGTGAGGCTGAACAAGCGATATGCTGGTATGAATTTCTGCTGATCACGCCAATCCTTTTAGAGACATTTTGATTGGGGGCGGCTAAATCTAGTCCAGTTTAACCCCCAGAAGACACAAGTTTGCGCGTTAACCGCTAAAAAGAACCCCTTTATCGTATCTCCTCAGTTTCAAGGCACTCCCCTTGTTGCCTCAGCCAGTATCGGAATCCTCGGCGTCGACATATCGAGTGACGTGCAGTTTCGTGGTCACTTGGAAGAGAAGGCCAAATTGGCCTCTAAAAAGCTTGGTGTGCTCAGCAGAGTGGGACAGTATTTCATGCCGGCAACTTTACAAGGCGCAGGTTCGGCCGCACATGGAATACTGTTCCCATCTCTGGGCTGGGGCTCCCCAGTACCAGCTCCTTCCACTTGACCGCATCCAGCGCAGAGCGGCTCGAATCGTCGACGACCGAGTGCTTTCCGATCGGCTCGATTCACTGACACTGCGAAGAGATGTTGCATCTCTTTGCATTTTCTTTCGCATATACCATGGAGAGTGCTCTGAGGAATTGTTCGGATTAATCCCAGTCGCCAAATTTCGTGAACGCACTACGCGGCGAACGTCCCGATACCATCCACACCATCTGGATGCTTGGCGGTCCATCACTGTACGTTTCAAGAGGAGTGTTCTTCCGCGATTTTTTCGGACCGATACGACCTGGGGACCTTCAAGAAAAGAGCTTACTCCTTTCTAAAGGGCAGGCAACGCACCTGCAATTCGCCTGGTGTTGCGGTTGATCATGGGCGGCGGTAGTCACGTAACATCAGGTGAGAGCCGCATGCTCGTTTGACCCCTCTTCTATAAAAAAAGACAATTAATGCACTTATGAAGTATATATCTGTTTATAAATATAGTAATATAATCTATAAATAAAAATTTAATTTACTTAAACAAACGCATATGTTAATTTATTTTATAAAAAATAATATAAAATGAAAAAAGACGTGTGCAACTCGGGGACTGCCGCGGTAAAGCTATTGCATAGCATTTTTTATCAACTTATGCAATTATAATTAATTATTTATTATATTTATGCAGTTAAGTCTTTGATATTAAATCAAGTTACACTTTTTGAGCGTGGTGACCGATAAGAAAACAATTTTTTTTCTCTTATTGTATAAATGAGAAGTTAATATTGTTTAAAATATTTTTAATATCTTACAATACATGTAGGTTATTCAGGAATTTTTATCATTCAGTTAGCAGCTAGTGTACACGCATACGACTAGTCGCACGCACACAAACACCGTGCCGAAGTCTGCCTAGTGCTGAAGTCTGCCGAACTGAAACGACGTTAGACGATGCACGGCTTTCAACGCCACACCTCCGTGCCCGTCGGAGTGGGGAGCGTGAGGTTTTTTTCGTTACGGAATTTCTGGATTCGGTCCCCGCGCTCAAGGCCCGCGATAGAAGCTATGTAATAGCTTAAAAAAGACTGCTTACAAAATTTTATTAATATTCAAAAAAATCTCAAACAAAGATGATTGCCGAGGGCGGCGGTGGGCATCCACGACTCGACCAGACCTTTCCGACTTAGCAAGTGTCATTGTGTGCGTGCTGTGGCTCGTGCGTACGGGTCCGTACTGACATGTGACAGGCATGCATACATACATATAAGCGTCGTTCGGTACATTCCTTAGAACATCGCTTACTATTCTGTTTTTACTATGCCATTACGAGTATTGGCATAGTAAAAACATACAACATAAATGTTGATATTCTATTTTTGTTTTAATATTGTCGCAATATTGCATCAAGTTTATGTGTGTACTTACTTTTTTTTTATAGGATAGGGTGACAAACGAGCACACAGTCCACCTGATGGTAAGTGGTTGCTGTGGCCCATAGACATCCACATCTATCCTCGATTACGAATCAAAATGCAGATGCGTTGTCACCCGTGAGGACTAAGATGGAATGCCTCGTTTCCAGTAAAAAGGGTCTCCGGTTCTCTACACTCACCATACGAAATACAGCAGCATTAAGCTACTATTTCACGCTGGTATTCTGTGAGAGCGTGGTCCTTCCCCGGTCGAGCCGACCCATTCGTGCTACAACTATACTACTAATATAAATGCAGCATGGCTCTACCACGTATAAAACTGTTTTATTTTTGACACAAATACACGCTATTTATAATTTACGATGGCTGTATATTTTTATAGAATAAATATGAACAACGAGCATTTAGTTCACCTGATGATAAATGGATGATGTCGCCTGTATCAACTAGACTCAACTCCTCCGCGTTTAAAATTACACTATAACTAATATATTTGAAGATATGAATTTCAGACATTTGTTTTTAGTTCATTTAAATTGAAATTAACAACATTATGCCAATTTTTTTAATTTAGATATAGCATTATTTACCTCGTCATAATTTTGTAACTGTTATTTTAATTTGAAAAGTAATGAAGTGTCGTGGTTATCCCCTACAGTCTAAGGAAAGTCATAAATTTATACAATAAACAAAAAGAGGCCGATAATTGAGCCCTGAGGCACGTTTATTTGTACTATCGACCCGGAAGAACTATTAATGACAACTTTTTGCGTTCTATTACTTAAATATGAAATGATTAGTTAAAGCGCATCACTTCTTACACCGTATTGTTGAATTTTCCTCATTAATGCTTTATGCTGAAAACAATTGAAGGCTTTGGATAGGTCACAGAATATACACATAGCATCTTTTGAATTCTCCGATGCATTGGAGATATAACATTAAATCAGCTCAACACCAGCATCAATTGTAAAGCGACCCCTCGTAAAACCGTATTGATTTTTATGCAGTAAATTACTTATATATTTTTTTACATGTGATCAAAAAAAAAATCAAAAATTTTACCAAGTGTTGGCAACACATAAATAGATCTAAAACTGGCGGGGTCCAATGTGTTACCAGATTTAAATAAAGGTATTACTTTACTATGCTTTATTAAATTAGGAAATACACCAGATTCAACACTAGTGATTAAAATAATAGACGGTTGAACTTCGGAAATCCCCCCACAGATTTGCAGTTTTCTTAATATTAATAGTTTTAAAATATTTTACAATATTTTTGAAAAAAGTTTATGAAATTTTTAAAAAAATTGATTCGGAGACGGCAGAGGATGAGTTCAGTTACATAGTGGTTAAGATCGGAATATCAGTAAAATATTTCTAAAAACCATTGCAACAAGACGTTCTGATTTAGTTTAATTGTTGTTAAAACTTATCGTTTAGTATAAATTTCAAGAGTTAACCTTACCAATTTCACTATGAAATATACTCCACGTCATTGAAATTTTATTAGAAACCGTTTATTTTGTTGTCAAATACGAATATTTGACTATCTAGAACAATCTTTAAAATATTTTTGAATATATTTTTACATATTCCCTAAATTCGACGATAGAATTATATGATCTTCCATTGTAAAGTTAAAATAACCTTTGTTTACTCTTATGGACTGCTACAGTCATCCATTTATTATATGCCTTGCGATTGTTCAAGGAGAACGTCTTAGAAGTAAAACTATTATCAAATTTACTGCTAATAAGCTTAAATAAAGTACCATGCAAAAAATTGGATTATTTTTGTATGTAAGGGATAGAAGTTTTTTTTACTATGTTACTTCTAAACTTCTCCAAGCGACGTGTATTAAAGGAACAAACACAACTTTTTCATGTACTTTGTTTTTGTGAACTAATTGTCCATAGTGACCAGAGCTCAATTTCTGAATTATACGTTTATGAAAAGGCTGAAAATTTGTAAAACAACTTTATTAAATTGTTATTTATACATTTTGCACTAGATTCAGCAATACGCGTTAACTCCAAAAATTAATTATGAAGTCCATATGATTTAAACAGTGATCCAAATTTAATATTGATAAAAAAAGCTTCTAGGAGATTGAAATTAAAGTCTTCACATATTACAACACATTTATTCTGTTTATTAAGAAAAACAAAAATTTCCTCCATATTTTTTCAAAACGTTCGTATATGGAACATGAAGGTCTGTAGACACTCACAACAATAACTTGCTCAAACTCAATACATGCCATTTCTACAGTTTCCTCAACAGAAAGGCTCACAATACCTTTACGTTCTTTACATGATAATAATTTACTAGCTAAAAATAAGCAGCCACCTCTGAAAACCGTTTCTCTATTGAAATAACTGGCCACCTTGTGATTATTACTGATGTTAAACATTAATTTATATGATTTTAACCAATGTTCATTAATACATAGAATTTGAATATTTTTTTATATTTAAGAACGATTCTATTTCTGGCTCTTTGCCTATCATGCCTTGAAAATATACAAGCTTATCAAAATATATAAACAGTTTTATCATCATTTTGTAGAATCATACAATTGCAATTGCTAAAAATTTGTAAGCTACATTCTCAATTATCTAAAGTATTATAGCTGCTGGAGAATACATCTACTGTCTCATTTTCTAATTTAAATTACTTGGAATTGGTTCCAAATTGCATGTCAAATCATTATGCTGTTTAATAGGAGCAGATGTTTGGGTAGTCAAGACCTTGGCTGAATTAATATATAAATAAATAATAAGATAGTACATTTGCTGTCTGTCTTAAATTATGTTTGGATAGGTAATACCCACATGTAGACGATTTTTTTAAATTAAATTATTAATGTCTATTAAATCAATTCTATCATAAATGTTACAATTAAATGTCAAATTTAAGTTATTGTTACATAACAAATTATCTGTCGATACATATAATAAAAATGTAAATTGGAGATGTCTGTACATTTTATATTTTTGTAACAAAATTGATTGGGAAGGCAATGATTTCAAAAGGAAGGATAGGCCCATCTAAATATTTTACTCATAACTTTTTCATACAAGAAAAAGTAGCGCATCTGTCATAATACAAACGTCATATCAAAACACGACGTAACCAGGGTAGGATTTCGTAGTATAATTATTCTAATTGTACCATTATTTCATAGTTTTATAGTACATAGTATCGTCATAATACTAAGCAAAATTACCGTAGTTGTACCTAAAGGTCGACTTGTCTTATTATTGGGTCCTTTTACATTTTAATATTAACCCTACGATATCGAGAATTTTTGTATTGTACATGAGTACCGCGTTTTTTTTAACAAAATTGGAATTAGCTCCCTTTCTGCTCAATCGATGCAGTTTCAAGCCCATTAATGCTAGTGTTCCACAAGGCTGCGTGATATCACCAACGCTGTTTCTTCTACACATCAATGATATGTTGCAAACCAGCAACATTCATTGCTATGCAAATCACAGCACTGGTAATGCTGTGTACTAGGCATTCCGTGTGCACTGCGCATCCTAGAGTTATCCTGTGCCCACCCCAGTGTATTGGTCTACCAACCCCTAATTAGCACTAATAAAAATTGGATAAATTATATATTAATGATCCATCCATCTTTTCATTATAGCCACTGCTGAACATAGGCCTCCCATATACTTGCCATAGTTGCCACACTTGTTTGACGTTATGGCAACCGCTGTTATTTATTTTCTACTTATTATAAGATAGGTGCTGCTTCCGATCTTCGGATTTTTTCCTCTCTAAGTTTGCCACTGAAAATCAGGGCTAGGATGACACTGATGATGATCTTAGCGTTTCCTGAGTGATAGTCCTATTTTGACCATTTCCCATAAAACAAAGTTTTTTTAGTTAGGTATATACTTTTTTATATGTATTTTGTACCCATCTGCTTTGTCAAAACGATTTATATTTTATTATAAGTGTGTACTAAAGTATAGTTATAAGATTACTTACACAAAATGTTTGTTTTAAGTATTTAGTGCTAATTTGTTAAGAAATGGCCTAATAAACATCTCTTTCTTTATTTCTTTATTTTCTTTCTTTCTGTCACCTCTTACGACACCTATAGGATGATATGGAGTAGTGGATTTTCTTATACTACCACTACACAGTTAATTAGGTAATCCAATTAACCACGTTAAAACTGTTTTCGTTTGTTTTAAGTAAGTAAAGAAAACTTCCGATAGTTGATGGCGGAAACCAAAACATTTCAAGTTACAGTTGTTTTTACTGCTTCATCGGCTACTTTTCCAGGACAATTTTCCGTTTTTTTTTTAAATTACGTTTTCTCTTCTAGCGAACATCGCGATCGCCTCCATTGGTTATTGTATGGGATGGACCTCCCCAATTAATATCAAGCTGCAAGACAAAAATCTGACAGACTCTCCACTGCCAGCGCCATTGACCACAGATGAGTCTGCCTGGGTGGGCTCCCTCCTGCCCGTCGGAGCTATATTTGGTAAATTAATAAATTTGCATGTCTCCATTAGAGACTTAGTGTGTATGCATAGTATTTAACAGTATATCATGTAACATACATACTAAGAAGCAAATAAATAAATAAAAAAAAATTTCTATTCTTTTTTAACAAGGAACCTTACATTTTGGTATAGGTATATGCCAACTAAGGTTATATACTTAAGTACCATCAAGAAGAGAACCTAATCTTTTTTGAAAGGTTGGCAATGCAACTGCAACTCCTCTGGCGTTGTGGTTGTCCTCGGGCGACGGTCACTAACCATTAGGCCAGCCGCATGCTCATTCCCCCTCTTTTATAAAACGAACTTATACAGGGTGTTAGTGTAAGCACCGTTATCCTTGAAACCAGTGGTTTGGTTTCACTTATGGAACGTAAATTCAATGAAAATAACAACATTTTTCTTAGTAAAATCTCAATTTTTCCTAAATTCCTCAATTTTTGGCTGTCCTAAGCCAGAATGAGAGTATGAAGGAAAAGTTACATCACAGGTTATGTGTACCTATTGTGTTTTTATCGGAATGTAGTGTAAGTAGCTAGCGCGAGCGGTAATAGTTACAGTGATTACGTCACTCGGACGCATAGAGTTTCCGTGAATTTACGGACAGTGTCGGACAGAAGCTTTTTAAATTTTATGAAAGAAAGTAGCGTTTTTTTTAATTCATTGAATTTACGTGCTATAAGTGAAACCAAACTACTGGTTTCAAGGATAACGCTGATTACACTAACAACCTGTATACTAACTGAACTAATTATAAAGCAGGGCTTAAGTTTTTTATTTTTTTAAATTGCCATTATTTTTACTGTAAAAAGAAATTACCAAAACTATCGGCGTCTTGTAGCTTGTTTCCTGCCGCCCGATTAGTCTCGCTTCGGCTTTTGAATGGGGAAGCTGTGTTATTTATCAGATCAGAATACAAATTACGCAACAGACGACGTAAAATTAAAATGGGAAGTAACCGTAATAAAAATAAGAAGCGACTGTGGCCGGCTATAAACTGCTTTGAGGACATGTGAAGTCCGCCAACGCGTATTAGAGTAGCGCAGCGGATTAATCTCTCCATAAGTCTTTAAAAATGAGAGTAGGTCTGTGGCATGCTTTGGAAGGTACATAGACAGTAGCTACTCTAATAATCGGTCTCCAATATATCGATCTACATCACGGACCGTGCTATAACTGCAAATGTAATTTTCCTATATTACACGAATAAACACTCATGGCTGTCACTCAGAGGGGTAGGCAGAGACTATGGACTTCTATTTAGCACGATCCTGACACACTTTTTTCGCCTCCTTATGTTCATATATTCTACGCAAACATGGTCTTCGGTTATGAATGCCTTTCTTAACAAAAAATTCGGCTAGGGCCATTAACCGACAAAAATATTTTATTATGATGTAACCATAAATGACGGATTTTCCCTTTACTTGTGATGTTTATTCGTTTATTTTGCAAGAAGCAAGGTGTCTTGCTTCTTGCAAAATTTCATAACCTTCGACGAATGAAAACTATTCAATAGGTCTTGATGAGGGATTTTGCGTATATTTTAATATATGCCATAAACGACCCTATCGTTTGAATAGACTTGAATTAAATGAAGCTAACTTTACGGATTTCATTGCGTTCAATTCAACTTTTTAATTCCTGACGTATCGGGTGCTTTACGGATTTCTAAAAGTAGAAAATTGTAACATACCGTCTTGTAACCATAACTGCGTTTGAACGTTTAAAATCCACTAACTTTAAGATAAACCAATATCTATATCATATGTTTCTTTATCCCAATAGGTCCTTTCATTGGTGGCTTAGCGGCTTCAAAGATTGGACGTAAATGGGGTCTCCTCAGTTCCGCCATCCCACTGTTTGTGGGTTGGATCCTGGTGACAGCTGCTACCAACGTTGGATTTCTTTACGGTGGCAGAATATTCTGGGGTATCTCCGTCGGGATGCTGTTCACCATATCGCCAATGTACTGTGCCGAAATCGCTAGCGTAAGTACAGCTTATGTAATAAGATTTTTGTAATAAAAAAACAGGTAGAAGAGGATAAAAAAGAAGACGAGAAATGGGTGACAAACGAGCACACCGTCTGCACTATAGGCCCCATCATCAACACACCCTCTGTGTGGATATAAGGTAAAGTGTATTTGTTACGAAATAATTAAAACTTTCTTATACCGCAATCGGTAATCAGTTAATTATCAACTGCGCAGGTGGTATTAAAGAATTATAAGCGTATGTATTTTCCTTTGCCAACAATTACATCGGAGTATATTCTTTTTATTTATGATATGCAGGTTTCCTTACGATGTTTTTCTTCACCTTCGATCACGTGGAATCACGTTTCACGGGGATAGCTTAGATTTGTATATATCATTTTAGTTATAGGTCAACTTCTAACACTTTACAGTAGAATCACTGTGTTCCAAATCAGACATCACAGTGCCCTATTTAGTTAAAATCTGTGCAGCAGTGCCAGACACGTGGTCAGAAATACAGAGTACCTTTTTGTAGCAAACAGTGAGTTTGAGGCACTGACCTCTATATATACAAGTACGCTGGACTGGCTATACACCGTGACATGATGAAGCGATTTGATTTCCGCCATTTTGGCGCTGACAGCAGAAGTGCACGTCTACGGAACTAATAATAGGGATGAGACAGTGTACCAAATTATATCGATAAAATTCTATACCCTACCTATACCTAAATACTCGTAGAATGGACTTTATGTATAGATGGACTCTACTCGTAACGTCCATTCTATTTATGTATCATATTAATGTAATGCCATTATCATTCATCATCATTAAAACCCTTCATAAGTCCACTGCTAAACATAGGCCTTCCCCAAGAAATGCCACAAAGCACGGTCCTGAGCCACCTGCATCCAACAACTTCCTGTATGTCTTACCAGGTTTTGACTCCATCTAGTGGGGGAACGTCCTACACTTCACCTACCAGTATGAGGCTGCCACTCGAGAACCTTTTTTCCCCATCGGTATTCGGTTCCTCGAGCTATATGGCCGGTCAATTGCCACTTCCGCTTACTAATCCATTGGGCGATGTCGGTCACTCTGGTTCTGCTGCAGATATCCTCATTCCTAAGTTTGAACCCCTGAGCATAGCCCTTTTCTGAGCAACTTCGAGCTTCTTCATACGGCCAGCAGTGAAAGACCTCGTCTCAGGTCCATAGGTCATCACTGACACTGACTGACGAGAAGATGTGTTGTAATCTCCCGAACGCTGCCCAGCCGAGTTGAATCCGTCGATTGACCTGTCGGTCGAAGTTGAACTTACCTAGTCGGACTATTTGTCCCAAGTAAAAATACTCGTCAACAACTTCAGCTAAGTGCTTCCAAAAACCACCGGCATAAGTGTGACATGGACATTACACATGAATTTTGTTTTGTCCATGTTCATCTTAAGACCTATCCGTTGGGAGACACTATTGAGGTCATTGAACATATTGCGTAGGTCCTCCAGCGATTCTGCCATAAGGACTATATTGTCGGCAAATCTGGAATGTTACGTTACCCTGTCTTACACATCTCAACAGTTGGATTAGTTTTGTACTCTGGTTCTGTACTCGGATAGCCATCGTAGCCCTTGGACCATTCAACTAAAATTATTAAGATTAAACTACACAAACTAAAAATAAAATCATAATTTCTAAAATAATTTATTGTCATTTAGTTCTAGTATTATAAAAACAAATCAGCTGCTATAATAACGCCTATTGTAATCAACTACAGGTCTATCTATAGACAGTAAAATATTTTCTACTATATAAAAATTTATGTTTGTTCGTACTTTCTACGATGCTATACCGTTCATCAGATTGCGGTAAAACTTAGTCAACTTATTGGTTGCACTTGTGCGAAGGTTATACGCATGGTACAATTAACTGACATTAGGTGGCGTGCGTATTATACTGACTATTTATTCGAAAGTTATAGAAAGTTATATATCATTCTATTTCAATGATTATATTATCATTCCTAATTATACAATATAACTGTTCCACATTTTTAACGATATTTCCACAACTACTTCTTCTGCGGCAGCAATACGCCTGGTACGAGCTAGCAAAATAATATTAAAAAAATATAAACTTTGAATTACATTGTTATAAGTTATTTACAACGTAATTTTGGAAATTAAAATAACAATATTAAAAAATAACAGTAATTATCATACAGTCCTACTTTCCGTAGTATCGTCCCAAGAATGTTGGCTACGTGTCCTCTCTGAATGGCTATACTTAGCTCTCTCTCTCAATCAACCAAACCCATACCATCGGGTCTCCTGGTATCGTCTCTATATATTCAACAAAGATCTTAAACCGAGGAAACATTTATAGAGATACGAGCTCTTCGGATGACATTGTCCAAGAACTAAGGACAACATTATATTAAAGAATACCATAACATTATTACACGGTTATTTAACCGTGTATTAAGGATGGATTCGACCAAATACTATGTTAAACCAGAGTAACTAACCCTCGAATAATTTTACTCTTTGGTCTTACACCAAGATAGCTTCATTTTGCGTTTTGCTACACAAACGTAGAGAAGCCAATACTGGCTATTGTTACTCCAGAGTTTGTAGTTGGTGGTAGAGTTTATTCATTCAAACAAGTAAACCAACTTAAACCAAAATACAACTGTTGTAAAGCGCAATCCAAGATTTGAGGTCCACATAATTTGCCGTAAGTGCAAATAATGCCGCCCAATGGCAGCCCCTCCTTAGTTGCTGACTTTTCCCCCCGTTTTCATTCTCAGATTAGGTGCACCAGAAACAAGACACACTGCCCTTCGCGTCCTCTAACTCCACCTGCACTATGGACTCCCCGAGCCTGATATGTGAATGGAGCCAGGGAAAACCATCACTTGGAAACATCAAGTGGTGCAACCTCACCAAAGTCATGAAAGATAGTCGAGTGGCGCATTGCCAATCGTCATACCAACAGTCCTCTTCCCTTACGACTCCACCTCGACTACAGGGGCACAGGGAGAGGAATCTCCATAGCCGCAGCCCACTAAAACACATACAACGTGGCTCGACATCATCAGGCGACCTTTCGACACTTGGCTATGGCTCTAGAGTTTGGTGAAAAATGAGGAAAGAAGAAATAAAAAAAAACATTCGGAATAATAACCTAATACTTTTATACTTACTGGTACTGGTACTATCAGAAAATATTGTCGGTATACTACACTTTTTCGAAGTGGTGCAGTTCTCATGTTTAATAAAACGGTCGTCTGTGAAATGTTTGGAACAAATATAATTATTTAGTTTTGGACGCCAATTTACAATATTTATGCTTTTGTTGTTCACTTGGAAACCTGTTATTTAATAAACATTTGATAATCGTCTGTTGTTGGCGACTTTGTTTGTTAACAGATATGGGTAGGAAAGAACATCGATAAGTATTATAGACAAGAAACTCGACAACCCTATTGAATTTTATTGTTTATCAAAACTCAGTAATATACAGCCAAAGATGTTGGTATATATGATATTAAGATTAGTAACAAATTTTTAAGTACTTATATTATCAAATAGTTTTAATCTGGATTAACTAACTAAATCCTATACCTTTAAACGAGTAATTCTTGTATATATACTTGTATATATATATTCGGAATCTCGGAAACGGCTCCAACGATTTTCGAGTTTCGGGGGCAATAAATCGATCTAGCTGGGATTTATTTTTAGAAAATGTTTTTTGTCCGTCTTTTCAGGCAATGAAAAACTGCTACAATATAAGAAGGTAAATTTTGACACTGTGTTTATGATCGTAATAGCTCAGGTAGATATCGAGTGGCGGCGAAATCTTAATGCCTTGGTTCGCGTCCCGTCTTCGGTCCGGTTTTTTTCCTTCTTTTTTAAAGTTACCTTTTTTGTGAGAAAATCTATTATTTCGAGAATACGATTATTACGAAAATTTTAATTAAACTAATTGCACTCATGATTTTTTATTCAAATAACCAGTTCAATTTTTTTTCTATTATATCAATAAGATCAAAAAATATTATTCATCAGTATGTAATTTGTATTTAAATGTAATTTCAAAATAAAAACCGAGCAAAGCTCGGTCATCCGGGTACTTACTTTTAAAAAAACCAGTTTCATACGGATTTTGTTACGTATATTAACTTTTTTTCCAGCCATTTTTTCGTTTTTTTTTTCGTTTAGTTATTTGATTTAATCTGAAGGTAGCGTTTGTTAACACTTCTCTCCGTGACCATGGATGCTGTGAAGTACTGGAAATGTCGGGAATATCAGCGTAAAATAGTAGCTTAATGCTGCTGTGTACCGTATGTTCTTAATCGAGGATAGATGTAGATGTCTATAGGCCATAGCAACCACTTACCATCAGGTGGACAGTGTGCTCGTTTGTCACCCTATCCTGTAAAATAAAAGAATATAAAATAAGTTAATGTGCGCGATAAAATCCATACTAGTTTTATTTTAATGTGTAAAGATCGCGTAAACATTAAAAGTTATTAACCAAATTACTTTTTATTATTTTAAAGAAAAGACCTTTTCGCCATACTTACTTTGAGCGGAGCAATTCTGCCTTCTGAAACACAGTTATTCTAGCTCAGCGGCTAGGGAGTCAATTTATTTTTGTAAAAGGATTTGTAAGGAAATCCAGTAAGGAAATCCATCACCCCATTTTATCTCGTCAGTGTCGTAAAAAGCGACTATGGGAAATGGTAGAAAAATTATACAGCTTCCGATAGATGGTGTAATTATTATCATACCAGACAACTTATACCAGACAAAAAATGTTGATATTACTGTGATAAAATAGCCAGACAGTTGTTAGCAGCAGCGTCAAAGATGATAGACGTCTGGTACTCGATCGTCAATGAGGGCATTCACGAGTTTTTCTGCCACCAGGGCGGCGCCACTTAAAAATAATTTTTTTTTTTTTTTTTTTTATAGGATAGGGTGACAAACGAGCACACAGTCCACCTGATGGTAAGTGGTTACTGTGGCCCATAGACATCTACATCTATCCTCGATTACGAATCAAAATGCAGATACGTTGTCACCCGTGAGGACTAAGATGGAATGCCTCGTTTCCAGTAAAAAGGGTCTCCGGTTCTCTACACTCACCATACGAAATACAGCAGCATTAAGCTACTATTTCACGCTGGTATTCTGTGAGAGCGTGGTCCTTCCCCGGTCGAGCCGACCCATTCGTGCTACAACTATACTACTAATATAACTGTAGCATGGCTCTACCACGTATAAATTTATAATATTTGACAGATTTCATTGCGGGGAAGTAAATTTGTCCGAAAAGTGTAAAGGTATATGTTTCTTTCCGTACTATTAGTTATATTTTATTTTAATTCCATCAAAAATAAATAAACCAAACTGAAGTTGTAAGTGGCGTATAGGATAACATCACTTATATCACAAAAATAGATTTTTTTATGTATTAATATAATATTCTAGAAACTGATACACTTTTATTTAAATTAACTTCTCAATTAAATAGCATTGTGTAACAAAAAACTTTACTTCAATGTGAACTAGCGACATCTAGTGAGCAGAAGATAATTAGCCCTCATAGCAGGCAGCCACTAGCGCGACGATTAAGGCATATCCAGCATAATCAGCAGTCGCACTACTACAGCTACTAGACCGACGAGGCAGGCTTAAAAACTATAAAAGTTATGAACTACAACATACAAGAGCAAACGGAAGGAGCGAAATTATAATGGCTCCACATATGAAAGTGGAACCCTAAAATGTTGCAATATTGTTTTTGTCCTCCAGGATGACGTGCGAGGTGCTCTCGGATCTTTTCTGCAGGCTTTCATCACTCTCGGATTCTTGTTAGTGTATGGCATCGGTCCCTACATCTCGTACAGCGGAGTGGCCTACGTTGGCGTGGCATTTGTGGCAGTGTTCGCGATCTGTTTCTATTTTATGCCAGAATCGCCCGTGTACCATCTTATTAATAGTAAGTATTATTTATATTTTTGTTTTCTTTTTTAGGTATTTAATTTTTCACTATCATTCAGTTTCATTTTTTCATAGATAATTACATGGATCATAAGCAAATCATTTAAATTTGAATTGAGAAACCTAGCCGTATTCACAACGAATGTTAAAGATGTTACGTAATCGTTATAATAATAATAATAATAATAATAATAATAGTCTTTATTTGCATAAAACATGGTAATTATACAGATGTTTTAGAGTCTTATTATGCCCACATGTTTTGCTATTTTAATATAATATAGCATGCAAATTAGACTAGGGATTATTGTTCGACGTATGTTTATCTTAACTAAACCACAACAACAACAACAATGAAACAATCCGCCCTTAATAAGAAAAGTTGATATTTAGCTAAGTACGCTTAATAGGATTACCACACTAAACAATGCACTGTGCTATTTTATACTGCTATTTAGTTTAAAATTGATTAAGAGAAGTAGTGAGATCACTTCTTTACAAATTGCTCCCAGAATATCAGTGTAAAATAACAGTGTAGTGCTGCAGTGTTTCGTTTTATGAGTTTAGAGAACCTGAGACGCTTTTTGCCGGCAAACAAAGCATTCCATCTGAGTCCTCAGGAGTGACTACGCATCTGCATTTTGATTTTTAATCGAGGATTGTTGTGGGATATGGGCCACAACATCCACTTACCATCAAGAGGAGTATGTGCCCGTCAGTCACCTTTATTCTATAAAAACTAACAAAAAAAGCGAACGAAACTCGTAGTCGTAGGCTACAACATAAAAGGTCAGTGTAAAATAACGTCAGTGTAACTGTAATTTATTAAGCGACATATAAAGTCCTTACAATGAATATTTGCCGTATTTTTATTAGATAAAAGTTGAGAAATGGGCATAAAGTCCACCTGATGGCAAATATATGCTGAGGCCCATTGTAGTCTACATTTATCCTCGATTGTGGATCAAAATGCAGACACTTTGTCACCCCTGGGGACTAAGATAAAATGCCTTATTAACAGTAAAATTCATCTCCGGTTCTCTATATTTTATGTTGATAGTCTGTGAGTAGATAAATAATAAAAATGTCATTAAATAAATAGAAAATTGCGATTAAATTACTTTTAAATATTAAAATACTGATTATTCGTCTCAAAGTTGAGCCTTATTACCCGTACTTATACTTGACTTAAAAAGGAGGAGGTTCTGAATTAGAATATATTTTTTTATATGTGTTATCTGAGAACATTTTTCTAAATAAACCAGTGTTTCTCGTGTGGTCCGATATTAATTTTATCAAAATCAGTTTAAAATTTTTTTAGTTATCCTTAAGTCCTAAAGTTTGCAAGTCAGGCAAAATTATGCTGTTTTACGGTAAATTTTTAACAAAACTAAATTAAATGAAATATAACTAATTACTAACATTTATAGATTGGTTCTTCATCTTAACATGGTAGTTACTTATTTGTTGAAAGTAATATTTTTTTATATTTTAAAAAAGATCTCCCATTGCCGTGTTTCACAAAGTTAACGATACTGGTTTGAGTTTAGGTACATTTTTTGTTTTATAATAACATATTTTAAGGTTTCTAATATACTATAAGTTTTAACAGTGGTAGAGCCATGCGGCAGCTTTGCTGTTGCACGTATGGGCCGGCTCAAACCGGGGTGGTACCACGACCTCACAGAATACCGGCGTGAAGTGGAAGTTCTGCTTCCGCGTTTCGTCTGGTGAGTGCAGGTGGCCGGAGGCCCAAATCCCCCCCCCCCCCCCCATCAACATGGTAGCGGAATTAAATAAAGATAGACTACCCCAGGAGGGTACCAGCACCCCTGGAGAATCCCTCGCTGAGCATCCACGACCATGTTTCTCCACTTCTGAGCGTGGGTGCTCAGGCTGCCCCGCGTATTCTGGGGGGGCGAAATTCCGCTCAAGACTACAACTGCTCGGGGCAAACGGAGCAACAAGACCAAGGCGACCCCTGCCACGCTGTCCGTGAATTTCTGCAATATCAGGGGACTTCACTCCAACCTAAACGCCGTCCACTACCATCTCGAGACGGCGAGGCCGGCTCTGCTCTTTCTGACCGAGACGCAGGTGTCCTCTCCGGCTGATGTTTCGTATCTCTCCTACCCGGGGTACAAACTGGAACACTCCTTTGTGCCTCGGGCTGGAGTTTGCGTTTACGTCAGAGAGGACATCTGTTCTCGACGCCTCGGCAGACTTGAAGATTCGGACCTGTCCATCCTTTGGCTACGCGTAGACAGCGACGACCATCCGCGCGTCTACGGGTGCCTCTATAGGTCCCACAGCGGTAATGCCGAAACAGACCGACTCTTCGACCACATCCAAATGGCTGCAGATTCGTTGCTACAGCAGATCCCCTCCGCAGAGATCGTGATCCTCGGCGACTTTAACGCCCATCACGCCGAATGGCTCGGTTCACGTTTAACCGATCATGCGGGGAGATCTGTTCATGATTTTGCCTTGGCATATGGTCTGACACAACTGGTTACTTCGCCTACGCGGATTCCAGATGTGGAGGATCATGCACCTTCCCTGTTGGACCTTCTGCTGACCTCTCACCCGGACGGATATCAGATTTCCGTCGACGCCCCTTTAGGCTCCTCGGACCATTGTCTGATCCGGAGTGTTGTGCCACTCACGCTGAAATCGCGGTTGCATTCTGCAGGCTGCCGCCGTGTTTGGCACTATAGGTCAGCCGATTGGGATGGGATGCGGTCTTTCTTTGCATCCTACCCTTGGGGTCGGGTTTGCTTCTCGCCGGATGATCCCAACGTTGTTGCGGATTCTGTTACTGATGTGGTACTTCAGGATATGGAACTTTTTATTCCTTCCTCTGTGGTGCCCATTGGAGGCAAATCTCAGCCATGGTTTGGTCGCTCCTGTAAAATAGCATCATGCTATAAGCAGGAGTGCTACCAAGCCTGGGTTGATGCATCAGCGTCCCGGGATGTAAACACCAGCGCTCTAAAAAAGAAGTATAATTCCGCCTCTAGGTCCTTCAAAAGAGTCATTGCCAAGGCAAAGTCAGAGCACATAGGCAGAATTGGCGAGAAACTAGTTCGCCTTCCTTCTGGAACCCGTGCATTCTGGTCTCTCGCCAAGGCTGTCCAGGGGAATTTCTGTCAGCCATCTCTTCCATCTCTGCACAGGGAGGACGACTCACTGGCCCATACTGCAAAGGAGAAAGCCGATCTTCTAGGCTCCTTCTTTGCGTCTAACTCGACTCTCGATGACGGGGGGAGTACGCCGCCGACCATCCCGCGGTGTGAGTGCTCCATGCCGGAAGTGCAGTTCACACAGCGCTCGGTTCGCAAAGCACTCCTCTCCCTGGACATCCACAAGTCGAGTGGGCCTGACGGAATCCCCCCAATTGTGCTGAGGACGTGCGCTCCAGAGTTGGCACCGGTTTTAACGCGTCTTTTCCGGTACTCCTACTCCCTAGGCGTAGTCCCAAAATCGTGGAAGACGGCTTTCGTCCACCCGATCCCTAAAAAAGGCGACCGCTCAGACCCGTCCAACTACCGGCCAATCGCCATCACCTCCTTGTTCTCCAAAACAATGGAGTCCATTGTAAACTGCCAGCTCATGAGGTACCTTGAGGATCACCAGCTGATTAGTGACCGCAAATACGGTTTTCGCCGTGGTCGGTCAGCTGGTGATCTTCTGGTCTACCTCACTCACAGATGGGCGGAGGCAGTAGAGTTCAAGGGGGAGGCATTGGCCGTTAGTTTGGACATTGCGAAGGCCTTCGATCGGGTTTGGCACAAAGCGCTTCTTTCGAAGCTCCCTTCCTATGGGCTTCCCGAGAAATTGTGCAATTGGATCACCAGCTTTCTTGCAGATCGGAGCATCAAGGTCGTTGTAGACGGTGCAAGCTCCGATTGCAAGCCTATTAATGCTGGTGTTCCACAGGGCTGCGTGCTATCGCCAACGCTGTTTCTTCTGCATATCAATGATATGTTGCATACCCGTAACATTCATTGCTATGCAGATGACAACACTGGTGATGCTCTTTACACCGGCCGAGCCAATATTTCTCGGGAAAACGTCTCCGAGTGCCGGGACAAACTTGTGTCTGAAGTCGAGTCTTTGCTGAACAGAGTCTCGGATTGGGGACGACTAAATCTAGTCCAGTTTAACCCCCAGAAGACACAAGTTTGCGCGTTAACCGCTAAAAAGAACCCCTTTGTCGTATCCCCTCAGTTTCAAGGCACTCCCCTTGTTGCCTCAGCCAGTATCGGAATCCTCAGCGTCGACATATCGAGTGACGTGCAGTTTCGTGGTCACTTGGAAGGGAAGGCCAAATTGGCCTCTAAAAAGCTTGGCGTGCTCAGCAGAGCGGGACAGTATTTCATGCCGGCACACCGCCTGCAACTTTACAAGGCGCAGGTTCGGCCGCACATAGAATACTGTTCCCATCTCTGGGCTGGGGCTCCCCAGTACCAGCTCCTTCCACTTGACCGCATCCAGCGCAGAGCGGCTCGAATCGTCGACGACCGAGTGCTTTCCGATCGGCTCGATTCACTGGCGTTGCGAAGAGATGTTGCATCTCTTTGCGTATTTTATCGCATCTATCACGGGGAGTGCTCTGAGGAATTGTTCGGATTAATCCCAGCCGCCAAATTTCGTGAACGCACGACACGGCAAACGTCCCGATACCATCCACACCATCTGAATGCTTGGCGGTCCACCACTGTACGTTTCACAAGGAGTTTTCTTCCACGTACAACCTCTCTGTGGAATAGTTTATCATCGGCGATTTTTCCGGACCGATACGACCTGGGGACCTTCAAGAAAAGAGCTTACTCCTTTCTAAAGGGCGTGCGTTGCCGGCACCCGCAATTCTCCTGGTGTTGCGGTTGATCATGGGCGGCGGTAGTCACTTAACATCAGGTGAGCCGCATGCTCGTTTGCCCCCTCTTCTATAAAAAAAAAAAGGCAGAGATAGGAAATTTACACTCAAATAACTGTAACTTAAATAAAACAACTTTAACAAAATCCATCGAAAACACTCTCTTCTTAAGCCCAGTAGAGACTAATGAAATGAATACCATAATAAAAAACCTCAAAAATAAATCATCCTACGGCATTGATTAAATGACTCCTATTTTGATTAAAAGTTGTGCTGATTTGTTAACAATCCCCTATACAATATTGGTAAATCAACCTTTTTCAGATGGTATCTTGCCAGATGCCCTCAAAATATCTCTAATCAAACATCTATCATCTATCACATTGCGGCTACAATTACATAATTTACAACTTAACCTTAATAAAACTAAAATTATTCAATTTAAACCCTACCAAAAAACTGGTTTACAAATATCGTTTAACTATAAAAATACAAAACTAGAAACTGTTAACTCTGGCACTTTGTTAAGAATAGACCTGGACACACATTTGAGTTGGAAACAGCACGTACAAAAAGTTGCAAAAAAAATATCCTCATTTATTTATGCACTGCAACAACTTAAACGTATGACAGATTTTAAGACTGCCCTTGCGGCTTACTATGCACATGCTCACTCCGTACTCTCCTATGGCATCATCTTGTGGGGAAAGTCTTGTGATGTAAACAAATTATTTATATTACAAAAGAAGTGTCTACGAATATTGATAAATTTGGACAAAATGGAGTCATGTAAACCCCACTTCATTAAAAATAAAATTTTAACACTTACATCTATCTACATCCTCAAATCTTTTAAATTTGTTAGGAAACACCCAAAACTCTACTCACCTATTAAAAAGACTAAAAGAAATAATAGAAATTTATATAAGCTTAAGATACCCTTCTCCAAATTTAAATTAGTTTCAAACAGCCCTCACGTTATGTCAATAAAGATTTATAACCATTTACCGAATTCCATAAAAATCCTGTGCAATTTAATAAACAATTAAAATATTTCTTATTAATAAATGTTACTATAATTTAAATGAATTTTTTGACAATAAATAACGATAAAGTAAGAATACTTTACACTTTTTTTTACTTTACACTAATACTATACATTGTGTTTCAAATTAAATTAATTTATATAAAATAATATTGAATGTTGATGATATGATAATTTGTAATTTATGTTTAAAAATTAGATAATACGAAAATAGTTAGCCCTCCAGTGTTGCTATGCCCTTGCGGGGCGTCACATGTATACTTATCAAAATTGTACCATCTTAAATTTGTAATGTGACATGCAATAAACAATTTGAATTTTAATTTGAATTTGACATTGAATAATAAATGGTATGCCTTTTTTGTCAAAATAGCACAAGTAGTCCCAGAAAAATTAAAACAGATAGTCTAAATTTATTGCAATAAGGGTTATTTTATTTTAGGTCCCTGTTTTGGTTTATTGCACAAACACTACGTTTGAAAGACTGAAACCTCAGATTCAGTCCACGGTTAGTCACCATCGTGAGTAGACACTGTATCGCCTGTTTTCAGGTGCTCTAATTGAAAACTATCTCTGTACATTTGTACAAATACAAAATATTCGATAAACCAAATTTGATACATATACTTGACAAGGTGAGATATTATTATTTTTATAAATACAGATTTCATTACTATATTATGTTTCGCTAACAGTAAGTAGGTTTTATAAATGCCTCTTTGTCTCGAATTATGGAATGACCTGAAGATGTACACGAGTAGAACTTGGTATTCCGAGTTTGGGCTCGGTTTGTAAGCTATGATGAGACCTTATGGAGGACCTCAAGGCTTGATGGAGTAACCTGAAGGTGTAATTCGGTCACTGCCAACGGAACTCCTCGACTAGATGTGTCAAGTTTTTGCTCGTTTTGTTAGTGGTGATGAGATCTTACCTCCGGACTCGATGAATTGTCCTGAGGTTATACTTCAGTGACTGATAATGGAACTCCTTGACGAGTATAATTAGGAGTGCCGAGTTTGGGCTCGTGTTGTTAGTTACGATGAAAATTTACTTTCGTCTCATTATAACTAACAGAACCCGCACTAAGTCCACAGCCTACATCTTTCTACTAGTAGAGGGCTTCATGTGCCTAGCAGTCTCTGGAGTAGGTACTTGTATCTTTTATTCATATATCATATCATAAACACTCACGCCTGTCACCCAGAGGGGTAGGCAGAGACTACGGACTTCCATTTGGTACGATCCTGACACACCTCTTTCGCCTTCTTCACATCCATATATCTACGCATACATGCTCGTCGGTTAAGGGTACTTCTAACGTGGCCCATTTTCAAAATATCGCCAATTTGGTCGATAAACTTTTTCCTAGGGCGTCCCTTCCCGACTCGGCCGTTCACATCTGCCAAATAAATTTGCTTTGTCACTCTTTCCTCATTCATTCTTTCCACATGACCAAACCACCGAAGCATTCCTTTCTTAATCCTGGTCACAACATCATCTTGCATACCACATTTATCCCTTATCACGCAATTTCTCACCCTGTCATTCAGATTCAACCCTAGCATATTCCTTAAAGACCGCATTTCTACAGCATTTATTCTACTTTCGTGCTTCTTCTGCCACACCCAGCTTTCACTACCATACATTAAAGTAGGGACTAACACAGAATTATGAATCACCATACGTGCCTGTTTTGACACATTCTGGTTCTCCATAATAGAGTGTAGTGCCCCATTCACTCTATTCCCTGCATTTACTCGTCGTACTATATCCCTATCATATCTACCATCCCTGCTAAATACACATCCCAAATACACAAACTCATCCACTTGCTCAATTAACTCTCCTTCTATTCTTATTTCACATACCGTTTTGCTTTCTTCTCTTTCAAAAACCATCACTTTCGTCTTACATGTGTTCACTTTCATTCCCCTTTCTTTTAATTCCCAGTTCATTAATGTAACCATCATTTGCAATTCAGACGCCGATGACGCAAATATGACTTGATCATCGGCATACAAAAGGCATTTGACGGTTAACTCGCCCATTCTTAAACCACATTCTTCATCTTTCAAAGTTTGCAAACACCGGTCCATAAATAGGTTGAACAGCCAAGGGGAAGCTACACAGCCCTGTCTGACACCTTTTTGGATGCCAAACCAGTCCGAGTAGACCCCATTGATCCTGACACAAGCACTAGAGTCCCTATAAAGAGACCTCAATGCCTGTATCAAACCAGCGCTCAACCCATATGAGTTCAGTGTTTGCCATAACACATTCCTGTCCACTCTGTCATAAGCCTTTTCCAAGTCCATGAATGCACAAAAACTTTCTGGTTTTTGGCCAAAAACTTCTCCGCAATCATGCGGAGAAGTTTTTGGCCAATCCAAATTTCTTATTTTAATAAATAATATCTTTTATTATTTATTAAAATAAGAAATCTAACTAAAAATCTAACTTTCAAAGTATCCAAATGATTTCACTAAATTACGAATCTCATTTCTGGTCACATATATACATATATAAATATTATTTTGTATAAAAGGGAAATTAATTACAAATAAATAATACAATTTTAAGAAGAAAGGGGGGGGGGGGTGGAGCATTACACAAGGATAATTCGCGAGGCTATTGAAATCAAAAAAATCCTTATTTTAATAAAGAAGATGGCTGGGTGCTACCATCGGCTTGGGATCCTATAATTAATGATTTCTTATATTTACGCGAACACTACACATTGAAATAATACTAGTTGTACGAGCAAGTACATGATATTTCAACAGTTTAGAAAATAATGCTGATATCGCGCCTGCGCGCGCGACACGTTCACTATAATTACATTTTTTATTCATAAGTATTTTGAGTACAATAAACGCTCTCTACGGAAACGGACACAGTTTTAATTACCACATCCCGTAACGTAGAAGATACTACCTACATTAATATACTACATATCAATTATATGTAGAGGGTCACAATTCACAAAATACCCCCTACATTTTGGTCCTTCGAGCTTTCGACGTGAACTAAGACTTGCATATTACGTCTACAATAGTTCAACAGTAAAGTGTATTTGAAAAAAAGAAAAAAAAAAAAAAAAAGAGTAATTCGTGATTCTATCTGTAGTGTCACTTTGGTTGCTGGCCTCCCACAAGCGGGTCTCACCAGCTTGATTGAGGTGCATACTACGGTAAGAGTCGCAGTCACACGTATCTGAAACCAACTATTTACAACATCGTTCTTAAACCATGGAGAACCTACTTCAACAACAGAGAACAATCATTGAATCTATCCTTAAAATTGAGGCTAACTTCAAAAAGGATTCTGATTCACGTAAGTCAGGAACATACATACAGAAAAGGTTGGATGCTTTGAATGCTCAATGGGAGGTGTTCAACATGAATCATGGTGTTCTAAAAAAAACAGACAGTGACTTGGATGACGACTATTTCATCAATGATACCTACACCACCACAAAGAAGCGGTACGAAGCGATTCGTGACATGCTGGCGAACTACGAGGTGAAAACTGCGGAAACTGGAGTACCATCAAGGTCTGATGAGTTCATTAGCCAACAACGCACTAATTTCCGGGCGCTCTCTAGGGTGATTAAAAACATCAACACCAAAGAGTTGACAGAAAAGTGGGAAATTTGTGACAAACTGAATTCGCTGCAGTCTCGCTGGAAACTGATCGACGAACTCCACTGGCAAATCGATAACCTGACTTCTGGCGGTGATGTAGGCTACGAAGAAGAGTTTTCTGCATACGAAACCTTGTACGAAACTACAAAAAGGGATTTGAATCGTAAGCTTAACTCAGTATCTCAACAGCATCAGCAAGTGCCTACAATTGAGATTCCTTCTTTTTCTGGTAATTATACCCAGTGGCCTACATTCATGGACCTCTACTGTGAAGCCATCCACAACAATGTCATGTTGACAAAAACGCAAATGATGCAGCACCTCAAGGGCAAACTTAAAGGCGAGGCGGAGCGCATCGTACAGCATCTTACAGTATCAGCTGATAATTACGACACCTGTTGGGAGATACTCACCCATAGGTACAACAACCGACAACTTTTGTTTACAAAACATATACAAACCCTTATGGGACAAACGGCGTTGCAAACACAGAATGCATACGAACTGAAGAAGCTACATGACACAAGTGTCGAGACCATACATGCTATTCACAATCTGGGCATCGACACAACGACTTGGGATCCGATCCTGGTGCACATTCTCACTGGCAAATTGGACTCCGACACGTATGCAGCCTACATGGAGATCAGAAAGGCTCCGAGAGAGCTACCTTCCTTGGATGAGCTGATAAACTTCTTGGAAAACAAGTTTACTGCGCTTGAACCTGTTCAAAAGAAGAGACAGACACCTAACAAGTCAAACAATTCGACCAACAAGGAGGCAACAGCTCAATTTAAGAAGGACTTTAACAACACCAACAGGCGTAGTTTTCTTCGAGCATATCATACAAGCACAGACAAAAATTGCCCGCTGTGTAAAAACAATCATATTTTACACTACTGCAAGTCGTTTCAAGACATGTCACCGGAAGACAAAATGAGGTCAATTTCGCAACTACATATTTGTCGCAATTGCCTGTACTTACACAACGACAATAAATGCAACTCCAACAAAAGATGCCGCGTGTGCAAAGAAGCACACCACACAACATTGCACGATATTTACCGCAAAGTTGAAATCGCGGTCTCAAATAACGTTATACCTAGCAACAAGTCACATACGTCACAGCAAAAGGCAAACCACGTGTCTGGAAATTATAACGAAGTCCTACTAGCGACCGTTCAATTAAAGGTGATGGCAGCTGATGGATCGACTGTTCAATTGCGATGCCTTCTCGACCAAGGATCACAGATAAATCTAATAACTGAAGATGCTGCGCAACGGCTGGGACTGCAAAGACAAAATCGAAACGCCACAGTCTCAGGCATAGGGACATCAGCACATCATAGCAACGGAACCGTACGGTTAGACTGTGAGTCTTTGTACGGAGGCCATTCATTTACAATCGAAGCCATGGTAATGGCCAACATGCTCAGCAACCTGCCTAATTACACCTTCGAAAAACAAGACTGGCCACATATTCAGAACATACAACTGGCGGATCCCGACTTCAACATCTCGAGACCAGTGGACGTTCTGTTAGACGCTGGAGTGTATGCTGACATAGTAATGAGTGGTATGCTACGAGGACCCTCACACGCACCCATGGCTCAACAGACAAAAGTGGGCTGGGTACTGCTGGGCAATATCAAAACCTTCAACTGCCACGTGCTCATTAATCTTGACGATGTATCTCGATTTTGGGAGATGGAGGAGATAACCGAAACCAATCACAATCTAACATCAGAGGAAGAATACTGTGAATCTATTTATTCAACCACAACAACAAGAAAAGAAGACGGACGATATGCAGTCAGACTTCCAATGAAAATAAACTACGAACAAACCTTGGGCACTTCTAAGCCACAGGCAATCGCACAATTTCGGCAGTTAGAAAAACGATTGGCCAAACAGGAAACATTTTCTACGTCATACAAGAAGTTTATTGACGAATATCTACAACTCGGCCACATGAAGCTATGCACTGAACACCATAAACCAAGCTACTTCTTACCTCATCACGGCGTACAAAAGTTGGACTCAACAACTACAAAATTGCGCGTAGTCTTTAATGCCTCTGCCAAGACAAGTACAGGACAAAGCTTGAACGATCTCATGGAGTGCGGGCCTAACCTCCAACAAGACCTACAATCTATGATTCTACGTTGGCGAGCCTTTCAATACGTCTACACTGCAGACATTGAGAAGTTTTACCGTCAAGTACTGATACACGATGAAGATCAACACCTGCAAAAAATTGTATGGCGTGACTCTGCTACAGATCTCATCAAAGAATACCAACTGTGCACTGTAACATATGGTACCAAAGCTGCACCATTTTTGGCAATGCGCACCATAATACAACTCGTAATGGACGATGGACACCGCTATCCTCTCGCGGCAGAGATCCTTACTCACCAGCTGTATGTGGATGACCTACTTGGTGGCAGCAACGACATGTTAGAAGCACAAGACGCTCAAAACCAATTGATTGACCTGTTAAAAGGCGGTGGGTTCAATCTTCGCAAATGGGCTAGTAACCACCCCAGATTGCTTCAACCTTTACCTGAACATCTCATAAGCCAGAATATGTTTGACTTCAAGGACGCAGAGAGTAACAAAACACTCGGCTTAACCTGGAATCCGCACACTGATCAGTTTACATTCAAGGCGCCACTTAGTAACACACGTGACGTCACAACGAAGCGGACATTGCTCTCTGATCTATCAAAATTATATGACCCACTTGGTTGGCTGTCTCCGGTAACAATGAAGGCAAAACTCATATTTCAACAAGCTTGGCTTGCTTCAACAAATTGGGATGAACCTCTTCCGGAAGACATACAACAAGAGTGGACAACCTTTCAACAAGAATTGCCCACTATCAATACCATCGCTTTACAACGCTGGATTGGTAACACTAAACAACCCATCGAGTTACACGGATTCAGTGACGCCTCCGAGAAAGCCTACGGCTGCGTTATCTACTGTAAATCTATTAGTGAAGAAGGGCAACAATTTATCACGCTGGTGGCGGGAAAAACTAAGCTCGCACCATTAAGAAAACCCCCGTCTTTACCACGGCTTGAACTATGCGGTGCCCTACTACTGTCTCGACTTATGAAAAAGGTCATAGAGTCAATAAACTCACAGATTGTAACAATACATGGTTGGACAGATTCTATGATCGTGATGGGTTGGTTAAAAGGGGGGCCTTCAAGATGGACTACATTTGTGGCTAATCGCGTAACACAGATCACTGTCATCATGCCATCGGGATGCTGGAGGCACGTCAAGTCTGAATATAACCCAGCAGATTGTGCCAGCAGAGGCCTAACTCCACTACAACTGGCGAATCATCATTTATGGTGGGGACCTATTTGGCTAAAGGACAACAATCTCCCACTTCAAGACCAATTCCACACAACTGTTGAAGAGAAAAAGGTCAAACAAGTTTGCGTGTCACAAAGGTCGATGCCATTAATCGGAGAACTTTTAAACAAACACAGCTGTATGGCACGCGTAACTCGAATCCTAAGTTGGATACTTCGGTTCATAAACAATGCACGTGACGTCAACAATGCCATGCGGTCATCGTACTTAGCAACGAGTGACCTGCAGAACGCACATAATGCAATTATCAAGGCTATACAAACTAATCATTTCGCCGACGACATTGCACAACTCAATAAACATCATAAAGTGCGAATAACAAGCAGTATTTTAAACTTAAATCCATTCCTGGACAAACACGAAATCTTACGTGTAGGAGGACGTCTGGAAAATGCCAACTTAAGTCAAGAACAAAAACATCCAATTATCGTACCTTACAATGACAGGTTAACGGAGTTACTGATCGACCAAGCGCACAAGAGGACCCTGCATGGTGGAGCCAGACTAACTCTATCATATCTACGCAACAGATATTGGATTATCAGCGGTTTGAGAGCAGTGAAAAAACGACTTATACGGTGCATCACGTGTCATCGCTTCAAAACTATCAACAACAACCAACTTATGGGTGATTTACCTCCTCCACGCGTCACACCATCAAGGCCTTTCACACACACCGGTGTAGATTTCACTGGGCATGTGGAGGTAAAGGCTAACAAGGGCAGAGGAATAAAGACAATGAAGGCCTACGTAGCTGTATTTGTGTGTCTGTGCACAAAAGCTCTTCACCTCGAACTTGTCCCCGATCTCAGCACAGTGGCTTTTCTGAACGCCTTGAAACGAATGTGTGCCCGCCGAGGAAAGCCTCGTCACATCTACAGTGACAACGGCACCAACTTCGTGGGCGCAGCAAGAGCATTGGAAAAACAACGAAAGGAGGCATTACAATGCTACATAAACAATGACGTCATAACTAACATATCAGAGTGGGGCATTGAATGGCATTTTAACGCTCCTTCCTGGCCTACTGCTGGTGGACTCTACGAAGCTGCAGTAAAAAGCCTGAAACATCACCTCAAACGAGTACTTGGGGATCAAAAACTTACGTTCGAGGAATTTTCTACACTGTTGGCGCAGATTGAAGGATGTCTCAACTCTCGCCCCTTGGTGGCGTTGTCAGAGAATATCGAAGACCTTGACTGCTTGACACCAGCTCACTTCCTAATCGGCGAGCCTTCTCTAGAATCACCACTATCCGCTGAGGGTAATGACATGACCTTCTCTACAAGATGGCAACTTACGGAGAAAATGTACAAGGACTTCTGGAGAAGGTGGTCTACTGACTATCTTCAAACTCTACAAACTCGAAGCAAATGGCACTTCCCTACTAAAAACTTAGAAGTTGGGGACGTCGTTATCGTCAGAGAAGACAACATTCCTCCTGCCAAATGGATCCTGGGACGGGTGTTGGAGACTCACCCAGGTGCGGACGGCCGGGTACGAGTCGTCACACTGAAAACTAAAACAAGTAATATGAAGCGACCGATTACAAAATTGTCACGCCTTCCGTTGGATCCGTCATCTTATACAACTGCATCTTCTGACGTTGACACTACGAAGCCTGCAATAAATACGCAAAGAAAACGAAGAAACAACAACGGCAAAAAACACTTCAACAACCTTTTTTGTACGTTACTACTTATATTTTCGATGTGTGTTGGACCTACTACGCAACAAATGATCAACAAAACAAGGCTTAGCAGTTCAAGAGTCGTTTATTTTGACAAGGTGTCTGATGTGCAGATTATTCAAGATACGTGGAAAATGGTTGTATACTACAACATGACGACATATTGGCGGAGTTTGGACAACATACAAAACTATGTCAACCATTTGAACACATTATGCAAGAATGAAGCAGCCTATCTTACAATTTCATCCCAGTTTCAACACGAACTTAACGAAATTCAACACTATAACGATATCTTACGATCAGAACATGGACCGTCTCGAAGAAGAAGAGGACTAGTGAATGGAATAGGATACCTAGCAAACTCCCTTTTTGGTACTCTGGATGAGAGATTTGCCAATCAGTACGTGAAGGATATCAACATAATCCAGTCAAACGAAAATCATCTATTGAATCTCTACAAAAATCACACATCGATCATCGAAAGTGAATATAATCTTCTAAAAAGAAACGAGGAAGTAATGAACACACAATTTCGTATCATCGACAATCATCTCGCTGAAACGGAAAAACGCATACAACTCAGCCATGACAATGCTATGTACATAACAGCTACCGCTCTGGCCGTGAACTTGATCATTTCAAACATACGACAAATACAACAGCAACTCCTAGACCTAGTAACTGACGTGAAGGACGGGAGAGTTGACACCCATCTCATCAAGCCCAACCAATTTGAAGATCAGCTCAACATCATCTCCGGTCATTTACCAAGCGAGTTATCGCTACCCTGTGTGAACACACGCCATTGCACGCGAAGCCTATACAAGCTGGCGCGAGTGCACGTGCGCTTAACAAGTGCATACATAATATTCGAAGTGAAGCTACCGCTAATAAACAACGAACAATATGAACTTAACCACATCATTCCTATTCCGCAAATAACTGGACACACAGAGAAAACTATAGTACTCACATCTGAATACCTTGCTGTAAACCTAAAAGGGACATGATAATACCCTTAGAAAACCGAGATGTATCATCATGCTTAAATCTGCAAGAAAACAAAATGTTATGTGCTATCAATCAACCTATTTACAACATTAAGGTAGCCGATACATTATGTGAAGCGCAAATATTAAACAATGGCGACTCATCAACATGCCGCACAAGAGTATTGGATTGCAACGACAGGTGGGTGCGATTACACAATCGTGGCGCGTGGCTGTTCTCCTGTTGCAAAGACTGCACGATGCGCATTTTCTGCCCAGCTGGAGTGACTTCACAGCACTTACACGGCACGGGGATTATGTTACTCGGACTTGGGTGTATGCTCAAGGGAGAAAGCTTCATCATTCATGCTCGCAACGACTATCACAGCGAGTTGAAACTAACAGGCAGTGAAGAAAGAATGTACATGCGTGAATCAAGCCTGAACCACATACTGACAGACTTTAATCATACATTTGGACCTGAAGATCATAGAGACGCCTTACAAGAGCTGAAAAACAACATTGATAAGGTCAAGGAACAGCAACAAACACTGAGTGTACAATCACTCACACATGACACACACAACTACGTGTTGTACACCGTAGTCGGATTTATTATTGTAGCCTTCATTGCATGGGGGACATTCCGGCTGAAAAGAAGACGTCAAGGCTGCAGCGTGAATCTTCGCGACAAGCCAGACCCCAACAATGTCGAGCAGCCAACCCAAGGACATTCATCGGAGCATGGGGTCTCGGACATCGATAGTGTGGATGCGGTGATCGCTACGGCTGCCCGTAAACTCAATAGGGGTTCATCGCCTTAAACTTTCTTCTTGTTTATAAAATTGGCAAGATGTACGAGCAAGTACATGATATTTCAACAGTTTAGAAAATAATGCTGATATCGCGCCTGCGCGCGCGACACGTTCACTATAATTACATTTTTTATTCATAAGTATTTTGAGTACAATAAACGCTCTCTACGGAAACGGACACAGTTTTAATTACCACATCCCGTAACGTAGAAGATACTACCTACATTAATATACTACATATCAATTATATGTAGAGGGTCACAATTCACAAAATACCCCCTACACTAGTTTTTACGGAATTTATCGCGTATATTTAACTTTTTAATACCCGACGTTTCGAGAGCTTTACAGCACCCACGGGAACAAAAGTTAAATTTTAATCTATGGTAACCGCGGTTAACTATGACATCTGGACGTTAAACATCTCAGTCCTTCCCGTGACCATGGGTGCTGTAAAGCTCTCGAAACGTCGGGTATTAAAAAGTTAAATATACGCGATAAATTCCGTAAAAACTAGTATTATTTCAATCCTATAATTAAAAAAAAATAATCCCAATCCGAGCACACAACTGAAAACCCCCAAAGTACTATAAGTTCATACTGCGTAAATGGGAACAAAAATTAATGATTTTATTTATTTCCGCGAATCGTGCGTACGCTTGTGTGTGTGTGTGTGTGTGTGTGTGTGTGTGTGTGTGTGTGTGTGTGTGTGTGTGTGTGTGTGTGTGTGTGACCAGTTTCAATATAGTAGTTCGATTCTATACCTACCTATTTGGCAAACGTGTCCGTAATGCGTTTTTAATTATTTTCGACTACATTGATGATGTTCTCACTTTATTTATATGGATGAAGTCGGTTGTACAAAAGTTTTAATGTTACCTCCGGTTTATTGTACACTTATAAAATTTATACTTGTGCCAATGTTACCACAAAGTAAAACTAGATCGTTGAGTTCCCTCTTGTAGAGACATCAAAATTCCAGCCTCTGCTGCTCTGGTATGTAATGAATAACTGTAACATATGTACTTAAAGTTGGAGTAAAATTACAGCTTAACTGGGTGGAGGCCTCCTCCTATTTTTGAGAATGTTTTAGGGCAATGAATGTCGTCTTTTTATTTCTCAGACATGCAGTTTTCCTCACGATGTTTTCCTTCACCGCTGAGTACGTGGTATATCAGTCAAGATATAAGATTTCATTGGTGGATCACGTGAATTGCTAGCATACTGTGAAATTTACATCAATCGTTTAGCCTTTGAGCTACCACGGCTCGAATATTTACTGATGAAATAAATAAAATGTCTTTTAACAGATGAGCGAGAGTCGGCAGCGGAATGCTTGATGTGTATACGTGGACGATCTCGCGCGGGAGTCGAATACGAGCTGAACCAAATGGCTGCTGATATCAGCGCTTCAATGAAAAAGACTGCAACGGTCAGTTTAAATCTTATATTCCCTGTTTTCTTTATTGAGAAAAGACGTATTTCTTTTTCTATTTACTTTATCACAGTTAAAAAGCGTTTATATGGTAATGTAATTTTGAAGGTCTAGAACCTCCTTCCGTATTTTTGTAATATTAACGTGGCGACGTAAGAGAATCCAGTCATCCCGTGGGTATCGTAAGAAACGACAGAGTGGAACCGAAGCAGGAGATGAGCTGCAGCATCTTGATATTATAACTTAAAATAATAAGAAACTGCGGTTGCCAACACGCAAAGCATGGCAACTATGTTAAATAATATAAATAAAATATTTGGTGGAGGCCTGGGTTCACCAGTGGACTTGGACTTTCGATTTTTCTGCCAAGTCCATCAACGGCTGTACGTGCATTGCTGTTCTGGTCTAAATTGTTATAGGTCAGGAATTCCCAAATTTTTAAGATAATGGAATACTCCCACAAAATATAACATACTAAAGCAGTGCATTCGAAATATTATTTTCGATAACTGTCAATGTATCTACAAAGCAGTAAATGGTCTTTTCTCATTATATAGTTTCCGCTGTTTCAAAAATAACATTTGCACCTTAGTGTAAAATTATTTAACAAGAAAAAATAAATAACTTCGCAGAACCTTGGCGACACTTTCACGAAATCTTTAAGCTCCGCGAAGCCCACTTTAAGAATTTCTGGTTTGGATAGCCAAATTTCAGGCTTTATAGGATAATTAAATATTTCATCAAAGTAATTTACCTGTAAGTGTGAATTGTCGATCAAAATTATATAAAGTTGATGCCCCCTCTGTATTTGTGTACTATGTAGCCATGAATTGACGGACCGAATCACACGAGTTTTAACCTTCTGGGGGAAAATAAGATTTTTACTGGTATACCAGCCTTTATGAACTCCCTCTGACAACATTATACACTTCATGTCATTGTGAATTTATATCCACTAGAATAAGGTTATTTTTTTTTTATGCAAGCAAGCCCTAAGGGTGGGTAATAATATACAGCAGGGTAGTGTTGTACATAGAGGACACGTCAACTTCATATAATTTTGATTGAAGGACACTCACAGTTTAAGTTACTTTGATCAAATTATTGTATTCTTTGACGTATTTTAATACTATGAATATTATTTATTAGTTTTTGTCCATTGTTATAATTAATAATATTTACCTAAACAAACGATAAATATAGTATGATTTATTGTTGTATAGAACAGTTTCCTTCATACTAACTAATTCTACTACTAAGACCTTTTTTAAACTACTAACCTTAACCGAGAAAGCAATTTGAAAACTATTGGTTACTTAAAGGACAGAGAAGTACAACAGGACGCAAAAATGATCCGGTCGCGGTCTTAACACGAACTATCCTCATTACTCCATCAGTTATACGTGGTAGAGCCATGCTGCAGTTATATTAGTAGTATAGTTGTAGCACGAATGGGTCGGCTCGACCGGGGAAGGACCACGCTCTCACAGAATACCAGCGTGAAATAGTAGCTTAATGCTGCTGTATTTCGTATGGTGAGTGCAGAGAACCGGAGACCCTTTTTACTGGAAACGAGGCATTCCATCTTAGTCTTCACGGGTGACAACGCATCTGCATTTTGATTCGTAATCGAGGATAGATGTAGATGTCTATGGGCCACAGCAAGCACTTACCATCAGGTGGACTGTGAGCTCGTTTGTCACCCTATCCTATAAAAAAAAAAAAAAAAAAAAGATCCAGGAAAAAACTCTTTAACGATTTCTAATGGCCAATGAAGGGTCAATGCGTTCCTTTTAGTGGGAATAAGTACAGTTCCGACCGTTAATGGGATAACTCCTGTATACCATTTTTGCCGCGACTGCAACGTATGCAGATGTTCCGTCCTCCAACGCTTCTAAAATATCTGCGCAAGCTTGTCCAATAAGGTATGACGTAAAAGAATATGGAGTTTATCATCGTCTATATCTATAGCGGGTAGGTACTTCAAAGGCGTAAGATTGAAAAAATGTGCTAGAATGAAAGCTAGGGGCTACTATACAGTTATTTAGAAAAATATAGTATTTTGTTAAACGAACAAAAAGGATTTCGCAAGGGTACATCTATAAATACAGCTATTTATGACTTAATGAAACCTATTTTAAACAGTATGGATAAAAGAAATCCAATATGTTGCTGTCTTTATGCATATGAGCAAGGCTTTTGACCGTGTTTACCATAAGATACTTATCCAAAATCTTAATTTGTATGTCATAAGAGGTAATGCGCTAGATCTCATTTCTTCATATATCTAAAATAGTAAACAAATAACAGAATATAATAATAAAATATAGATCTAAGACTAGAACCATACAATTTGGATTCCCAAAATGTAGTATCCGAGGTCCTGTACTGTTTCTGGTCTATATAAATGATCTTTCTGGATATGTCGAACATCTAATGGTACTTTTTGCAGATGATAGCACAGTATTGATAACATCTGATAGGCAAGAGACAACAAACATGAAGTCAATAAAAATTAAATGCAATAACTCAATGGTTAATAATATTTGTATGCCTTTGTAGGCGAAACATAGTGTTACGTATTATACCTTTTCCACCAAGTTTGTAACTTTTTACCTATGTTTGACAAATAAATTATTTGATTTGATTTGATTTGTTACTAAAAACAATCTTGAAATAAGTATGTACAAAAAATAATGCTCTTTTATCACACAACACAACCTAATACAATAAATGTTAGTTATCAATACAGTACATCCAGTGACAAATACAAAATTTCTAGGACTAGAATAATATTGACTACGACCTATCATGGAAACACGTCTAGATAATGTCTGCAAAAGTTAATCGGTCCTCATTTGCTCTTTACAATCTTTCCAAGATTGTCAATAAAGAAGCCGTTTTAATACCCTATCACGGACTGGTTGTATCAATCCTAAGACATGGTGTAATATTTTGGGACAACTTGGTAAATAAGGAATTTGCATTCAAAGCTAAGAAGAAATGCATCATAGCAATGCCCAACATGGATAATACTACAAGCTGTCAACCATAGTTTAAACACTTAAAAATTCTGAAATTGACTTTGATATATATCCACGAAATAAATCTATTTGTGACACCAAATCCAAGCGTTTAAAAGACTGCTTTTAAAAGCTGTAGACAATTACGCGACAAAAAAGATTAGACGTAGAAATACCATATGGAGATATAGCACTACTCAATAAAATCATTCTTTGTATGGCATCACTGATTCAGAACAAACTGCCAGATGATGACAAAAAGTTGCCTATTTAACGATTTAAGATGATATTATACAAATTTCTGATTAATAAGTGTTATTATAATGTTAAAGAATACCTAGAGTATAAAAGTATTTTAGTTTAATAACATAGGTTTTTATTTAATTGTAACTTAATAATAAATATAATTTTAATTTAATTATAATTGAATAATAGTAATTGATACATTTGCCTTATATAATATGTGACTTACTTACTTATCGTCACGCACAATCCCTAACGGGGTAGCCAGAGAGAACAGATCGCCAAGTGTCACGATCCTTACATACCTCTTTCGCTTCTTTCAGGTTCATTAACTTTTTCATACATGCACGTCTAGGTATCCGAGTACTCTTGACCCTCCCCTCTTCAAGCAATTTGCTCACATGGTCTTCGAAAGTTAGTCTCGGTCTACCTCGACACCTTTTAATATTTACTTTCGCTCTATATATTTTCTTCACCATTCGGTCTTCACTCATTCGTTCAACGTGTCCAAACCATTGGAGTACGCCCCTATCAATTTTTGTGATAAGGTCATCTTTCAATCCTGCCATATTGCGAATCTCTTCGTTTCGCTTTCGGTCGGCTATGGTAACACCACACATTTTACGAAGAGATCGCATCTCCACTGCATTCAACTTGCTTTTATGCTTCTTCTGGCATACCCAGGTTTCGCTGCCATATAACAAAGTCGGTACCAACACTGCGTTATGTATTGCAAGGCGTGCACTCTTCACCACGCCTTGCCTTTTTATTAATGCATTCAGGGCACCATTGACTTTGTTTCCGGCAGCGACACGCCTATCCACATCTAAATCACATCTTCCATCCCGGCTGAAAGCACTCCCCAAATATTCAATTTCATTTACCTGTTCTAGACATTCCTGATTTATCCATATTTCACATTTCGTTCTCTCTTCGTCCTTTTTAAATACCAGAACCTTAGTTTTATTAGCATTCAAACGGAGACCTTTAATTTCACATTCCTCTTTCATACACGTGACTAATGCCTGCAGTTCTGCTTCTGATGGTGCAATAAGCACTGCATCATCAGCATACAGCAGACAATTAACTTTTATGTCACCCAATTTCACACCCAAACAGCTATCTTTCAGCTTCTGTAAACAGCTGTCGAGATACAGTATGAACAGCCAGGAAGACATGACACAACCCTGTTTTACGCCCGCTTGGACGCTAAACATGGGTGACAGGTCATGCCCTACCCACACACAGGCTTTACAGTCATAGTAGAGTGACTGCACAGCCCTTAACAATCGACCATCCACACCATATCCCGGCAACAGTTCCCACATTTTCTTCCTTATAACCTTATCAAATGCTTTCTCCAGATCCACAAAAGCACAGAAAATCCTCTGGTTAACACTCAGAAGCTTCTCCGTGATCATGCGGAGAGAAAACATTTGATCCGTGCATCCTCTTCCAGGTCTAAATCCGCATTGTGCTTCCCATAAGAATCTTTCCGATTTCTCTTGCATCCTGCGTGTCAAAACCTTCGAATAAACTTTACTTGCTAAACTGGTCAAGCTGATCGCCCGATAGCTCCCGCAGTCAAAATGTGAACCTTTACCTTTATATAAAGGCACAATGACCGCGGATCGCCAATCATCCGGGACATCTCCCGTCCGCCAGCACAAATTGCACAGCAGATGAAAGCTGTCCCAGACGCGAGGCCCACCGTACTTGACCATTTCAGCAGTAACTCTGTCTAGTCCCGCAGCCTTACCACATTTCAAACTTCGAATCGCACGTTCAATCTCTTTCATGCTGATGACCTCAGTGTCATCGAGGTCCGTGTCTGGCGTGCCAGTCACGGCGTCACCCCCGGATCCTTCACTAAGATCATGACACGCATACAATTCTCTATAAAATTCACTCCATCGCTGCATGACGTCCGATTTTTCTGAGAGGACGTCATTGGTTCTCGAAAGCACTTTGTTCATTCTTAAAGCTGTCGCACCACTCCGGGACCTTCCAACCTCTTTCCAGAAGAGTTTGGAGTTTTCCCTAAAGTTGTGCGACAACCTCTCGTCCGCTTCTATTCTACACCTTTCACGTACTTCCTCAATCAATGTTTTCGCATGAACTTTCTGCAGCTTATATCTTTCTTTCATCTTCTCTCTCATATGCTCATAATATGTGACACATTGTAATAATTTAATGATTTGATAAGATTAGTATAATAAACTATAATTTTGACATTTAATTTGTATGACAATATTTTGAATTTGATTTCGATATTTAATTTCGAGTTTACTTAACTTCAAGGTATTTAGTATGACAACAATTAATTAGAGTCAATAGTGACACAACTCAACTATTGACAGTATTTTTTTATTTTTTTTCTTCTTATTCTCCATTTAATTTCAAAGCACCATTAATGAATTAGTTATGTGCAGTCTAATATTTTAGTGTATTTGTACGCCTCATAAGGTAATAATAATACAGTGTACATATTTCAATTTTATTTTATTTTTGATTTGATTTGATTAATTGATTGATTTGAAGTCAAATTAAATGTCAAAATTGTAGTCAAAATAATGTATAAATTGTAACCATATACAAAGGTTCTGAATGTGCTAAAATTTATAAAAGAACTCCTCATTTAAATTAAGATAACACGTGTCAGCATAATCGAAAATTAGTAAAAAATTGTCGTTTTTTGCGCTTGCACAATCGAAGTGATTGTGCAAGCGCAAAAAATTTTGGTGGTATTTGCAAAAAATTGCTTAATAGATTTATTAATAATAAGATAAAATAATTACGTCTGTTGGATTTCTCCGTAGACGTAGAGATCCGACAGACGTAAACACCCTCGTACTCACCTTGCTTACCTGTGGAGCCCAAGATAAAAAATTGTCAAACGTAACACCTAGATTTTTAACAGTGTCACTATATGCCACGGGTGTCCCATCAAAAACAATACCAGATAGAGAAGAAAAATCTATTAGAGTAACCAATTTTTGACTGCCTATTATGATTGCTTTTGTTTTAGATGGATTTACTTTAAGGCCGTGTGACTTAGTCATATCCACGATTAAGTCAAGATCTTTGTGTAATAAGCCTTTAGTATTGGACAAATTCATCAATGTGCCATGTACACATACTTGTAGGCCATCTGCACACTAGTGGTAGCGAGAAGGTAATTGAAGCGTAATCGAACTTATTAAGATTGAAAAGAAATTTTTAAAATTAAATGAAGAATAAGGAGAAGAAACACTACGCCATCTTGCGGTATACCGGCAATAATCGTATACCAGTTATAGAACAAGTCATCAACACATGTCCGTTGCCAGTGACCAAACAAGTAAATATAAAACTAGTCAATCACTTCAGGATATATGTTAAGACAAGCTAACAGTAAATCGGAATCCACATTGTTAAATGCATTGCTAAAGTCAAGTAAGGTCAACACTGTTACGTGCTGTTTATCCACACTAAGACAAATATTCTCTGTAACCTTGACTAAGACAGTAGTCGTATTATTCCCAGCATGGAAACTGGAATCGAAAGAATTGTAAATACTCCACCTATATAAGTAGAGCCTCAATCGTCGATGAGCCAGAAAATAAACTTCGATAATTAAGTGTTCAACTCCTGAAATGCCCTGGTCAGTTGACATACTTATATTTGTAAATAGTAAGTGTGAGCGAAGGTAGATAGCAACACCTCCACCAACCCGACTAATACGATCATTCCTTATTAGTTGAAAGCCTGGAAGAGCATATGATGTGGAGGACAAACAAGGCTTAAGTCAAGATTCGGAGATCAAAATAGCGTGTATGTTTTTGTTATCAAATGAGGATAACATGTCTGAATATTATATTGGAATACTGTGCATATTAATATGGATATTGTTAAAATTTTTCAGTACATCTGAGAAGTGCAAATCTAATGTTTGATTAAGAGAAGGGAGACTGTAGAAACTATCACTACTATTCAATTCATCAGAGGATAAAGGTAAAGAAAAGAGGCTTAGAGAGCCTCGACTAGGCTTATATATTTACAAAACATATTGTACGTAAAATATTAATGCTAAATATATAATAAACAAAATAGGATATAAAATAATAAAAAGACAGGTTACAATACCCACCAACAACAGATTGTCATTAGCACTCGTATCAAAATAACAGAAAAAGTTGTAAAATGAGTCCTGATGAGACAGGGGAACATGACATGCTAAATTTTAATACTATTTTTAAAGCATACTACAAACATAAACATGAAATAAAAAGTCAAAAAAATAAAAAATTAATTACTCAGAAAATATTATCAAAATACAGGAACTAATAGCAAAAAAGTGAGAAATTTAAAATTAAGGTTAGTCTGTGGTTAACTATCAAAATGACATTGTCATTCAGAATTCTACAACTGTCACATTATTAGTTATAGAGCTTATCTATGGTTATAATTTTCGGTATGACATAGTATATTTGAGCCATAATGTAAAAGCATGTTAATGTTATGATGTAAAAAATGCATGATAAGAATATTCTGATAAGGCAAAGCGTGAAACAAGGAACTATTATTAGTGTACTGTAGTCTATGAGCATAAGTATCACTATATAAATTATTATTATAAATTGATTAAATCACTACATGAATGTATTGTAAAACAAAAACTAGAACTCAATGAACACTACATTTGAACAACAAACTAAAATCTAATTTAAATATTATTTTATTTCTTTCAGGCTTTTAGCCGCCTGTACAGATTTTAGAACCCGAAATTTTGCTGTATGTTCTGACGTTGACCCTCCGGGAATGTTCTCAAATTCGCGCAAACATTCCATTTGATGGTGGATCCCACACTTAGTGATTCCATTTCGCTTCCGAGCTTTCAGAAACACAGCATTCCGAGACATTGTCAAAAACAGTGACTCAGTAATGGCGGTGCCTTTGAATTTAATTTTAGCAAACCCCACCTTGCTACTTACTGCCACTTTAGCGAACTTTACAACAACAGGGCTGGGTTTGTTGTCAGCAGGACGGCCCAGACGATAACTGGCCTTGATACTGGAGCTAGAAAAATTTGACAGGTCTAAGTGCTCAGCAACCAATCAAGTGACGTGCGCAGTAAGGACTTCTGTCTTAGCTTTTATCACGTCATGAAAGAGTAGAATCTCCGCATTTCCTGGCGATCCATTTTCAGCTTTAAAAACTTCATTTGCTGCTGCAAAGATTTTTTAATGCGGCCACAATAAAAGTTTTAAAAGACTGCAAGTCAGCAGTGATCGAGAAGAGAAGATGTCTTGCTTTTTTTTGAAAATCATGCTGAAGTTCATCAATTTTCGTGTAAAACATCTCAGGCATTGCAGAAAATCATTGCTTCAATGGGTCCATACTGGGTCGATTACACATAGAGAAATCGAAAAGCAATTTTTTCTTTAATTCAAGATTGAAAGAAACAGAATCTTTATCTTCTTCATCACTTCAGCAAATAAAATGTCTTCTCTTTTGTCCCGAAAATGAGTAAGATCAGTTGTGAAATTAGCTTCTTGTACAAGCCAAAACCTTGCATACATTTTTGTAGTAAAAAATATACATATATTCATGTAAATAGAATGCAATGCCTGCTGTAACCCCACGTGATACCGCAAGGTAGATATGTAATGTACAGACACTCGTTCTGTATCATATTCATTTTATTATATATATTATTATATCAATTTTATTTTGAAATTTTATTACGCTATAATCAATGATATTATTTTCTATTTATTTTTAATATCGTCGACTATAAGTGATAAGATTTTTAACAAATAAATCAACTTGAATTCTTTATGTATATATATATATATATATATATATATATATATATATATATATATATACATATATTTATATATATATATATATATATATATATATATATATATATATATATATATACATATATTTCATTGAAGTAGTATAAACAGTCTCTCGTTCTCTTTCATACGTAGATTTCATATTTTGCGTTTTATAAATCTACCCTACAGGTTATTTAAATACATATTCGATATACGTAATCAATATATATATATATATATATATACAATATACATAAAAATTGTGTGCCGTGTAGTGCCGTGTAGTAGCGGTTGAGAATATCCACTACCCCATATCTTCCCGTGGGTGTCGTAATGGGCGACAGAGGGAGGTAGGCAGGAGATGGACAGCAGCATCTTCCTGATAACAGCAATGATATAACAAAAAACTGCGGTTGCCAACCCGCTCACCAAGCGTGGCAACTATGGCAAATATCCCCCATGAGTAACGACGCAAAAAAACGGCCCTCAGACAATGGTAACGGCGGGGCGGGGGTGCTAAGAATCTGCGGTGGAGGTTCGGTTGCCACCTACGAAAACTCGACCTGGCAACATATAACGCACGCACTCTGAGGACTGACAAGAAGATACTGGAGTTGGAAGAAGAGGTAGACAAGTTGCGCTGGCATATTATTGGGTTATCCGAGGTCTGAAGAGAGGGGGAGGACAGGGTAATCCTCGAGTCCAGCAACTTGTTCTATCACCGGGAGGGCGACCATCTATCCCAAGGAGGTGTCGGATTTATCGTCCACAAGTCTCTCGTCAACAACGTTGTAAAGATTGGGAGTGTGTCGACGAAGGTCGCGTACCTGATACTCAGAATCACCAAACGGTATTCGCTGAAGGTCATACAGGTTTACGCACCAACCGCGGCACATCCCGATGAGGAGGTGGAGGAAATCTATGAGGATATTTCTGGAGCGATGCATTCCTCCAAACCCACTACACGGTTATAATGATGATATGATAATAATGATGTTAGACTTCAACGCAAAACTAGGCACAAGCGAAAGCGGTGAGCTGAACTTAGGGAAATTTGGAGTAGGGCAATGGAACCCTAAGCGCCAGCAGCTGGCCAACTTCATGGAGAAAAAGGGACTCTTTATGATGAACTCTTTCTTACAGAAGCGGCCCCACAGGAAGTGGACCTGGTCGAGACCCGGCGGTTTGACAAAAAATGAGATTAAATTCATTATGACGACCAGACGCCAACAGTTCAGTGATGTCTCAGTGATCGCAAGGGTGAAAACTGGCAGCGATCACCGAACGGTTAGAGACACACTGAACCTAAACGTTAAGTTGGAGAGGTCTCGTCTAATGAAGTCAACGCTCCGTCCCCCTAGTGCTCTAATTCAGAATCCCGAAACCTTTCAACTCGAGTTACGTAACCGCTTTCAGTGCTTAGAAGATTGCAATGCAGTGGACGATATGAATGACAAGCGCGTGGAAACTGTCCATGCGGTCGGAGCTAAGTTCTGCAAGACCGGCCGCAGAAGAACACAAAAACTCTCCGATCACACTCTTAATCTCATGGCTATAGACGGGAGATGAGGCTGCAATCGTCAACAGATTTGACAGCATACAGGCAACTGAAAGGACAGATCTCCAAATGCATGCGGCAAGACTTACGCAAATTTAATACTGCTCGTATTGAAAAAGCGATTGAGCGGAACCAGGGCTCCAAAGTCTTTGCCAGAGATCTGTCTGCCAGTAAGAGCCAACTGTCAAAGCTGAAGACTGAGTGTGGCAGCATCGTTTCCGGGACACCTGAGATTCTGAGTGAGATTAAGAGGGTCTATGAGCAGCTGTACACATCATGGTTGGAGCCACACGCAAGTGTGAGTAACAATCCAGGAGCGGGTCTTATCCGAAACTGTTCCGATGATATTCCGGACGTCAGTCTGAGCGAGATTAGAATGGCTCTCCAGCACCTTAAAAACGGCAAGTCCCCGGGCGAGGATGGAATTACAGGGGAGTTTCTTAAAGCGGGTGGAAAACCGGTACTTGAAGTCCTTCAGAGGCTCTTTAATTCCGTCCTGCATGGTGGTACTACTCCGGAGGCGTGGAGCAGAAGTGCGGTGGTCTTGTTTTTCAAGAAAGGTGACAACGCCCACTTGAATAACTATAGACCAATATCCCTTCTGAGCCGCGTCTACGTTCCGTTTCCGAGAGTCATTACGAATCGTCTCGCACGCAGACTCGACGACTTCTAGCCTACCGAACAAGCCGGTTTCCGAAAAGGCTTTAGTACCATAGACCACATACATACCCTTCGGCAAATTGTACAGAAGACCGAAGAGTACAATCTGCCACTTTGCCCGGCGTATGTGGACTATAAGAAAGCCTTTGATTCCGTCGAAATTTGGGCGGTGCTACAGTCTCTTCAGCGGTGCCAAGTTGACTGTAGGTATATCGAAGTGCTGAAGTGTTTGTACAGTAGGGCTACGATGGCTATACGAGTACAGAACCAGAGTACGAAACCTATCCAACTGCAGAGAGGTGTAAGACAGGGTGAAGTTATCTCCTCGATACTCATCACCACTGCATTGGAAGACGTTTTCAAGCTACTGGACTGGAAAGGATACGGTATGAACATCAATGGCGAGTACATCACTCAACTTCGATTTGCCGACGATATAGTACTTATGGCAGAATCGCTGGAGGACTTAAGCACTATGCTCAATGACCTCGATAGTGGCTGCCTGGTAGTTTTTGGGAGCACTAAGATCGAAGTTGTTAACGAGTACGTTTACCTGGGACAAATAGTCTGGCTAGGTAAGTCCAACTTCGACCGAGAGGTTAATCGACGGATTAAACTCGGCTGGGCAGCGTTCGGGAAATTACGACGCATCTTCTCGTCAGATATACCTCAAAACCTGAAAACTAAGTTGTACAACCAGTGCATGTTGTCAGTGATGACATATGGAACTGAGACGTGGTCCTTCACTGCTGGCTGTATGAGGACGCTCAAAGTCGCTCAGCGAGCTATGGAGAGGGCTATGCTCGGAGTTTTTCTGCTTGATAAACTTAGATATGAGGATATCCGCAGTAGAACCAGAGTGACCAACATAGCCCAATGGATTAGTAAGCTGAAGTGGCAGTGGGCTGGCCATATAGCTCGAAGAACCGACAACTGTTGGGGAAAAAAGGTTCTCGAATGGCAGCGTCGTACCGGTGGACGAAGCGTAGGGCAATCCCCCACTATATGGAGTGACGACCTGGTAAGACATACAGGAAGTCGATGGATGCAGGTGGCTCAGGACCGTGCTTTGTGGCATACCTTGGGGGCGGCCTATGTTCAGCAGTATACTTGTAAAGGGCTGTAATGATGATGATGATGACATAAAAATTATATACTTACAGACGCTCGATCTGTCTCATATATAGATTTAACATTTCGCGTTATAATTAATCTACACTACAAGTTATCTCAATGCAAAAATTACATACACTGCAATCGTCCAAAACGTATATGAGTGTTTCAATAAGTTTTTACCTTTTGCTAATAACAATGAAATCTTTAAAAAATCAATTTTAAACTTTTAATTTGAGGATGGGACTCGCTGATTCGGCTTGAAAAATTCACAAATATGTACTTGAGATGTAGTGTTGCCAGTGGAGTTCATATAGGTTCGTCCGAATACACCAGTAAAAATCTTGTTTTTCCCCCGGAAGGTTACTCGTGTAATTTGGTCCTACAATTCATAACTACATAGTATTCAAACATAGAAGAGCCGTTAACGGATATAATGAGATATACCTATTTCAGTGCTCGAAGATGATACACATTAATCTTTTTTGTTTGAAGTTGGTGGCAGGCATATATTGAGTGCAATAGGTGTGGTCGTGGGACCGTCATTCACTTTCTTTTTATAAAAAGAAAATTAGAGCTTCATCAGCGCTTGCCACTCCCAGCACTGGTCAAATATAAGTAAAGTAACGATTAATCAGAAGCAGTCATTAGGACTCGCGACAGAAGTAGAAACTTAAAACAATGGAATAATTTTTCAAGTGGTCAACATCTTTGCACTCTTTGCACTCACTGCTATTACAGCATGTCGGTGACGCAAAATTACAAGATTTTACCCTTCCAAGAAGTCAAACGCGCATATGATAAAGTTCGAGTTAATACAATGTATTAGTGTATAGGGTCGCTATACTTACTATACGTTGCTAGTCTGGCGCAAGCGCAACACATTTCGACCAAGCCAAGGTTTTTGGTGAAGCGAACCCAAAATTTTTGGCCTACCAAAAATCGCTCAACGCGGCTAAAGAAATTTTCTTCTCAACTTCAAAAAACCTTCGAAGATTAAGATTGCATAGGTACCTCACTGTTTTACATTGGATGAAAAACACTCAGATTTTTTTTATAAAACCGAAGTGACAAATGAACTTACAATCGTAATATATATATATTGGTACTGGTGGTGGTGTAGTCCTACACCACCACCAGTACTGCAGTCCGTGGACTTCTGAAACCAACTTCAAGCAAAGACGGCTGGAGGTGGATTTTCACACTTCTAAAGACATGGATGGAATGCTTTAACGACTGTAATTATACTGGCTATACAGACCCTTCCGATGGGGACACAGAAGTGTAACACTGCTCTTTGGCTGCAGGGTTAGGTAAGAAGGTGGAATCTACCCAGATAGACTTTCCCGCACCGTTCTGCCACCTACGTGTAGTAGTAGATATTATAAAAAATACCAGCTGTAGCCAATCCGCCTACCAATCATGGGTACTATGTCAAATATTTCTTATTACCCAATTTATGGAGAACGCATATTTTCTGCAGTGGACTTCTGATTGGCTATAATAAACGAAAAAATCAAAATTATCTTCTTCCGCCGCAGCTAGCAGACGTCTTCCGTGGAAGCAACTTCAAGGCCTTCTACATATCATGTGCGTTAGTGTTCTTCCAGCAGTTCAGCGGGATCACCGCTGTCCTCTTCTACCTGAACACCATATTTAGCGTGACAGGTTCTGATCTAGATCCGTCGATCGCAACAATTATCATTGGTGGCGTACAAGTAAGTTGAAGGATCCTTCATTTTTTAGGTAAAATTCATGCATTTTTACACATATTGACACTGCTCCCTGTCGCTAGTCCAGATAGAATAAAATAAAATAAATAGAAAGCATAAAATAATATAAAATAGAATAAAATTGTTTTAGATAATTCCTGTCAGAAAATCGGCCAACTTGACAACACTCCATTTAATGATTTTTTAAATTTACGCGAATAATACACATTGAATAATTAATATATTTATGAGTTAGTAAAACGCATTCTTACATATTGTTACGCGCTCAAGTCGACGGCACTAGCGCCATCTAGTCTCGAACCGAAGAGCTAAACTTCTTGAAGTTGAAACACGAACTCTCGGTACCTTGCGCGTGTTTACTTGAATATTCAGGATATTTCGCTGCTAATTTATATAAATAGGCGCTGCAAGATGCGATCGGGGAAGTATTGAAGTTGGCGAGACACGCGAAGCTTCGGAGCGGAATAAAGTGAATCAGTGTGATTAATTACTAGTGTTTTTAACTTTAATTAGTGTAAAGTGAATTAAAGTGTTAATTTAGGTAATTCTATCGGCAATTTTTATTGTCACGAACCTCAAGCTCGTAACAATTGGTGTCAGAAGTGGGATAAAATCATGCCGATTTTACCTAAGGAGGAAACGGAGGGTGTCCGTACCCGAAGTCAACGCCAGCAGGAGACGGACCAAAGAAGATTTGGTGGTGCAACGCCGCAGACGTCGGAGGGCCAGCCGCCGGCTGCGGGCCCGTCAGTAGCTCCTACATCTGCAGCACCTGACTTAGGTGCTCTGATGGTGATGCTGCAGGAGCAGGCTCGCCGACAGGAGGAACAGGTCCGTCAGTTGAAGGAGCAGCTGCAGAGCGGACAAGAGGAACAGGTCCGTCGAATGAAAGAGCAGCTGCGGGGCGGACAAGAGGAACAGGTCCGTCGTTTGGAAGAGCAGATGATCCTCATGAAGGATCTTCACGCTACCTTCGGGAAGGAGATCAAGGAGGTGAAGGATAGGGTTGCTCAGCATGACAACCGCCTTTCAGAAGCTGAAACCCAAATCGCGAAAGCTGAAACCAGAATCGAGAAAGCTGAAACCCGAGTCGAGAAAGCTGAAACCCGAATCGACCAAGTAAACAATCGGGTTAAAAACGTAATGGCTGACATGAAGAAATCACTGGACGAACTCAAACTTGGAGATGGAGCTACAGATGGAGCTCCCGTAGTAGCTACAACAGCTTCGCTACGTGGGTTCAAGATGCCACCGTTCGACGGTACCTCTTCCTGGTCAGCCTACAAAATCCAGTTCGAGGCTGTTATGAAGGCGAACGGCTGGAACAAAAGTCAGGCTGCTCTCACACTAGGTCTGCGCGACCAGGCCTTAACAGTTCTGGAAGCTCTCGGTGAGGAAGTGACTTACAAGCAACTCCTTGAGGCATTGGAGGCAAGATATGGCGACGCTCACCTGGAACACGTCTTTCGTGCGCAGCTTAAAGATCGCGTGCAGCGCATCAACCAAACCTGCAGCAGTGGGCTCTAGAGGTGGAGAAGCTGGTGCGAAAAGCATACCGGTCTGTACCTGCGCTCATTGAAGGGAACCTGGTGCAGACATTCATCGACGGCATCCGCGACCTGGAAGTCAGAGCTGCTGTGAGGCTCGGGCACCACGAGACGCTTAAGGACGCCTTGGCCCATGCACTGGAGGTGGAAGTCGTGCGGCAGGACCATCGTTCCCATCGCGTCAGGGAGGTTGCAGCAGCTACAGTTCGCGACTGCAACAAAGGATACAGCCCTAGGTGCTATGGCTGTGGAGAAAAGGGTCATCTTCGCTCCAGCTGCCCTAAGCGAACTGTAGAAAGGAGAGTTGATCGATCTCGAGAGCCTAGAAAGGGAAGGTGAACGATCTCAGAAAGGAAGTGCGGCTAACATCACGGCCCAGCAGCAGCCGGGATACGACTTTACTATCAGACATCGCAGCGGGAAATCTCATGGCAACGCAGATGCATCGTCAAGAAGACCTTGTCCTCAAGATTGCAACCATTGTAGTATGCAAGAGAGTTAGGAAGTCGTATCCGTGAGGATGCTCAGGGCAGACCACCTCAGCAACGGGTGGAAGGACAGCCTACGACATGCACAGCAGGAAGATCCAGACATCAAGCCGATTCTGGGATGGATGAAGGCCCGTGCTACCAAGCCTAAGTGGAGGGACGTCTCAGCGATTAGTTCAACCACGGAAAGCTATTGGGCCCAATGGGGCAGCTTGCTGATTCAGGATGGAGTCCTGTGCCGTAAATGGGACAATGGTCGAGGAGACAGCTGTCGTTTGCAAATGGTTATCTCTAAAGCTAAAGTGCCGAATGTTCTACAGCTGTGCCATAATGGTCGTTCAAGAGTCCATCTGGGAGTTAAACGAACTCTACTGAAGGTGAAGTTTTACTGGGTCCATTATCGTGACGATGTCGAGGATTAGTGTCGTACGTGTACAAGTTGTGCGGCCATGCGGGGACCTCAGACACGTAGTAGAGGAGCACCGAAATTGTACAATGTTGGTGCACCACGGGATAGGACAGCCCTTGACATTGCGGAGCCGTTACAGAAAGGCGCAAGAGGGACTCCTAAGATCGTCCATGTGGATCGCTTGGCGCGTTATTATGGGGCCGATAATGCTCGGGACGAGCATGTATTAGGAGGGGGCAGTGTTACGCGCTAGTCTCGAACCGAAGAACTAAACTTCTTGAAGTTGAAACACGAACTCTCGGTACCTTGCGCGTGTTTACTTGAATATTCTGGTTGGTTGGTTACTTTGGTTGCCTGGAAGAGATCGCTATGTAGCGATAAGGCCGCCAAATTGTACTTACATAATATTATAATCTTTTTTGTGTTTTGTTAACTGTATATTTGTTTGTGGTGTACAATAAAAGTATATTCATTCATTCATTCAATATTCTGGATATTTCGCTGCTAATTTATATAAATAGGCGCTGTAAGATGCGATCGGGGAAGTATTGAAGTTGGCGAGACAAGCGAAGCTTCGGAGCGGAATAAAGTGAATCAGTGTGATTAATTATTAGTGTTTTTAACTTTAATTAGTGTAAAGTGAATTAAAGTGTTAATTTAGGTAATTCTATCGGCAATTTTTATTGTCACGAACCTCAAGCTCCTAACAATATCTTTACTTTTGAAGACTATTTACTTATAAGAATGAAATTAATCATCATATATTATATATATAGCAAATTTTAAATATGGTTTGATTACCTTTAACTGAGACGCGCATCGGTAAAGCAGGGTCTTTAACTAATTACTTACTTCCCCGCAATGTAGAGGTACAAAACCAAATATACTTGACTTGCAAATAAAAAATAGTTATTTTTTATGGTCGAGTTTTCTGGAGTAAAGTAGTTTAACCACAGGGTTTTTGTGACACGTTATATTTGTACTCTACTCATTAAGATTTGGATAACGATACCCCACATGCTGAAATAAAAAAGATTTTCATTTACTTATCCTTTATTATACTCACTCTAGTATAATATACTCATTCTACGCCGAATTTTCGGGCTGTTATGTATTCCGTCTACGAGATATATATCAGTGACGGAAAGACTGACAAACGGACAGACAGACAGCCAGACAGCAGAATGACATTAATAAGGTTCCATTTTACCCTTTTAGTACGGAACCCTAAAAATAGATACGTTTTATTCAATATAGATTATAAATAATACTTACTAACTAGACTTGCTGACAAAGTCTAACTTACTGCTGATTTGAGAAATTCTTATACGACGTAGGTATTTCATTATTATAATGAACAGAAAAATATTATTGTCCATCTTTTGTTCCTTTTCCCTCTGTTGTATCTTACGACACCTAAGGGATCTTCGAGTAATCGTGCAATCTTCTAGGAGCCACCCGATGAGTGAGCCCTATGTTCAGTACTTATACTACTATACAGAACGACTTGAATGGAATGCAATGAATATTTTTATTTTTTCAGGTGGTGGCTTCAATGATAACACCGCTGGTGGCTGATAGACTAGGAAGACGTATCCTGTTATTAGTATCCACTTGTGGCACTGCTATTGGACTGGTGAGTGCATAAATATATATTCCATTTCATTTCGTTTCATTTATATATTCCTTGTTCGTTTTTTTTTGGGGTGACAAATAAACAGATTGTCTACTTAATGATAAGTGGTTGCTTTGGCCCATTGATATTACGTCTGTTTTTTATAGCACTGAGTGACAAACGAGCACACAGTCAGCTGATGGTAAGTGGATGCTGTGGCCTATAGACATCAATATTTATCCTCAATTAAGAATCAAAATGCGAATGCGTTGTCACCCCTGAGGACTAAGATGGAATGCCTAGATTCCAGTAAATAGAATCTTCGGTTCTCTATACTCACCACACGAAACACAGCAGCATCACACTACTATTTTACGCTGGTATCCTGTGAGAGCTTGGTCCTGTCCGGTCGAGCCGACCTAATCATGTTATAACTATAATATAGCTGCAGCGTGGCTCTACGTCCTTAGTAATCTATACTCTATAAAAAATCTATACTCGATTAAAAATAAAAATGCAGATGATTTGTTTACCCCTTAAGACTAAGATGCTATGCTTCGTTTTCAGTAAAAAGGGTCTCCGATTCTCTATATTCACCATAAAAAACATAGCATTAATAAGCTGCGATTTTACGATGATATTCTCTGAGAGCACGGTCCTTCATCTCTCTCTTATCTTGGTTTTCAATTTTGTGACACTGTAATATTTTACACGCCGTTAGTAACTTCGGTTAGATGTTGTCAAGTAGTCAAAAATTAAACTAATAAATAAAAGCCTATATTTTGTTTTTCTTAAAACACTTATTTTTATACTTTGAAGCGCAATTCGTGTTTATATGAAGCTTTCTTTGTTAAAAGTTTAATTGTACTTTAAATATTATCATATAACTATTTTCTTTCAATTTGTTCTAATTATTTGAATGAAAGTTTATATTTGGATTTTCTGGTTTATCTAGGTACGTCCTATCCCTAAGAATTCTTCCAGGTGTTACCACTTAACATATCATTACTAGCGTAAGGGGTATCCATTTGAATTCCGTAAACCTAAAGACCGTAAACCCTTTAGAATCGTTCTTTACTTTTTTTCCGAGTAGAAGTTTTTGCCTATCAAAATGTTATCCGAACTAAATGCTACTCTTTGTCAATAGTTCATGGTGGTCAATTCAACAAAACAGCAACTGCATAGGTATAATGCAAAGACGTTTTACATTATATACACAGATAGAACAATAATTCGTAAAATTTTCAGGGTCTTCTAGGTATATACTTCCTGTTAAACGATCAGAAAAGCCCAGTTGTATCCAGCATTGGTTTCCTGCCGATTTTGTCACTGGTGCTGTTCATAATGACCTACTGCTGGGGGCTTGGGCCCCTTCCCTATGCCGTGATGGGCGAGCTATTTTCCATCGAGATCAAAACCGTTGCAACGCCAATAGCTACAGCGTTCTCCTGGGCTCTATCGTTCTTGGTGACTCGGTTAGTTGTTTTATTTTTCTTTGATATATAATAAATATTAGATGTGTGTGTAATCTAGTAGATGTATACAAGTAACGTAAGGTTTCGCTTTATACGAGTCTTAAATTTATACGGTAATTTCATTCAGATAACGCACAAAAATTAATCAAAAAGGAACAAAATTTATGAGCAGGGTTTATTGTATAGCAATCTCTACCAATCTACCTCTATACCTACTACCTACCCTATCTCATAAATAGAAATGGGAGGTTTTAGTAAGGACTTTGAAGAGGATTTATTAAATATAATTTTTTGTATCTAAAATACGTATCGTACTATAAAGATAATATCTAATATTACAGATCTTAAAACGATAGGGAGATTTAATATTTTGCACTAATTAATTGACAAAGATAAAAAAGTTCCAAAGCTTTGACTGCACTTTTAGTTTTTGTAATGTACTTAAACAAACCAATGTTCTTGTACTAAGCCAAGCTATAATTGATGCCGGTGTTGAGCTAATCAATCATATTTTCCGTGCATGGGAGAATATGGACAAATACTTTGTGTATATTTTGTGATCTTTGCAAGGCTTTCAACCGTGTTCAGAATGACAAATTTATCATGAAGCTACATCAGTATGATGTAAAAATCCTAGCGCTTAAACTTATTAAGTCATATCTTAATAATAGAACGCAAACAGTTTAAATTAATGGGATCCTTAGTATCTATGATTTTTTCACAAGGCTCAATTCTTGGGCCCTTTCTGTTCTTAGTTTAGGAAGAAGAAGAAGAATATTTTTATTCAATATAGATTACAAGTAATTCTTATTGAAATTCAATTTTTTACTTTACCACTGGTTCGGAAAAAACCTCTGTCCTGGGAAGAACCAGCAAGAAACCCAGCGGAATTTTTTTAATAAATTTTACGATGTAAGTGGTCACAAAATATTTACAAAATTAATTTTAGAAACAGCTTGGAAGCAACCATCTCATTTCCAGGAGTTTTTATCAACCATGTATAATCACAATAACCCTTTTTATACAGTTTTTGTTTAATTAAATATTTAAACCTGATAATAGAGGGACCTTGTACATTTTCTTGGACTTTGTTATAATAGCGTGTACATTGCCCCAAGAATGAATTACTGACTCTGTGGGGTCGAGAAACTGGTATTACAAACGTGTGTTTGCTCCTAGTATTTACAGAGTGTATATCACTTTTTTTACTAAAACTATCTTTGTTTTTGTGAACATACATCAAAGTTTGATAGATATACTGAGATCATCATTATCATCATCATTACAGCTCTTCACAAGTCCACTGCTGAACATAGGCCTCCCCCAAGTAATGCCACAAAGCACGGTCCTGAGCCACCTGCATCCATCGACTTCCCGCACATCTTACCAGGTCGTCACTCTATCTAGTGGGGGGTCGCCCTACACTACGCGTACCGGTACGAGGCTGCCACTCAAGAACCTTTCTTCCCCATTGGTTATCGGTTCTTCGAGCTATATGGCCGGCCCATTGCCACTTCAGCTTACTAATCCGTTGGGCTATATATATATATATATATATATATATATATATATATATATATATATATATATATATATATATATATATATATATATATACTGAGAGGCAAAAGTTAATTTTTTTCCTCCCGGTTTAAGGTTGTATTTACATAGCTCTTATGGCCCTCTTCAGCAAAACAAAACTGGTTTCGAAATCAGCCGCATTCTCGCATAGCGAAATCCCACATGAAATTGTGCTATGGAAATAACTGAAATAAACTTATGTAGCTGTCTCGACACTAGTGAGATCTCTAATCTTTTTTACAAAATAAGCTGCAGATCTTAGTCGACTTGCTAGTTTATTAGATATATGGGTGCTCCACTGAAGCTTAGCGTTGAGAACAATGCCAAGAAAAACAGAGGATTCAACAGGACTCAGTTCTTCCCCATTTAAAACACACCAATATGTTCGGATTAGTAAGCCACCACACACCAACGGATTAGTAAGCTGAAGTGGCAATGGGCCAGCCATATAACTCGCAGAACCGACAACCGTTGGGGGAAAAAGGTTATCGAGTGGCAGCCTCGTACCCGTAGGCGAAGTGTAGTGCAACCCCCCACTAGATGGAGTGACGACCTGGTAAGACATACAGGAAGTCGATGAATGTAGGTGGCTCAGGACCGTGCTTTGTGGCATACCTTGGGGGAGGTCTATGTTCAGCAGTGGACTTGTGAAGGGCTGTAATGATGATGATGATGATGAATGTGTTCGGATTGTGACTCGGATTATAAACATTTGTTGCTGTAAATTTAATACATTTAGTTTTATTGCCGTTTAAATGTAGATTATTAACGTTAAACCAATGCATTAATTTTGACGTAGCATTACTCACTTCGTCACATTTAAGTAATTGACGTTTAAGTTTAAAAATCAAGGAAGTATCTTTAGTAAATAATACTATATTATGATTAACCCTACAAGGGAAGGAAAGCCTTGAGGAACACCCATCTGTAGGGGCCATCCTGAAGAACTTTTACAATAAATAACACCTTTCTGCACTCTATTACTTAAATATGAAATAACTAGTTTAAGCGCTGTGTACTTGACACTATAGTACTGTAGCTTCCTGATTAATGTTTCGTGGTGAACATAGTCGAAGGCTTTGAAAAGGTCACAAAATATAATCAAAGCATCCTCTGAATTCTTCCATGCACTAAAAATATGTTTTACAAGCTCAACTCCCGCACTGGTTGTCTAGCGACTCCTTGTAAAACCAAATTGACTTGTATGGAACAATTTATTTTTATTAAAAAAAAACTTATCATCTGGAACAGATGACACAGATTACAGAAATTGGTCTAAAATTGGCGGGGTCTGATACACTACCAGATTTAAATAAAGGTGTAACTTTACTATGTTTCATTAAATCAGGAAACACACCAGAATTGACGCTTGTATTTAAAATAGTGGCTAGATAATGTGATATTGTACCTATTACACATGCAATAACTTTAATGGAAATCCCCCATAAGTCTGCAGTTTTCATCACATCAATAGTTTTAGAATATTTAATGATATCTTTTGGCAATACTCTATGGAATTTAAAGATATTTGAACAAGCCTTTGCATTATCTTTAGGCAATGATTCGGCGATAGTGGGAGAAGAATTTAATGATTTTGTTTTTCTCATAAAAGGATTACAAGTAAAATGATTCTCAAATGCCATAGCAATTTTTTCGTCAGATTGAGTCAAATTGTTGTTAAAATATTCAGTTGAAGATCAGAGTTGCGTGGTTTGACCTTGCCCGTTTCACTATTAATTATGCTCCACGTCATTTTAATTTTGTTGGATGCAGTTTTAATTTTGTTGCTTAAATGTAGCTGTCTCGATGTTGCTGTGGAGTATACTTTTTTAAATATTTTAGAATACGTTTTAATATACTCTCTAAATATAAAACTATCACTATATGATCTTTTATTATATAGCTCGTATTTTTTTGCCTACTTTTATAAATGTCCACTGTCGCCCATTCATTAAACGATTTGTTAAAAGAGAAAGTTATAGAAGTAAATATTCTATTCATTTCACAAATTATAATTTTAAATAATGTACCATACAAATAATCAGCACTATTTTTAAAAGAAAGTGATGGAAGTTATTTTACTATATTACTTCTAAACGCTTCTAAACGATGTTTATTTATTGGAACAAACACAACTTTCTCATTTTTCTGTTATTTTTTTGTATATATAATACAATGAGACCCACTGTCCACATTGATCTGAACTTAAATTTTGAATGATGGATTTATGCAAGGGCTTAACATCTGCAAAAATGTTATCTGTGTCTGTAAATCCAGCAGTACGAGTCGGTTCGAAGAATAAATTAACAAGATTATACGATTTAAACAATGAGGTAAACTTAATAGTAATGGAAGAAGTTTCAAGGATATTAATGTTAAAGTCTCCACATATAACAACAGTCTTGTTCTGTTTACTAAGTTTGAGCAAAACTTCTTCCACAATCTTTTTAAAGTATTCGTAAGGAGCACATGGGGGTCTGTAAACACACACAACAATGAAGTGCTCAAGCTCAATACAAACCATTTCTACAGTTCGCTCAACATAGAGGCTCACAATATCCTTACGTACTTTATATAGCAAAGATTTCGTAAACTTTTTTCTCTATTGAAGGAACTGACCACCTGGTGATTTCCGAAATTAAATATTAAATTATAATCTTTTAGCCAATTTTCAGTAATAGAAAGGATGATATTTCTATTTAAAAACAATTCAACTTCCAATTCTTTGCCCAATATTTTGATGCACCAGGTGTTAACAATTTTTATAACTTATTTGTGGGCTGCTTTCTAAGTTAATTTAACTCTTATTATTATAATTGCCAGAGATTTCCTCTATTATCGCATTCACTAATTTAAATTGATTGGAACTGATTCCAAGTGAAGTGTCAAATCATTATGCTGCTCAATAGAAGCAGTCTTGGTAGCCAAATACTTGGCTGAGTTAAAAAGTAAATAATAAGATGGCACACTTGCTATCAGTCTTAAATTATATTTGGATAGGTAATACCTATCATCTTTCCAAAACTTCTTAATTACATTATTTATGTCAATTAAATGAAATTTGTCATTATTATCATTACATGTCAAATTTAAATTATTATTACAAATCAAATTATTCATTTGTAAATTTAAATAGTGTCTTATATTATTTTCTTGTGGCAATCCCTGTATATAAAGCAGTGTGATCAAGACAATTTTATTTAGATTTAAGTTATTAAGTTATTCAGTATATCTTAATAACTGTTTTTGTTCACACTACCTCTTCTACTAACCAAAACTATTATTGTACTATTTGAACAAAATTTAGTAACTATAATTTTATTTAGAATGTCACTAAGAGATGCTCCAGGCATGCAGCAATTTGTATTTTTTTCCCTTAAGTGTTATTTAAAATTATGCCTAAATTTTTCCCATGTCATCGCTATACGAGTACACAATTATGATATTTTTGATAATATATGAATAATATTTTATTTTAATCTCCTCTGTTATGGTATATAATATTATCCATAAGATATAATATATAAGAGTTTCGGTGGTTATATAATATTATCAGCACACCGACTCTAAAGAAACCGGTATTGACCGCTGACACTCACACTGATATTTTACTAAGGAGTCAAAACGCTCCTCATTATATTTACATGTCTTTAACAGGTTATCTATAGCCAGTACGTGTTCTTTAATTTCATTTTGGCCTGATTTATGTTTATTGGCCAAAGTTTAAAAAGAGTCAGAAGGTAGTAAAATTTCTGATTTAAGGCACTCTACGTCAGTCTTACGAGTATAACATTTTTTAATATTATGAGACTGTTTATAGTAATAACTTACCTTACTTGGAAGGGAATAACTATGATATAGTTTTATTTGCTGATGATATTTCGTTGATTTTCCGACTTGAAAGATAATTATTGAAATATGACTAAGTGAATAATGCTACATCAAAAGTAGTACATTGGTCTAAGGTCAGTTATTTGCTTTTGAGCTGTAACAAAACGAAATGTATGAAATTCATCACAACTAGTGTTCAACAGGGGAAAAACAGTATGCTTTTAAATGGGGAAGAGCTTGATTTTGACTACCTTGTTGGTGTATTCGTTGCAGTAGTGTGACATCTAACATGAGGTCTTGGGTTCGAATTCCGGGTTGGAACAAAAAACAATTTATTGAGTTTTTCCGTCAATAAATTCTCAGTAGTTACCCGGAGTCAGGAAGTTGGTGGTTCTTTCACGTATAATGTCGATAACCATAAAAAATTCAGTGTAAGTAGACCTCCTAGTACTAGTTACTGCCTAGTAATGCAAGATCAGCATATACTGGTTTTTAGTAAAATACTTGGTCGATAAAAGAAAAAGATTTAAAATGAGGAGCACTTTTCATTGCCACTCTTTCATTAATAATAACGTCTTTTGTCGCATGTTTGTAAATAGCAAACAAATGTAGAACAAAAAAAGGTAAGTAGGTAAATTACGTTTCCTTTGATATTATTATTTTCGTAATTTCGATCTTTCCTGCGTACTTTTACCAGATTAGGACGATCTAATATGCTGTAGTTGAATAGAATTACATATTAAATTTTATCTTGCATTATAATGAATAGATAAACGGTTTCTAATTATAATTTTTATGCCTACTTTATACTGCAACATCGTGGCATATTTAAAAGATTGTAATTAACTTTTTTACAAACTACAACAAACTACACTGATTGATATTTACAAAATTATACTAATTTATTATTACTTCCATATAAAAACTACCTTTTTTCGATGTCGTAGTAAATGTTAAAAATTAATAGAATCAGGCGTTACCTTGCGTAAATCCATTATAATAAATGATATTAATAGTTATTTTGCAACCATCCACTGAATAAAATAAAATGATATGTCTTACCTAGTTTGAAAAGCACCTCCCGCCCTCCCTCAATTGCGTGCACTAATCCCGTCACACACCAATCCCATCACCACTTCTCCCAACACCACTACTCCTAACACCACTACTCCCAACACCACTTCTCCCAACACCACTATTCTAGGAATGTATATAATTAAATATTTAAAACTAAATTATTAAATATTTAATTAAACACGTGTCGTATTATCGTCGATGGTGTGTCTTCCCTAGAATAGTGGTAACTCGTACACTACTAAAGAGTACATGATTGATGAAGTTGTCGCTACCACGCTGTTTTCATAACAATAGTATGAAATTATTATATTATTGTAAATTGTGTTTTTATAGTCCCGCTATATAATAACTACTACATATAATCTATATTAAATGAAAAATGATTCTATTCTATTCTATGTGTTGATCTGTACATTATTTTAACGGAGCAGGTATTTCGAGCCAGTCGCAAACGCGGTGGGGATGTATGTGGCTTTCTGGTTATTTGGTGTGTGCTGTGTCTTCGGGTTCATCTTTACACTGTTCCTCGTGCCCGAGACCAAGGGCAAGAGTCTGCAGGAGATACAGTACATGCTGGCTGGCAGGTAGGTTGTTATCAAATTTTAAGTCCAAAAGGATTTTTAATACATTTGAGAGTGATATAAATTATACAATTTTACTTATTTAGCTGTACGCTATCATGGGGTAAATATTAATTTTACATTAACTATGTAAGTTATGACTTACTGAACCTAAACCTTAAGTTGGAGAGGTCTCGTCTAATGAAGTCAACGCTCCGTCCCCCTCGTGCTATAATCCAGAATCCCGAAAACTTTCAGCTCGAGATACACAACCGCTTTCAGTGCATACAAGATTGCAATGCAGTGGACGATATGAATGACAAGCTCGTGGAAACTGTCCACGCGGTCGGAGCTAAGTTCTGCAAGACCCGCCGCAGAAGAACACAAAAACTCTCCGATCACACTCTTAATTTCATGGCTGTTAGACGGGAGATGAGGCTGCAATCGTCAACAGATTTGATAGCATACAGGCAACTGAACAGACAGATCGGATGCGGCGAGACTTACGCAACTTTAATACTGCTCGTATTAAAGAAGCGATCGAGCGGAACCAGGGCTCCAAAGTCTTTGCCAGAGATCTGTCTGCCCGTAAGAGCCAACTGTCAAAGCTGAAGACTGAGTGTGGCAGCATCGTTTCCGGGACACCTGAGATTTTGGGTGAGATTGAGAGGTTCTATGGGCAGCTGAACACATCATCGTTGGAGCCACACGCAAGTGTGAGTAACGATCCAAGAGCAAGTCTTATCCGACACTATTCCGATGATATCCCGGACGTCAGTCTAAGCGAGATTAGAATGGCTCTCCAGCACCTTAAAAACGGCAGGGCCCCAGGCGAGGATGGAATTACAGCGGAGCTTCTGAAAGCGGGTGGAACACCGGTACTTGAAGTCCTTTAGAAGCTCTTCAATTCCATCCTCCATGGTGGCACTACTCCAGAGGCGTGGAGCAGAAGTGTGGTGGTCTTGTTCTTTAAGAAAGGCAACAACGCTCTCTTGAAGAACTACAGACCGATTTCCCTTCTGAACCGCGTCTACGTGCTGTTTTCGAGAGTCATTACTAATCGTCTCGCACGCAGACTCGACGACTTCCAGCCTCCCGAACAAGCCGGTTTCCGAAAAGGCTTCAGTACCATAGACCACATACATACCCTGCGGCAGATTGTACAGAAGACTGAAGAGTACAATTTGCTACTTTGCCTGGCGTATGTGGACTATGAGAAAGCCTTTGATTCCGTCGAAATTTGGGCGGTGCTACAGTCCCTTCAGCGGTGCCAAGTTGTTTATCGAAGTGCTGAAGTGTTTGTACAGTAGAGCTACGATGGCTATCCGAGTACAGAACCAGAGCTCGAAACCTATCCAACTGCAAAGAGGTGTAAGACGGGGTGACGTTATATCCCCGAGACTCTTCACCGCTGCTTTGGAAGACGTTTTCAAGCTACTGGACTGGAAAGGATACGGTATTAACATCAATAGCGAGTACATCACTCACCTTCGATTTTCCGACGATATAGTCCTTATGGCAGAATCGCTGGAGGACTTAAGCACTATGCTCAATGACCTCAATAGTGCCTCCCAACGGATAGGTCTTAACGGATAGGACAAAACAAAGATCATATTTAATGTCCATGTCACACCTATGCCGGTAGTTGTTGGGAGCACTATGCTCGAAGTTGTTGACGAGTACGTTTACCTGGGACAAATAGTCCGACTAGGTAAGTCCAACTTCGACCGAGAGGTCAATCGACGGATTCAATTCGGCTGGGCAGCGTTCGGGAAATTACGACATATCTTCTCGTCAGGTATACCTCAATCTCTAAAAACTAGATTGTACAACCAGTGCGTGTTGCCAGTGATGACTTACGGATCTGAGACGTGGTCCTTCACTGCTGGCCGTATGAGGACGCTCAAGGTCACTCAGCGAGCTAAGGAGAGGGCTATGATCGGAGTTTCTCTGCGTGATAGATTCAGAAATGAGGATATCCGCAGTAAAACCAGAGTGACCGAAATAGCCCAACGGATTAGTAAGCTGAAGTGGCAATGGGCCGGCCATATAGCTCGAAGAACCGATAACCGATGGAGAAGAAAAGTCCTCGAGTGGCAGCCTCGTACCGGTAGGCGTAGTGTAGGGCGACCCCCCACTAGATGGAGTGACGACCTGGTAAGATATGCAGGAAGTCGATGGATGCAGGTGGCTCAGGCCCGTGCTTTGTGGCATTACTTGGGGGAGGCCTATGTTCAGCAGTGGATTTGTGAAGGGCTGTAATGATGATGATGATGATGATGAATCAACAGCTCAAAATCAATCTCACAGGTACTCAACCTAGTTCAGGCAGGTAGCTAATATTATAAACTCGACTTTTTTATTTCTCTTTTGTATATTCTACATTATTAAGCTATACATAGTTTTAATTTTATCATAGTATGTTATTTTTGTTAGACTTATTGTTACTTTATTTAATTGTAATCATATTTATTCTTGTATGTAAACATGTGTAATTGGAAATGAAATAAATATTTATTATTGTTATTATTATTATTATTGGGGTATCTATATAGTTTTCTCATCTGGTTATTATTATTATTATTATTATTATTATTATTATTATTATTATTATTATTATTATTATTATTATGTATAAGTTATGAACTATATTATAACTCAAACAGTAAATATACAACTCATACAACTCATACTTCAACCTCATGTGCATGAGCCAAGGCTGCCTTAAGCGTGCCCGAGCCTCACAGCAGCTCTGACTTCAAAGTCGTGTGCTGTCGATGAATGTCTGCACCAGGTTCCCTTCAATGAGCGCAGGTACAGACCGGTATGCTTTTCGCACTAGCTTCTCCACCTCACCAGCCCACTGCTGCAGGTTTTCGTTAATGCATTGCATGTGATTTTTAAGCTGCGCACAAAAGACGTGTTCCAGGTGAGCGTCACCGTATCTCGCCTCCAATGCCTCACGGAGCTGCTCATAAGTCACTATCCTACCGAGAGCTTCTAGAACAGTTAAGGCCTGGTCACGCAGGCCTAATGTAAGAGCAGTCATGGCGTAGCGAAGGTGTAATAGCTACTACGCGAGCTGTAGTTCCATCCCCAAGTTTGAGTTCGTCCAGTAATTTCTTCATGTCAGCCACTACGTTGTCAACCCGATTGTTCACATGGTCGATTTGGGTTTTAGCTTCCTCGATTCGGGTTTCAGCTTCTGACAGGCGGTTGTCACGTTGAGCAACCCTATCCTTCACCTCCCTTAACTCTTTCCCAAAGTTAGCGTGAATGTCCCTCACGAGGAGCATCTGCTCTTCCTGTCGGCGGGCCTGTTCCTCCTGCTGCTCTTTCAACCAGCGGGCCTATTCCTCCTGTCGGCGAGCCTGTTCCTCCTACTGCTCTTTCAACTTACGGGCCCGTCCCTCCTTCTCTTCTCTCGACTCGAGCTCTTCCAACCGACGGGCCTGTTCCTCTTATAGTCGAGCGTGCTACTGCATAGCTGCATCACCCTCAAAGCAGCTAAGTCAGGTGCTGCATATGCAGGAGCCGCTGACGGGTCAGCCTCCGTGGCCGTTGGCTGGCCCTCCGACGTCTGCGGCATTGCACCACCAAATCGTCTCTGGTCCGTCTCCTGCTGGCGTTGACTTCGGGTACGGACACCCTCTATTTCTTCCTTAGGTAAAATTGACATTATTTTATCCCACTTCTGACACCAATTGTTACGTTTTTATGGTTCGTGACAATAAAAACTGCCGATTGAATTACCAAAATTGACCTTTTAATTACTAAACACCAATTAAAACTTAAATCACACTAATAATTAATCACACTTAACACTTAAGTTCACTTTATCTCACTCCGAAAGCTTCGTTCGTATCGCCAATTCAATACTGCCCGATCGCAACTTTTAAACGGCTTTAAATAGGCCTTTGCTACCGAAACATCCAGAATATTCTATAGCAAATACCGGTCCCGACCGACAAGTGGAGAAAGTTCATGTGTGGAGTATTCCAGAAAGCTTAGTTCTTCTATTCGAAACCAGATGGCGCTGGAGGTAGAAAGTTCCAGCATGGCATTTTCTATAAAGCTTTCCTCGCTCTGTTCCCCGACACAAGATAGTGCTAGTGCCAGGTAACAGACATCAACTTAGGCGCGCAACAATACTTTTGCTAAGTATAGGAAAAATATAAAAGATCATTATTATAAATGATTTAATGATATTAATCTATTATGTATGTACCCTACAGCTGCCGCTTGGTTATATGCATTATTTTTATTGTCTCAGTTATATATTATCATTAGGTATCATTTTTGTGACATATAAGCTATTGTTACTTTGCTTTCTTAATTTGTATAGTATTTTGTAATGATGTGTCACCTATATAGAGGCGAAAAGTGGATTGCAGAGGCCCGTCTGGCTACGTTGAATGTATGTGGGGCAATGAATGATAAAATGTATGATGTATGCGATATGATGTATGATAGAGGAATAGATGTGTTATGCGTAAATGAGACGAAAAGGAAGGGGAAGGATGTCACTACACATGGCATGTATACCGCGTACTGGTCTGGTGTAGACGATACCGAGCGGGCATGCCAGGGAGTAGGTATCATCTTTTCAGAAAGATTGGGCCAATGTGTGAAAGAGTATGAATGTGTAAGCCCAAGACTGCTATGGATACGAATGAAAGTGGGCTTGAAGAAGTTGTTTGTGTTAGGGGTCTACGCCCCAGACATGTCTAAGCCCACTTATATCCGAGAGCAGTTTTGGGAAATGGTAAGGATGGTGTTAATGAAGTGTAAGGGAAATGAAAATATTATTATGCTAGGAGATTTTAATGGAAGGGTTGGGATGAGCAGGCTTGGTTATGAAAGGATATTGGGAACGTTTGGTGATGAAAGTATAAATGAGAATGGTGAAAGTCTCGTCACCGTATGTATGGAAAATAATCTTTTTGTGACGAACACTTGCTTTCGCCACAAGAGGATTCACATGTATACTTGGGAAAGAGGTGACGATAGAAGCATGATAGATTTCATAATTGTGGATGAAAGATTGAGAGGCGCAGTGGTAGATACGAGGGTTTACCAGGGTTCTAACGTAGGAACGGATCATTATTTAGTTTTATGCCGAATTAATGGTCTATTCAGGCGTTGGCGCCATCGATCGTCTGTGTCTACCACTGCGTTACAGCGTATTAAAACGGAAAGGTTACAAGATGAAAGTGATAAAAACAAGTTCAAATGTAGACTGAAAGAAAATATAAGTGGTTTGGATTAATTCTGTATGAAGGAGTTAGACTTGGAGAATATATGGCAAAATGTAAAGAAAGGTTTAGTGAATGCAGCTATCGAAGTATGTGGTGTTAGTAAGAGAAAGAATGAAAGGAAAAATAATACGTTATGGTGGGATGATGAGATACGTATGGAAGTTGAAGCAAAGAAGAGAGCATGGCTAGATTTACTAGCAACAAAGGCTGGTAATTCTGGCGGTACGAATGGTGATATTGAAAGAAAAAAGGCAGTCTTTAGACATTTTAATAAGAGAGTAAAAGAAGTAGTTGAAAGAAAAAAAGCAAGAAAGAACGGATAAGAATGATAGAAGAATATCGGATAACTTCCAGGCAAATATTAAAATGTTCTGGAAACTTGTAAGAACTGCCAGGGGACATTCAAAATAGCCTATGATGAATGCTATAAGAGACGAGAATGGCTATATTCTGAATGATGAAGTTTTGAGTTTAAAGAGATGGAAGGAATATTTTGAAAGCATGTTTATGAGTGAGGAGACAACGTGTGTACTAAGTGGAGTAGAAACACCGAAAGAAGAGGAAAGAGGTAGCGAGATAAGTATAGATGAAATAATAAAAGCAATGAAAAGCATGAAAGCAGGTAAGGCTGCCGGATATGATAGAGTTTCACTCGAAATGCTAAGGGCTGGAGAGGAAGTGGTGGCAGGCCTGCTGCACACCTTGTTTAATTTATGCTGGGAACTGAAGCGGGTACCGGTAGACTGGTGCCGTAATAGTCCTAGTATATAAAGGAAGAGGGTCGCAGCATGACTGTAAAAATTACCGTGGCATCAGCCTTCTTAGCATTGCGGGAAAACTGTATGCTAAGGTACTGATTGAAAGGGTCATGAAAGAAACTAATGGAAAAATTTGGGATGTGCAAGCGGGATTTAGAAAGGGAATGGAATGTACAGATCAAGTCTTTTCCATGCGCATGATCGCGGAGAAGTTTCTGACCAAAAATCAGAAGGTTTTTTGTGTGTTCATGGACTTGGAAAAGGCCTATGACAGAGTGGATAGGGATTTGCTATGGCAAACACTGAACTCATTTGGGTTGAGCGCTGGCTTGATACAGGCATTGGAGTCTCTTTACAGGGACTCTAGTGCTTGTGTTAGGATTAACGGGGTCTACTCGGACTGGTTTGACATCCATAAAGGTGTCAGACAGGGCTGTGTGGCTTCCCCGTGGCTGTTCAACCTATTTATGGACAGTTGTTTGCAAAATTTGAAAGTTGAAGAATGTGGATTAAGAGTGGGTGAGTTAACCGTCAAATGTCTTTTGTATGCCGATGATCAAGTTATTCTTGCGTCGTTGGCGGCCGAGTTGCAAATGATGGTTACAATTAATGAACGGATCATTAAAAGAAAGGGGTATGAAAGTGAACGCAAGTAACACGAAGGTTATTGTTTTTGAAAGAGAAGAAAGTAAAACGATTTGTGAAATAAGAATAGAAGGTGAGTTGATTGAGCAAGTAGATGAGTTTGTATATTTGGGCTGCGTATGTAGCAGGGATGGGAGATATGATAAGGATATAGAACGACTAGTGAATGTGGGAAATAGAGTGAATGGGGCCTTGCACTCCATTATGAAGAGACAAAATGTGTCAAAAAAGGCACGTATGGCAATTCACAATGCTGTGTTGGTCCCTACTTTAACGTATGGTAGTGAAAGTTGAGTTTGGCAAAAGAAGCACGAGAGTAGAATAAACGCAGTAGAAATGCGGTCGTTGAGGAGTATGTTAGGGCTGAATCTGAATGACAGGGTAAGGAATTGTGTAATAAGAGAAGAGTGTGGTTTGCAAGATGATGTGGTGACCAGGATTAAGAAAGGAATGCTTCGGTGGTTTGGTCATGTGGAAAGAATGAATGAGGAAAGAGTGAAAAGAAAATTTATGGTGCAGAAGTGAATGGCAGAGTCGGAAAGGGACGTCCTAGGCGAAAATTTATCGAACAAACTGGCGATTTATTGAAAACGGGCCAAATTAGGAGTACCCTTAACCGACGAGCATGTATGCGTAGGTGTATGGATGTGAAGGAGGCAAGAGAGGTGTGTCAGGATCGTGCCAAATGGAAGTCTGTAGTCTCTGCCTACCCCTCTGGGTGACAGGCGTGAGTGTTTATGTTATTTTATGTTTATGTGTCACCTATAAGGGTCCATCACATCATCAGTCCCTAGATTAAGCCTATTTTCAATAAAAATGTAATAATGAGTGCACTGCTGGTATACTATAAATATACTACTAAAGAGTACATAACTGCACTCCTGGTATACTATAAATATACTACTAAAGAGTACATAACTGATAATAACCGCTGAGAATGAGGAAATCGCTACCCTGCTGTTTCGAAATGTTTTCGTATTAATTGTGTAATATATTATGTAGTTAAATTATGTTTTTACGTACAGAGTTTTTCCCGAACTATTGGAAAAGCTTAAATGACTTTCAATAGTTGTTCTTGTAGTTTATTTATGCAAATAAATAAAATTTATGTGGCTGTTTGTAACGTCAAAATAACAGCATTTTACTAAATGCTTATGAAAGTTTATTACGCACTTATAACAGAAACATCAAACCTGTTTGTTCTGACTAATCTCAGAACTGGCTGAACCGATTTTGACGAGAATTTCACTGATAGATATTATAAAAAGTAACTAAAGTCAATTTTATTTTAGAAAAATAGGTTTCCGCGCAAAAAATTAGAACCCTAAAGGTCAATGGCGAAATAATATGTGATGAAATTATTAAGCGCCTACTTAAGTCACCATTACATATATTAATAAAATAATTAACTTTGTTTTATCCAGTCAAGCTTATGGCCTATCGAAGTCTGGAAAAATCATCGTACATAATTCAAAACTTAAATGACGTACGTAACGTACGTAAAAAATGACGTGTTGTACGTAGTTGTTACGATTTGTCAGTTAACAGGTCAAGAGTAAAAAAGGCAAAGCAAGCAAAGGCTTTATACTATACAGCCGAATTTGCCCTGTATTTTATTCAGAAAACTATTCTACATATACTAATGTGTTTTATTAAGGATTCCCTCTATGCTAATAATTACCTTATATAAACATACATGAAAATTATATTGACTCGCTGTTGTTGTAACGATTTGTCAATTAATACGTTTTATACTATACGGCCTAGTCTGATGTGTATTTTGTTTAAACTGGAACATTTTTAATTCCTGACTTCCTGCAGTAATATGGCCGAAGAAAAAAAGTTCAGAATTTTAAACATTATATTTTGCATTTGTAGACGCAAGATAAAAAAGTCAGATAAAATTTGTTTGAGAGTTTGCCATTGTCTTTTTACGCGAGTGAAGTCGCAGTGAACAGCTAGTATTGAATAACAATGATTATATTCTAATCCATTCTGCAATCAGCAGAAAAGACATTACCTATTATGATGATATTATGTTTGTTTCTATCACATTATACTTTTTTACAGGAAATCCAAACCAGACAAGAAAGAGTTTCAACAAATAAAGCCAATTTGAGATAATTTTTCTTTGGTAAAACAATCGTTAGTCGCACTTGTGTTATGTTGTTTAAATGTTAACATTTTTGTGAGTATGGTTTAACTTTATATTGCAAAAATGCACGATAATTTTTACGATATGAATACATATATTAATCGAGATTATAAATATTATAAATAGATATTATCACAGTTTAAATACTTATACTCGATTTAAAACGTGATATTATTTACTAAAATATGTTTTTTTTTTAATATGATATCTCTTCATTTTTGCAATATGATGTGTTTGGTGCCGTGTGTTTTGTAATTCGGTAGTATATGTGGCTATTTTACAGAGAAGCCAAATTTTAAACTTTTCCTAAAATATATAAATATTGATATAGTTTTTGAAAATACGAGTAAATATGGCTTCTAATTTTGTTTGAAATACTCCCAAATTGAATATGATTTATGGCCGAAAACGTTTTTCCCCACCGATCGACCCTTACGAATATGTATATGTGTAGTAAAATTAGTTAAAATAATGCATTACCACACATTTCAAATTTTAAAAGATAAAAAGGACAGAATGTTTGAGTTAATTTAAATTGATTTTTCTTCATCGTTTGCCTATACTACTTATTCTGAACCTTCTCTGCAAATTTGGTCTGTTGCCAAATAACCTTGTATAGATATTAGTTAGTAATTTATGATCACTTATACATATGCCTACACCTTAAACAAATACCTAACAAGTATGAAATAAAACAAATAAGTCATATCCAACCCACGAGCACAATACTTATCAATCCGACGCAATGTCGAAGAGAAAACAAATTGATATCGAGTGCTCTGTTACAAAAGGTTTTAGGACAAAAAGTTCAACGTCCTATTTTATAAGAAAACCACTTTTTAAACTAGTTCTTTGAATTGATTAATGAATAAATACAATACAAGTTACCACTTACCATACGTTTAACACACACTAGTTACACAAGAAATTAATTATTTATAGAATGAAAACACATTTATATACGCATTTATTTCATAAATATAATATTTACCGGCAACTTCATTAATAAACAAAATTCGCGTTCTTTCAAAACTTATATATCATTTAAAATACCATTTTTTCATATGTTAACGTTCGATCGACCAAACAAAATATCGTAATTAAAATGCAGATTAAAAATTTAGTTTATCATTATTTTCAAGCGCCAATCCAGTAGCTAATTTTACTAAATTAGAAGAGATAAATTTTAGATTTTATTTATAATACCCGGTGATTTAAAAACACATTTGAGTCAAGCTCATGTGGGAATTAAATAGCACATTATTGTACAGTATGTTTTAATTAGGTCACGCATAAAATTTATATTTTTTAATTTTTTCGAGTTTTATTGAAAATCTAATAAAATAATTTAAATTGCAAACAAAACGCTAAATCATTTGATCAAATAAATGTAAAAAAATACTTCAAAAAAGTCATTTAATTTTTTTGTAAAAAAGTGGATTTAAGTCACTTTTACTATAGAATAATGTAACGTTATACGGAACATAAGGAACCGGTTATTTATACGTGTAATGTTACTTACCACATTTCAATAATCGGCTACTTAAGTCCCTTGTACATTACGATAATGTACTATTATCGATATTTTAGCGCGTCATATTTTTATCTTCTAAATGTCAATTAACACATCAGTTTTATAAAGCACTTCATTAATCCAGTGAGTGAAAAATTCGCAATATTTTGAAGAAAGCTACCTATCCTTTAAACGTAATCATCTTATTCTGTAAAAAAATATGTTGTGAATTTAAGTAGTCGAAAAAAAATTTTAAAAAGAATTAGGAAGGCATTATGTTTCATCGAAGGGCAATATTTATTGTCTATTTTTATTTAAAACTGGTACCAAAGTACATAGTTAGAAGCTTAGTGCTACCGTTTGAATAGTAACTTCTTGTGATAAAATAATATAAATGAATTTTCATTGTTATGTTTTGTACGTAATAAATATAAGCTATTGATGTAATTGTTTTTAAATAAATGTTTTATTTTAAGATCTGTATTTTTATATTATAATTGAGAAACGTAGTCTCGTCCACATTTATGCATGTATAACTTTTTTATATTTTTTATAGACAAAGGTGACAAACGAGCACACAGTCCACCTGATGGTAAGTGGAACTGCGGCCCATAGACATCTACATTTATCCTCGATTAAGAATCAAAACGCAGATGCGTTGTCACCTCTGAGAAGTAAGGAATGGCCCGTTTTCAGTAAAAAAGGATCTCTGAATATCCACAATCACCATACGAAACCCAGCAGTATTAAGCTGCTATTTTACGATAGTATTCTGTAAGAGCGTGGTACTTCTCCGGTCGAGTCGACCCATTCGGCCTACTTATGCTGTGTGTTTGACGTTAAAAAATTCACCACACATTTGATCGGAGAGGTGTCAATGAAGTGATATATGATTGAAAAGGTCTGAAAAATTTTGTGGACTCCGAGAGATGACGGTATATAATTGACACAATATGAAAGATGTAAATACCCTTACTGACGAAAATGAGCGGTGTTTAAAGGTTTGAGACCTCTGACACTATGACCACCAATTGTCCTGCCAAATAATGTAATGTCTTTCAAACCGAATTTCGGTCAAGGCAGTCAGCCTCCGTTGACTAGCCATCTGCGAAGGATAAGATTATATATAAATATATATATATATAGTATAGAAGCACAGGTGCACTCTCTATTATCTCAGTCTCATAGTCCAATTGGACGGTAAACTGACAAGAATGGAGAGAGATCGGGCGCAGGACCAACGGTTTTACGTGCTTTCCAAGGCACTGAGGTGAGACACGGCCAATTTACTGACTCCGGGCAGATAATCTTGACAGAAAAACTCTAACTAATTTTGTTTGGCCCGAACCCGGGATCAAATCAGTCATGATAACAGTCGCGTTTACAACCACTAGACAGACGAAGCAGTTATTTCTTAAGGTGAGTATTTCCCATGTTAAAATGCGTTTTAACGCTTCCTTTTCAGCTACATGCATATTTGTCCAGCACAAAGTAAGCGTGCGACATTCGGTGGACAAAAAGTTACTTTATTTAAAACGTGTTTTTTTATTACCAGGAAATAAAGAATTAGATTCGTTATATAAATGTGTCCTAATTCAAAAATATACCTTCAATATTATTCAAAAATATAATGTGGTTATTGCTTTAAATAAGAGAGCTCGAACGTCAAAGTTTTTCCATGCAATAAAATTATAATTTTTTATCTCGATTAATATAAAGTATTTTAAAAATCTATTACAGTAAGAATTTAATGAAATTGACTTTTAAAATAATTCATTAAATGAATTAATCACCACGTTGAAATATTGGTATGGCTATCAAGTTAACCAGGTCAAGTGGTCTGGTGCGCTATCTGACGAATACATTTTGGAATGCGGGGTGAGGCATGGGGGGCTATCCTCGCCTTTGCTGTTCAGTCTCTACGTTGACGGGCTCATTGGTGCACTCAGTAGCACCAGGATAGGCTGTTCCATTGACGGACAGATGGTTAATAGTATTAGCTATGCTGATGACATGGTGTTGCTGAGTCCATCGGTGAGCGCATTGCGTAAGCTGTTGGCCGTCTGTGAAGTATACGCTGCTAAACACGGTCTCCTCTATAACACCAGAAAGAGTGAATTAATGGTATTTCAAGTTGGTGCTAAAAACCCCAGGTTGTGCCTCCAGTCAAATTCCTTGGGGTTCCATTAAATAGGGTGTCACAGTTTAAATATTTAGGACACATTGTTACAGAGAATCTTACAGACAACTTAACAGTGGTGACTTTTAACAGTGGTAGAACCACGCGGCAGCTTTGCTGTTGCACGTATGGGCCGGCTCAAACCATGGCTGAGATTTGCCTCCCATTGGAGGCAAATCTCAGCCATGGTTTGGTCGCTCCTGTAAAATAGCATCATGCTATAAGCAGGAGTGCTACCAAGCATGGGTTGATGCATCAGCGTCCCGGGATGTAAACACCAGCGCTCTAAAAAAGAAGTATAATTCCGCCTCTAGGTCCTTCAAAAGAGTCATTGCCAAGGCAAAGTCGGAGCACATAGGCAGAATTGGTGAGAAACTAGTTCGCCTTCCTTCTGGAACCCGTGCATTCTGGTCTCTCGCCAAGGCTGTCCAGGGGAATTTCTGTCAGCCATCTCTTCCATCTCTGCACAGGGAGGACGACTCACTGGCCCATACTGCAAAGGAGAAAGCCGATCTTCTAGGCTCTTTCTTTGCGTCTAACTCGACTCTCGATGACGGGGGGAGTACGCCGCCGACCATCCCGCGGTGTGAGTGCTCCATGCCGGAAGTGCAGTTCACACAGCGCTCGGTTCGCAAAGCACTCCTCTCCCTGGACATCCACAAGTCGAGTGGGCCTGACGGAATCCCGGTTTAACGCGTCTTTTCCGGTACTCCTACTCCCTAGGCGTAGTCCCAAAATCATGGAGGACGGCTTTCGTCCCCCCGATCCCTGAAAAAGGCTCTCGACTTCGAAGAAACTCAGACCCGTCCAACTACCGGCCAATCGCCATCACCTCCTTGTTCTTCAAAACAATGGAGTCCATTGTAAACTGCCAGCTCATGGGGTACCTCGAGCATCGCCAGCTGATTAGTGACCGCCAATACGGTTTTCGCCGTGGTCGGTCAGCTGGTGATCTTCTGGTCTACCTCACTCACAGATGGGCGGAGGCAGTAGAGTTCAAGGGGGAGGCATTGGCCGTTAGTTTGGACATTGCGAAGGCCTTCGATCGGGTTTGGCACAAAGCGCTTCTTTCGAAGCTCCCTTCCTATGGGCTTCCCGAGAAATTGTGCGATTGGATCACCAGCTTTCTTGCAGATCGGAGCATCAAGGTCGTTGTAGACGGTGCAAGCTCCGATTGCAAGCCTATTAATGCTGGTGTTCCACAGGGCTGCGTGCTATCGCCAACGCTGTTTCTTCTGCATATCAATGATATGTTGCATACCCGTAACATTCATTGCTATGCAGATGACAGCACTGGTGATGCTCTTTACACCGGCCGAGCCAATATTTCTCGGGAAAACGTCTCCGAGTGCCGGGACAAAGTTGTGTCAGAAGTCGAGTCTTTGTTGAACAGAGTCTCGGATTGGGGACGACTAAATCTAGTCCAGTTTAACCCCCAGAAGACACAAGTTTGCGCGTTAACCGCTAAAAAGAACCCCTTTGTCGTATCCCCTCAGTTTCAAGGCACTCCCCTTGTTGCCTCAGCCAGTATCGGAATCCTCGGCGTCGACATATCGAGTGACGTGCAGTTTCGTGGTCACTTGGAAGGGAAGGCCAAATTGGCCTCTAAAAAGCTTGGCGTGCTCAGCAGAGCGGGACAGTATTTCATGCCGGCACACCGCCTGCAACTTTACAAGGCGCAGGTTCGGCCGCACATGGAATACTGTTCCCATCTCTGGGCTGGGGCTCCCCAGTACCAGCTCCTTCCACTTGACCGCATCCAGCGCAGAGCGGCTCGAATCGTCGACGACCGAGTGCTTTCCGATCGGCTCGATTCACTGGCGCTGCGAAGAGATGTTGCATCTCTTTGCGTATTTTATCGGATCTATCACGGGGAGTGCTCTGAGGAATTGTTCGGATTAATCCCAGCCGCCAAATTTCGTGAACGCACTACACGGCAAACGTCCCGATACCATCCACACCATCTGGATGCTTGGCGGTCCACCATAGTACGTTTCACAAGGAGTTTTCTTCCACGTACAACCTCTCTGTGGAATAGTTTACCACCGGCGATTTTTCCGGACCGATACGACCTGGGGACCTTCAAGAAAAGAGCTTACTCCTTTCTAAAGGGCCGGCAACGCACCCGCAATTCTCCTGGTGTTGCGGTTGATCATGGGCGGCGGTAGTCACTTAACATCAGGTGAGCCGCATGCTCGTTTGCCCCCTCTTCTATAAAAAAAAAAAAAAACTGTGATATAGAGAGGGAGCGGAGGGCATTGGCAGTTCGATGCAATATGGTTGCCCGCAGGTTTGCTAGGTGTACTAGAGAAGTCAAAATTACTCTTTTCAAGGCTTACTGCCAAACCTTTTACACCTGCAGCCTGTGGTATAGCTATACGCAAAGGGCCTATAATGCACTTCGCGTCCAATATAATAATGCCTTCAGGATGTTGATGGGCCTTCCCGTGTTCTGCAGTGCATCTGGCATGTTTGCTGAAGCGGGTGTTGACGATTTTCATGGCATCATACGGAAGCGAATATCGTCCAGCTGGCGCAGATTGCGGGAGAGCTCAATCGGCATCCTGAAGGTAGTTAAAGATAGGCTTGATTGTCCCATTCAAGGGCATTGGATTCAAATGCATATGGGTGGGACACTTAAGTATCTTAATAAATATTTTTAAATTGTAAGTTATTTAATTTGATTTAATTTAATTTACTAACATAGCTTGTAAGAAATTTACTAACAAATTTGTATGGATTTTTTAATCTGAAATAAACGTTTTATTATATATTATTATTATATATGAACATATTTTTTGCGAGGATATCAAATCTTTACGTTTTAATTAAAAGTTATAAAAATAAATTTGGATAACTTTTAACTAGTTACTTAATATTATTGAATATACATCTACATCAAAATGCCTTCTTGATATACGATTTATTCTCTATTGGCTAAAAACGGCAAGACCCCGATGAAGATCAAATTACTATGAAATTTCTGAAAACGGGTGAAAAACTTCAGAAGCTCATTAATTCCGTTCTGTTAAATTCAGTCGTAGTGACTGAATTTAAAAATTTTTTTATAGAAGAGAGGTCAAACAAGCACACCTGAAAGTAAGTGTTGACCGCCGCCTATGAACAATTGCAGTACCAGGTGAATTGCATCGAACGATTGGTTGACATTGCTATCGAGGTCAGCCGTCTGGTCCTGGCTGACATAACAGCAGAGACGGATCTCCTAACCATTGTGATGAAGGCGATGGCAAACCTTCTGGCTCTACATTACAGAGGAGAGTAACCTGCGCCTACTCTTCTGGAAACCGGGATGGAATCCACTATAAGCTGCATTACCTCTAGCAGGACATCCACGTCTTATGGCTGGGGGAGACGAAACTCAGTCCATCGTCGCATAGAAATCACTTTTAGAGGCATGGCAATCCTTGTGACGAAAGATTTTGTCTACCTAGAATTAGATCTACCATCGTATCAAAGTATGCGCTCCGTTGACATAAAAATGGGAGTGGAGAAGGCTGCTTTATGGCAAACCCTGGCCTTGTTTGGGCCGATAGTCATTGAAATCTTAGGATAAACGGGGCATACACACTCTGGTTTGGCATTCACATATGTGTCGTACAGTGTTGTGTAGCTCTTCCATGGCTGTTCAATATGTTTATGGACACTTCTTTAAAAACTTTGAAAGTCGAAATATTTAGGTAAAAATGGGTGATCGTAACCGTTATCGTTACAGCCTGCCTATCGTAGTCCCTCATACATAGATGCAGTATAGGAAGTATATTTATTTATTTATTTACTCTTTATTGTACACCACAATACTGTTACGAGTTTAAGCTTCGTGACAATAAAAACTGCCGGTTGAATAACCAAAATAGACACTTTAATTACTGAACCTCAATTAAAACTTAAAACAAACCAGTAATTATTCACACTTAACACTTTAGTTCATTTTATTTCGCTCCGAAGTCTTCGCTTGTATCGCCAATTCAATACTGCCCCGGTTGCGGGCGTTTAACGGCCGTATATAGGCCTTTTCTACCGAAACATCTATAATGTTCCAGGAAATACCGGTCCCAACCGACTGGATGTAAAAGGTTTGAGTGTGAAGTTTTCTATAAAGCTTAGTTCTTCGATTCGATACTAGATGGCGCTGATGGGAGAGTTCTAGACAGATCTTGACGCTCCTATTTCCGCTGCTTCATACGAGAGGGTCCTAATAATCACCCGCCATATACCGAGCGCTAATTATAGCGCGCAACAATACAAAACATCAAGTACAGTTAAATCTTAATTAGAATATGTACAATAGGCAATCATATCACTCTGAAAGTGACTTTTTCAAGACTACCTTTGCGTAGAGAACTGATGCAAACAAAAGTTAAAATAGAGTTTGGCATACCAAATAATAATAAAAATATGAAAATACATACAAATAAAGATAAGTGAAAGTTATATATGAAATATCATATAATAGATTAAATGAAAAGAGTACGAGAAAGGAAAAGTAAATTATCTAATAGCCTTCTAAGTAATACGATATAACAAGACTTTTGAAAGAGTGAACAGATTAAGCACGAAGAATATGGAGAGGTAAAGAGTTCCACAATCGCACAACAGTTACGGTGAAAGATTTCTTAAAAAAAAAGAAGAGTGCAAAGGGTAGAGAGAGAAAAATTGACGGAGGATCGAAGGAATCGATTATGGGTGAGGGAAAAATACTGGAAACGGTTTTTTTTTAAATATTGAGGAGTGGAAGGATTAAACAGCACACTATACAACGCGGAGAGAATGTGAGTATTCATGCGAAGGCGGATGGGGAGCCATTTGAGCTATTTGCGAATGTTAAGTACATTTTCAATATGTCTTACGCATGTGCACTCAGCGAGAGGACGTGTCTCAATTGTACCTACCTTCCTTTCTTCACATTACACATCTTCAGTAATGCTCATTCCATTTGGTAAGAAGCTGTGATCACACCGACGCTACAGAGATCACTAAACAGTAATCATCACTTTTCTAAGGATAAGTTCTCATTTAGAGCTTACTGAGGGGCTAAATCAGTCAAACATAATCCATTTTTAACAGCGCGGTTCAAAATTCCTTCTATTGTGTGCCTTTTGAGCAGTGCAAGGCACGTCACGATGTGTACTTTTCATTGGCTATCACAGAATTCGTGGGGCACATATTTGTCAAGCCTTTAACCTTATCAATCTGAAGCAAATGAGTTAATATTGTTTTGATGCTAACGTAAAAAGCTGCTGTTAATTCAGACGTAGATTGAGTATCATCATCTTTCACCATCGCCTTTTATTCGTTATTTTGCCTCAAGTTTACGAATGAACACGCGGGCCATATTTCAGGTCAAAATTTCCAGAACGGATGCGGGCAAACCAATAGCAGCTGGTGCGTTTGTTTTTAGGCTTTCGTTTCGTTAAAAGTCTGGACATTTATACTTGTACAATTTATGTTCGTAAATTGCCTCCATTATGCAGGAGAAAACGTTAGTGTGGTATCCACACGTTACGATAAAAAAGGAATAAGGACTAACGTCCTAATTAGTAAAATATTTAAGGAAACGCCATTTTGAGAAAGAAACGACCTATTGACTTGTATTTCTAAATTAATTTCTGCTGTCAAGTCAAAAGAAAAAGTGAAAAGTCAAAAGAGCGTGCAATGTTTTGTTAAAAAAGTTTAGAGAGCCCGTAGAATTACAGATTGTGTGGCATTTTATCTTAGTCCTCAGAGGTGACACGGCTGTAGCCAGCATAGTTATTATATTTGAACCTAAAGTTATTGTGTCTACTACTACTAAGCATTAACATACCATCGTGAATAATTGTGTTGGTTCAAGCTGACATGAAAATCTCTGTTAAACTTCGCAATGTAACGCATCTTCTTAATGTGATGAAGTTTTTAAACTAGGTATTATATATATATATATATATATATATATATATATATATATATATATATATATATATATATATATATATATATATATATATATATATATATATATATATATATATATATATATATATATATATATATATATATATATATATATATATATATATTTACATATAATCAGTTGACACTGGAAAATGTACAGCGAGGCTTGAAACAAAAGAATTTTCCATTTTTAAATTTCGCTCCATTTTTTTACGACCAGAGTTGAAATGTCATTAAAAATGGATCTGCGTCGGGAACATTAAATAGTTTCAAAAATTAGTCATAACGCATGAGAATTTGTATAGACGCTGTTAATGAGTTGATTAAATATCGAAAAAATTAAATTATAAAACATTCAACCATAGAACTTTTTTGATACCAAAATCTTTCTGAGCTACCTACATATAAATATATTAAAACTTCATATACTCAACATAAAAGTATCTAAGTCCTAAAAGTAATAAAGTAAATAAGTCCAACAAGACATCATTATTCACACATTTTTTTAAATCTTACCAATTTTTTACGCAATGTTTGAAATGTCTACTTGTGAAGGCTATGTATCGGAGAGTACTGTATTCATTTACTATATTAGCCCTGATTTCATGTTAAGCATGTTCTCATAAAACTATTCATATTTACATTAAATCTTAATGTACAAATATAATATATTATGACTTTCCTTGATATTGTACGTCTTCTTCTTGAGAGTATTTCACCTGATTTTGGTGTTACATACATAATTCACGCGTTCCACTTTCATATCGCGAATGTTATATTTGATCGATTTGACGTTATGAACGAATACCGAACAAAATTGAAAATTATTAGAATTATAAGTGTTACAGATATTAAAAAAATAGTCTTCATTATATTGAAATTAAATCTTCAGACAACAGACGAAAGCGTGTGATATTGTCAATTTTTATCGTTACATCGAATCTTCTTTTAATTTTTTTTATGACAGTAATTTTATATGATAGTGTTAAGCAAATGAAGCAGTCAGAAATGTTTCGTTAAAACGCTTCCAACAAATTGCATCACTATTTGTCCTGAAGTTAACTGATAGATATGTACGTTACTACAAATTATAAGGCTTAATGTCTGTAAATCATATATTTAATATATGAACAACAAAGATATATATATATATATATATATATATATATATATATATATATATATATATATATACATATATATATATATATAATTTACTATAGAGTGGACATTGGGAATATATGCATACAAAAACTGTGAGCACGCGCATGTGTTTAGCCCTCTAGCGAAAAATAGCTAATACTACGCTAAATATTTATTTGGAAAACATTTTAGCTATTTTCCATTACGTGACGCCTCTAAATATAAGGTGAAAATCAACATATTTGTAAATAAATAGTGACGTTACTGGATAACAGAGGACACTTATTACAATAATTTTTCTTTCTTCTAGAACAATCTACCAGAAATAATAAAATTTAAAGATAATTTGGTAAATATACATTATTCTTAGTGTAATAAACTGAAATCATGTTCATTTTCTGCTCCACATCGTGACTTACTATATCCTAATGCGGAACCGGGCATATTTTTTTAAAAATATATTTTAAATTTATGAAACGAATGCGTCTCGACCTTTCGGTGATGTGATTTGGACTAAATGACATAAATCAGAGACATATCCTATAAGACAAAAGTTACAGATGACAATTTTATTGCTGATGTTCGGTCTGTACTACTACATACTTAAATGTATTTGATGAAAAACAACTGCGGTAAACAATGTATTGCATGCGCATTACAAGCTCTTCAGGACAGGATTTAATCATCGGTTTGAAATTGATTGAATTGAGAACTCTATACATTGTTAAGTTATAAATCAGACAAGAACATTGTTATAGATTAGGTGAAGCTTATAAAACGTATAGACATATGCATTTTACACTGTGACGTAACAGTGCCACTTTTGATTCTTCGGTACCTCTAACTTGAGATGATATAATCACATGTTAGCGAGCAGACTATAGCTGGCTTCGTATGTGGTGGCGTATAAGAGTCTAGTGTACTATCAGAATTCCCAGAAAAAACTTACTTTTTACGTAAATAATTTCGAGTCATATTTGTTGTAATAATACTTTAGACTGTTAAACCTTGTTCTATAACTGAAAAAACGTAGATATTTTGTTAAGTTTAATTATATCTGCAACATAGCTGCAATTGATTGTTTTTAAATATTCTTCAAAGAAAAAATTCTTCCTACTAATTTATTTATTTTTTCGACTATCAATCCTTTATTTATTTATTTATTTATTTATTTATTTAATTCCAAAACTCTTGTGGCTTACAGAAAATCCAACACGCACACAAGGTTCAATTTTACATGCAAAAAATATTACAAAAAATCATCAAATGAAAAATTTTACATGCAAAAAATATTACAAAAAATCCATATAACAAACGAATCAAAAGGTATCACTTATGAATTAATAATTAAAAATAATAATCATAAATTAAACAATTATGCAATATTAGTGTTATAAAATCTCTAAGCCTTTATCAGATTTTAAAATATGAAAATAAAATATTAAAATATGAGTATAAGAAGAAAAAGGTCACAATCATACAATGTCAGGCTATGAAATATTTTGTCATATTAATTTATAATGCATGTCAATAAAAGCTAATTACAATATATGTCCATAATTAAAATTACATCTTAAATACAAGGTAATAAATAGTAAATAGTCAAGTAAATTAAATTGTCAAATTATTAATTAGCTTATTATCGATAATTTTATTAAAAAGATTCAGCAGACGTGTCATACTGTCTGCAAATATGTCAATTTCATCGTGTTGAGTGAGTATGTCCCCTATTAGTATCAATGCTCGATTTGTTGGTGAATAGGCAGCACGTTTGGCGCAGAGCCACCGTTCCTCCATTATCTCTCTGAAGGTACCTGGGCACCAACAAACCGATTCTCTCAACAACCGACTGGCAGTCCAACTTGTGGTGAATTATAAAAAGATAATACCTAATAGTTGACATCACCCTCCTAAACATTAGGGTTTCTAAATCAACCATACCCAAAACGAATAGGGAAGGATACAAATAAGGGTAGTAACCGTGACTCTTCTTATAATTTTTTTTTAATTATATCCCGCTTACACAGCAATCTGTCGTGGACATTTAGCTGTTTCTTTGTCTGAGCTATGTCTGATTATTTCTTTCTTATAGCAGGGGGAGTCGTCCATTGACCATTCCCACTATTCTTTGGTAAATCGTTTCACGAGATTTGTAAGTAGTATTCAGTCTTGTGTACACGGTACTTCCAGAACCCATTAATTTAGCGGCCAGAGCGTTAACATGTGAAGTTAATTTTTGTTGGTATTTTAAGCTTCGAGCAGCGATTTCTTGTTTCACAGTGTTTAACCTCAAGTCGTGCAGAATATATTTATTGTGAATACATTTTGGAATGTTGAACATAGATCTAATAGCTTTAGTCTTTCTTTCTTTCTTTATTCTTTATTGTACACACAATAAGTTGGTAACAATTATGAAATATTTAAATAAATTTACAAAGGCGAGCTTAACCCTAATAAGAGTTCTCTTCCAGCAAACCTATTGGGAGAGAGAAATAGTTTTATATATAAATCAAGTAGGTAGCAGCGTGCGTACTTAATAATTAACATAACACTACTTAATAGAAATTGGCTATAAGTTACAGTTAACAATTATCATATAAGTGTATAACATATAAGTATAATTTATTTTCTTATTACTTTTATTCTTATTTCTATTGATTTACATACATATATACCAATAAAGACAATAAATATATACATATATACACATACACACACACACACACACATATATATATATATATATATACATATATATACATACATATACATACATAGACACATATATATATATATATATATATATATATATATATATATATATATACAATTATACATATAAATACATAAAATATGTAAATATTTATAATTCTAAGTTGACAGATAATATTTCTTTACTCTGCTCCGAAATATATCAAGAGAAGAGCTAGCACGTATGTCATGTGGGAGTGAGTTCCATAGCTTGACCGCCCTTACTGTAAAGGATCCACCACATCGGCTTGTGAAATGAGAAGGAGTTTTGAGAAGTAGTTGTTTAGTGGTCCGGCACTGAGTTTCACGGGGTACAAGATACTCAAAACGCTCGCGGAGATATGGAGGTGCAAGAGGATTAAAGAGTAGAAAGTATAGAAATGATAACACATGTAAGTCTCGACGTCTACGGATAGGAAGCCATTTTAATTGAGCCCTGTACTCTGAAACATGATCAAACTTACGAAGACCGAAAATAAAACGTATACACAAATTTTGAACACGTTCCAGTTTGTTCAACAGCTCCTCTGAAGCATCCAAAAAACTAACATCAGCGTAGTCAATGAGAGGAAGAAGAAGTGCTTGAGCTAAGGTTATCTTAGTTTTTAACGGTAAAAACATCTGGAGACGCTTGAGAGATTGAAAAGAGTAGTTCACTTTTCTGCTAATCATATTAATGTGAGCGACCCAAGACAAATTATTATCAAAAATATCACCTAAGTTCTTAGCGGTCTCTGTATATGGAATTTGAGTATTATCATACGTAACTGCAGGGATCTTCGAACGATCTAATAAATTAAGCATATATGAGCTGCCGATAATCATTACTTGGGATTTAGCAGGGTTAACACGAAGACCAAACGATTTTGCCCAACTGCTTATGCTACTTAAGTCAGCATTCATCTTATTAATAGCCTCATCTATATCTTGGATTTCGAAATGACGGTATAATTGCAAGTCATCAGCATAGAGATGATAATGAGAGGAAAGAACAGTAGTGAGAGCATTGATAAAAATAGAGAAGAGAAGTGGGGAAAGAACACCACCCTGAGGAACACCCGCCGTAAGATCACACCACTCGGAGAAATCCTCCTCATGGCGGACACACTGCGAGCGACCCCTAAGGTAAGAATTAAACCAAGAGATTACTGATGGTGAAATGTTTAAGGACGCAAGAATACCAAGAAGTATGTCATAATAAACGGAAGTAAATGCACTGCTAAAATCCAATAATGTTAAAACAGTGAGAAGTCTTTTGTCCATGGCCCAGCGAATATCATCAGACACTTTAATCAGAGCGCTGACTGTGCTATGGCCTGGACGAAAACCAGATTGAAAAGGACTCAGCAGGCTGTGAACAGTTAGGAATTGAGATAGTTGCCTCTGAACTATATTTTCTAGTACTTTAGATAAGATCGGAAGAATGGAAATGGGGCGGAATTGGGATAAAGATGTAGGATTAGAAGTTTTTGGAAGGGGAATGACGAATGCTTTTTTCCAGCAAGTCGGAAAGGAGCTCGTGTCAAGCGAAGAAGAGATAATGTGAGTGATAATAGGGACAAGTTCATTAGTGATAGGTTTAATCATTTGCATACAAAGATTGTCATAGCCAATAGCTTTAGTGGAAATGGCTAAAAGGCATTTTTTTATGTCACCATCAGTAACTTTACTGAAATTAAAAGGAGAACACAGCGGTTTAGGAATATTGGAGAGAAGATTAAGTGTAGTAGACTAAATAGAGTCATCAATAGAAATCGGAGGCTCAGAAAAGTGCCGGTTGAGTGCAGTCAAATCAAACGAGATATTAGAATCAATATATGATTTGCCAATACCCAGGGTTCTAAAAAATTTCCACATCTGAGCGGAATGAGAATTTTCAACCTCATTATAAATATGTCTCCTCTTAGCATCACGACACATCTTACTACAGCGATTACGCAGTTTTTTATATGTGAATAAATTTTCATTAGTAGGGTGCTTCTTATAACGCCTCTTAGCTTTATCTCTTTTGGCCATTACTGCTTTTATAGACTCTGAAAGCCAGGAGGCTGAAAAGTGTTTAACCCTGACTCGCTTAAGAGGTGCATGTGTATCGAATAGTTTTAAAATGAGGTGATTAAAAGCATAAACCTTATGATTAACATCTTCGGAATTTAGAACAGGGGACCAGTCAATATTATTTACATCATCTCTCAAACGCTCCAGGTTAATTGATTTAAAGCTTCTTAGGAGTAAGAATTTCGATTTACGCCTAGGACGTTGAATTTTATAGGAGAGGAAGATAAGATCGTGGTAAGAGAAAGACGCAGATAGTTGTCCATGCGAAGCAACCCGGTCAGCATCAGAAACAAGAATAAGGTCTAAAAGAGAAGGGGTATTATTAGGCGAATGGTGAGTAGCAGAAAGAGGAAGAATATGTAAACTAAAAGATGACACCAGGAAGAGCAGTTTTTTGCTACGAGAATCGTTCTTTAACAGGCATGTGTTAAAGTCACCTAAAATAATGGTATTATCATAAAGCGGAGTTAGATTTACAAGTTTTTCTTCCAAAGAAGAAAAATAATTTATATTGCGAGAGGGGGGATAGTAGACCCCAAGCAAAGTCCTAGAATGATTAATAGTAATTTCAATAAATAAATGTTCAGCAAAATTTGTGTATATATTGGGTGAATGATCAACTATTTTATAAGGAATGTCAGCTCTCAAATAGATTGCCACTCCACCATAACCTTTGCCAACCCTGTCATTACGTATAAGTTGAAAACCAGGGAGACAATACTGTACCGACGGAAGTTCAGGCTTTAGAAAAGTTTCAGAAACAAGTATGGCATCAACATATTTAGAATCGAAGGTTTATAAAAGATCAGCGTAATGAGCATGAATGCTTTGAGCGTTAATATGGACTATATTAAGATTTTTACTATAATTACAGAATACGGCTACTTGTTGATCATGTAAATGAGTGGAATCATCGCTTAAGGCGCTTTTATAGGTCTTATCGGATGAGCTAGAAGAGCAAGAAAAATAACTATCATCAAATTCTAAAATATCACACATGCTAATCAAAACTATAACTTAAACTAAGCTATAACAAAATCAATAAAAATTAAATATATACCTGTATAATGTATAACAAATAAATATTATATAAGTCTGGATATAATACCTACAAAATAAATAATAATATGTTATGAACTATTATTAAAATAAAATTGCCAACAATTATGCACTTAACAAAACATTTCTTTCATACCTGCCGGCAGTGGCATCGGTAGAATTATATATTTAGATAACTTACTTAAGACTAATTAATATAATTAAAAAAAATATATAGAAAAAGCACAGTCTTATCGTAAATAATAAGACAGATAAATATTATCTACGGATCTGGTCTGGCAAAAAGACTAGTAGTATAAGCAATCGAATGACAGCACGACAGATATTAATAGCTGCCACTATGATTTATTTAATCACTAATGTCATTGTGTCACATAATAAACAAAATTATGAAGGTAAATTATTATAATATTAGAGATAACTACGAACTACGATGTTTCAGTTAACACACAAAAATTGAAGAGATGCAACACTATGCAAATGGAGACTACACAAAAATACAAATAAATTGTGGTAAATAAACACTAAGCGAAGACACTATCTCTTGCCTGCGGTGCCAGTACTTCGACTTTTGGAAGCTCCAGTTGGTTCCCTGACCGCGGTCGTTGTCTTCGACTTCGACACAGGAGGCTCAACAATTTTATCGAGTTCGATCACAGAGCTAATGCGATGTCGAACGCCACCGCTACCCAGTACAAAAACAAAGCCTTCACGTGTCCAGCAATTCGATATTCCATATCTCCGTCGAGCTGCCATAAAGGCTTCATGTCGAGTTTTAGTTAAAAACTCCGACAGAGTGATACCAGTGCCCTTCAAACACGTCTTAGCTTGCCAGATTTTGTTCTTCACCTCTAACTCACACAACTTAAACAAGATGGGTCTTGGTTTGTCAGAAGAGGAAGTATGGCCCATGCGATGGCAGCGAGATATATCTTTTTCCGAGAAACCAGACAACTTGAAACGGTCAACAAAATTCTTCACTAATACCTGTACAGTGTCCTCGTTCTTTTCCTCCGGAAGTCCATGAAGTAATAGAATCTTCCGCCGGCTCCGCATCTCCATATTATCCACCTGGTGCATCAACAGGCCTACCTGGTCTTGAAGATTGCGTAGGGCTGTCATGATAAATAATCTGAATGAGGAGAACTCGGATGTCAAATTGGCAATGGAGGCTGAAGGTGCTGCAGCTTGAAGCTCACTTTGATAGATATCCATGCGCTGAGTAAACATCTTCTGAAGTTGTGTTATTGAGTCTTGAATGGCGTCCATTTTGAAAATATCTTGTGCAGTGATAATGTAAGAAAATTGTGAGACAGATTTTATTGACTAAGTTTGTAAAAAGCAAGGATTTTACTGCCTGGCAGGTATAATGGTTAGTACATTAGTTTCCCATATAGTAACAACACTATTGTAATGTTTTATATATTAAAATTTATATTGAATTGGGAGACTTCACTAAAGCAATGTACTTATTGCACCTACCCACACAGAAAAATCCTCTAATATCCTAATCCTAAAATAAAATAGTCTGAAATCTTTCCAGGATTTCTATGTTGCTATTACTTGCTGTTCCCCAAAGTTCTATTCCGTATGTCCATACTGGCTTCAAAATAGTTTTGTAAACTGCTATTTTGCTTTCGTTTGTTAGCTGAGACTTTTTGCCAATCAGCCAATACATAGATCTTAATTTTGCGTCCAGGGCTTTTCTTTTGCTCCAGATATGTTTCTGCCAGGTCAACCTCCTATCCAGATGCATACCTAGGTATTTCGCGGCACTATCGTGTGGGATTTGTTCTCCGTTCAGTGTAATTGGTGGACAGTCACCTTTTTTTAGAGTGAAGGTAACGTGAACTGATTTGCTTTGATTAGCCTTTATTCTCCATATTTCCAGCCATTTTTCTATCTCATCAATATGTTTTTGGAGATGTGCTGATGCGATTGTTGGGTTGGCATTAACTGACATTATTGCAGTATCATCAGCGTATGTGGCAATAAAGGTTTCATGATCAACAGGGATGTCAGCAGTGAATATAAGATACAGAATAGGCCCTAATATGCTCCCCTGAGGTACCCCTGATCTGATTTCAAACAGATCAGACGTGGTGTTGTTCAGTTTAACTTCATAGCATCTTTTGTTTAAGTAGCTTTTCAGTAAAAAGTAAAAGGAATGCGGCAGCTGTTTTTTGATCTTGAATAAGAGGCCATCGTGCCAGACTCTATCAAATGCCTGACTTATATCCAGAAACACAGCCGAGCAATATTTCTTATTTTCAAGCGTATAACCGATGGCATCTGTCAATCTATGAACCTGCTCAATGGTTCCATGCCTTTGTCGAAATCCAAATTGGTGCCCAGGAAGAATAGCATTCAGATGAGATTGCATTCTATTGAGGATAACTTTTTCGAACAATTTTCCCACCAGTGGAAGGAGACTTATTGGTCTATAGGATGAGACTTCTTCTGGCTGCTTTCCAGGTTTGAGGGTCATTACTACTTGAGCAATTTTCCACTGTCCAGGGTAGTGGGAGAGTCTTATGGATGAATTGAAGAGTGTAACAAGATATATTATTCCACTCCTCGGAAGATTGCTTAACAGCACGGAGTCCAATAGGTCGTACCCCGGAGCTTTATTGGGTGAAAGAGATTTTATCTCCCGGCTTATTTCTTTAGGACTTACTGCTTTTGATGGGGGACATAATTGATTTAGAGACTGTACATAATTCGCTATGTCATCGTTATTATAGTTATAAGTAGTATAATATATAGTAGTAAATACTTTTTCTAGGTGTACTGCGAATGCTGTTGTTTTTTCTACATCAGTCCTAGCCCAGCTTCTATCCAATTTTCTCAGAGGCGGGATGTGGTCTTTTGGTTGCTTAAGGTTCTTGGTTGCGCGCCACAGTGAATAATTAGTATCCTTTTGTGATGTGGGTTGAGATAGGTGACTTTGTACACAACGATTTTCATGCTCTTTAATCATGTCTTTTAGTTCCTTCGTTGCCCTGTTTAGCTAAGATTTACCGGAAGGATATCTAGTTTTATGCCATTTTCCTCTCAATTTGCGTCTTTCACTGACCTTTGCGATTATGTTTCTGGGGTATTCCTTTTGTTTTGTTTTTGATTTCCTATTTTTAGGAGTGGAAACGGCGGCAGCCATGTGTACAATGCTGTTGAATTTTTCAACGCCGGCTTCGATTTCATCGTTTGTCTTTAGACTTATGTTTAGGTCAATGTTACTACGTATAAATTCTCTTATACGTAGTAACAGGCTTAAGGAAAATGGCCTGTTTATAGATATTTAAAATGACTGGAGTATGATCTGATGACAGATCTTCATATTTTTCAATCTGTAAATAGTTTTGTCCAAGATTCTTTGAAATATAAAAGTCTAGCAAATCTGGTACTTTGTTATAGTCTGTTGGCCAGTACGTTGGTTCTCCGTGCGAGATACATTTGAGATTGAGATCTAGAGTGGCTTTATATAGCTGTCTGCCCCTAGGGTTGATCAGTCTTGATCCCCAGAAAGTGTGCTTGGAGTTCCAGTCTCCTCCGCAGATAAATACTGGGCCCAATTTGTTGAAAAACGGCTTGAACTCATCAGCCTCGATTTTGGGTCGTGGAGGGCAATAGATTGCAGTGAATGTTGTCTCCGTGTTTTTGTGGTGTATTTTAATTGATGTTGCCTGAATTTTTTCTGTTTTGTATACTTCGAGAAGGTAATGCTTTATGTTATTTTTCAGTATCACTGCAGTGCCGCCATGAGAATTTCCAGAAGGATGGTCGGTTCTATATATCGTATAGTTATGGAACTTTATATGTGATCTGGGTGTAAGTCTTGTTTCAGATATCATATCATATCATATAATATTCTCAGTGTTTATGAATAACTCAAATTCTTTCCGTCTGTCGGTCAGCCCATTGGCATTCCAGGTGATAATACGAATATTTAGTCCCTCTGTGCGGTAAGTCGTGTAATTAGTTTGATCATCTGATCAATCATGCTGTCCATCATGTCTTTCATGATTTTTTGGAATCTTTCAAACATTGTGTCCAGTAAGCTTGTTATATTCTGTTGGTTCGCGTCCAAAATAGGGACGCGTGACTGAGTAAAAGAATTGTCGCGCTTGGTCTTCAGTACACTGGCATAGCTGAAGCCCGTATGGTGCGTTGATTTGTCATTCTCGTTGATGCTCTGTTTTGGGTGTGTAGTAACGTGTGTTTGTTTGGGTTGTTGGGCAGGTTTGAGGCTTAGAATTTTTTCCTTGTACTGCTTATATTTAATGCAACCTTTGTAGCTCGCCGGGTGTTTACCTTGACAATTAGCGCACACTGCCTCTGACTCAGGAGTTTTGGTACATGTGCTTGTTGGGTGATCATTTCCGCATTTCACACATCGAAAAGGTCTAAAGCATTGATTTTTACAGTGCCCAAATCTTTGACATCTCTTACATTGCAATACTTCTTTTTTCTTGTAAGGTGCTTCGATTGTAACTTTGACATGGTTTATGTATTTTATACTGAAAATATCCTTATTGTTGGCTTGTGGCTCTAAATCTACAAAGTAGAGGGGTAGTTTTTCTTTTGTTGTTCTATGCAATACGTTGACTATTTGACGTATGGTATGCCCTTTGGCTTGCAACTCTTCTTTAATCATGTCAATTTTTTCTGACGCATGTAAGCCTCTTATCACTACTCTGTACGCCCTTTCACTCTTAAGTTTGTAAGTGTAGTGGTTGATTTTATTTTTAATTAGATTGTCTCTTATTGTTTTATAGGTTTCGATGTCAACAAGCATTAGCTTAATGATATGTCCTGATCTTAGCGTAGTCATCATAAACTTATCTATAGCCACAACTTTGACTATAAGTTCCCTTAAGGGTGTTATGTTGACAATACCAGTCACAAAAATTGGTTCTGGTTTTGGTATATATTCTTTAGTTTTAGGTGCGATTTCAGGATCTTCGTCGCTGAGGATGTCGAATTGGTTTCGAACAGGAACTTTATAGTTGACTTGTCTTGTGTACTTCTGTTTACTTACACTTTCCGTTGGGCTGTCGGGTCTTTTACGTTTTTTATTTGGTACTTTGTCTCGCTGCCATTCGTTGATTGGTTGTTCATCCTTTTGTTGTTGGAAGATGTCCGTCTGACCTCGCGGACTCCATAAATCTGCATCTTCAGATTGCATATCACTGCTTGGGCGGCCACTAAAAGAAAAGGATCTCGGTCTTGTTTGGAAGAATTCCTTATGGAGAATTTGTTGTGTATAGGTTTTTTGGGATTTGTTTTCATTGTTCTGCATTTTGATTCCCACGAGTATGTACGATAAAAATGTCACTCTCAGGGTGACGCCATTCCTGAGAGAAGGCTATGTACAATGGTGTTCGCCTGGTTCACCAAGGTTGGCGCTAGTGACTGGCACCCCCAGCCATACATCCTTTTGGCGCGTCTCCCACCGTAGGATTGGGGTGAATTTTTATTGAGGCTTTCTACCTCTCGGCACGGGCAGTAAAGCCAATGCCCCCGATTCTGTGCATTACCACAGTGTTGCGGGTGATGGTTATCATTTCCTATCACCATCGGTTTGGTCTTATTTGGGTTAGTTAACCGCCGCCCGATACTCGGCGTTGACCTCTTACGACTGGTTTGGTCTCTCCTCAGTCTGCCCTCCTCCTTTCGCATACGGACTTGGGACCGTCAATGGCGGAGTTCTTCTTATAAATCCAACGAGCAAATTTACGTTGTATTCTCTCTAACATGATAGTATACTTATTCTCATAAGGATTTCAGGCCGCAGTTGCATACTCCAGTTTACTCCGAACATACGCATTATACAAAGTTTTAGCCACCCTTATATCATCAAAGTCAGCAGCAGTCCTCATCACAAAACCCAAAGTCTTACTAGCCGACTTGCAAATGGATGTCATATGATTGTGAAAATTTAATTTAGTATCTAATAATAAGCCCAAGTCAATTATGTCATATACACTTACCATAGGCGCGTCAAATAAGTTATAATTAATAATTATAGGATTCGGTTTTAATGCAAAAGTAATAACCTTACATTTAGTCTGATTAAGAGGAAAATGGTTCACTTTGCTCCATTCCGATACCTTATCTATGTCCTGTTGAAGAGCCTGTGCATCAGCAGCACTGCCAATTCCCAAGCTTAATTTCAGATCATCTGCGAATAAAAGGCACTTCGCGGATTTAACTTTGGTAGGCAAGTCATTTATAAAACTTAAGAACAGCGTAGGGCCAAGAGTACTACCCTGACTGACACCAGATCTAGTAAAATAATAAGCGGATTCGTAACCACTTACTCTAGCGAATTGACGACGATTATCCAAATAGCTAGCAAAAAATTGAAGAAGCTTCGGAGTAAAACCCAACTTAGCTAGCTTCTGTAACAGTATGTCATTACTCACCAGATCAAAAGCTTTCCTAAAGTCGAAATATGCGGCATCTACCTGTCTTCTAAAATCCATCTCTGTATATACATAGTCAATGTGTGCTATCAGGTTGGTATTCGTTGAGCGATTTTTCCGAAACCCATGTTGACTGTCATGCAAAATGTTATGTAACTGTTTGTTAATGCGGAAGTTCAAAATGGTTTCAAATACCTTCGCCAGAACCGAAAGCACCGCTATAGGTCTAAAAGCAGAAACATCTTTTGCAGGTTCTCCCTTTGGAACAGGAGTCACCCTAGATATTTTCCATTGTTCTGGATATTTAGCCTGTCTAAGAGACATATTAAAAATGAATAAGAGCGGTGATCTAAGAACTAGCGCACAATCCTTGACAAGAAAAGCAGGAATGCGGTCAGCGCCACCAGCGGATCGTGGCTTTAGGTGTTTTATTGCCAATCTAAAATCACTCTCGTCTACATGCCTGACTGAGATGGACACTGTATTAACTTGTAAATTAGCCGCACTTTCGACGTCAGCATAATTTGATAGGGGCTTTTCATCATGAAATACAGAGCAAAAATATTCAGCAAAGGCATTAGCCGCATCATGAACTGATACTGCTTTACCCTTATAACTATATGTCTCCGTATGTCGTCTTTCTTTTTTTTATCACTTACATATTTCCAAAATAATACCGGATCGTCAATTATACTTTTCTGTATCAACTTAAGATGCTGCTGATATGCGTTGTCAATCAAAACTTTAACCCTCCATCGATAAAAGTTAAACAATTCTTTGTTAAATAATTCTTGCTTAAATCTCTTCAGATGGAAATATTTTTTTTAATATTTTCTATGATCTCAGGCGTGAACCATTTGGGATATACATACTTACGATGATTTAGAAAAAGTTTTTTATTTGGTACATATACATTAATAATTTCTTGCAATTTGTTGTTAAAAAATCTACGGCTGCATTTACGTCTGTAAAAGTCATTAAATCAGACCAATCTAATTCCGATAACGCTGCATACAGACCTGGAAAGTTCGCCTTACGCCAATTCCAATCAGCGATCCTATCCGAACTCCCATCTGGCGAAAACTGCAGCCTAGGCAAGAACTTCCTGTATGAGAGGTCGATTTTGACTTCCAACGAAGGGTGATATTCATCTATTGGTACGAGTGGATCCAATCCAGGCAACACCTCCATTTGGTTACGATCATAATCACTCAACACGAGATCTAATAACCCACCGCGAGTATTATATACATTATTATGTTGCTGTAGGTTACAGAAGTCACAAAAAAATTTAAATTGAGTTTTAACATTAGTGCTACAAGAATTAAGATTGAAATCACCTAATATTAATACATTCATATTTGAATAAGCACACAAAGCATTCTCTATGCAAGTAAGAACATCAATATACTGATCATCACGATAATTTGGTGGTAGGTATACCACACAACATAAAAACTTTACATTTTTGCAGCTTATAAGTGCCAATACTAGTTCTTTATCGGGTGTCATACCGTCAATATCCGAGATCACACGTACGTCGTAGCTATCACGCACAGCCAACAATACTCCTCCCCAACCAATGTCGCCTAACCTATCTCTACGAATCACAACATAATTAGAGGGGAAAAGTTCACCATCAGACACAGAGCTAGTCAAAAACGTTTCAGTCAAGGCGATAATGTCAAAATAAGCTTGAGTCACATTGTTATGAAACGTTCTTATTTTTGAGCGCAAACCACGAACATTTTGATAGCACAGAGTTGTTTTAGTAAACCGTTGGCACCTATTGCTGCGTAATATGTTCTTTGGCACGAAAGTTCTGGCGCCAAGGCTTAACACAAATATCCTCTGCCCAATGCGTCGGTGACATGACACTTTCAGCTTGCTTGGCTGGAACTCCCAGCTTAAATGACGAGTATCGTCCACGTGATTTCAACGCTTCCACTGTGCAAACGTCACTTCCACATATAGAGATAAGATGAGCCCGCACTTGTTCGACGGTTGTACCCTCCTGAACATAATACAAGTGCACGTACCTCCATCTTTCTGCTGCGCTCAGAGATGTAACACCCGGCGCTGCAGTACCTCGAAGCACCCCAGGCAACGAAGCTCTGAACCTTTTAGTCTTTTTCACTTTAATCCATTCCCCTGCCCGATCCACATTACGGGCATTGTCACTCACGGCGGCACTAGTTGATTGATCGACCTTCGGGCTCTCGGGAGTAACAACTGCCGTAGTGGAGATCTTAATATCTTTCTTGGCATTACTCCACTTCTTTTTTTTTTGTTGGCTAATTGGGGTATTGGTGGGGTCTAGCGGATGGACTGTGGGTAATGATGCAGTTGTACTAGTCTCCTCGCTGCTGTTTTTATATTGGGTCGATTTAGTCATCATTTCAATTTTATTCTCTAATTCAATAATTTTACCTGTTAACCCAGTCATCATATTACGAAGTTCTGTATTAAACGTGAGAAATTGTTCACTAATCAAATTACTAATTTTAGTAGTCAACCTTTTTTCAAAACTCTCCTGCATCTATTTTAATTCATGCACAACAGAAACCCGGATTTCTTCCAGCAAAGTACCGTGTTGTCTGGAAGATAGTGGTGCATAGCGAGCCCCAGTACGAACAGTAACATTGTCCGGGCTATTCATAGATATATCTGGGCAATCACTTACAATACTCATATCATGCGTTAATTGTTGACGAATTGGTGTGTGTGAGTTATCGCCTTTGGGTATTTTACAACGGCATTCAACGCAAATCCAAGAGGTTTTCAAATCAGGGGAAAGCGTTGCGTACATCTGTGCAGTTAAATTTGCACATAACAAGTCATAATACTGTTTACATTTGACGCATCTTATAAACAAGTTACCTTCGATAATTACTTCGTGACATCTCGCGCAATTAACTCTTCTAGGCGACATTATAATACAGGCGACAGTCACTTGCTGCGTACACGCCGGTCGTAGATACGATGACGATAGTGAGCGGCTCAAGTTACGCTTAAGAACACAGCAGTTATTCAAATTTTTTTAAATATTTTCATTTATAACATGGGAAATATTTTACAGATTTTGATTCTGATTGTACCACTAGTCAGCTTGATTTACAAGCTAAAAAGGTAACATCGTTTTAACACTAAACGTCAGCTTTAAACAACTAATTAAGATCAATTATTACGGAGCAGAACAAACATGTTTTAACCGGCCAGTATCCCAACGCACTCATCACACTTTACTACGATCCATATTGTTTATTTACCCAAAAATTGGTGTGAAAAATAATAAATTAAACCTATCTACAACACAAGAAAAAGTAAAACTAGATGCACAAATTACAAAAAAGTAGTACATTAGAAAAATTGCTATAAAAACTAAAATATCAATATCTTGAAAACGGTTGTTTGGGGTGCATTATGGTGTTTTATAGTCGAAACAGTCAGTATTTATGGAAACAATAATCCCCTAATGAATCTAGATTCACTTAACTTTTAACCCTATATCTAATAGGCTAGACAAAAAAACATGATTTACGTTGAGATGAGCTCCGTTTCTTTTTTATTTCCTTATTGATTAAAATTATATTTATTCTTTTGATATTTATAGACTTGTTTCTAAACCAAATCGTCATTTTTTTCCTTTTTATAGTAACATTACCACCTTATTTGAATTTTCTCCCGTAACGTGGAGGCAGTTTACATACATAAATTTTACAAGGGCATACATCAAGACCTGAAATAACTACTTGATGGCATTACAAATACATGTACTGTGCGGGATTCTAACCTGCGCAACACCTGCCGCAAATAATTGCTAAGCCATAGTGCTATGGAGCTGTCAAATTCCTTGTCCTCCAGTCTGCCAGACATTAAAAACAGGTCTAGCGAGTAGGTACGGTAGATAACGGAGTGTCCAGTCGTTTGACTAGAAATCATATTACATTGAGAAAATTCATTGTGTACTCTCTGGACCAGTACTATCGCGGAGAATTAGTTGTATTCTACATACAACTAATTTTCTATGTAACATAAGAGACACTTCTTAGTAGCACCTTTTAGATATTTTTTGAATTTTTGCATGGTCTTAAGAGTAAAACGAGGGCGACACTGAAAGTTTTTAGAACTGGCCACTTGTAATCGATATAATAAAAAATAAGTTCAAATTTTGAAAATGGAATTCTTTGCCACTTTCTCTATTGTGTATGTATTTAATTTATTTGTCATTTCTTTACGATTTGGCGGAAAATCGAAAATTGACCGTGTCACGACAGCGTGAATTTAAAGCGAGTAAATTGTCGTACAATGATTTTTTAAGATTTTCGATGTCATCTAAATCAAAAAAAGTTATGATAGACTTCGATTGGTTTTTACGACAAATTCCCATTTTGTGCCACTGTTTACAACTGGTTTAATGAGTTTAAAAGTGTTCGCACTAATCTCACTTATGATCTGCGTGAGGGCGGCCTTCTACGGTGACGACTGAAGATAACAACAGTGATGTGCGACATACAACAGAGAATGACAAACGAGTGACTTATCAGCAGATTTGGACAAGCATGAACATTTAGCGGTCAGGAAGCTTTACAAAAAGCTTTTTTCTGTGAGGGTAGGTCAATTGAGTAGTACACATTTTAGACATCTTAGATTTAAATATATTTTAAAAATAGTTACAGTTTGAATTTCATGTTTATTATTTATATGTAATAAATTACTACCTACCAGCTCTTATTTCCAAGTATTTTCTCTAACATCACTGCACTTTACAACTACTTTCACCATGGAAGCACTGAAAGGTTCACTTATGGAGATGTCAAAGTCATTCCAAAGTCAAATGGATAACTTTCAGCGGGAACTGCAACAATCTAGTTCTGCTGCCACAACTTCATCTTCTCTACCAGGTGATTTTAATGCTTTTAGAAAATTCATCTTGGCTGCTTTAACATCTTTGCATAACCAAGTAGATCTTTTGGGAAGAGAACTGGATCGTAGTGAAATGCGTCGCCGCAGAAAGTTGATCCTACTCCATGGAGTTCCTGAAGAAAAATCTGAGGTATACTACCGCCGTCATAGGTACACATATCAGCACTAAACTCCTAGTCCCAGGTTTCAGTAAAACATCCATAAGCCGTTGTCATCGTCTGGGACGCCCTTCTGATAAATCTTCCAGGCCTGTAGTTGTCAAATTCAGCGATACTGTGATGCGAGACAAGGTTTGGTACTCCAAAACCAAACTTAAGGGCACAGGTATAACCCAGTCTGAGTTTCTAACAAGGAGGCGCCACAGTGTTTTTCTAGAAGCTAGGCGAAAGTATGGCATCACCGAATGTTGGACCAGGGATGGAGTTATCAATATCTTTACTCCAGATGGCACAAGGCACCAACTTGAGACCTTGTCTGAGCTTGACGCATTATGCAACGGGTCAACTTGTGCTTCACCCGTTTATCCTACTGTGGTTGAGGCAAATAAGGCCCCCGAAGATAAAGGTGCACCACAGCGTACTAAGAGGGCCGGTAAAAAATGAACTTTTTCATAAATAATTTTATTTTATATTTTATTAATTTTTGTAATTCTGTTATAACTTTTCTCTGGACTTCATGTTTTAGTTTTCTTTTTATCATTATATCTTCATTACTTTTCCTTGTTAATTGTAGATTAGATAGTAAAATGTAATGATTAATAATCTCTCTTTGGAATGCTTATTATTTAGTGTTATAATTTTTCTTGTATGTTGGTAATTGTTATTGTAATCTTTCTTTGGAATGTTTAGTATTAGTGATAAAAGTATATTGTAAGGTAGATAATTGCTAGTTAACGTACTGTAACTTTGACACTTTGACTCATCTGAAAACCTCTCACTTTTGTGTCTATGGTGTATTAACGTTCCGTTTCTTCACTTATTGTTAAGTGAATTAAACATTTCTTTCCATAATGCTGGCAGGTAGTTTACTGATGACTTATTTATTTTTGAATTATTTATTTTATAATTATGTATATTATAATACATACATATAATAATACATATTTACTTAGTTTTACATATATTTAGTAATCAGATACAATTTAATATGATTTCTTCAGATGATAGTGTTCGGAGTTCCAATTCCTTCGCCTTTGATTCTGCCTCTGATGGATTAAGCAGTATTGACAGCTTTGAAAGTATTGAACCCTTAAACATTATGTTAGATTCAACTTTTTCTGAATCTAACAAAAAATTTAACGCTATTCACATAAATGCTCAAAGTATTCCTGCTCATTACCCCGACATGTTGTCAAGTTTTAATAGCAAAAACATACACGCTATCCTTGTTTCGGAGTCGTGGTAAAACCATGTCTTCCATCAACTTCCCACTTCACATATAGGGGGCTACCCTAATAAAACGTTTTTTCCAATTTTTATTTTATTTTATATTTTATTAATTTTGTATATATAATAAACACTTTGTCGGCGTGATTGATACACATATTGGTACCAAATTTCAGCTTTCTAGTGCTAACGGTCACAGAGATTAAGCGAGGACGGACAGACGGACAGACAGACATGGCAAAACTATAAGGGTTCCTAGTTGACTACGGAACCCTAAAAATGAGTTCTCTAAAATATTTTATAAATATTTGTTTGCTTTTATAGTGTATAATCTGATAAAATACAATATAATATATTTATTCAATAGAGATTCACACAATGCTTGGTGCAAATTATTTATGTTTTTCCACTGATTTCTCTAATCTGATAAGCTCTGTGCTAAGAAGAACCAGAATAAAACCCAGCAGCACCATTTTAAATTAAACTATTTTTGGCTTAGGGTATACAATAGACATAAAAAGGTTCTCCCCGCGATCTGGTATGCAGGAAGTCTTGGGAGAGGCCTATGTTAAGCTGTGGACTTGTGAAGGACTTTAATTATGATGATGATGATGATGAAATACAATGAAAGTGAAGTCTGAACTAGAGGAGCATAGGACAGAAATGTGTATTAATACGGAACTAGTTAAAACTATTTTAATTGGTGTGACTTTTGTTTAGGAATGTCTTTATTGTAATTAACGCTCTATACAGAGAAAAAATTAAAAAAATATTATCCATTTATCTATTCGCTACCCCATATTATCATCTCGTGAGCGTCGTAAGAGGCGACATAAGTATAGACAATTGCTCTATTAGGAGAGTGACATTGAAAGTTCTTAGAAAATCAAAAACTGAATAGTAAGTTATTATCAAAGTAGTGTCCATTTACATCAATACATCGTAGTATTCGATTGAACCACTGAGAAAAGCACTTTACCCACTCGTCCTTAGGCATTTTGAAACGCAGTAACTGCTTCATTGGCACCCATAAAACGTTTTCCTCCAAGTTTTTCTTCTATTTTCGGAAATAAATAAAAATCGGCTATAGGGCAGGTGACCCAGTTTTTATACGTCTGACGTCGTCAAGTATTCGACTGTTTGCTTGGCGGTGTGCGACGAGGCGTGTTCGTGGTGAAGAAGAAGTCTACTGCGAGGTCGTTTCTCCCGAACTTTCTTCAAGACAAGTGACAAAAAAGTGTTTTTCTATCCTCTAAAACAAAAGTATCGTAATGACCTGTAATTTCGAAGAACAAAGCCACCATCTTTTTTCCCACGCTTCAACCTCTCTTCACTTTTGTCGTATTATCGTCGATGGTGTGTCTTGCCTGGTATAGTGGTGTTGAGAGTAGTGGTGCTTGGTCTAGTGGTGACGGAGTTAGTGTATGCAATTGAGGGAGGGCGGGAGGTGCGCTTCAATCCAGGTAAGACACATCATTTTATATGTTTAGCGGAAAGTTGCAAAGAAATTGATATTTTTATTTTTTATTAATAAGCTTAAGCGCATTCAAAATTTATGCATTAGATTTATATTTGGGCTTCGCAAATATGATCATATCTCCGAATTTCGCAAACAGCTCAAGTGGCTCCCGATCCGCCTTCGCAGGAATACTCACATTCTCTCCGCGTTGTATAGTGTGCTGTTTAATCCTTCTACTCCTCTTTATTTAAAAATCGTTTCCAGTATCTTTCTCTTACCCATAATCGGTTCCTTCGATCCTCCTTCAATCTTTCTCTCTCTACACCTTTGCACTCTTCTTCCTTTTTCAAGAAATCCTTCACCGTAACCGCTGTGCGATTGTGGAACTCCTTACCTCTCCATATTCGTCGTGCTAAATCTCTTCACTCTTTCAAAATTCTTGTTAAATCGTATTATTTAGAACGCTATTAGATAAAATTACTTTACCTTTCTCTTACTCTTTTCATTTAATCTATTATATGATATTTTATATATAACTTACACTTACTTTTATTTGTATGTATTATTGTATTTTTTTATTATTATTTTGTATGCCCCCCTCTATTTGTAACTTTTGTTTGCATCATTCCTCTACGCAAAGGTTGTCTGGAAGAAATCACTTTCAGTGATAAGACCGCCTATTGTACATACTTTAATTAGTTTTAACTATATTGATGTTTCTGTATTGTGGTGTACAAAAAAGAATAAATAAATAAATAAGCTTTGTGCCCGGTGGATACATCATAATTTGACAGAGGCTCAAAAACTCCTTCGTGTTGATTAGTGTCAAAAAATGGTTCAAAGAATTAACCTCTCAAACGCCAAGCATCTAAATTTGACCGCTTCGATATTCCGTCAAAATTCAAGGGGTCAAATTTGACCGCACCCACCCACAGCACTTTAACCCATAAACACTTATGTTTAGAGACTACTTTGCTATGAAGAAGTTTGACATTATTGAATAAATATGAAATTTTCTATTCTCTAGTGGAATAAAAAAAACAGAACAAAGTTAATCTATGAATATTAATTTATATTCTAGGTACGTTCATTACGTACGCCATTTTCATTTGGATGTTGTTGTCTTGATTTTTGGATTTTTCTAGTATTTTTTTAGTGTTTTACTATAGTGTTTTATTATAACACTGTTATAAAAGTTTTTGTGTGAATATAATTTATCTTTTTACGTAAATAACTTGAGTAATATATAGAAATAATTGTGATTTTCACGCTGCCAACATCCGCATGGTATGTTTTTTTTTGTTATCAAAATACAATAAAATCTTGTCGTAATGAAGTACAACCTGACTTTAGTTTAGACCACAGGATAGAGAATTTTGTTTAAATTTTATATTGCCAAACTTCTTCATAGAAAACTAGTCTCTAAATATAATTTTTAATGGTTTGAATAGGGTATGTGCGGTCGCATGTGACCGCTCGGGATTTGCCAGGCGCATGCAACTGCATGGGGATTTTATGGGGGTAACGAAAGTGACTCAAATGCTCTGTTCGACATACTTACGGGTGATGAAAGCTGGATTTATTATTATGATTCTGAAACTAAGAGACAATCTGCTGTCTGGGCGTTTCCTTCCGAGGAGTTGCCAACAAAAGTGAAGAGAGGTTGAAGCGTGGGAAAAAAGATGGTGGCTTTGTTCTTCGAAATTACAGGTCATTACGATACTTTTGTTTTAGAGGATAGAAAAACACTTTTTTGTCACTTGTCTTGAAGAAAGTTCGGGAGAAACGACCTCGCAGTAGACTTCTTCTTCACCACGAACACGCCTCGTCGCACACCGCCAAGCAAACAGTCGAATACTTGACGACGTCAGACGTATAATAACTGGGTCACCTGCCCTATAGCCGATTTTTATTTATTTCCAAAAATAGAAGAAAAACTCGGAGGAAAACGTTTTATGGGTGCCAATGAAGCAGTTACTGCGTTTCAAAATGCCTAAGGACGAGTGGGTAAAGTGCTTTTCTCAGTGGTTCAATCGAATACTGCGATGTATTGATGTAAATGGACACTACTTTGATAATAACTTACTATTCAGTTTTTGATTTTCTAAGAACTTTCAATGTCACTCTCCTAATAGAGCAATTGTCTATACTTATGTCGCCTCTTACGACGCTCACGAGATGATAATATGGGGTAGCGAATGGATAAATGGATAATATTTTTTTAATTTTTTCTCTGTATAGAGCGTTAATTACAATAAAGACATTCTTAAACAAAAGTCACACCAATTAAAATAGTTTTAACTAGTTCCGTATTAATACACATTTCTGTCCTATGCTCCTCTAGTTCAGACTTCACTTTCATTGTATTTCATCATCATCATCATAATTAAAGTCCTTCACAAGTCCACAGCTGAACATAGGCCTCTCCCAAGACTTCCTGCATACCAGATCGCGAGGAGAACCTTTTTATGTCTATTGTATACCCTAAGCCAAAAATAGTTTAATTTAAAATGGTGCTGCTGGGTTTTATTCTGGTTCTTCTCAGCACAGAGCTTATCAGATTAGAGAAATCAGTGGTAAAACATAAATAATTTGCACCAAGCATTGTGTGAATCTCTATTGAATAAATATATTATATTGTATTTTATCAGATTATACACTATAAAAGCAAACAAATATTTATAAAATATTTTAGAGAACTCATTTTTAGGGTTCCGTAGTCAACTAGGAACCCTTATAGTTTTGCCATGTCTGTCTGTCCGTCTGTCCGTCCTCGCTTAATCTCTGTGACCGTTAGCACTAGAAAGCTGAAATTTGGTACCAATATGTGTATCAATCACGCCGACAAAGTGGTAAAATAAAAATTGGAAAAAATGTTTTATTAGGGTAGCCCCCTATGTGTGAAGTGGGAAGTGATTTTTTTTTAATTTCAACCCTAACTTGTGATATATTGTTGGAAAGGTATTTAAAAATGAATAGGGGTTTAATAAAATCATTTTTTGATAATGTCAATAATTTCGGAAATAATCGCTCCAAAATTAAAAAACAATGTGTCCCCCCCCCCTCTAACTTTTGAACCATAAGTTTAGAAAATATGAAAAAAATCTGAAAAGTAGAACTTTATAAGGACTTTCTAGGAAAATCCTTTTGAACTTGGATGGAAACAACAGTACCCACTACCGGGAGCAGTTGCAGGAGCGCGGAGCGCTGCTGGAGCGCGAACATAATGGATACCCACCTCTAAACTCATAAGTGGGAACACTTATTGTGATGGACGGGTAACTACGGAACCCTATACTGAGCGTGGCCCGACACGCTCTTGGCCGGTTTTTTATCTTCTCGTATCAGCATTACTCGAAATCTGCGACTCATATTTAAAACGTTTCTAATTTAGGAACATCGTCACTTTTCAAAATTCTCAAACTGCCCTTATTTAACGCTAAAGGAGTCATCAAAGATTAAAATTAATTATCTAATGATTTAATTACCTCATTTATAACTTCTTGTTCATTTAAATCAAGAAAGAAAAAATGGATATATTGCAATTTTTCCTGTTGTTTTAAATTGCTTGTTATTTAGGTGATCTTTCTTGTTTTCCGACGAAGTGGTATAACCTAATCACTGCCAAGTCTTTGATCCTCAGACTACTTGACTAGACTATTCTAGACGACAAGAAGCTACGTCTCTGTGCAAAATGCTAGATTCTACCATTGTTGTACTAATTTTTTACGTGGTAGCGCCATGCTGCAGCTATAAAATACCAGCGTTAAAATGTTACGTTTAGTGAGTGTAGTGGTCTTTCACTTTTAAAATCCACTCTCCTCAGAGGTCAGGGACTAAGTGTCTGCATTTTGACTCTTAATCGAAGATAGATGTAGATGTCTATGTGTGCAAGCATCTACTTAATATTAGGTGAACTGTGTGACCATCTGTCTCCATTATTCTCAAAAAAAAAACTTGAGAAATGTTCGACATTACGCTTTCATTATTATAAACATATAGCTGAAGTAGCTCGCTAGCTACTTTACACTACACATAGTGCGACAAATTAACACAAATGTTGAACTAGTAGTGTGTTTGTTGGTTTCCTCAGTGATTAAATTTGAATTCTTGTTATATTTTATTATAATTTTTTGATAAGATGCGATAGATTACAATAGTGAAAAATAATATGATATTTAAATAATTGAGAGAAAAATTCCTGTCTAGTGCCGCACAGAACAATAATATAGTGCCCGTGGTTATGCGCAACCATAGGTGAACTCTTTATTCTCTCACTTTTGTAGTCCATATCGACCATATAGATTTCTTGCATTTGAACAAAGTTATTACAATAACGGAAAATTTTATGACTACAAACGGTGGTCATATCGCTTTAAGCAGTTTCTGCTTGACAAACCGACATATATTATCAGATTGTAGTAATCCGACACGACCTGCCACGAACCAACCACAATTTCTCGACAGAAAATCTCAACAACTGAATTTTGTTGGTCTGTCCCAAGATTCGAACCCGGACCTCATGATCAGCAGTCGCTTTCATAACCACTAGACTAATGAGGCAGTTAGAAAGTTGAAATAATAAACCTTCAAAGAACGATTAACACAAGTATAGTTAATGATGTGTGATATCCAAAAATTCGATAATTACATTGCTGGTGATTTTTAAATTTGCTGTATATTTTAAAACATATCGATATAAATTTAGGCAAAGAGTACATAACTATTTTTCTATTCTTTCAGAATTCAAATTTATACATATAAATGAAAGTGCCTGTACGTAATATTGAAATAACTGCCCAATATTGAGCTGAAGGGTTTTTAGATTTTTGGATTTACACTTCGACAAGTACAGTAGTGAGTTAACTTGCGAAACTGGTGAGTTGAGTAGAAAATGTCGTTTTAATGACAATTAGTGAGTAGCCAGCCGGCGAGTTAAGTTTCAAGTAATGTCCTCCCGCGCGTCTCCCGCCACCCGCAACTAAACTCGCCGCTCGTGTGAACTAGCGATTTTAGTCCACTGCATAAGTTGACACGACACTACGTGTTCGCGTTCGACCTTCAAGATATAAAATTGTATTTTTTTAAATAAGCTCTGCACGAAGCCATTTGATCACTCCTGTTCATTAAACTGTTCACTGTCAACTGCCCTGTGACTAAACTCGCTACTGTACTTGTCGAAGTGAAAATTGGCTTTAAGTGGGGAATAACCATTTTTTTGAACACTTATTTGTCTTCTGTTCATTTGCCTTGTCCGACTGTCTGTTCGTCTGTTTGTCCATCTGTCAGGGCTTATCTTCAGAATAGCTGAACCGATTGTAACGAAACTTCACGAATAGATAAAGAGTAATGCTAGGAGTGATCTATGCTATAATTTATATATAATTAAAAAAACCTATTTAGAATAAAACAATTTTTAATTATCTTTAATTTAAATAACGCCACATTAATAGTTCTTATATAGGCGAAGCCAGAGCGGATCACGTGTTATATACTATTTTTTAACACAAGTTATGAAGAGAGCATTAAATTACATAATGAAAACCTTGGTTGTGACCATAAAACCCTATCTGATAAAAAATAACTGTTTGCCGTACCGAGAAATTTTGCTCTTGTACTTAAGGAATTAATGTTTGTGAATACAGACACAAGTAAAGAAATTGTAAAAAACATTAATTAATTAATGTAAAACTTTTTCAATTTGGGATGTTCTTAGCTTTTGTTTTCTTGTGTTTCCTTGTCTATTACGTAACATTGATATAGAAGTAACGAAAGTTTAAAAATTATTTAATCTTTGATAGAAGTTTTGGAGAAGAAGGGTAGTTTGTAACTCAGAGGAAATTGTTAATCTTAAAATAAAATAAAAAGCGAGCAATTCGGTCTGCTTTGTTATTTTTTTTTTCATTAAACAAATGTGTCTGTGCCTGTAACTCAGGTTATCTTTTTAAGACCTAGGTTAGCTTAGATATCATAAATTGTTTTGATTGTTGCAAATGAAGATTTTTTTATTTCTCAATGAAACTTTTGATCGAAAATGTGTATGTTGCTTTTCCACGTGCTCGGCTATAAAAAATATATCTTGGCCTGAATGTCTGTATATCAATGTGCCAGCCCACAGCTCGATCAATTATTTTTAAAAAGCCTATTATAATCAAAATCAGGTGCGTATCGCGACGAAACGGGATCGTGTCGATATCGTTCTGCATGTGCGATGACTTCGAATACTGTGAAATGTTCAAACTGTGACGTCGTAATTAACGAATAAGTTACATTTGTGTGCAATGTAATGTGAATTACATGGACGAGGAAGGTATACACCAGCTGTGCTCCACTTCCTTTACAATTGACGATATTGCGAAGGCGAAATCGTTACTTTTTGAATCGATGCCGAATGCAAAAAAATTCCATTACGCTGAAAAAAGGACAAGATAAGAATGTCGAGAAATCTAGATGACATCATTAATTTAACGTAAAGTGACGATCATCAGATCTTCCCTATTTTTGTGGCTAGAGATATAAATTTAGTTCCGCCAGTGACCTTTGCTCATGTGGATGTAGCCCGGTCGCTAAAGATATAATATGGCTGAAAAGTGAACTGTGTGCTTTAGAGGAGAAGGTTATAACATCGGATCAGTTTAACCTTCTCAAACAAAAGATCATGCATCATTACTTGATGATTTTTCATCCCGAGATAATGTAAACAAAAGAAAGGGGGCATGGTCACAAAACAGTTTTGTGATGAATCGCGGACAGCTTGAAGTACTGTCGCACAATGACTAGTACTATATTAGGGATTTGTGATAGTAAGTTCTATTATCCTTAAAGCATTATTACAGGAGGACTACTTGATGCACAATCATTATGATAATAGAGTCATGGGTTGAATTATATTAAAGACATATAATAATAAGGTCTATGATACAAAATCATTACTATAGAAGGTCTCTACGAAGTATAAGCATTATAATACTAGAGTTGTGGGTTGAAGTTCTATATATTAATGACTTATGATAGTAAGGTTTATGATACAAAATCACTATTACAGAAGGACTATTTGATGCTTAAGCATTATGATAGAAGAGTTATGGGTTGAAGTCCTTTATATTAAAAATTTAGTAGTTAAGTCTATGAAATAAAGCTAATATGTGGAAGGTCTCAATTAAGTATAGGCATTATAAGAGTATTATAAAAAATAAAAAGAAAGGGACAAGAAAAGAATTATTATGGTGGTGTGTATGCTCCTTCACGAGCAACTGAGACCGATGTAAACTTGTACTCGCTAACCGATGTGTCCTAGATATATCATCTTTGTGCTGGTGGTTAGCGGGTTTGTTGTAGCATTACGGCTTTCCCGTGGACATCGCACACCCATACCGTTTGTGGGCGGCGTCGTAGCGCATAGCGATGCGTCGTCTATCTTTCGGATTGGGATGAGTGTGTTTGGTAGCACTTTTAAGTGTAATAAGCATACTCAACTTTATATCTTAGTGAATTAGGACTATTATACGTGGAGTTTTGTTCACTAGCGTATTAGTAGCGTGCTACTTTGATACGTTGGTGTTATTTTTTTAGTTAACAATAATACAAATTTTGTACCAAAGTCGATAGAGATCATGTGGACATCATCATATGGGTGTGTTGTGAGGGAGCACTATCCGTATGATAGTTGCATTGATGCTTACTGCTACTTGCGGTATTGCTTCTTGTGATGGATTTGCGGGTGTGTTGCGCCTGATTCGACGCATTCTTGTGTTTCTGATTGATAGAGGTATGCTGGTGGTGACGTCTGCTGGGATGTATGCGGGACCTTGGGATGGTGTAAGCCCTACTATAGTCGTATTGATGCTTGTTGCGTTCTGCAGCATTGCGTCTCTGCGATGGTTGTTTGGTGGGACGCTATTCTCAATGGCGCTCTCTGCGTCTTGGTTTAACTCACACCTAAGTAGCTTTGTCCAAGTCGGGTCCCTTCATTACGGGGCTGCAGACTGTCTGACCTTCATGATGTTTTCTAAAACAACATAATAATATATCTATGTAACTTTCCTACATATAAGAGATTGAAGGTGACTTGTTGGCTGATGAAACAGACATGGTTTTTACTAAACTCTAAACATGACCCTTTGTGATGGCGAATTATTACTAACATCTTATAACTGCCTTTTGGCTATATCTGCCGTTGCATTAGTTGGTGGAGCATATGTGTCGACCTCATGTGGGTGGTAGCTGGATAGAGGATCTGAGGAGACTCTCAAGGCTGTGGCCGAAAGCCGCACAACGTCGGATCCCATTCCCTTGAGGTGAGTGGTAGACTCATGACATGCACTGCGGCTAGTAGCCGTGCTGATCATGCAATCGGTGATGATGCCATACACTTACATCACGTCTGCAGGTGCGCTGATCTGGCAGGTGGTGGCGCTCATGGAGGGTTTACGGCCATTGCACCTATTTTCCTAAACCGTGTGACGTACATTCACTGTGGCTGGACTCGTTCGTATTCTGTATGGCGTTTACACACATTGACATGCGCGACTTCGGTCGATGTTTGTGCTTAGGCAATACCAAGAAACTAGGCCCTCTTTTACTGGTTCGCCAGTTATATTGCTGTGGACTATGGTCCAGTTTCCGAATTAGCGTTCCCTTCGGGGGAAGTGCATCAAAATGGTTGGCGCTGGCCGCGCACGGCGTAAGTGGAGCCGTGTGCCTCCCTAACATTTTTTTAAATAAATGTAGGAGAGCGAAAACCTTGGATAAATATATCCAAGTGGGAAGGGATAACTAATAATAAATTAATAATGTTAAACTGATACAAGAGGAATAGGGACTTTTTATGTTCTTAACCTTTCTCGAGCTCTGTCTTCGTGAACGGGATTCAATTAGCTTATAATAATAATAGTGTCCTCCAGACCGAATTTCGGCCACGGCGGCCTGCCTCAACGGAGACTAGCCATCGGCGTAAGACAAATTTATAGCGCCCAAGTGTATGCGCAAGCACGGGTGCACTCTCTACTCCCTCACTCTCATAATCCGATGCGACGGTAAACCGACACGATCGTAGAGAGATCAGGCGCAGTGCCAACGGCTTTACGTGCTTTCCGAGGCACGGGAGCGAGACACCGCCAAATTCCTGACTTTGGGCAACTACTAAGAATATCTTGACGGAAAAACTCAATAATTAATTTTTGTTCCGACTCAGGATACGAACCCAAGACCTCATGATCAGCAGTCGCACTACTACAACCACTAGACCAACGAGGCAGTCTTAGCTTAGCACTTAGCATAAAAGGCACTTAGCTTATATGGCACTACGAACAGATTTCAATTGCTCTAGTGAATAGTCATTATTCCAAAATACACCTAAAAGTACTAAGTTACTGAACAAACATGACGTAAATAAGGGTACTAACTAAGACGATCACGCCAAAAATATTACAAAAGGCCTATTATTAAACCTTTAGAAAGATCAAAACATATTTTATTTATCCTAGTCATATATATATATATATATATATATATATATATATATATATATATATATATATATATATATATATAATTTTATATTATAACGGGAAATTAATTATATATAAATAATTTAATATATTAATTAAAGATGGGCGTTACAATAGCTGTAAGAGCTACTATAGGGGAGCACACCGTTGTCGACATTTCGCTTGCTGCACCCCACCCCTCCCCGTACGGCAGTGCCCCTCTCGCTCGCGCGCCTCCGCTCTCCTGCTTACACTGGCCTAGTTGTCGCCATCCGTGAGTCACTTATTTTTTTTCGCATCATTCTTGCCCCCTCGCCTCTTCGGGGAGGTCTGAGTCTTGCTGCTTGATTTGTTATGGTTTCATTTATATTTCTTGTTATTACTTGTTATTATTTTTGTTATATTGTTACTATATTATTGTTGTTTGTTATTTCTGGGAAGAACGTCTCTTCTTATTTTCAGAACAACCCATTGTTCTTTTCAGAACAAAGGGACCCCAGTTTCTTGGAATACAGCGCAAACCTCCATGTCCTCCAACAAGTCCACCATTGACTTCTTCAAATCACGGCCCTAGTCTCCCAATGGTTAAAAGTCCAAGATTTGACCGTCAACAAGACCCTTCTCGCCATTACGCTTGCCCCATTCACCCCTCAGGCACGTACGCCCCCGCCCTCCGTCGCGGCTTTCTTAGCGGCCTCTAAGGCTGCCCCGCAGACCAACTCGCCCGCGTCCGGTGACTCCAACTACATGGAGTGCTCGGACACTTCGTCCTCCTGAAAGAGTACTGCTCAAACCTTCGTTATCTCATCTAGCTACTCCTTGGACTTGATAGACACCGACGAGACAGTTCTGGATACAAACCCCTTCACGGAAGCAAAGTGCAAGCGCGGCCCAAAACGGACTGCGACTTCTCACACACCTCCCGTCCCGGCAGGTGACCGGGACTGCTTACCCTTCTCATTCATTGTTCAACGTGCTGGAGGCATAAGACATATTCCGACAGGTACACACCGTGTGCGGCCTGTCGAGAGTATAGGTTGAATCTCCCCATAGGCGCGGTTATCTGGCGCGGTGCCATCGCCGCCAACTTTACGGGCATGTGGTGGTCAACTGCTCAGCCCCACCCAGGTGCGTTAAATGCAGACCCGAACAGCTCAAAAGTGTGTCCTCGGTCCCGTGATACCAAATATCCACCCGCATGTGTCCTTGCGGACAGACTGGCCATACGCCCAACTTTAGAGGTTGCCCTCGCGCTTTCCGCCCCAATCTCAGCAACAAAGCTGCCAAACTAGGTGCACCACCGATCAATGACCATTCATTTCCGGTTCTCCCATCCAAAATGCCCCCTCAGGACATTTCTCAGCCACCTCAGGACCATATCGGCCGCCTCAGGGCCCCATAGGCCTCCTCAACTTCCCCCATCAGGGCTCCCACACCAGGCGAAATTCTCTTATGCCGATGACGTGGATACAGTATCCTCTGCTATTTGCAACATCGACGTGACGGAGACTGCAATTCAAGCACGCAAATTGCGCGCTTCTTAGTCCCCACAGGAGCGTCTCCTTGCCCTTACCGAGCACCACAATCTTCTTTCTTAATTCAACATTATTAGTCATCCTGATTCGTAAGCCGCCTTAGCTAGGCAGCAATTCTTCTCAGCTGCTACTCGCCGCTTGTGTCTCCTTTTTACCCAAGGAGGTCGCGTCCGATACGGCTTAGTGGTCTAGCTAGAGATCTTGAAGCCTCTATACTATGAGTATTCACCACCTCCATCCCCCATTACTGGTGGGTTGCCCTTATTTGTTTCGGGCGCAAAAAAAAGCACACTGTTTTCTTTTTCTCATTGTATATTTCTACTGACTCGATAGACAACCTACCTATGTTTAGCGAGGTGTTAGGTGAATTAAGCGCAATTGTTGAAAGCAAAAATGTTGAGAGAATTTTTATACGGGATGATTTTAATGCGCACCTACATGAATTGTTCTAAGTATGAATACGAATGGTGCCACGATTGGCAAGCAGGTTGGCAACGACAGTTGTGTATAACTTTGAGTTGTTATCTGGAAGATCTACTATTTCTGTTTCCTTCTGTCGCCTCCCACGACATCCGCAAGACAATATGGAGTAATGGATATTCTTACACAACCGCTTCGTGCTTAATAATAAATAAGTATGCGAGTTTATTTTTAAATAAAGAGTAAATACTATTCAAAGTTTTATTAAATTAATTTTTTTTCAACCTCAGTAACTTTAGAACTTTAATTTCTCAAGAGGATACCGCATTGTTGTGGTGAAACGTCACGAAAATATAAGCTGATGTAGTATGGAAAGCGGGAAATTACTTTAAATTTACACAGACAATTGCCGTAAAAGAATTTCCTTTAACCTACTTTTAAAATTTAAGTATAGTTTTGAGCTTGGGGTTCGTGACAATAAAAAATGAATTAACAAAATTGATACTTTTACTAACGAACGACAATCACAACTTAAAACACATAAATAATAAAATACAATTCGCAGTTATATCGCTTCGAAGTATTTGCTTGCATCGCCAATTCAACACTGACCCGGGTCACGGTCAATAGCAGTCTTATATAGGCCCCTTTCTACTGAAACATCTGGAATCATCGATTATATACCGGTTCGGACCGAGTAGGTTAGCCTAGGTATAGAAAGTTCTAGTTAGGAATTTCCTATAAATTTTTCCTAGTTCTGCTACTCGATACTAGATGGCGCTAGTGGGAAAGTTCTAGTATGGAATTTTCTAGGAAGCTCTCTTAGTTCTGCTACTTGATACCAGATGGCGCTAGTGATGTTAATTATGGTGCTCAACAGTATTATTTATTGTTTCTGCTGTAGAGACTATAAGTACGTGGAGTCCACGCGAGAAGAAGTTCTAATTCTAAAGTAACTTGACTTGACTTGTCGCGACTGGTCGTTGCTTTTGGTGACAAGTACCTATGCTGGTTCTTTCCTCCAACATAGGCTGAAAGTATAGCCATCCAGTGGGGAAACGTATGGCCAACGTTCATAAACATATCTCGGGTAGTAGTGCTCGTATAATATTTTTTTATTGTTAAGAATATTGTATTAGTAATCTTGTGTCAATAACATTACATAATCATATAAATAATTTTAAAAAATTTAAAAATCCGACTGCAAAAAAGACAATTTAAAAGTAATGCACTAAAAAGATCGAACAATGCAAGTAAATAAAAACAAATAAAAAATAAAACTCTATGAACAAAGCAAACTCTACTTCAGTTTAACAGACTATATTATGAGCTGAAAGTCTAAGTTAAATAGCTTAAGTTATTTGTATATTAAGTGTAGTAGTTTAGCAAGCGGAATCCGTTAATTTTAGTATTCGATAGGTTTAGTTATTTTTTTTTACTTAACGCATTACATTTTTGTAGTTATTTTTTGCCGAAAATTGCCATTTTGTTTATTTAAAAAAGTTATCTAAGAACACTTGGGTTATTAAGGCGAATAAAACGATACCTTAATTGTCGAAATATATCCAGCCGTTAAGAAGACACGAGGTAATATAGAAATTTGCAAACATACAAGATCACGCGAAAAACGTAATTCTTCCTTGGCAGTCAGGTAAAAAGAATTCAGTGATATGATTAATTAAAATACTGAGTCAGGTTCCAACTTCAAATCTCGGTTGGCGATATACTTCTGTAACATGCATGTACGAGGATAGCATTTGCTCTCGTTGTTCTCGTGTTCTTGATGTGGTATCCTAACACGGAAAGAATAAGTGCCTGGTAATGAATTACATTCGTAGTAGAACCAGAGTAGGCGACAGATCTGTATGGTCAAATGTCAATTGGCTGGCTATGTATCTTAAAGAACCAACAACTGATGGGGAAAAAAGGTTCTTGGGTAACAGTCTCGTATTGGTAAGCGAAATATTGGGCAGCTAGATATAGTGGTAACAACTGCTAATGACTAAGTCGATGGAGTGAAGTTGCTCAGGACTGTTATTTGTATTATTCTTTGGGGGAGGCCTATGTTTAGCAATTGTATGTGGACACTTGTAACGTTGATGATGATGATAGTGATGAGTGCCTCTCTGTTAGCGAATAAACGTGCAACTATTGATGAATGATTTTAGTTGAAACTTACAATTGAAAGCTTCCGTTAGTTTTAGAAAGTGCATGCTAACTTAGTTTAAATCGACCGAAATGAAATATGCGAATAATTATTTACAGTCATAATGTAGCTGATCTGACAAAGGATATTAATTTGGCTTACGGCTATTCATACATTTAGTTACCAACTTTTAAATTCAATGAATGTTTTATAGGAATACCGGCACCGATATAGTTGTCTATTCATTCGTGTTAGAGCCACGCTACAGCTATATTATTTTTGTAGCACGAATATTTCGGCTCAACTGAGGAAAGGCCACACTCTCACAGAATACTAGTATAAAATAGCAGCTTAAATACATGTTTCGCATGGTGAGTTAAGAGATCTGCAGAGCCTTTTTTTTAAAACGGGGCATTTCATCTTAGCCCTCAAGGATGATAACACATCTGCGTTTTAATTCTTAATCGAGGATGAATGTAGATCCCTATGAGCCACAGCATCCACTTACCATCAGGTGGACTGTGTGCTCGTTTGTCACCCAGTAATTCAGTTTAAATTAACGTTTTACGAATGTACTCACAGAGTGTAAATACTTTCGAACGAGGGGACAACTTGTAAAAATAAAACATTAAATATGGTGTGAATTATAAAGGTAATAAAATCATATCTCAGCTATGTTGTTATGTTTTATAAAAGCCTATATTTGAAAATTCATACTATTGCTTACTATATACCATCATTTTATCCAGTATTTTTTTCATTTATTTATTTTTAATTAACAACTACTTTATCATCTCTATTATTCATTATCACATCTATTATTAACGCTCTAAACTAATATGTTTTATTACTTGTAATTTCTCATATTAAAAGCTTATAATATATTATGTAGCTTTAAATATAGACCTTAGTTGTGTTGTTCTAATGTGTATTAAGTCTTCCTTAATTTCAAGTTAAGGTACCTATTTATGTAATATATATAATATATACACATATTACATTCACAATTTTTTATCTCAATTAATATAAAATATGACTAAGAATTGAGTTGAGTATTTTTCCGGGCATTTTTAACTACTTCGATAATAATTAATAATTTCGTCTAATTTTATTTATCTATTTCAAGAAGAATCAGTTCTAGAGCATCAATAACTCTGCGAAGAGAACGAGTGGGATGCGAAAACATTTTATTTTATTTACAAAATTGGTTTATTGAGTCTCTGAGTTAAACTGTTTGTTAAAAAGATGTTTCTAATTAAAGAAGTTCTTCAGCCAGGAAACCACACGAAATTTGACATTTGCCCTTAAATTTTAAAATTTCAGTTTTTGCACTTGTGGTCACTGGACTTTTTTCTGAAAAAGATTTTAGTTTAAGCCTAGCCCAATAAGTACTTTTTTGTTAGTAACTACAAATTACTTATTGTAATAAGGTGAACGTGGTACAAACGAATTAAAAAGATAGCCATTATGAATAAATTATGTGTTTTATATCTGTTTTGTCTATTTTCTTTAATTGAATAAACAAATTTTGATATTGGGGCATGTTTGTCATGGTAGCCATGCTTGGCAGGTGCAAGTCTTTATTATGGAAATACTTTCAGGATAATCATGTATATTATTAAGTTGACATTCTGCGGGGGAGGCCTAAGTTCATCAGTGAACTTGTGAAAGTATAATAACGTATAATAAACAGCAACGGTGGGATTTATAGAACAAACGAGAAAGTTATTAAAAGTCGCATCTATCATTTAATTTACGGTTATTTTCTTAGAATTCTGAATGACGGCTGAATATTTAGCTGACTGATTTTCTAAAAGATTGATCACTCTTTTCGTGACTTCTGAGAAGTAAAATAGTAATTTGTTCAAGTAAAAGTATTACTATCTATTTGATAAATTGTTATGTAGAAAATAATATAACAAATTACCATTTTTAAACAAATTTAAATTACTTAACTATTGATTAATTGTTATTACTACTGTTATTACTAGAAATCTTAAGCCACCTGTATCCATTCTGTGACGTCTTACCAAGTCCGTACACCATCTGAAAGGTACTCCTGCACTTCATATATCGATACAAGGCCACCACTCGAAAGCCTGTCCTTCTAATCGGTTGATTGTACTTCTAATTAAATGCATGCAAGCGAGACCGCTGGAAGATATAGTATGTTCAATAACCTTGTAATAAATAATAATGTCCTCCAGACCGAATTTCGGCCACGGCGGTCTGCCTAAACGGAGGCTACCCATCGGCGCGTTACAAGATTATAGTGCCCAAGTGTATGCGCAAGCACAGGTGCACTCTCTATTCCCTCACTCTCATAATCCAATGGTACGGTAAACCGACACGACCGGAGAGAGATCAGGCGCAGGACCAACGGCTTTACGTGCTTTCCGAGGCATGGGGTGAGATATCGCCAACTTTCTGACTCCGGGTAACTACTGAGAATTTCTTGACGGAATAAATCAATAATAAATTTTTGGCCCGACCCGAGATTCAAACCCAGGACTTCATGATCAGCAGTCTCACTACTACAATCACTATACCAACAAGGCAGTCAACCTTGTAATAAGAACTTAGTTATAGCCGTGGTAGCTCAGATGGTTAGCGCTCGCTGTAAATTTCACAGTACGGTCCCTGCCGTCACCAATGAAATCGTTAATTAAGTACCTGTGGCAGATGGTGTGGATTAAATAATCGTATCGCGTAGGCGTGAACGGGACGCAATACGGGCAGCCTCTCGGCGTCGCGTAGCTAGACCGAATGGTGACCTGGAGAAAACCGAGTGCCCCTTGAAGCTGCGTTCGCGCCGCCGACTGTTTACGAGAACGCCCGAGGCGGAGCGCGTCGTTTCTCCAGATCAGCCCCCCCCCCCCCCCCCGGAGACCTTTACGGTCGATAGGAATTAGCGAACCTCACTCTTCTGCCGGATCTGGTGGTGTAGGGGGGAGGTTCTTCTGACGGACTCAGCTTACTCCTCTGCGAGCTCTCTGGTGTCTCGGTAAGCAGGTAAGCAGGCTTAAGTCTGTCAATGGAAACGGTTGTGATTTTATCATTAATGTTTTATCACTACGTTCTACCACTCTGATAGGTCCAGCGTAAGGTGGCTGTAAAGCTTTTTTATGGTGTCGTGTCTAAGAAATACGTGTGATGATTTACGTAGGTCTTTGTGTACGAAAACTTTTCTTGAACCATGTCGTGTTACCGTTGTCGGCTTTAAATTTTGAATATAATGTCGTAACCGTGATAGGAAGTCAATATAATCTACGACTGCTGTGGAAATAGAGTCGAAAAAATCGCCTGGTAGTCTTATAGCTTCGCCATATACAAGCTCTGCCGACGAGGATGCGGTATCTTCTTTCCATGAACTCCGTATTCCGAGAAGAATTAATGGAAGGATTTCATACCAACTTTGCTCAGCGTGACACATGATGGCTGCTTACAGCTGCCGGTGGAACCGCTCTACGAGTCCGTTTGCTGCCGGGTGATAAGCAGTGGTGGTGATGTGATGTGCGCCTGTTAATTTGGAAAGCTCTTTAAAAAGGTAAGACTCAAATTGCCTGCCTCTATCCGTAGTTATTTTTAGCGGGCAACCAAATCATGATATTCAACCTCTGACGAATGCATTGGCTACGGTTTTAGGTTTTTGGTCTTTGAGTGGCATCACTTCAGGCCATCGTGTAAACTGGTCAACAACGGTCAAGCAATACCGATATCCTTTGGAGATATGCAGAGGTCCGATAAGATCCGCACATGAGCGAATCTGCTTGTTGGTGAAGCAAAGGCATATACTGGAGATCGTGTATGCCGTGCTACCTTTGAGAGTTGGTAATCAACACAGGTACGTGCCCATTGTCGACAGTCTTTTCGAATATTAGGCCATACGTGTCTTGCTGTCATCAGTTTAATCATGACTCTCGCACTTGGGTGACTCAGGCCATGAATCGTATCGAAGGCTTGGCGTCGTAACGTTTTAGGTAAGTATAACCGTGGGGGCATACCTGATACATCATAGTAGAGTTTCATTCCGGTGCCAGATAGGTCCAACTGCTTAAGCTTCCAAGATGTATGATGACGAAGAAGCGGAAGTTTGTTGTCTGTCTCCTGTGCTGCACATACATCCTCTAAGTTGATGTTGTTGTTGAGTTGATATCTACTCGAGAGACATCTTCAACGACGTTGTTCTCTCCCGAAATTTAGCGAATGTCGGTTGTAAATTGGGCGATATAATCTAGGTATCGAAATTGCCTAGGTGAGCAGCTGTCCGAATTTTTCTTAAAGGCGGAGATGATGGGTTTATTATCGATAAACACAGTGAATGGCTTAAGTTCGACCATATACCTAAAATATTTTATGCTCTCGTATATTTCTAGCAACTCTCTATCGTAGGGGCTGTATTTACGTTGAGCGTTATTCACTTTCTTCGAGAAAAATCCTAGAAGAATCCATTCTGAACCAGATTTCTGCTGCAGCACTGGGCCTGTAGCACTGTCGGAGGCATTAGTGACGATGGCTAAGCGTGCTCGTGGGTCAAGGTGTGCTAACAGAGTCACTTTAACTATACTTTCCTTACTTTCCTCAAATGATTTTTCTAGTTCGGTTGTGCAATTGATTGGTGTAGTGGCCTTCAGAGACGTCCCTGAGAGGAGGCAATTTAAATATGCCTGTACTCTAGCTGCATTAGATAAAAAGCGGCGGTAGAAGTTCAACATGCCAAGATATCTGCGGAGTTATTTTATGTTCTTCGGAAGTGAATAATTCGAAATGGCACTGACCTTATCTGATGTTGGCTTCGTTCCTTCGGCGGTTACAATAAAGCCCAAGAACTCCACTTCAGGTACTCCAAAGATTGATTTTGAGCTGTTGATTAGCACACCATATTCTTTGAGGCGCTTGAAGACAGATCGTAAGTGTCGTTCGTGATCTTCTATGTTTTTAGATGCTACTAAAATGTCATCAAGGTAAGGAAATGCAAAATCACAACCTCTCAGAATTTCATCCATAAAATGTTGGAATGTTTGTGCCAAGTTGCACATTCCAAAGCCCATATAAGGAAACTCGAATAGACCAAACGGAGTTGCAATGACAGTTTTAGGTACATCCTCATGTGCTACTGGTATTTGGTTATAAGCACATACCAGATCTGTTTTGCTGAAGATGGCGCAGCCAAAGAGATTGTGTGAGAAATCTCCGATGTGTCGAATTTGATAGCGGTCGGGTATCGTGCGTGCATTTAACGCCCGATAGATACCGCATGGACGCCACGTGTTGTCCTTCTTTGGGATGAGATGTAGAGGTAACGACCACGAGCTGTCAGAGGGTTTAGCAATACCTAATCTTACCATCTCTTCAAACTCTTCTTTTGCGATGCGCAGACGGTCAGGTGCTAATCGGCGTGGACGGCAGGTGACAGGTGGTCCAGACGTGGTGCGAATGTAGTGCACTGTGTTGTATTTCACCTCACGCGCAGCGTGACAGCTTGCTAAGTGCGTGGTCTCCAGGTACTGTGCTAGCAGATCATAGAAGCGTGAAATGCCTGTAAATGTTTTAATTTGGTATAAAGCAGGTAATGCAACAGGAGATGCTTTAGCGACGAGAGAGATTATCTATTAAGTTATGGTGCCTAGCATCCACAAGTAAATTATTAAACGATAAAATGTCTATTCCTATAATTGGTTTCGTAACATTAGCTATCACAAAGTGCCAATTAAAAGCACGGCGTAGTCAGAAGTCCAGCACTAAATCCACCCAGCCGTAAGTAGCAATGGTAGACCCATTTGCTGCAAAAAGTTCATAATTAGCCTTTAAAAGGCGCTTACTGCGTAGCATGCCAAGCGGATATACACACAGATCTGACCCGGTGTCCACTAAATAACCCACTTTCGTGTCCGACCCTATATATATATTTGTTCTGATAACGCACTTAACGGGAACCACAGGGTTTTACATATACAGTATGTAAAACCATGTGGTTCCCGTTAAGTGCGTTATCAGAATCGGTATTCAAACGTATAGAAATAACTTTACTTCAGAAAATTCGACATAATAATTTTATTTCTTTATTTTTATTTATTTATTTAATAACAACCTTTTTTATATATTATGTTCATTGTTCATTTTATGTAGATTGACTTCTGCCTGGAATTAACGACAGCGGCGGCCGGCGATTGGCGGTGACGTACATCAAAGAAGGGGCGTGCGCGCGCGCGTCTTACCTACACTATTGGCACACTGAGGTCGTGACCTCGTCACATCACAGCTGTTATAGTCAAACATTAATTTATCACTATTTCTACTTGACGACTACGAAGATGTTGTTCATAATGTCCACCTTGTACCTCTATACATTTGCGACACCGTCTTATCATATCTGAAAGCACGCGTTGCATAACAGTCATTTCGGACTTTATTTTTTCAAAGGCTGCAACTTTACGCATACGCATTTATGCCTCGGTATCGCATGTTTTTTTTTTGGAATACCGTCTGCTTAATCGTACCCCAGAGATAAAAATATAAAGGTGTTAAATCAGGTGACCGCGCCGGCCAGTTGACCGGTCCACCGTGGCCAATCCATCTTTCACCGAATTCAGTATCCAAAAAACTTCTTAGACAACGGGATAAACGCGGTCGTGCTCCATTGTGTTGAAACCACATGCAACGAACGAGGTCTAAATTTATTTCGTCAAGTTATTCGCTTAGTTGTTCTTGCAAAAAACGTCCGTAGTTTTCACCACTCATTGTTTGGTCAAGAAAATACGGACCAAAAATTTTGTCACCTATAATTCCCGCCCAAACATTGATTTTCCATCGGTGTTAAAAGTGGCTTGGTTTATACGAATGCGGATTTGTCGTTGACCATACGTGTTCATTATGGGCGTTAAAAACACCTTTTCTAATAAAAGAGCATTCATCATCATCAAGAGGTTGAAAGAATATCCATTTCATTATAATTTCTATTATTTTTAAATTAAAATTTTCGGAGAATAACTGAGTCTAGATAGGTATAAAGATTTACACAAAAACCTTTCGGAAGCACGCGCCGCTTAGCGGCTTGCTTTGAGTCGGCCGTGTCAGTGACCTCATAACGGCCGTAGACTATTATTTATTCTGTGTGTTAGAACTGGTATAAACCAAACAATGTAAGTTGTCATAGTTATCTAAATAGCTCATATTAGATTACGCGATAAATAAGTGTGCGTAAATATTTATTTTCTAAAAATCGTAACATTTAAGAAAGACGCGATCTCGCGTGGGTACGACGTGCCAGTGCCGGCGCCATTATCTTCAACAGCAACAAGTTCAGGAATTTCAGTCAATTCCGAAAAGCTTAGTGGAATATCTAACTACGGAAACTGGAAGTTTATGATGCGGATGTATTTAGTCCATGAAGATTTATGGGATTGCATCGAAGAATCTGCACCGGGTGTTTCCAAGGTCAATGACAACCACAAACAGCTGCGGGCACTCGCAAAGATATTGTAACGCGCCGAAGTCCACGGCACTAGCGCCATCTAGTATCAAATTGAAGAACTAAACTTTCTAGAAGCTCTACACTCGATCTTTCTGCGCTTGGTCGGTTGGCGCGCGTATTTACTCGAATATTCTGGATGTTTTCGTGGAAAAGCCCTATATAAAGGCGCTGCAATACGCGATTGGGGAAGTATTGAATTTGGCGAGACAATCGAAGCTTCGGAGCGGAATAAAGTGAATCAGTGTGATTAATTATTATTGTTTTTAACTTTAATTAGTGTAAAGTGAATTAAAGTGTTAATTTAGGTAATTCTATCGGCAATTTTTATTGTCACGAACCTCAAGCTCGTAACAATTGGTATCAGAAGTGAGATAAAATCATGCCGATTTTACCTAAGGGGGAAACGGAGGGTGTCCGTACCCGCAGTCAACGCCAGCAGGAGACGGACCAAAGAAGATTTAGTGGTGCAACGCCGCAGACGCACCACGAGACGCTTAAGGACGCCTTGGCCCATGCACTGAAGGTGGAAGTCGTGCGGCAGGATCATCGTTCCCATCGCTTCAGGGAGGTTGCAGCAGCTACAGTTCGCGACCGCAACAAAGGATTCAGCCCTAGGTGCTGTGGTTGTGGGGAAAAGGGCCATCTATGATCCAGCTGCCCTAAGCGAACTGAAGAAAGGGAAGTTGATCGATCTCGAGAGGGTAGTGCAGCTAACGGCAGCGCCTGGCGGTGGCAGCAACATCATTCCCCTCACGCTAGGGAGGTTGCAGCAGTTGGCGACCATAATAAAGGATACAGCCCTAGGTGCTATGGCTATAGGGAAAGGGGCCATCTTCGATCCAGCTGCCCTAAGTGAAACCTACTGAACGATCTCAGAAGGGAAGTGCGGCTAACGTCACCACCCAGCAGCAGCCGGGATACGACTTTACTATCAGACATCGCAGTGGAAAATCTCATGGCAACGCAGATGCATTGTCAAGAAGACCTTGTCGTGAAGATTGGAGACATTGTACTAAGCAAAAGAGTGAGGAGTGGTATCCGTGAGGATGCTCAGGACAGACCACCTCAGCAACGAGTGGAAGGACAGCCTACGACATGCGCAGCAGGAAGATCCGGACATCAAGCCGATTCTGGAATGGATGAAGGCCCGTGCTACCAAGCCTAAGTGGAGCGACGTCTCAGCGATGAGTTCGACCACTAGAGGCTATTGGGCCCAGTGGGACGGCTTGCTGATTCAGAATGGAGTCCTGTGCCGTAAATGGGACAATGGTCGAGGAGACAGCTGTCGTTTGCAAATGGTTGTCCCTAAGGCTAAAGTGCCGAATGTTGTACAGCTGTGCCATAATGGTCATTCAAGAGTCCTTCTGGGAGTTAAACGAACTCTGCTGAAGGTCCGAGAACAGTTTTACTGGGTCCATTATCGTGACGACGCCTTGGTGTCGTACATGTACAAGTTGTGCGGCCGTGCGGGGACCTCAGACACGTAGTAGAGGAGCACCGAAATTGTACAATGTTGGTGCACCATGGGATAGGACAGCCCCTGACATTGCGGAGCCGTTACAGAAAGGCGCAAGAGGGATTCCTAAGATCGTCCATGTGGATCGCCTGGCGCGATATTATGGGGCCGATAATGCTCGGGACGAGCTTGTCTTAGGAAGGGGCAGTGTTACGCGCCGAAGTCGACAGCACTAGCGCCATCTAGTATCAAATTGAAGAATTAAACTTTCTAGAAGCTCTACAGTCGATCTTTCAGCGCTTGGTCCGTTGCCGCGCGTATTTACTCGAATATTCTGGATGTTTTCGTGGAAGAGCCCTATATAAAGGCGCTGCAAAACGCGATCGGGAAAGTATTGAATTTGGCGAGACAAGCGAAGTTTTGGAGCGGAATAAAGTGAATCAGTGTGATTAATTATTAGTGTTTTTAACTTTAATTAGTGTCAAGTGAATTAAAGTGTTAATTTAGGTAATTCTATCGGCAATTTTTATTGTCACGAACCTCAAGCTCGTAACAATATGTTTGATGGTTCAACCCTCGTCTTTTCCCCACGTTAGAAATGCTACCACTGGTTACGAGACATGGAACAACCCAAAGACAGCCTATGAAGACATGGGACTGTGTCGTCGTCTTGGACTCTTACGCACGTTATTTGAGTTAAAATTGGAACAATTTAGTGACATGGAAGCATATATCTTGAGAATCACGGACTTGGATCAACAATTACGAGACATAAACGCTCCATTAGATGATGATTTTTTGTCAGCGTTAATGCCAATCGGTTTACCCTCAGACTATGATCCGCTTATCATGGCTTTAGAAAGTTCGAACATTAAATTGTGCAGTGAAACAGTGAAAAGTAAATTATTACAAGAAAATTTACGTAGAGACTTCGACAAGAGTGAAGGTGCGATGTTTACAAACAAGCCTTCCACAGAAATGGTCAACAAACATACAAAGTGCTACATTTGCAAGAAACCAAATCACTTTGCTAAAACTGTCCAACTAAAACGAATAATAAAATCATTAATAAACGGGTTGAAAGTGAAAAATGTGAGAAAGCTTGGAACGGAACATTATTAACAGCACTAGCTGTGAACATTGACTCGAATGCTTGGTATGTCGACTCCAGCGCTACTTGTCACGTGATAAACAACAAAATCTATTAAAAAATTATGTTGTGGACTCTCCGCGGTTAGTTACAGTTGCTAATAATCAGAAAATGCATAGTGAAGGTCATGGTGAAGTGGAATTATTGTTGAAAGGACAATCTCAAGTTACAAAATTAAATGAGGTTATTTTTGTGCCAGGACTGTCAACAAACCTTATTTCCGTAGGCAAAATAGCTTCGAAAGGACTTGAAGTTCACTTTGACATTGAAAATTGTAATGTTTATTGCGGTAAAATGCCAGTTGCAAGTGCTACAAACGTGAATGGTGTCTATGAACTGGACACAGTGAGTCAACAATCAACAAATGGTCATGAGCTGGCTGCGACATGTCAAACAGTGGCTATGGTCGAGCCACAGATCCCGTCCATGGATGGGAAACGCGCATATGCTATGAATTTGTGTGAAGCGAATCAATCACAGGAGATTCGGTATCGGAGACTCGGACACCTGAACAAGCGAAGTATGGATTTACTGAAACAAGGTATGGCAAATGGAATTATTTACACTTACAGTAAAAATCCTTGTGCGGCATGTATTGAAGGGAAACGGAGCAGAATACCATTCCCAAAACAATCCTATAGTCGAGCCACTGAGAAATTAGGTCTCATACATTCTGATTTATGTGGGCCTATGTCAGTTTCCTCATTTAGTGGTGCCAAGTATCTATTAACATTTATAGATGACTATACAAGGATGACATTTGGTTATTTTATTAAAAGTAAAGATGAAGTTCTGTCTGTATTTGAGCTCTTTAAAAGTTTTGTAGAAAATCAAACTAATTTGAAAATAAAGATGATAAGAACTGACAATGGTCGTGAATATGTGAATAAACATTTCCAGACATTCCTTCAAGAGCATGGCATCGTGCACCAGATGACCGTACCCTACTCTCCACAACAGAACGGGGTTGTGGAAAGGGCAAATCGCACAATTCTGGAGGCCGGACGATGTATGCTACAAGATGCGGGTATAGACCACAGATTCTGGGCCGAGGCTTTGAATACAGCAATCTTTATCAAGAATAAATCACCAAGTAAAGCGGTAAGAGGAACCACACCAGAAGAAAAATGGTCTGGTTTTAAAGTTGATTTATCAATTCTGAGAATATTTGGCTGTGTTGCTTATGCAATGATCCCTGATGAGAGGCGTAAGAAACTAGATGCAAAGAGTAAACAATACATTTTTGTAGGATATTGTAATGAGTCAAAAGGATACAGACTAATTGATCCTCAAAATCTCTCCAAATGCATTAAATCTAGAGATGTGTGCTTCTTGGAAGAAATGATGTATAAAGACTTAAAAATGAATCAGAATAACACTACTACTGATTGTCAAATAAATTTTAACGATGGAATAGAAAATGTTGTGAGAACTAATGATGATAACAATGTCGATTCCTCGCCTACTACAGAGTTATCCGACTCGATGACAACTAATTCAGCTGTTTTCCGAATCCAGCTCTGTGTATGACCCTAATGATGTCACATGGAATCCAGATATGATGACTCAAGATCAGGATTCTAGTTATTATGAAGATATTGATGAAAGTGTGAGTGCTGTAATAGCAATGACAGCAACAACTCATGATGGAGAACCACAGACAATTGAGGAAGCATTATCAGGACCTGAAAAGAACACTGGAGGGAAGCTATTGAAGATGAATATAAATCATTTGAGAAAAATAAAGCTTGGAGATTGATATTACTGCCTGAAGGAAAGAAGGCTGTGCGCTGTAAGTGGGTTTTCAAGAAGAAACTAGGACCAGAAGGTCAGTTACTTCGGTATAAAGCACGTCTTGTAGCAAAAAGTTATACCCAGGAATACGGGATTGACTACAAGGAAACCTACTCACCTGTGGTACGATATTCTACTATACGTACATTGATTGCCCTGGCAGTAAATCTAAACTTACACATTGATCACATGGATGTAAAGACAGCATTCTTGAACGGTGATTTGCAAGAGACTGTTAACATGGAGCAGCCAAATGGATACAAGATAAATGGTAAAGAAAACCATGTATTTAAACTCCATAAAGCTATATATGGGCTTTAGCAAGGCTCGAAGGCATGGTATGACAAGATAGATAACAATAGATCTTCAGTTTAGAAAAACACTCAGTGAGCCTTGTGTTTACATTAAATCAGACAACTCAGGAAATATAATAATATGAGCTTTGTATGTCGATGACATTTTAATTATAAGTAAAGTAACACCAGAAAAGAAAGTACTCAAGGAGAAACTGATTATAAGGTTTGAAACAAAAGATCTTGGCCGAGCTACACATGTATTAGGAATGAGATTAAATCAAAGACAAAATCAAATTACATTGCATCAGAAAAACTATATACAGCAAGTATTAGATCAATTTAATATGACTGATTGTAAGCCTGTAAGTACACCTCTGGAATGTGGCATAAGGCTTGAGAAAGGAGACCAAACTGATATTGATTCCAAGTATAGAAGTCTTGTGGGATATATTTTGTACATAACTGTCTGTACTAGACCAGATATTATGCATGCAGCAAGCCTACTCAGCCAATTTAATAACTGTCATCCTGATACACACTGGAAAGCAGCCAAACGTGTAATACGATATTTAAAAGGGACTATTAATTACAACATAGTATATGAAAAATCCTCATTAAGTGTTACAGGATATGTAGATGCGGATTAGGCTTCTAATCAGCTAGACCGTAGCTCATATACGGGTTATGTATTGAAATTGGGAAATTCAGCAGTGTCATGGAAAAGCCGAAAACAAAGAACTGTGGCCCTATCAAGCACCGAAGCTGAATATATGGCATTGTGTGAAGGAGCAAAGGAGGCTAAATTTCTTAGAAACTTTCTTTATGCATGTTTAGGTAAACATTTATCAGTAACTATGTTCAATGATAGTCAGTCAGCACAAAACATTTGTAAAAGTCATGTTAATCATAGCCGTAGTAAACACATTGATATTAAACATCATTTTGTGCGACAAATTGTAGAAGATAAAATTATAATGTTAAAATACTTATCTACCGAAAATATGCCAGCAGATGTCCTAACTAAATGTTTAAGTAAAGATAAATATTTTTCTAGTGGGGGGTCGCCCTACACTACGCCTACCGGTACGAGGCTACCACTCGAGATCCTTTCTTCCCCATCGGTTATCGGTTCTTCGAGCTATATGGCCGGCCCATTGCCACTTCAGCTTACTAATCCGTTGGGCTATGTCGGTCACTCCGGTTTTACTGCGGATATCCTCATTTCTGAGTCTATCACGCAATTCAGCAGCTATCTAAAATGGAGAATGGTAGTTGATTATAGGCGACTAAATGACATAACTACAGATGACAAATACCCACTCTCTAATATTAACGATCTATTTGACATGCTAGAAAAGAGCTTGTATTTCACTACCTTAGATTTAGCTTCCGGTTACCACCAGATAGAAGTAAAAAAGGATGACAAACCAAAAACAGCCTTCAGCACACCCTTTGGTCACTTTGAATTCAATAGGATGTCCTTCGGCTTAAAGACAGCTCCTGCTACGATTCGGAGAGCAATGGATAACGTGCTACGAGGGTTACAAGGCTTACATTGCCTAGTATATTTAGATGACGTTATAATCTTCTCAAAAAGCCTACCGGAACATGTAGAAAAACTTAACGCCGTATTCGAAAGATTCAGAAAAACTAACCTTAAAGACCAACTTGATAAGTCTCATTTTCTTGGGAAAGAAGTACTTTATCTAGGGCACACTATAACAAGTGAAGGATTTAAACCCAATTAAGGAATTAAGGAATTTCTTAGAAAGGCTTTAGGTTTCTTGTAGGCTACTATAGGAAGTTTGTAAAAGATTTCGCTAAAATCACGAAACTGCTTACGACTTGTAAAAAGAACAGTAAAATAATAATTAATGATGAATACATACAAAGCTTCGAAACATGTAAAAAACTGTTAATTTGTTAACAGTTTACGTACGTTAACAAATATTACAGTATCCAGACTTTGACAAACCATTCATTTTAATTACCGATGCATCAAATTTTGCAATAGGAGCCGTATTGTCACAAGGTACAATAGGAAACGATAAACCTGTGGCACATGCGAGCAGAACGTTAAGTGATACGGAATGTCGTTATAGCACCTTAGAAAAAGAACTCCTAGCTGTAGTATGGGCAGTCAAATATTTTAGACCGTGCATGGTTATATTCGCTTAAGGAACCAAACAGTAAATTAACCCGCTTGAGGTTAAGACTTGAGGAATATGAGTTCAAAATTAAGTACAAGAAAGGCCAACAGAATACAAACGCTGATGCCCTTTCTAGAATAAGAATCAATGTCATAGATGACGATTTAGATTCTATCTTCGTAAATACTGACGATAATGATGAAAGACTTCAAGACATAATTAAAGAATTAATTTCTGAATTCGTAACAATATGTAATAGAAAACAAAAAGAGGATTCAGTTACGTCAATCTCAGATACGGAAAGTGAAGAGCAACCTGAATTGATGGAAATCTCAGATGATGGTGCTACAGCGAACTCCGTATCTAATAGGGAACACGAAGGCATTCCAATTTTAAACGAAGCAATAGACTCAAAAACCGCGTCAAATATTACTCGTAGTTCATTCGTGATTCTCTGATAAATTTTCGGTCAAGGACATGTCTAACAGAAAGCAGCGTATTTTAGAAGTTCATATGCCAATAAATAATAAAACATTAGTTAAAGACTTTCTGAAAGAATATGTTGACTTTAGAAACAAATATTTCATCTATTTCGAAGACCCAGCTTTTATGAAAAATTTTTCAAACGTATTAATTCAATTATATAAGAAAGGAGCTTGCAAACTTTTAATAGATTAAAACATTTAATAAATTAAAACGGCATTACTGGTGGCAAAATATGAAAGAAACAATAACAGCTATAATAAATTCCTGCTAACAATGCAAAAAGATGAAATATGAAAGAAAACCCATAAAACCTCATATTCAATTAACACAGAGTCAAAGTACACCGTTCCAAGAAGTTTTCATAGACCTACTATTCATAGAAAGTAAATATTATTTGACAATTGTTGATGCTTTCATTAAGTTAGGGCAAGCAATAAACATTGAAATAATACTAGTTTTTACGGAATTTATCGCGTATATTTAACTTTTTAAATACCCGACGTTTGGAGAGAATGTGGTCTCTCCTACATAGGACAAACTAAAAGATCAATTAAAACCCGCGTTGAAGAACATATAGCTGATGTGAAGAATCGACGCTCCGGGAATTCTGCAGTCTGTGAACACGTACAGGATCACCCCCGTCACTACATCAGATTTGACAGACCGCAAATCCTCGCTAAAGAACACCGATTCCTTCTAAGGATGATTCGCGAGGCTATTGAAATCAAAAAACATCCTAATTTCAATAGAGAAGATGGCTGGGTGCTACCATCTGCTTGGTATCCTATAATAAATAAAATTAAATCCCAGCCAAAGCATACAACTGCAAGACTTCATGATACCATAAGTTCATACTGTGTAGAGAGGAACAAAAGTTAAATTTTAATCTATGGTAACCGCGGTTAACTATGACATCTGGACGTTGAACATCTCAGTCCTTCCCGTGACCATGGATGCTGTAAAGCTCGTTGAAACGTCGGGTATTTAAAAAGTTAAATATACGCGATAAATTCCGTAAAAACTGGTATTATTTCAATGTGTAGTGTTCGCGTAATATAAGAAATCATCAGGCAATAAACATCCCAAATTGCAGTACCCCTGAAGTTTTAAGAGCCTTAATTAAATACTTTAGTATGTATGGTTTACCACAGAAAATAAATATCGACTTGGGTACAGAATTTAATAACGAATTAATAAAAGAACTTTTAAATTTTTATAAAATAAAGCTCCACATAGGAACACCAAATAACCCTATTTCCATGGCAATAGTCGAAAGATTCCACTCCACCATTAACGAAATATATAGATTAGCTAAGTACGATAAAACAGATCTTGATGCCTGCTCTGTGATGACATATGCGATAATGGCTTATAATAATAGTATTCATTCCGCAACAACCTTTACACCACTTGAAATTGTTTTCGGTACCACCTATTCAGGTAATGTCTTCAATATAGATAGAGAACGTAATTTGATGCAAAAGCTCTTACAAGATCATAGAAAAAATTTCAAAAATTACAGACAGATAAGATTAAGTTTATAGAAAAAAGAGGAGGTGAGGAAGTCCCATAAATTAAAGAAGAGGACGATATTTTTATGAAAACTACTAGAACATGAAAAGCAAAAGATAAGCCACGTTTTGAAAAAGCCAAAGTCATAGGGAAACCGGATCATAATATAATACCCGTTATACTTAATAAGAGACCAACTAGAGTAGCTATAAAAAATATTAAACGTCCTCCACAGGTCGTGGCTAGTACTTCTGGCATTGGCAAAATTGTCTAACGGCCTAAATCTACAGAACCTGAACACCAATCCGGGGATAGCAACTCTGAAAGTTGGGATGGCAGTGATCAAGAATAACTCGTGGACCATTTTGAATACATTAGATTTAAAGTTGGTAGTTGAACAAATAGATATCCTATACCTTTAAACGAGCAATTCTTGTATATATATATATATATATATATATATATATATATATATATATATATATATATATATATATATATATATATATATATATATATATATATATATATGAAACGGAAACGGCTCCAACGATTTTCATAAAATTTTGTGTGCAGGGAGTTTCGGGGGCAATAAATCGATCTAGCTAGGATTTATTTTTAGAAAATGTATTTTAGGCAATGAAAAACTGCTACAATATCGTTAGAATAAGAATGTAAATTTGGCAGTTTATTAATTATTACAAATAGCTTAATTGGTATATTGGGCGGGTCACAAAACCGTAATACCACGGTTCGAGCCCAGACCGACCGACCGAATTTTTTAAATTTTTTTTCAAGTTCCTTTCTTTTTTGAGAAAATCTATTTTTTCAAGCCATTTTTTTAGTATTTTTTAAAAACACGAAAATTTAAATTAAACTAATTGCACTCATGATTTTTTTATTCAAATAACCAGTTCAGTTTTTTTCTATTATGTCGCTAAGATCAAAAAAATATTATTCGTATTTCATGAGTATGTAATTTGTATCTAAATATAATTTCCAAAACACACGGCATTAAAAAAAACCGAACGAAAAATACCGAGCAAAGCTCGGTCAACCGGGTACTTAATACTGAACAATACAAGTGCGTAAGTAAGATTATTAGTAATAATAGTGAAGTTGGAGATGAATAAATATTTTTATAAAATATTTTTTATATTTATATGTGTATTTTTATTTTAAATATATAAGGGTGCCACTAAAATCAGGGTTGAGGTGTTGTACTTCTGATAGATTCCAACATATCCTGAGTGGCTTTCCTTTTTGGAGCAGAGCAGCATTAACGGGTGAATTGTCTTTGTAATTCACCCTCCTTATTCTCTAGTTCTTTATTATTTTTTTTCTTTTTTATATTATTGTTTGCTTTTTTTGTTTTATCATATCTATAAACAAGGAGTGAATGTGCTGTTTCATGATTTCTATGTAATTTTTTTTGTTTTTTGTTTGTATGACTACTTAAATATTATTTGTTTTATGTAATCCACTTGAGTGTGTTGCATGTGCCAAATAAAATCTGTTTCTTTCTTTCTTTCTTTCTTTCAATTTAGGGGGTTAATTAAGCAAGTAGAAAGATCCATAGATTTAACAAATAATAAAATACATCAGATTTTACCTATATCTAAAATAAGTAAACGAGCCATATTTAGTCCTTTAGGTTCCTTAGTTAAAGTTATCTCAGGTAACTTAGACGAAGAAGACGCTAGGCACTTCGACTCACAAATAAGTCAGGTGAATAATAGAGAACATTTGGTCGAACACCGAGTCACTTTGCTACAACAAGCATTTAACAAGCTTGTTAATGCGTCGGAAGACATAAATTCTAATGTCAATCTTTTACCAAATCAGGAAATAGATTCCATACTTCATAAGAAAAGGTCTCTAAAAATGTTGTAACAATAATAAATACTTTATATCAAATTTCGAACAATTTTCGAACAATTTTAGATGTAATACAAGAAATAGAAACAGCTATTGCTTTTAGTAAATTACATACTTTACACCAATCAATCATAAATTCAACAGGACTATTAAATATGTTAATAAATATAGAAAAATATGCCAAATTGATTTACCCGGCAATTAAGGAAAATTTAATTAAATTAGAAAGAAATATAGTAGTTAAATCGTATGTCAATGGGAATAACTTAGTTTTTGTATTAGATATCCCACTAATTGAACCAGACATATACACATACTACAAAATAATACCAATTCCAATATCTAATTGCGATGTTACCCATATCATAATCCTATCATATCCTTTTCTATTGGTGAAAAGATTGAAATACTGATCAGCGGTGAGTCCCTGTGAAGAAATCGACGACGAAAAGTTCTTATGCCCAGAGGAAAGTCTTGCAGAGTATCCAGCTGAAACATGTATTGAACAAATAATGCAGATGAAAACTAACCACAGTAGCTGCCAGCAACATAATATACGATTGGAGAATTTGAAAATTCAGAGGATCTTCAAGAACTATTGGCTACTGTATACCACTAAGTACTTGATAATAACTGAACACTGTCCAGAACATGTACAAAAATAATAAATCATTTATTTTTTTATTATTTATTTTGCTCTTCACAAAGGTATATAATTTCACATTATTTCTTAAATAATACGATTGTAGATAATTTTTACCTTTGTGGGAGACTGGTGTCCATACTAGGGTAATCCCTGTGTTATAGATCACCAGGCCCTCACCATAACGGATAGCACGTATTACATTTTCAAAAATACTACAAGAGAAATACAAAATAGGAAATATTTCAACAAGGAAAGATTCTATATGTTTTTTTTAAGTTATTTCTATATGTATAATAGTGTGAATGTGTACGTGTGTGCGCGCGCACGTCTGTGTGCGTGTGTGTGTGTGTGTGTGTGTTTGTGTGTGTGTGTGTGTGTGTGTGTGTGTGTGTGTGTGTGTGTGTGTGTGTGTTTGTGTGTGTGTGTGTGTTTGTGTGTGTGTGTGTGTGTGTGTGTGTGTGTGTGTGTGTGTGTGTGTGTGTGTGTCTGTGTGAGTGTCTGTGTGAGTGTATGTGTGCACTTATTTGTCTAATTTTTGTTTACATGCATGTTTTGGTAGAGAGTAAATTGACAAAAGTTTATTTAATTTATTATAAAGGTAACCTCCCAGGAAGCAAAAATGCTTATGCGAAAATTTTGTCTTTAGAAGCTTACTGGGACAAACTACATATTTCCTTCTTTTGTCATTATTATAGGAGGACTCATACTGTATAAGAGAATGTTGTAACAGTGTAGTGTGCAATATAAACAGTTTACGAACAGATAAGACATTACAATGTTGATAAAGGTCAGTTGTAGGACAACGGAATGGAAGAGAATTGCTAACTTTCAATAGTGTCCTCTGAGCCTTTTCTAATTGTAATATGGTCGTTTTAGGTGCTCCTCCCCAGATGGTAATGCAATATGTCAACAATGATTGGCACAGTGCAAAATATACCATTTTTCTTACATTAAAATCTGCAATACGACGTAGATTTTTAAAAATATAAATTAACTTAAGTATCCTTGTACTTAAGAGGCCAATATGAAGGTGAAAGCTTAGGGTGTTATCTATCATTACGCCAAGATATTTTATGCAATTCGTTCTAGACAGGGTAGGACAGGAGCAAGGGCTTTCAATTTGGGAGCAACAGTGAGCTGTAATGTGAAAGTATTCTAGCTCAGATACATTGATGTTTTGGGTAGTAAATGCTATGTATTTTGTTTTTTCGACATTTAATGTAAGTTTAGATTCTTTTATCCATTTAGTTATTAAATCGAACCCATTTTGTGCGAAGTTAAATACCACAGACCATGTATCTCCCTAGAAAAGAAGAGCCGTGTCATCCGCAAAGGCAATGATCCTCCCATTGCGAATTTTTAGATTATATAGTGTATTAATATATGTAAGAAATAGCGTGGGACCAAGCACACTACCCTGTGGTACATCATATGATTTGGGAAGGTCATCACTGTAGCAACCACCAATCCTTACCCTCTGATATCGATCCGTTAAGTAGTCAGAGAAAAGTTTCAGCTGTGTATTTCTTATTCCAAGATCTTCTAGCCTATTGAACAAGAGCGGGCCGTAAACTGTATCAAACGCTTTAGCTAGATCAAGGAATATAACAACTACTTTCTTTTTACGGTCGAGGTTTGTAACAACGAAATCTGTTAGTTCATGAACTGCATCCTGAGTTGGACGTTTTGATCATGTTTCTCTAAGTAATTATTCAAACGCTTGTTGATCACTTTTTCAAGAATTTCTGACATAGTGGGAAGAATGGAAATGAGTCTATAGTTTTTGACACAGCCCACATCACCGCTCTTGTAAATAGGGTGAATTTCAGCTAGTTTGAAACACTTGGGGAATTTACCAGTTTTAAGGGAAAGGTTACATATATTTGTAATGGGAGAAACTAGTAAATGTCTATACCTTTTAGAAATAAAGTAGAAATAGTATCTCTACCTACGCTACAATCAGATTTCATAATAATAATTGTCCCTATTTCATGTTCGTCCGTGTCAATAAGTACCATGGAGTGTTGATATATTTTTGTAGGAAAAAATGCTACGAGTGTTTTTATTAACGTGATATTTTTCCGCCAAAATTTACCTATGTTTACAAAAAATGAATTGTACTGTACAAAACACCAAGTGCAAGGCACGTATATAATGATACCTAATCAAGAATGCAGAACACAGGTTGGAGACACATTCATCAACGCTCCAAGGTATTGGTTGGGCTGAAAAGTTCGTATCGTCTCTATGAGATGGCGCCACTAGATAAAAATCCATATCATTTTTAGGTAGTACCAACCTTCTAAAGAAGCGTGTATAAATTTGACAGCTGTCTGATTATTAGTTTGTGAGATACAGCATTTTGAGTGAAGCAACTTTAGTTATTTTGAAAAAAATGGATAAAAAGGAATTTCGTGTTTTAATGAAACACTATTTTTTGATGAAAAAAAGTGCTGCTGATACCAAAAAGTGGCTTGATGAGTATTATCCGGACTCTGCGCCGGGCGAAGCAACCATTCGTAAGTGGTTTGCCAAATTCCGTACAGGTCATATGAGCACCAAAGACGATGAACGCAGTGGACGTCCAAAAGAGGCTGTTACGGACGAAAACATAAAAAAAATCCACAAAATGATTTTGGAAGATCGTAAATTGAGGTTGATTTATATAGCTGGCACTCTAAAGATATCAAAGAAACGTGTTGGACATATCGTTCATGAGTATTTGGGTATGCGAAAGCTATGTGCAAAGTGGGTGCCGCGCGAGCTCACAATCGACCAAAAACAAGAACGTGTCGATGCTTCAGAGCAATGTTTGGAGCTGTTCAACCGCAAAAGAAGTAAATTTTTGCGTCGGTATGTGACAATCGATGAAACGTGGATCCACCACTACACTCCGGAGTCCAGTCGGCAGTCATCTGAATGGACTGCTTGCGATGAACCGAATCCAAAGCGTGGAAAAACTAAACAGTCGGCCGGTAAGGTTATGGCGTCCGTATTTTGGGATGCACATGGAATAATTTTCATCGACTATCTTAAAGAGGGAAAAACCATCAACAGCGACTATTATATAGCGTTATTGGAGCGTTTGAAGGACGAAATCGCAAAAACGGCCCCATTTGAAGAAGAAGAAAGTGTTGTTTCATCAAGACAATGCGCCGTGTCACAAATCGATGAAAACGATGGCAAAATTGCATGAATTGGGCTTCGAATTGCTTCCGCATCCACCGTATTCTCCAGATTTGGCCCCCAGCCACTTTTTCCTGTTCTCAGATCTCAAGAGAATGCTCGCTGGAAAGAAATTTAAAGCCGATGAAGAAGTAATCGCCGAAACAGAGGCCTATTTTAAGGCTAAACACAAATCGTACTACAAAAATGGTATTGAAAGGTTGGAAGATCGCTATAATCGGTGTGTCGCCCTCGATGGCAACTATGTTGAATAATAAAATCGAATTTTGCCAAAAACATGTGTTTTTCTATAAAACGATACGAACTTTTCAGCCCAACTTACTTTGCGAATATCAAACTTCAGCTTCCCACAATCGAGATGCCAACCGTACGAGAGGATGACATCAAGAAAGAAGCATAAGAGTTAGATTTAAGAAACGTGGACTTCAGTGACATTAAAGAACTAATAAATAGTGCTAAATTCAGTGATAACGAAATAAATACAAAATTCTTAGTAACAAGTGAAATCGGTGTATGGACTATAAGTTTATATCTCATTATAGTAATCTGTATAGTATTTACCATTTTAAATTCAAATTATGTTATCGAAATTCTTAAAAATTAAAAATAATTCTCTCTTGAGGGGGGAGGAGTTAAGGCTTAGCACCCCTGCCAAATTTCATTCGTTCGCACATCATCAGCAATCCCATCTGGGTCAAGCGTATGCAGTAAATAAGCTTAGTAAATAGTTTTGTTGCATATAATTTAAGTATAAATAGACAATTGTAATCAGTTAATATCGAATATTGTAGTAATAAACTTCTTACTGTAACTCTGTCAAAATAAATAAATATATTTTTTATTGAAGTCTGGTTCATCATCTTAATTCGTGCGTTCGCGACCGGGTGGTCCCGAGCAAGATGTCTATGATGGTATGCTATGTCCACGATGGTGTTGGGGCTCGCAGAACCGGTTTGACTCTCGCTGCCAGGCAATACGGGCCGGGGAGTACGAAAGGCTGTGACGTCAGGAACAATAATTTATAATGAAGTATATAATATTTAGAAGTATTTAATATATATAGAAGTATATAATATATATGTGTATATATTATATAGAAGAATATAATATTTATTAAATTTATTAAACACACATTGATTTTCCATCGGTGTTGAAAGTGGCTTGGTTTATAGGAATGCGAATTTGTCGTTGACCATACGTGTTCATCATGAGTGTTAAATACACCTGTTCTTACAAAAGAGCATTCATCCGTTAAAAGTACGTGGTTCAAAAACTCAGGATCTCCTTCAACCTTATCATGTAAACATCTACAGTAATCCATTCTCGGCTTGTAGTCGTTGGGAAGAAAACACTGAACTCGACGATAATGATACGGGTGCTGACCATCATTTTTAAGAGCTCTCCAAGTGCGCATACGGTTCACACCTAGTTCACGTTCTACCGAGCACGTGCTCCACGTCGCATCTTCCTCAAACATGTCGAGAATGTGCTCCTCGATGTAGTCGTCATACATCTTCGTTACAGGTTCGGTTCATACAGCTTCCTGAATCTGTACATTGTTGATCACGGCCGTGCACACTGCCAGTATTGTACATATGAATGTGAAGTCGTTATAATGTCATCGCCGACGGCAATTGTATATTTCGTGGAGTAGCAATGCACTCCCCGTAAAGTCTTAGTGCTGCTGCATAATTGCAGTTACATTTCCCGAGACACATCAACCTCGTTTGAGTAAGACATCGACATCACACAAGTCACTCACGACGGAATATTAATTTGGTAAATCAAAACACAACCGTCAATATCAGTGCTAACGCGCTACTGGTGCTTGATGCTTGTTTGCATAGACGTGGCAAAGCTATTTTACTCAATAACATGATTTCGATATTTTCTAAATCGATAAAAAATTTCGTGATTTTATGTTATTTTTTAATAATAGTTATTATTTATTTATTTACTTCAGACAGCGTCCGTAAGTGTTGGAAATAAAATTATAACAAGAAATATTTAAAAATTGTGTTATAAATCCACACAATAACAAATACTTAAACTATTATGATGCTGTGTTTTTCAAAATCTAATAATTAGCATTTTATTTATCAACCGACGATAAACAATAACCACTGAATTGTGACAACATTTTATGTTTATAAAACTTCCCATGTTTTAAATACTACTACCAAATATTAGCACAGAATAAATAATTGATACGACGACCACGAAGATGTTGTTTAATATGTCCCCCTGTCACACATTTGCGACACCGGCTTATATGTTTTATCGACCGACGATAAACAACACTTATTTTTATTTTTATTCTTGATCACTGAATTGTGACAAAATTTTATGTTCATAAAACTTTCCATGTTTTTAAATATTACTACTAAATATTAGCACAGAATAAATAATAGATATTGAATCAAAATTAGCTAATCGCCATAAAGTGGACGCTACTTTTCACTCGAAGAGTGGAGTTTTTTTGGGTTTTTCCTAGTACCTAAGTCCTTCGTCGGCTTTCGTTTTTGAGTTTAAAAAAGCGTGCAAAACGCCGCGTATATTACCTATTAACTTTGTTTTGTTTATTATATTCTAGCAATAAACGAAAATATGAATTTATTTAAAAAAATATTACTACCTACTACATATTCTTTATCGAATAATATTTCATATGAAAAATACATACTAAATTTCACCTACAAATAGTTGCAAATTTGGAATTAATCACGATATTTTATGCATGAAATAACTTTTTTGAATATCGTAGATCTACTTAGCAACAAAGTGGAAATTTATAAGTATTCAATACTATGTGTATTGGTGTTGAAATAATATCCATTTCATTATGATTTCTATTATTTTGAAATTAAAATTTTCGGATAATGATTGTGTCTAGATAGGTATAAAGATTTACGTCGGGTCAAAAAATCAATTATTGATTTTTCCTTCAAGAAATTCTCAGTAGCTGCTCGGAGTCAGAAAGTTGGAGGTGTCTCACCCTCGTGCCTCAGAAAGCACGTGAAGCCGTTGATCCTGCGCCCGATCTCTCTCCGTTCGTATCGGTTTACCGTCCAATCGGATTATCAGAGCAAGGGAATAGAAAGTGCACCTGTGCTTGCACATACAATTGGGCACTATAATCCTGTCCTGCGCCGGGGGCTAGTCTCCGTTAAGAATGGCCGCCGTGACCGGCCATTCTTAACTTTTATATATATATATATATATATATATATATATATATATATATATATATATATATATATATATATATATATATATATATATATATATATATATGTATAAGTGTATAATATATAAAGAAGTATATAATATGTAGAGTAGTAGTAGAGTATATAATATATAATATCTTGGTATGCAATGTTATTGATTCAAGTTGCAAAAATAATTTTTATTTTTGATAAAGAGATATATGCCTAATTATAGTCTTTATTTGTATTTGATTCAAAGCTCTGTTTTACATTAAATTTAAGTGACAAATGAACTAACTGTACACATGATGTAAAGTTGTTACTGAATGGAAACCTGCAACGAACTTCAAACAAAGGTTACAGATGCATTTAAAATTTTGAAGACTAAGATGAGATCTCTCTATACCCTGCACATCGGAACATCGCAGTGAAAGTATTGCCATTTTGAAGCAGCAATAGATAAGAGAGCGGTACTACACAGACGGACTTCAAGACGGAAAAGGAGTTTTACCACAAAGTATAGGTATTCGAATTTGTATATCCTTGTAATATAATATAAAATAAGAAAAAAATGTATTAAGAAATAATATAATATAAATAAGAATAAAACGAGGTAATAAAAGTTAAGATAACAGTTTGATTAACAGCATCATGATGGGCTGTAAGGTATTCCATCTAGATCCATGGAGTGACCTGTATCTGTACCCATATTTATTTGGAATTGATTCCAAGTGTCGGTGCGCTACAAAGTTAACTTTTTTTAGGTAAGTTAAGAGCTTTAGTTCGCATATAAGTGAAGTAAAGTAATAGCATTTTTAATGTTGTTGTTGCTGAGAGGAGTTCGACTAAATATTTTTTGCATTATTTAAATATTAGAAAATTTAATAGTTATGCGAGATTACTTATGAAGTTTTGGTCACCGAGGCAATGATAAACCTGCGTTTAAGGATCTATTAAAGATGTTAAAAATAAATAAGCTATGATCCGCAAAAAAAAAAAAAAAAACTCGTACCTGACACCATTAACAGCGATCTTTACTAATGGAATGATGTTAGACATGATGTGTATAATAGTCGTATCAGACAAGAATTGGACACTACTACACCAGGGAAAACACTTTACTTCTAACGAGGCATCATCAGAAGAGATAGGATCTGCGATGGCCGAGCTGCCATACATAACGGTCAGTTTTACAGAGTACATTCTATTAAGATAATAGATTTTCATAAAGTTAGGCCATTTTTATTAAATAATTATGATTTACTAATTTAGTGGCGCGCGCGGGATTCGAGACAAGCTATGAGTCGCTAACTAGTTACTCCTGTATCATGAATAAGGAGATTGTAGGTTTAATTAATTCATGTGATAAATGATTGAAAAAAAACTATCTTTAAGTATTGTAAAATAAAATATTTTGTAATAGTGTCTGATACTAAGAAAGGGTACCAATTAATATGATGTTCGTAATTTGACATTTTGTGTACCGTTGACTTAACTCTCGAAGGTTATTTGAAATTTTCTACTTTGTCGGGTGTTTAATTTGTTGCTACGGTTCAATGTTCTTAGTATTTCATGTCGATGTTCGTATCTGGAAGCAACAACATAGAGGTTATAAGAGTTCACTTGCACTTAGTTTTTTTTTCAATTAATCTAATTTTGCCCATAGTTTCGTGTTTCATTTTAACTTATTTTTAATTTACGTTCGTATAATCCACTGTGTAATATTACTTAGTACTATTATTCAGCTTCTGCAGAAATGCTGCTGCGATCGAATGTTAGATTCGTATGTGTGACATTTTAGTTTGCCAACCATATGACTTATCAAAAGGCATGACTTGATTTGGCGCTTTGCTACTGCAGATTATCCGTGTCCGTATATTATATTTATTACTTTTAAAAATAAGGGTGACAAATTAACAAGCACACAGTACATCTGATGGTAAGATTAAGAATGAAAATGGAGATGAGCTGTCACCCCTTGGGACTAAAAATGCCTTGACTACACTAAAAAGTGTCACCGGTTCTGTGAGCCCAACATACGAAAAACAGCAGCATTTAGCTGTTAATTTTTGCTGGTATTTTGTGCGTGGTCCCTCCCCGGATGAGACGACCCATTCGTGCTACAACCAAAATATAGCTGCAGCATGCTTCTACCACGTAAAAATTATTAACTTTTATTTATTATAAAATGTTGACATTTATTTATTATTTCCTAAATCATAGATATTTTTATGACTTAATTATTTTACTACTACCACTACACCATACCATACCGTGGCTGTCGTAAGAGGCGACAGAGGGAGACGGGCAGGAGATAGGCAGCGGCATCTTCCTAACAAGTGGCAACTATGGCAAATATCCACCCATGAATAACGACGCAAAGACTAGGCCCCCGGTCCTCGGCGGCCCCGCTATTCCTGGCTAAAGTGGCGACCACGGTAACAGCGGGCCACGGGGTGCTAAGAATCTCCGGTGAAGGTTCGGTTGCCACCTACAACGACTCGACCTGGCAACATATAACGCACGCACCCTGAGGACTGACGAGAAGATACTGGAGCTGAAAGAAGAGGTAGACAAGTTGCGCTAGCATATTACTGGATTATCCGAGGTCCGAAGAGAGGGGGAGGACATGGTAATCCTTGAGTGCGGCTACTTGTTTTATCGAGGGGAGGGCAATCATCTGTCTCAAGGCGATGTCGGATTTATCGTCTACAAGTCTCTCGTCAACAACATTGTAAAGATTGGAAGTGTGTCGACGAGGGTCGCGTACCTGATACTCAGAATCACCAAACGGTATTCGCTGAAGGTCGTACAGGTTTACGCATCAACCTCGGCACATCCCGATGAAGAGGTGGAGGAAATATACCAGAGCCATGCATTCCTCCAAAACCCACTAAACGGTGTTGATGGGAGACTTCAAAGCAAAACTAGGCACAAGAAAAAGCGGTGAGCTGAAGATAGGGAAATTTGGAGTAGGGCAACGAAACCGTAGGGGCCAGCAGCTGGCCGACTTTATGGAGAAAGAGGGACTCTTTATGATGAACTCTTTCTTCCAGAAGCGGCCCCACAGGAAATGGACCTGGTCGAGCCTCGACGGTTCGATAAAAATGAGATTGACTTCATTATGACGACCAGACGCCAACTGTTCACCGATGTCTAAGTGATCGCAAGGGTGAAAACTGGCAGCGATCATCGGTTAGAGGTACACTGAACCTTAACGTTAAATTAAGTAAGGAGAGGTCATGTCTAATGAAGTCAACGCTCCGTCCCCCTTGTGCTCTAATCCAGAATCCCGACACCTTTCAGCTCAAGTTACGTAACTGCTTTCAGTGCCTAGAAGATCGCAATGCAGTGGACGATCTGAATGACAAGCTCGTGGAAACTTTCCATGCGGTCGGAACTAAGTTCTGCAAAACCCGCCGCAGAAGCACACAAATCACTCTCCAATCACACACTTAATCTCTTGGCTATTAGACGGGAGATGAGGCTGCAATCGCCAACAGATTTGACAGCATACAGGCAACTGAACAGACAGATCTCCAAATGCATGCGGCGAGACTTACGCAACTTTAATATTGCTCGTATTAAAGAAGCAATCGGGTGCAACCAGGGCTCCAAAGTCTTTGCCAGAGATCTGTCTGCCAGTAAGAGCCAACTGTCAAAGCTGACGACTGAGTGTGACAGCATCGTTTCCGGGACACCTGAGATTCTGAGTGAAATGGAGAGGTTCTATGGGCAGCTGTACACATCATCGTCGAAGCCACACGCAAGTGTGAGTAACGATCCAAGAACAAATCTTATCCGACACTATTCCGATTATGATCAGATTGACGTCTGGAATGGACGTCAGTCTAAGCGAGATTTGAATGGCTCACCAGCACTTTAAAAACGGCAAGTCCCCGGGCAAGGATGGAAATACACCGGAGCATATGAAAGCGGGTAGTAAACCGGTACTTGAATTCCTTCAGAGGCTCTTTAATTCCGTCCTCCATGGTGGCACCACACCAGAGGCGTGGAGCAGAATTGCGGTGGTCTTATTCTTCAAGAAAGGTGACAACGCCCTCTTGAAGAACTACAGACCGAAATCCCTTCTGAGCCGCGTCTACGTGCTATTTTCGAGAGTCATTACGAATCGTCTCGCACGCAGACTCGACGACTTCGAGCCTCCCGAACAATCAGGTTTCCGAAAAGGCTTCAGTACCATAGACCACATACGTACCCTTCGGCAAATTGTACAGATGTTTGAGAGTACAATCTGCCACTTTGCCTGGCGTATGAAGACTATGAGAAAGCCTTTGATTCCACTTTTGCGTTGTATTTTGGGTGGTGCTACAGTCTCTTCAGCGGTGCCAAGTTGACTGTCGGTATAACGAAGTGCTGAAATGTTTGTACAGTAAGGATTACGATGGCTATCCGAGTATAGAACCAGAGTACGAAACCTATTCAACTGCAGAGAGGTGTAAGACAGGGTGACATTATTTTCCCGATACAATTCACCGCTGCATTGGAAGACGTTTTCAAGCTACTGGACTGGAAAGGATATGGTATTAACATCAATGGCGAGTAAATCACTCACCTTCAATTTCCCGACGATATAGTCCTTATGGCAAAATTGCTGAAGGACTTAAGCACTATGTTCAATGACCTCAATAGTGCCTTCCAACGGATAGATCTTAAGATGAACATGGACAAAACAAAGATCATGTTTAATGTCCATGTCACACCTATGCCGGTCGTTGTTGGGAGCACTAAACTCGAAGTTGTTGACGAGTACGCTTACCTGGGACAAACATTCCGACTAGGTAAGTCCAACTTTGACCGAGAGGTCAATCGACGAATTCAACTTGGCTGGGCAGCGTTCGAGAAATTACGACACCTCTTCTCATCAGGTACACCTCAAAACCTGAAAACTAAGCTGTACAACCAGTGCGTGTTTCCAGTGATAACCTACGGAACCGAGACGTGGTTCTTTACTGTTCGCCGTATGAGGACGCTCAAAGTCGCTCAGCGAGCTATGGAGAGGGCTATGCTCGGAGCTTCTCTGCGTGATAAACTTAGAAATGAGTATATCTGCATTAGAACCCGAGTGACCGATATAGCCCAACGGATTAGTATGCAGAAGTGGCAATGGGCCGGCCATATACCTCGAAGAACCGACAACCGTTGGATAAAAACGGTTCTCGAGTAGCAGCCTCGTACCGGTAGGCAAAGTAGTAGGGTGACCCCCCAGTAGATGGAGTGACGACCTGGCAGGACATACAGGAAGGTAAGGAGGATGCAGGTGGCTCTGGACCGTGTTTTGTGGCATACCTTGGGGGAGGCCTATGTTCAGCAGTGGACTTGTGAAGGGCTGTAATGATGGTGATGAATTAATTTATTTTCCTAACATATATACGTAGCTTACATAAAATACAAATATTAATAATTTACATGCAACAATAAGGTTTAGTGGCAGCGTAACAAAATCCACCACCCAACATCTTCCTGTGGGTGGGCAGGCAACTATGGAAAATTCCAGTAAAATATCATGGTTTCAGTCAGATGGCGGTACCTGGTTTACATCAGGTGTGAAATACTTAGACTGGCAATAGAGAGCAGATTTCATATGTACGAGACGTTTTTAATGCGATTTCCAATCTATTTGAAAAGCATATCAATTAAGGCCTCTCTTCCCTGCTATTAAAATACTCACATCAAGCTGTGGACTTTGCGAGTTGAAGAGGAAAAAGAAGGCATGGCAAGGCAATATTTTTACTGTTTATTCGTGGTTATTTCGTTTGCAGTAAAATAGTTTCCAATTTCCTACACTCGTCATAAACAGCACAGTAGCATTAAGCTGCTATTTCTTGCTGTTATTCGAGAAGAATAGTAGAGTGAACTTGCCTGAGTGAGACTATCTTTATTTCCCAAATATCTAGGTTTAGATATTTTTTTATTTTATGGGAGATGAAGCAAACCAGCATACGGATCACCTAATAGTAAGTGACTACTACCGCTCATAAACAACTGCAAACCAGGGGAATTGCTGGTATGTTGCCAGCCTTTTAGAAAGGGGTAGGCTCTTTTTTGAAGGTCCGTACTATAGGTCGTATCGGTCCGGAAAATCGCCGGTTGTAAGCTATTCTACAAAGAGGTTGTACGCGGAAGAAAACTCCTAGTGAAATAAACACTGGTGGACCACCGAGCATCCAGATGGTGTAGATAGTAACGGGAGTTTTACCGCGATGTGCGTTCATGAAATATTGCGCCGGAATTAATCCAAACAATTCCTTAGAGCACACCCTTGGTAGACGCAAAAGAAAATGCAAATGCAAATGTTGGCAGCGCGAGTGAATCAAGCCAATCGTTAGGGACTCGGTCGTAGACAATTCAAGTTGCTCTGCGTTGGATGCGGTTAAGTGGAAAGAGCTGACACTGGGGAGTCCCAGCCCAGAGTTGGGAACAGTATTCCATGTGACACCAAACCTGTGCCTTGTAGTGACTGTGACATTCCGCGACTTTGTTCAGCAAAGACTCGACAACAGACACAAGTTTGTTCCGATACTCGGGGACTTTTTCCCGATAAATACTGCCACGGCCTCACTCGGCATCCTCACACGGCATCACTAGTGCTGTCATCCGCATAGCAATCAATGTTACTGGTTTGAAGCATATCATTGATATGCAGAAGAAACAGCGTTGGATAGCATGCAGCCTTGTCAAACTCCAGCATTATTTAGCTTGTAATCAGAGCATGCATCGTTTACAACTACCTTGATGCTCCAATTTGCAAGAAAGCTTGTGATCCAATTGCACAATTTCTTAGGAAGCCCATAGGAAGAGAGCTTCGAAAGAAGCGCTTTGTGCCAGACCCGATCGAAGGCCTTCACTGTGTCCTAAATAACGTCCAATACCCCTGGATTCTACTGCCTCCGCTCATCTATGAGTCAAGTAGACCAGTTGATCGACCCTGACGAAAACCGTACTGGCGATCACCTATCAGCTGGTGTTCCTCAAGGTTCACAAGGAGATGATGGCGATAGGCCCATAGTTAGACCCTTCCCTGTTTTAGGGATTGGGTTGACATAAGCCGTCTTTCATGATTTCGTGACTATGCTAAGGAGTTGGAGTATCAGATAAAACGCGTTAGAACCCGTGCCAACTCTGGAGTACAAGTCTTCAACATGATTGGAGGGATTACGTCAGGCCTACTGGACTCGTGGATATCTAGTGAGAAGAGTACTTTGCGAACCGACCGCTATGTGAACCGCACAAATATATTCGATTTTTCTTTAAGTCCTCAGAATTGCAATTTTCTTCACGCCGATTTTCTTGACTACCAAGCATCTAAGTAATCAGCATATTAACTATCTAATTATTGCGGGCGGGAATAATAAGTTTGCTCCCATACTGGCGAGCATTTAAAATACTACGGCACTCATAAAAATCTTATTTATCGTTAAAATAATTTTATATAATATATCCTATAAAATAAAAACATATAAATTGTATTATTTTCCATAAAATATATAAATATAAATTTATAGACGAGAATATAAAATTATAGACGAGATTACTGCAGACAACAGACATTTTTATATTGACGACAATTTATATATTATGGTTGTAGTACGAATGGATTGGTTCGACCGGAACAGGACTACGCTCTTACAGAACACTATCGTAAAATATCAGCTTAATGCTACTTAATTTTTTTTTTGTATGGTAAGTGTATAAAACCGAAATACTTTTAATGGAAACGAGATATTCCACCTTAGTGCTCATGGGTGACAAAGCATATGTATTTTGAATTAAAGATAAACGTAGATGTCTATGGGCGCAGAATCCACTAACCATCAGGTGGACTATGTGTTCGTATTTCAACCATATTCTATTAAAAAACACCCATAACACTTTTCAAAAAAAGAACGCTAAATGTGCGCCTCTGAGGACCAAAATAAAATACCTCGTAGCCTGCGAGACTGACTCCTTATATACTTCAGACCGTGAATAGCACTTGTTGCTATACAGTACGAAATAGGTATGAGGATACCTACCCAAATGTACCTTACCGTCATTACTCGGGATAAAATCTAGTCATGAATAACTGTTGCTAAGGATATGTCTTAGGGGTCTATTAGGGCGAGAGCAAACACAACAGCACTCTACAGTCCGTAATTTAATCTTCTCGATTCTCGATGAGCTTGTTGTGTGGCGACCAATACAATTAGAAGCTTACTCTCAAGGAAATTGTATATTTAGATATTCCTACAATTCTAGTATGCAATGAGCTAGTTTGCTAATAACATCTATTATTATGTATGTATTGTATTGTATCTTTAATCGATTCTTAAAAAAATAATTTATAAAATCCTTTAAATTTTAGAAATTTTAAGAGAATGATTGTTGTCTGGGAATAAATTGTTTTATAACGCCATGTTTTTGACTCCACTGACTGTTATTATATAAATTTACAGCTTATACTAGTCTCAATGGGCACAAATTTCTAAGAGGATTTTGAGAAATTTCGTCTACTCAGTTTTGCTCCAGTGGTAAATCGGCACTTAAAATTGCTATATCGAATTTTTGTTGGTGCCGAAGTTGATTGAAGCCGGCAACTCAGCCGGCGGTGAGCAACACCTAATATTAAATTAAATTGCGGCGAGTGCTTACCTCCTGAGCTACAACGGCTCTATGTAATTAATGGTATTATATAAACAAGTGTGATTTACAATTATAAGTATTAAAATAACTCTATGTTACTTCAAAGCAACGTGACATTAATTTGCTTTTTCGCTGATCACTGTATTTACTTTTCTAAACAGTTTCCTTTTTTTACCTAGTTTTTCCCTAATTTGTGAAAGTTGTATGTATATGTGAACTGTACGGTGAAACGTATATATTTTACAATAACTTATGTTTATTTAACTTTGCAAACGTAGCAGTCTTAATAACACATCAATTTTGTGCTCCAGTACTCGGCGAGCATTGCACTTCAATCATCTATATCACTCAGTCGTTTCCTTATAATATATTACCATATCAAATTGATGTCATATAATAGCAAGCTTTATGTCATCTGTCATCAATTGTGGGAATCACACCCTACATTTATTTGTCCTTCGAGCATACGAACAAGCTGGATATTTTGACCATCCTTCGTACCTTTGGTCAAGCGTGCGGGAAAGTCAAAGTGGGACCTCGTGTCGCGTGTATAAATATTGCCGAACATCGCGAGTTTCCGTTTGAGGACAGTTCATTGAATTTACAAACTAAGTTTGTAATTTTATTGACTATCATATACTGTCAAATTGTAATATTTTATCATATATAAACTATGCATCACAGAAGATTTTTATCATACTAAAACTGAAAGGTGTAATGACAATCATTTATATCATCATTTATATATTAAAGACCACACATTGTACCTAAACTAAGTTTTATTAAGTACTATCATTAAAAAGAACTGTGAAGTGAGGTACTAGTGTACTCCTGCATCAAGCTCAACTTACATCGTTGGCAGCTAAGAGCTGACCCGGGTGCTACCGCTCTGCTAATCGTCGAGTATCGAGTAAGATCTTTTTAATTTATTTGATTTTCTACTTTGCTGAATCAACTTTTCTCCTCATAGCTTTGATAAGTTATTAGTACGTCAGAGCGAACTTATCGCCGAAACAGTGCGCATCGGAGGAAATTTTAGCAAAGATAGCTCTAGTCACAAGATCGGAACTATATTGACAAGATCCGAGCGTTAGGTGACTTGTGGAAAGAATTCAAAGTCAATGACGGAACCCTCGCAAGTGACGAGGATAAGCGGTATAATTACTTCACAAAAACATATTTCATCATCAAGGAGTACTATGAATCTACGAGGCGTTTAATATCCACGCATCTCTCTATAACACCTACCCATAAGCCCAGCACACAGCCCCGGTGATTAGCGAGCAATCAAAAATATTATTTGAAGTGCCGAAGATATCGATGATCGACAAAGCTACCGTAACCTTCGGAGAAGTAGAGGAATCATTGTCGCAACATAGAACATACGGGAATTTTATATACTTTCCGAGCCCTTAGATGAGTTAGATTTATCAGAAAAACGGGAAAACGAAGTCTAGCTGAAGACCTAGACGAACGCTTGCTACTTATCGATGAATTGCATTTACGAATTGACAATATCCTACCAGACCAGGACGAATAATACAAAAACGAATATACACAAGTTGAAAAAATTTATATCAATAACGATATAAATCATTATTGATATTTTAATAATAAACGGCAATTAAATAAAACGCTAACCTCAACTCTTCATTTAAATCATTCAGCCCCCAACATAGAGATACCAACTATCAATCATAAATAATTTTGTCATTCCACGGCTTATTGGAGACACATGAGACCCATTTAAACTTCATAGATTTTGTTATGCATCAGAGAAGGCTTACGCTTGTTCTGTTTACGTGGTTTTGAAAAACAATAAAAGCGAGTACACATCAAGATTGATAACCACACAAGAATAATTAATAAATTCATACAGCTTATGAATAAAACTGTTGATCCATTAGCTATCGAAGATATTAAAATCGACGCTTGGATTGACTCCATGGTGGTTTTGGGGTGACTCCAAGGAGGCTTATCAAGATGAAAATAGTTTGCGGCTAACAAATTTAAGCAGATATTAGAGATCGTTCCATCAATATCATGGCGCCACGTGAAATCTGATGACCATAACACAGCTGCTTTGTTATTCTTTGTGGTGGCAAGGGCCAGAATAGCTACCTAAATTCAACAGTGATGAGATCATTCCTATCACCTACCCAACCCTATCATATACACACCCGTTACCACTTAAAATTATTACTTTAAACTCTTAATTTTACATTTTTATTACACAAGGTACTAAGAATTTAATAAAAAAGCACACGTCTAAACGATACTGTCAAATGGGGAGAATTTATTAGATTTGATAGACCACAAATCCTCACTAAAGGACACCGATTTCTTCCAAGGATGATTCACAAGGCTATTCAAATTAAAAAATACATCCTAAATTCAAAGGAGAGACACCTGGGTGCTACCACCTGCTTGGGATCCTATAATTAATAAAGTTAAATCCATACTTCAAGACTTCAATCAGCTTTAAATAAATAAAAAAACTTTCACAAGATCTTTAATTTTTAAAACTGAAAACAAGAAAAAAGTCTTTTTATACATCAATAAACTCTGAACAATTATAGAGCGAAAAAAGTGAGGACGCAATAGATCAATTATCATAATAATTTAAATACAGAATCACAGACTTTACCTGCACATAATAAAAAAGTGTCCCTAATCTAGAATTCAGATAAGTCACATAACAAAATAACGTTTTATCGAATTTTGATACTGTAAATTCGAGGATTTGCCTCGCTTTTTCGACTTATCACAAATTTGTGTACACACAAAGCTACTTTAATATTCAATAATTCAATAAGAAGAAAGTCAATAATTTATACAATGAAGGGTAAATTTTAACAAAAAGTTTTCACCATAATGAGTGTAACGTAAAATATTGACTTTCAATGAGAATTATTTGTAATCTATAAAAAAATATTCTATTCTATTCTATTCTATCACTTTCCCTACAACCTATCACAAGTGCTCTGCTGAACATAGGCATTACCTAAAGGTTACATAAACTAAGGTCCTCAGTCACCTACAACCATAGACTACACTATGCATGTTTGTGCCATTCGAGCACGTCAGCCTTCTTGGGCGTATCACACGTGTATGAAATTTGGGTTTACCGTTTTCCCCACATCCATTTGATGCCAAGCTATTGTCCGTCAATCATCAGGTTAAGCTGTATGAATAACTTGGTAAATATTAACATTATACAGAAAATAAGGGTGATAACGGGGAAAATATGTAAAAAGCATTTTACCTATTATTACAGGAAGGAATTTAATTATAAGACGAATCTTTAAAAATAAAATAATTATTGGAATTAATATAAGTTTGCCGCCCTCATTTTATAAAAAAGAAAACTTTCACTGACCGATAGTTGATGTTATATGGAGTAACTTAGGCTAACTTTTAACAGAGTAGGGTTTTAATATATGTTAAATGCAATGAAATTCAATCGTAATTAACGTCACGCGGATAAAGTAGCGAGGAGCAGCTGGTATATAAACATGCTGCAGATAAAAGCTAGTTTTTTTATTATATTACACAGATTCTACCAGATGGTAAATCGACGCTAACTAACATGGACTAAGATATAGAAGACACCTGCATCTGACCTAGATTGAGGATCAAAATCTAGATACTTTGTCACCTGAGTACTGAGATAAAACGCCTGGTTACCAGGGAAAAGGGTCTCCAGTCATATATGCTCTACACAATAGCAATAATTTGCTATTTTACGCTGGTAATTTGTGCGAGCATGGCCCTATACTGATAGAGCCGACCCATTTGTGCTGCAACCATACTATGGATGTCAGTGTGGCTCTACTACTTTAAATGTTTACCCAAAATAAGCTCTACATTTGACAAAGAATATAATCAACAACCGGTGCGAAGAGTCACGCTTGACATGAGCAGTTCGCTAAGTTATTGCAATCGTAATGTTCCCATCACAAAAGACAAAGACATGTAATAACAAAAACAATCCTTTGAAAGCTTTTCATTTCAGAATTTACATTTTTCATTGTTCTTTTGAAGTTTTGGGTCTCTCTAATTTACATAAAATGAATATGTACACCCATAAAATGAAATGAATATGTATACTCTTTGGAAAAATGAATTAACTTATTTATTGAAATAATACTAGTTTTTACGGAATTTATCGCGTATATTTAACTTTTTTATCCGACGTTTCGAGAGCTTTACAGCACCCATGGTCACGGGAAGGACTGAGATGTTTAACGTCCAGCTGTCATAGTTAACCGCGGTTACCATAGATTTAAATGTTAACTTTTGTTCCGATCTACACAGTATGAACTTATGGTATCATGGAGTCTTGCAGTTGTATGCTTGGGTTGGGATTTAATTTTATTTATTATAGGATCCCAAGCAGATGGTAGCACCCAGCCATCTTCTCTATTGAAATAAGGATGTTTTTTGATTTCAATAGCCTCGCGAATCATCCTTGGAAGGAATCGGTGTTCTTTAGCGAGGATTTGTGGTCTATCAAATCTGATGTAGTGACGGGGGCGATCTTGTACATGTTCACAGACTGCAGACTTCCCGGAGCGTCGATTCTTCACATCAGCTATATGTTCTTTGACGCGGGTTTTAATTGATCTTTTAGTTTGTGCTATGTAGGAGAGACCACATTCACAATCAAGCTTGTACACTCCTGCATCTTGCAGAGGGACGTTACACTTGACTGATGGTAAAAACTGACCAATCTTCTTCGGCGGCTTGAAGTATGTTTTGATGGAAGCGCGCTTCAAGATGTAGCCAATCTTGTCAGTTACTCCTCTAACATATGGCAGTACAGCAGGTACACGCTCGACTGTGGCCGGCTTCACTCGTTCCCGCGTCAAAGAACATATAGCTGATGTGAATAATCGACGCTCCGGGAAGTCTGCAGTCTGTGAACATGTACAAGATCGCCCCCGTCACTACATCAGATTTGATAGACCACAAATCCTCGCTAAAGAACACCGATTCCTTCCAAGGATGATTCGCGAGGCTATTGAAATCAAAAAACATCCTAATTTCAATAGAGAAGATGGCTGGGTGTTACCATCTGCTTGGGATCCTATAATAAATAAAATTAAATCCCAACCCAACCACACAACTGCAAGACTCCATAATACCATAAGTTCATACTGTGTAGATCGGAACAAAAGTTAAAATTTTAATCTATGGTAACCGCGGTTAACTATGACAGCTGGACGTTAAACATCTCAGTCCTTCCCGTGACCACGGGTGCTGTAAAGCTCTCGAAACGTCGGGTAAAAAAGTTAAATATACGCGATAAATTCCGTAAAAACTAGTATTATTTCAATGTGTAGTGTTCGCGTAAATATAAGAAATCATTAACTTATTTACTTATATACTGGTTGAGACAAGTAGAAGGAATGAATGAAGAAAGAGTGACAAAACAAATTCATTCTGTAGACGTGATTGGGAGAGGCAATATATTGAGGATGAGCCAAATTAGGAGCACTCTCAACCAAGAAGCATTTATACGAGATAGAGCCACGCTGCAGCTATATTATAGTTATAGCACGAATGGGTTGGCTCGACCGGGGAAGGACCAAGCTCTCACAGAATACCAGCGTAAAATAGCAGCTTAATACTGCTGTGTTTCGTATGGTGAGTGTAGAGATCCAGAAAACCTTTTTTTTACTGGAAATGAGGCATTCCATTTTAGTCTTCAAGGGTGACAACGCATCTGCGTTTTGATTCTTAATTGAGGATAAATTTAGATGATGTCTATGAGCCACAGCATTTACTTACCTTACTTATAAAAAAAATGCATGCGTACAGTATATAAATGTGAATGTCTGTCAGAAGGATAGTGCCAAACGGAAGTACGTAGCCAGTGCCTACACCTCAGTAACAGGCGTGTATTTTATATAAAAGGTCTTTAGCTATGAAATTTCCGTTCTGCGGTTTTAGCCATTTCAAATCAAAATAAATTTTGTTTGGCTAAGTATTCTCATTTCAAACTAATTTTATTTTCTTTTAATGGATTTCTTTTTCAAAATTAGTCATTTACTTGTTGATTAGTATTATGTTTCATCACATTCGAATATTTTTGTCATCATGGAAACGTTAAATTTCGAGTAACTATACTAACTATGGAATATGAGTATAGTCGTGACGGCACAAGTGGCACGCGATTATAACGATATATAGGTACTTAGCAAATACTACAAATGAAATGCTATTGGTTTGCCCGCTTCGATTCTGGAAATTTCAACCTGAAAAAAGGACCGTGTGTTTGTTCGAAAACTTTGGTCGACAATGACGAATTAAAGGAGATTGTGAGAGCTGAAAGATACTCAATCTACGGCTTTGTTAGCAGCAGTCTATGACGTCAGCAATATTGGTCCATTTACGTAAAATATGTTAGGTAAAAAGCTTAACAAATGGGTGCCCCAAGAACTCAATGATCACCAGCGCGAGCGTGTCTCTGCGACAAAAAATTGAATTTATTCGACAGTCGCAAAAGCTCAGAAAGTTGGTTGTATCTTGGTTCAACACTTAAACAATGCATTAGAAACTAAAACTTACCCCTAAGAATGTGATGGTCACTGTTTGGTGGTCTTGCACCGGTGTGATTCATTCAGCTGCTTATTGTAGTATTCTCATCTCGTTGAAACTTAATAATATCGCTAAAAAAATAATTTAATTTTAGGATATCCAGTCAGGAAAAAAAAGCTATGTGAGAATTGCGTCTTTCGTTATTTTTGAATTAACTAAAAGAATACACGATCACAAGTTGTCCTGACTTGAGATTAGGTACTTTGAGTCCTAATTTCTAGTCTTAACTGCAACGAATCATTACGCAATAAAACAAGTTGCTCTTTTTTTAACATTAATTTTTAAGGTACCTTAGATATATTACGTATTATAATTGCATATTATTGTTGCTTTTTTACTATGTGATAAAGCACACAAGGTCAATATTTTAATGTTATTTGTAGTTGTCAACTAGCGATAATCTGTCCTTATCTGACGTTACACATGTGCGATAAATGAAAACTTCTAAGTAATATCAGAGACGAAGAGACAATCGAAATACGTGCATTCTGTCCCTTAAATACAAACAACAAATCTATTGAAAGATGTTCATTGCAAATAATCGTTTCGTTAACTTTAATAACTTATAGTTACGGAAGCATGAAAACTTAGTCTAGATAGACACACCGTGTACCGTACCCGCTTATGTATAAGCGACGAGTTTTTTTTTTCGTGAGCCATATAAAGCTTAAGCATTGTTTACATTGTTGTTCTTTTAATGTATCTATTTATTAACTGGGTATTTCAGAGTTTGCGCGCTCTCCTCAAATTTCACAGTATACTTAAAACCCGGTTTGACCACCGACGGCCCCAATTAAATTAATTAATTTCAATTTTTATACAGTAGTTTACTATAGACCATGTTCGACTCTGGGAAGTACAAAAATCGCAAGATTGTCCTGGTAATTCAGAATGACTTTGATGAGAGACTAACAATTTAAAACTGACGGTACTAACATATAATTGTAATGCTTTAGTACATATTTCAAAGTTTTTATTAATAACAAAGTGTATTATATTTTCAGAAATCGAGAATGTTATATTTTATTAATGGAATACTTAAATTATGGATATATTCTATATTTAATGATTTATATTTACGCGAACACTACACATTGAAATAATACTAGTTTTTATGGAATTTATCGCGTATATTTTACTTTTTAAATACCCGACGTTTCGAGAGCTTTACAGCACCCATGGTCACGAGAAGGACTGAGATGTTTAACGTCCAGATGTCATAGTTAACCGCGGTTACCATAGATTAAAATTTAACTTTTGTTCCGATCTACACAGTGTGAACTTATGGTATCATGAAGTCTTGCAGTTGTATGCTTTGGTTGGGATTTAATTTTATTTATTATAGGATCCCAAGTAGATGGTAGCACCCAGCCATCTTCCTATTGAAATTAGGATGTTTTTTGATTTCAATAGCCTCGCGAATCATCCTTGTAAGGAATCTGTGTTCTTTAGCGAGGATTTGTGGTCCACAAAATGAGAATCTGATGTAGTGACGGGGGCGATCCTGTACATGTTCACAGACTGCAGACTTCCCGGAGCGTCGATTCTTCACATCAGCTATATGTTCTTGGACGCGGGTTTTAATTGATCTTTTAGTTTGTCCTATGTAGAAGAGACTACATTCACAATCAAGCTTGTACACTCCTGCATCTTGTAGAGGGACGTTACACTTGACTGATGGTAAAAACTGACCAATCTTCTTCGGCGACTTGAAGTATGTTTTGATGGAATCGCGCTTCAAGATGTAGCCAATCTTGTCAGTGACTCCTCTAACATATGGCAGTATAGCAGGTACACGCTCGACTGTGGCCGGCTTCACTCGTTCTCTGTGACGTAGGCGTGGGACCCGAAGCTTGTTGTCATGCAAAACTTGCTTGACGTGTTGGAGCTCAGCAGCCAGGTGTTTACTGTCACAGATCCCTCGTGCTCTCTGAAACAAAGATTTACCCACGGTAGCTAACTGTGAAGGATGGTGGTGAGAATCACCGTTTAAATATCTATCTGTATGGGTCTTTTTTCTACACACAGTATGGCTCAAGGTGTTATCAGGATTCCGAATTACTAACACATCTAGAAAAGCTAAGGAATTGTTTGCCTCTAACTCCATTGTGAACTGAATTTTAGAGTTTTTAGAGTTAAGATGGTCTAAAAATGCAAATACTTTATCTAAAGGTAGAATTGTGAAAGTGTCGTCTACGTACCGCTTGTAGAATCTTGGATTTATGGGAGAAGTAAGCAGGGCTTTCTCCTCAAAGTCTTCCATAAATATTTCGACGACAATGGGAGATACAGGCGAGCCCGTATTAAGACCTATATTAGACGATTGCAGCGACGCACTAGTCGTTTGCACGCGTTCTTGTATTCCCTTCCACGTCATTTTCGTTATTTCTGTTCGCAAGTTCATCATGCATTTTATGTATTGCTTGCTTGATGCAATTAACATGAGTAATTTCTCGCACGTTGTTTTAGATTAATATAACATATGTCCTTTTCTTTTATGGGCATAAGTTTGTCGTATTTGTGCGGAAAAACCACAGGTGAAAATAAATTACGCAGTTTGGTCATGCGAATTAAAATGTTCCGCGTAAATCATACAATAGTGTACTGTCAGCCATCGAGATGATGAGGATGGAATTTCGAGTTCTGACGCAGTGTACGATGTACAATGGAACACAGCAACTGAACAACATGGAATTCAGCAACTGAAAGTAATAAACTTATTTTGGGGTGCCCTGGTCCAGAGATTAGAACAGTATTCCACATGAGGCCGAATCTGCACTTTGAAAAACTGCAAGCGGTAGTTCGGCATGGCCGTCTCGTCTCGGTAACGAGAGGAGTGCCCTGAAATAGGGGAGATACGACAAAGGGGTTATTTTTTGCGGTGAACGCGTAAACCTGTGTCTTTTGGGGATTTAACTTTAGTCACCCCGAATTCAAGACTTTTTACAACAAAGAATCGAATTCAGACACAAGTTCATTGTGACGAACGACGACGTGTTCCCGAGAAATATTAGCATGGCCGGTGTATAAATCGTCGCCAGTGCTGTTGTCTATGTAACAATGAATATTACCAGTATGCAATATATCATTGATTTGTAGAAGGAACAGAGTAGGTAGCACGAAGCCTTGTGGACCACCAGCATTCACATGCTTGGAGTCGGAGCACGCACCGTCGACTTCGAACTTAATACTCTGATCTGTAAAAAACTAGTGATCCTATTGCATGATCGATTGATTTTTGAAGCGACAGTAGCCTAATAGCAGGGCGTGGACAATTCGTAACACAAGCAATTTTAGCTTACCACGAGTAGTTAAGTGGAATATTAGTAATGTTTATAGCATTTTTAAAATTCTTTTAAAAAATTTTTCAGGAAGCCCATAAGAGGGAAACTGTGAAAGAAGCGCTTTATGCCAAACCCGTTCGAATGCCTTTGCTATGTTCAAACTAACCACCATGGCCTCCTCCTTGGTCTCGACTGTCTCCGCAAATGGGTTATCGATTAGTCGGGTAGACAAAAAGACCACCAATGGAGCAACCTCGACAGAAACCAGTCATTGACCAGCTAACGCTACTTTGAAGAACAAGGAGGTGATTGCGATAGGCCTGTAGTTGGACGGGTACAAGCGATTACCTTTTTTAGGCACCACGTGGTCATCATTGTATTTTGAGACGAATAAAGTAGAATATATCCCGCAAGGTTGATTGCGTTTGCTCCGTGCCATGTATGAAATATATGAAATATTTTCCATTTCATAATCTGCGTCAATGATCTCACAAATGTTTTCTGAAACATGAATGGATTTAATTTCATGCTTCGTATAAAATTCAGTACTAAAATGTTGAAGGTGAAAATACGTTCATTCATGGGCGTAAAGAGATAGTCGTATCATCAATAACAAATTTATAATGTTTATGAGTTATAATTAGTATCTCTATGAAATATCGGACAGAGAGCTAAGGCCGCAACAGAGAGCGTTGGGCTGGCCATTTTATACTACTCCAACGGCAGGCACTCAGGACAATGCGGTACCTGTTGTACTGCTTTCTTTCAATTCGTCTTGACGTAACACTAAAAGCTTCGCCAAACGCTTCTAATTCTCTAATTTCTAATTCTTACCTTCCTTTGTCTTACTACGTAGTACTATTATTTATTCTGTGTCTTACGAATGGAGTACAGGCGCGATTTTTTATAGAATAAGGTTGACAAACGAGCACACAATAATCTGAAGATATCTATCTTTATATATATATATATATATATATATATATATATATATATATATATATATATATATATATGAGAAATTTCGTAAAAAAATCGAACGGCTTGAGTTGCAAGATAAAAAGGACCGTGAATATATTCTTATTAGAGGATAAGATCGAAGACTCGAAGACCGCAGGAAAATAACTCTGATTTAATAAATATGATCATGAATTTATCTAAACAACTAAGCCTTGAGATGGACTCACGTGACTTAAAGGAAATTTATCGACTGCCCAGTAGGAAAGAAGGTATTACAAATACTCCTATAATTGTGGAATTGAACTCCATTATGCTAACCTACTGAAGAAGGCAAAATCGTTTGATATTAAAAACTCAAGTAAACTTCAAAGCAAAACATCTTTGGATACCTAAAAACGCCGAGGTGCCTGGATGTATATCTGAGCAATTAACTACTAAGAACGCCCGACTATTTTTCTTAGCCAAGGATTTGGCTAAATCTAAAAAATATAAATTTTGTTGGACAGCATTTGGTCGCATTTTAGGAAAAAAAGATGAACATTCTCGAGTAATTGCCATCAAGAATGAGGCCCTGGTACAACAGCTCACAATTAATAAATTATTCTTAGGACTAATAACTTTGTCTCTTTTTATTAATACAATAAAATATAATACTCCAATGGTTTGGAATGGTTTGGGCACGTTGAACGAATGAGTGAAGACCGAATGGCGAAGAAAATATATAGAGCGAAAGTAAATATTAAAAGGTGTCAAGGTAGACCGAGACTAACTTTCGAAGACCATGTGAGCAAATTGCTCGAAGAGGGGAGGGTCAAGAGTACTCGGACACCTAGACGTGCATTTATGAAGAAGTTAATGAACCTGAAAGAAGCGAAAGAGGTATGTAAGGATCGTGACACTTGGCGATCTGTTCTCTCTGGCTACCCCGTTAGGGATTGTGTGTGAAGATAAGTAAGTAAGTAAGTAAGTATTAGTATAATAAATAACTTTGTCTCTTTTTATTAATATAAATAATGTTTTGTGTAACTTTAATCAATACAAATACATTTTAAACTATTTAATTATCATTGTAAACATGCTCAGCTCGCTGCTCAAACACTTTGTTTCGTAAACTCCGTATCATAGAACAAAAACAACTAACTCACTCAATACACTCACACCCGCACTTATTCCGCACAGTGCCTAAAAGTTTTGATATACCAATTTACACGCATATAATTATATACAGCAAAAGTCGTCAAGTTACTGTAAAATTATTGTTCAAACCGCAAGAATCACCATTTGTCACTCTAATTAATAATGGATAGTAACTTCTGTAATTTACAGGAATTGGATACCGCTGAGATAGCTAACTCTGCTATTCTTGATATTGAACATTTACATACGTACCTACATCGAGATTATAATAACTTGATGGTCCTGACACAAAACATAAGGAGTGTTTACTGTAACTTCGACGATTTTCAAATAACTTTGTCTCAAATTGGAGTTGAGGTAGATGTGCTAATCCTAACAGAATGCAGATTAAACACTAATAAACCAATACCAGTGTTAATCAACTATACTCGTTTAACAACTCATTTAGGCAACTAAACCAAAACGATGGCGTAGTAGCTTATATAAAAAACTGTCACTTACCCCAGGTAACTTAAATCAATTTAATACAAGCATCCGCCTTGGAAATAAATATTTCAAATTTCACCGTTATAGGCATCTATCGGTCTCTGTCCGACAAGAATATATCCACTGATACTTTTATTAACTCATTAGACCAGTACCACCATTATTACTGGTGACATAAATATTAAATTAATAGAAAAGCCGTCAGAATCAGCACAAATGAGAACTAACAGATTAACCTATTTGAACATGACGGCTATACATGGTTTCCCCCCAGAACACTGTTTGCCTACTAGGGAGGAGAACTGCCTCGATCACATGCTCCTTAAGCTATACAAATTAAATAACACGGCTTTCGTGGCTGTCCTAAACACGTCTGTTACAGATCATGCCATGGTGTTATTAAATATATCTCACAAACACCAAAGCAAGACTTGTGTCAAATACAAAACAATAACAAACTGGGAGAATACCTATAAGCACCTTTTAGATATAGATGTATCTTTTCTAAGTGCACATAGAGTCCCAAACATTCTAGCTGACGCGATGATAGACATGATTAGGACATCTCTCCTCCATAACACTAAGGTTGTCTCAGTCTCAAACACCAAGCGAACTTTAAAGCCCTGGATAACAGTGGGCGCCCTCAGATGTATTAGTTTAAGAAATAAATTGCAGCTACAAAAGAAAAAAGATCCTTTTAACGTTATATTAATTATATCTTACAGGCGTTTTCGTACTTATTGCTCTAATCTTATTAAAAAACTGAAACTACAATATCATAAAAAGCAGATATTAAATTCTTTAAAAAACCCTTAACTGCTCTGGCTCAAAATTAATGATATTACTCATTATAAAAACCCAAAACGTCTAGTATACACCTACTTTATATTACACCACATCCTCTTAACTCTTTGCATCGTGTAAACCAATTCTTTGCAAACATTGTAAATAAACTTGCGGATAAAATCATAACCCTAACTGTACAAGCATCTAGATCTGTCACTTACTTAAGTTCACTATCTAAAATTAACTCGCTTGTCCTGCTGGAGACAGATCCGGCAGAAGTGGATAGCATATTTGGGTCACTTGACTCATATAGTGCTTCGGGGTGAGACTGCATACCTGTGGGTTTTCTTAAATTATCTCGAGAACTTATTGTTCCCTTTATAAGCTATTTGACTAATATGTGTTTTGAAACGGGCGTATTTCCTGATGCGCTGAAACGTTCCATAATTACGCCTGTGCACAAAGATGGGACAAAAGTGATGTTAAATATTATCGGCCAATATCTGTCTTACCATCCCTTTCAAAAATAATAGAGAAAGTAATAAATAAAATACTAGTAAATTATTAAAATAAATACAACGTTATTTCTGATTCACAATACGGTTTTAGACAGGGACGATCAACTCAAGATGCGGTCATTGCGTTAATATCTGAAATCACTGATAAGGTAGACAATGGTTACTGGATAGACTACAGAAAGACATTTGACTCGGTGCCCCATACGTGGCTAAAGATGGTCCTCGAGCTGTACAAGAATGACTGTACAGTTTCAAACTTCCTCGGGCAGTGTATGAGGCAGTGGAGTACGATCCTCTGTCATCTAGGCGAGCGGATGACGGCTGCGGAAAGCCGCAGAAGGATAAGAAGGGGTAGGATATTCCAGGGCGACTGTCTGAGTCAAATCTGGTTCTGCTTCTCTTTGAACCCCCTCAGTACTTTACTGGAGGGCTCCGTGAGGTGATTTCAGCTTCGGAAAGGAGGTACAAAAGTGACACACCTTTACTATATGGATGACCTCAAATTATTCGCCTCCAGTCGCTCCCATCTTATGGAATTGCTAAACATCACTTGAGAATTTAGCAATTCTATTGGAATGGAGCTGAGGACGGATAAGTGTGCGGTCCTCCATGTTGAAAAGGGAAGGGTTGCTAACTCTGAGGGCATAGACTTATCTATGCCCCTCAACTTAAGAACCCTTTCCGAGGCTGAAAGATATATATCCTTATATATATATCCTTAGCCAACGAGCAATGGCAGGACCCGGCAGTATAAAGAATTTCCGACCGGGAGACCGTATGAAAGGAGAAGGAGCTCCACGGGAGGTATAACACATGACACACATGAACCCTTCGTAGATACAGTCGCCTCCCTCAACTAGCTACGTTTCGGTGACCTTTTCGGGGAAACCGAGGGTTTTGTCTGTGCAATACAGGATCAGGTTATTAAGACCAACAACTATCGGAGATACATCCTAAAGGATGGCACAGTCGACATCTGTCGAGCTTGTCGCCATACCGGTGAGTCACTTAGGCATATCATCTCCGGTTGTTCGCCGCTTTCTAACTCTGAGTACTTGCACAGGCACAACCTAGTAGTCAGAATTCTTCACCAGGAGCTCGCTCTGAAATACGGTCTCGTAGATCGGAAAGTGCCGTATTACAAGTACTTGCCGGAAGCCGTGCTCAAAAATGATCGCGCCAGGCTCTATTGGGACCGGGCCATCATCACAGACAGGACTATTCTTGCGAATAAGCCTGATATTGTGCTGATGGACCGGGCACAATCAAGGATATTTTTAATCAACATTACCATTCCGTATGACGAGAACCTCGTGAAAGCCGAAACAGATAAACGAACAAAATATCTGGAGCTGGCTCACGAGGTAACCGACATGTGGGGTGGTCTGCCAGCCGAAATTATTCCTGTAGTCGTCTCTGCGAATGGGCTAATCCCAGTCAGCCTCTTGGATCATCTGAGGTGACTGGGACTCCGTGACGGACCGCTCCGAGCTCAAATGCAGAAGGCAGTGCTCCTCGATACCGCCTGCATCGTCCGCCGGTTTCTTTCCCTTTCCTCCTATCCCTCGGCCCCTGCCGAGGACTTCCATCTGGTTGGATCTTATTTATTTATGTATTTTTGTATTTATTTTATTTTATTGATATTTACCTATGTATATTTATCTTCCGATTTTAACTTAAAATTATAAATTTATAGAAACCAACCAGATGAGAAAGAAGAGTTATATAGATATCCCAACAATCATATATATATATATATATATATATATATATATATATATATATATATATATATATATATATATTGTCGTGAAGCGACAATAAAAAAACTAAGAACCTAACTTAACTAGAACGAAAACAACCAAAATAAAATAAATTATTTAAAAATTTGAAGTTTTACAGTATCTTTTATAAAAAAAAGGTATGAAGGTGATGATGGGTTGTATTGAAGATGGTGATTTACAATATTATTAAAAAAAAAAAAAAATAACAAAAGATACTGCAACGAAGTATGCACAGGCTATGCCTATGATAGGTGCACAGCTCCTGCTCTAGGAACACGTAGAATCTGGAGAAAACACACGCAGCGTCTGGAGAAGGTACACGCAGCGCTTGGAGTAGACCCACACAGCGTCTTGAGCCGGTACGCAGCGTCGGGAGTAGGTCCACGAAACGTCTGGAGTAGGCACGCAGCGTTTAAAGTAGGTACACGCGGCGCTTGGAGTAGGCAAACACAACTTCCGGAGTAGACCCACACAGCGTCCGGAATAAACACGCAGCGTCTGAAGTAGGTCCACGCAACGTCAGGAGAAGGCACGCAGCGTTTGAAGTAAGTAAACACAGCGCACTAGTAGGCGGAGGCGTAGGCGTGGCTAGGCGACGACTTAAGGAGCGGGCAGAGGCTTGCAGGATCCCGAGGCAGTGCAGAAAAGGCCTTTAGGAGATGCTTTTTCTATCAAAGCTCAAGTCAGACTCCCCATTCGCCGATTGAGTTCGGCTTATTTTTGCTTTTTGACGGATCTCACATAAGAACGGAAAATTATTCTCATTAAATTTGAAATTATTTAAATTAAAAGCAAATTCTTGTAAATGGCCAAGAAGAAAGGAGTATTTTGAAGTAAAAACATCAGGCCGGTAACGATATTTGAATAAAAATTGCCATGACAACCTGATAAACAACGATGTCAAAACATGTCAAATTTTGGTTTTAGGCTCGTAATACAGAAACGGCAAGATTTAAGTGAAAAATGAGATATTATTTATATAGGAAAAAAAAGTAGCGCAACAGCGCGCACGAAACCCGAAATTGCAGAGTTACGGAGAACTAAATAAAAGACCGAAAAAGGTAGACTCCATTGACATCGATTTAAAAAGTGCTGATAACGTGAAAAATACGAAGTGAAAATGATTTGTTATTGTGTTCTTATGAATTAAAAATATTACAGGATCCTATGGAAATAAAGGTGATGCAAAATATCAAGTTTTGAGGCGAATGCAGAACATCAAAAACAGAATGGAAAAATAAATTTAAAATAGTGTAAAATGATATGTAAGTATGTATAAGCATAACACTACAATATATATATATATATATATATATATATATATATATATATATATATATATATATATATATATATATATAATTACAAAGTTACATTTGCAGTGAATGAGTCTTGTATATATGAATGTACTTGTATATGTATAATAGGTGTAGATAGGTACGTTGTTGGTATTCAAGAAGTAAAAGGTACTGGAAAGGAAAAAAGTAGGACTATCTTTTATCTACAAAAAGAAACGAGATGCCATCAAAAACATAACTTGTACAAAAACCAGGTCTCGAGCCTCAGTTCTTCTACCGTAAAAAGTAGTGAGATCCATGTAATACCAAGTCGGTTAATTTATTAAGTCCCTACTTAAGGGTTCGTTTGTTTTAAGGTGTTATTACGTAATTCGGTAACATAACAACATTTTATAGTGACCATATCAATGTTAAAAATCTTTTGACTTCGCAATCGCACTAAGCAATCTTATTTAATATAATATGTATTACTTGTGAGATACATTGGGTTTTCATGCGATGGCCAAGTCAATCTATATATTTAAAACATAAAAGATTTTTAACATTGATATGGTCACTACAAAATGTTGTTATGTAAGCTAATTACGTAATACAAAATTACACCTTAAAACAAACGAAGTAGGGACTGAATTAATTAACCGACTTGGTATTACATGGATGTCACTACTTTTTACGGTTGAAGAACTGAGTTGCGAGACTTGTTTTTTATACAAGTTATGTTTTTGATGGCATTTGTATTTTCAAATAAACATTCTTAATGTTCATAAATCAATCATCGGCACTGCGCGATTCCGATCAAAGTATGTTATGTGTATATATGAGTTAACATCGGCAGCGTGATACGTAGTAGAGCACGCGTAAAAATAGTTATTTTTTTGCTTGATTCTGTACTTAAATTCAAATAATGCACGAGTATTCATAAAAAATCTAAAACGTAGATCAGTCATCTGTAGCAGATAAAATGTATTCCGCAAATTCATTGCAATTCAATTGAATGTATACGTAATATTTTTTTCTTAGCAAATTTCAATGATTGATAAATGTTTAAAATGTCGAATCATTACTCGATCTGCGGCTACGAAAATTTCGAAGGAAATCTTCCAGAAAAAATATTCAGTGTTACATAATGAGGAAAGAACTGTGTTTATATCAGAGTGATGAAAAGCGGCAACAGACAGAAACTGAAATTGGAGATGGCAGCATTATGGCATCTTTCTGATAGCAATAAATTTATGGTCTGTACAGACGATGATGGTAATCATGAATTCATATCAAGTTTGATACATTTTACACTTTACCGTTTACGGGTTATGGACGGCAAAACATTGCCCCATTTCGTCCCGGAGGTAATATAAGAGGCAACTTAGGGAATTTCCAGAAAATCTTGGGGCATGCTATAGATGCTGGTATAACCATCTTGGTTACACTAGACGTAAAGTCATCATTCGTCATGCGTACAGGAAAAGGGTGGAATAGGTTACTAGCATCGGTCTTTCCAATGATAGCCCGGACGTCAGTCTGAGTGAGATTAGAATGGCTCTACACCTTAAAAACGACAAGGTCCCAGGTGAGGACGAAATTACAGCGGAGCTTCTGAAAGTGGGTGTAACACCGGTACTTAAAGACTTTCAGAAGCTTTTCAATTTCGTCCTCCATGGTGGCACTACTCCGGAGGCGTAGAGCAGAAGTGCGGTGGTCTTCCTCTCCAAGAAAGGTGACAACGCTCTCTTGAATAACTACAGACTGATTTCCCTTCTGAGTGGCGTCTACGTGCTGTTTTGGAGAGTCATTACAAATCGTCTCGCTCGCAAACTCGACGTCTTACAGCTTTCCGTACAAGCCGGTTTCCGAAAACGCTTCAATACCATAGAAGTGGAGCCATCCTGCAGTTATATTAGTTGTATAGTTGTAGCACGATTGGGTCGGCTTAACCAGGGAAGGACTACACTCTCACAGAATACGAGATTAAAATAGTGGCTTAATACTGCTGTGTTTCGTATGGTGAGTGTTCAATCATTTTGTGATAAAAAAACTTCTCTGTTAGATTTTTTTTACAAAAGTCGACATAGAACGTACTTACTGCACGTATACTTATTCTCTCGCTCAGAAAGTTTCGCACTGTGTACAGTGCCACGAGTCTGTATCAGACCAACGGTTTTTATTTTCCTTTTTAAGAAAGATTCTTCACCGTTTCCGGCTACATCACCACTTATTTATGGTGTAATATGATAAACGGTATAGCAGCGCATAAAATATAAACAAATCAATATTAATTTTCATTTTATTGCGTTTAATTAATGTGATAACAATACCGTTAAAATTAACAAATAAAAGATAGGTCGTAGACTCATGTCATTGACAGTTTGATCTACGTATTTAGATTACACTCACACTAGTCAAACTTACGTACACCGCGTCAAGTGGAATAATAGTCAAATACTGATTTAATATAATAGTTTAAAAATGTAATGCATTTGTTACTTAGTGAAATAGTCAATATTCGCAACACCGGGCAGGCATTTTCCGTCATCAGGCGCACACCATCTTCGCCCATGGTTCTCAAGTTTGCAACCATTAGGTTGGTACTAAAGTGCCCAAATACTCAAGCCCTACTTAATTTTAAGATGCCGTTATGTCTCATGCTGTCTCTATCACTTTAAGTCAAAGTGATTTTGATACCACGCGACTTAACGGCAGGTATCTTAAAATTGAGAAGCGCTTGATAATTTGGTAAAAAATCTAATAGTTGCGAGAAACTGTGAAACTAAAATATTGTTTGTTCAAATTCGCCATTCAAACACTCGTCAATAACATTACCCTAGTGGGCAACGTAAATATTAGTATTGTTAAATTTTTTATTAGTTTGGAGATATTTTTAAAATACTGTGTCCTATTACCAGTCTCTTAACCATATTACAAGACACACTACTCAATTGTATTTTTAGATATGCGACGGAATGTTAGATAAATAATTATTTAGCATAATAAAAATATTTTTTTTATTTATAACCACAAATGGAAAATTTGTATTACATCTCTCTTTTAAAAATACCATGTCATTCGTAAGAGCATAGCTAGATAGAGGTATATATCTAGCTATGCTCTTACGAATGACATGGTAACTTAACCAAATATCGTCATAATATTTGAACTAGATTTTCTATCACGAATATCTCTCTCAATTTATTATTAGAGACCGATCCAATCGTGAGAAGAGGATAAAATAATCGTATCAAAATATTATAATATCCATATTTTAATATGTCTACTAATAATTATATACTGAAAATTTACCGAAAATATTTTTTTCTCATCTTTCGTTTAACACGAAGCATTAGCTACCTGAGAACGATATAAAATATTTAACTGAAGGTCGACATGGCTAGCCAAAAATCTTTCAATAAATTGTAACAGAGCACTTAATCCTGAACATGTTGAACATTTTAGGATTAGTCTCGACTCTCGAAAGATAATTTCACGAAATATACAGCACAAGGCCCAGTATAAATAATCCAGTCTAAATTACTCTCCATTTTTTTTTTATTTAACATAAGCTCATGTTGTATTGGTATATATAAAACAATCAGAGCACTGTAATTTATATATTATATTTGGCTGTCTCGTTGGTCTAGTGATCGTAAACCTGACTGTTGACTATAAGGTCTCAGGATTGAATCCCGGGTTGGGCCGAAAAAATCAATAATTGAGTTTCACTGTCATGAAACACTCAGTAGCAGACCGGAACCAAGAATTTGTCGGTTACTCAGCCTGCACCTCGGTAATCACGTAAAGTAGTTGTCTCTACAGCTGATATTTCCCGATCCTGTTAGATTGCCCTACCATGGGGAGGATTATGGGAGGAATAATGGGAGTAAATGAATAGAGAGTGTAGCCTGCGCTTGCGCATACACTCGTGAACTTTAATCCTGACCCTTCGTTGAGACTGAACACCTTTCACAAAATTCGGTCCGAATTACATTATTATTATTATGTGTATTATGTAATTAACACGGTGTTTATGTATACAGTAGGTACATCTGTTATGTGAAAAGTGGGTACGTGTATTATATATGCGACGTTTGTAATAGACGGTGGTTTTAATTCTATGAAAAATTACCCTACGACTCACGTTTCACTAACGCTTTTCACTTAAGAATTATCGTTAAGGCTTCTCTGCACGATGGCCAATATATATACAAATTGTTATCGATAATGCTTGTGGACCACGTGTAGAGTGGAATCTATCATTGTTTAATAAAATATACATCTTAATAATACATAACCGTCGTGCGTGCAGCACTATTTAACATTATATCGTTACAATATATACAAAAGTCCATTGCTGAAAATGGGTCTCCCCAATAGATTGACCTCGGTAGGGGAAGGTTGCAGCTGCATTTCTTTATGACTACCATGTGTTGTTTCCAGGAAGATGCTGCTACCCATCTCCCGTGTAATTTCCCTTTGGACACCCACGGGATATATTGGTGGTCCGGCCAGTTTAATAAACAGCCGAAATTTGTTTGTTTATTTGCGCTGAATACTCGCTACCGTTACACCAATGTTACTTTGGTTTGGATGTCCGTGCATTTCGCGGGTCGATGTGATTCTTGCTTACTATTGGTCCGTTAAAATTACGGACATCTTGTCGTCACGTGATCAACATAATGTCAACGCCACGCGTCGTGTGAAAGGGGCATGTTTTTTCGCTGCTCCCAAAATATATGTTCTACCGCAAGTTCCTCCCCGAATTGGATCATCGTGAGTAACCGAAATCCGTGTAGCTGGGATCCCCGAAGAAGCACACGAGAGCAGGAATATCCGCCTTCGTATATTCAGGTACGTCAGACCTTAGTAATATTGTCTAGTCAACGGTGGAGTAGAATCAGCTAGCGTCTATGCAAATTACAGTCCATTTCCCATTTTCCACCAAAAAGTGGTCCATCTCACAGGATGACAATTGGATTGGAATTACTAAATACGTAAATCCGATTGTGAGATACGGAACCTTATTGCAGCATATTTGGGTTGATGTCGACTATTTTATACTGTTAGTTGCCGACTTGTAAATATTGCTTTATTTATATTATATGTTTATTAATTACTAAGAAACATTCTTATTAATCGCATCGACTCTTAGACGGCTGTCGCATTTAATTTACTTACTTATTATTATCATCTCGCTCCGTGAATATTTAAATCGGTTCGATAATTTACCTGGTGGGTAGAAATCACCGCCGTGCGGCCGCGCCGCGCCGACAACCGGTGTGCAGTTTATCTAAGTACCGTATCGTACCATTTCTTAGGTGCGTAGGCGTATGCAGCGCATTATACTGATTTGAATTTCTAGTGAAGTTCGCAGAATTTGTATACAATAAATACAGTTAAATTCTTAAATACTTATTAACCAACCTGCTCATTTAAATTTCGTCAATCACGCGTAAAAATTAATTTACATTTAATTCGTAACCATAAAGATACATTTTACTCACTTTGGGGTAATATAATCGTGTTCTAATAAATATATTTACAATGACGGAAAAGGGTGCAGGAAACGATAGATGCCTTATGCAAATTAAATTGTTAGAAGCTAAGCGTCAATTGTATTTCTCACAAATAAGTAAGACCTTTCAACTATCATCGAAAACAGATGAAAAATCACGGCATAATTTCTTATCACAAGCTCGCGCCGTCGATCAATTACGTAAAGAATTTGTAACTTTGGTTGATGATATAAATTTATTAAATTTGGAAGTAGATCCCGATTATAGTATTAATTACCAGCCGTTATCAGCGTTTGACGATTTATATTATTTTATTAAGGATCTTCTGAATAGTATGGAGAGACCAAACCCACAATCGCAAGCCGTCACGCATGCAATTACTCAAGAACATACCATTAAGATATTTCATTAGAATACGAGGAGTATTGAATTGCCTATTATCGATGGTGTACTACAGAACTTTCCTTATTTTTACGAAACATTTAAACGTGTTATACACGAAAATAAAACGTTAACGGATTCGGAACGTATTCATTATTTAATTAGCCACCTTTCCGGAAAAGCAAAACATATATGTGCTGGTATAGTCTCGGCGGCAGATAATTACGTAATTGTTTGGCAAGCGTTACTAGACAAATACAAGGATAACAGAGCTTTAGCTACGACATATCTAAATCAGTTATTTGCATTAAAAAATATTAACGGTCCCTCTGCAATAAATTTAGAAAAATTGGTAGATAAATACGCGACCAGGATCGCAGCACTTAAACAACTTAATATAGATAATTTAATTGACTTTATTTTTGTTTACATGGGCCTAAAGCTCGTAGATTGCGATACTGCAAAGTGTTTCGAAACAGCGGTTCGTAGTCAAACGGACATGCCTAAATACGACGAATTTGTCAAGTTCTTACGAGAACAGGTAAAAATTTTGTATCGAACCAGCACTTCATCACAGACTCGTGGCAATTCCATGGCACCGCATCCCTACTCGGGTAGTCGCCCATCTAGCTCACGGATTTTAACCGTACCGCCACGCGCCTTAGTTTCCACGCAGCAGACCCAAGTTCGTACAAGGCCATGTAAGGTTTGCAACAACACGGCGCATACGCATCTCTATGCATGTAAACCTTTTGCTAACCTTTCGGCTGCCGACAAATTTAAATTCGTTAAAGACAATCGTTACTGCGTTAATTGTTTGAGTAACCAACATACCTCTTTTTATTGCAACTCAAACACTTCTTGCCGCAAGTGTAACGCCAGACATCACACGTTGCTTCATTTTTGAAACGAACCATTTCCAGTGCAGTCGTGCGCCGCCACTGTAGCCATAAACGAGGAACATGATGCTAGGGAAATACTGAACTCACTAGAACTTGAAGAAGAGTCTTCCTCTGATCAAGTGCTTGACGGTTATTTGGTTGGAGAAGGAAATCCAGAAGTATCGTACTGTTCGCTGTCTTCTATAAAATGTGATTCATCATCAACAACGCAAGTTCTCGCAACCGCAAAGGTTTATGCCACGGGTCGCAATGGTCGCGATGTAATAGTTAGATGTTTACTGGATTCTGGTTCCCAGAAACATTATATAACATTAAAATGTTGTTCAAACTACAGCTAAAGGTCGAATCTAATTCACATGTAACGGTGAAGGGAATAGGTGGCTCATCGCAGATAGTCAAGGGGGCGGCAAATGTTTCTTTTCGATCTCGATTCAATAATACAAAATTTAATATTAAGGCTCTAGTGTTAAATCGAATCACTAGTAATTTACCAACGTGTAACGTCGATACTAGATTCCATGAAACTCTGAGTAGTATTCCCATGGCGGACGATGGCTGGGGTATGCCTGGAGAAATAGATTTATTAATAGGTGTAAGTCTCTTTGCGGAGATGCTACGACCTGGTAGAATTATCGGGGAACCCGGTTCTCCGGACGCTCTTGAGACCGTTTTAGGATACATCGTTCTAGGAGACCAGTACCAGCGGTTATTCAGGCTCAAGCCCCAGCCACCATAGCGTTTCATGCTATTTCAACATCTGAGGTCGAGACTCTAGTTAAGAAAATGTGGGAACTCGATGAAATTGATCCTAAGCATATCTTTAGTGCTGATGATAAAACATGCGAAGAAAATTATAGTAAGACTGTCAAGTAGCTTTACCTTTCAAATTCAGTCCAGATTTTCTTGGTAATTCTTTGGAAGTTGCTAGGTGTAGATTTTTACATTTAGAGTGTGGGTTTGCTGCTCAGCCCGCTCTAAGAGAGACGTACGACAGTGTAATTAAGGATTATATAGATCAAGGTTATTTATCTCCTATTGATACATCTGATAAAGATCCTCTAAACTTTTATATACCACACCACGCGGTTCGTAGGGAGGATAAACTATCAACACGGATCCGACCTGTTCTGGATGCAAGTGCTAAGTCTAGTAGCGGATTTTCCTTAAATGACCTTTTATATGCCGGTCCTAATCTTCAACGCGACCTTTTTGCAATCTTAATGAATATGAGACTATTACCTGTTGCCATCACAGCCAACGTAAGACAGATGTATCTTAGGATAGGCGTCCGTAAGCAGGATCGACGTTTTCAGCGTATCTTATATCGTTACAGTCGGGATGACAATTTAGAAGGTGGTTCAGATATTCAAAATCCAATAAAATCATTTAAATTCAATAGAGTAGCCTTTGGACTGAAGTGTAGCCCATTTTTAGCTCTTCGCACTGTCTCGCAACTAGTACAGGATGAGGGTCACCGTTTCCCTATAGGTAAAGAAGTTGCGCAGAGAGATCTTTACATGGACGATATAGCTAGCTCGTTGATGAATTCCGATCGAGCTATTTCTGCCTTTCAAGAGGTAGTCGGGCTATTCAAGGCTGGGGGCTTCCACCTAGTCAAATAGAGCAGCAATAGCACAAGGGTGCTTGAACATATTCCTGAAGATTATCGCATGTCGCAAAATGACGAATTTCACGAGGACGATACCTTGAAAATATTAGGTCCTTACTGGCGTCCTCGTGATGATGAATTCGCCTTCGAGGTGATTTCAGATGATCGCCCTTGCACTAAGAGAAACATTTTGTCCTCTGTAGCTTGTTTGTTTGATGTTTTGGGCTTGGTAGCACCTGTAATCTTGTATGCCAAGCATTTGATCAAGGAGATCTGGATTGCTAAAACAGACTGGGACGCTGATCCTCCACAACGAATTACACGACTGTGGAATGAATTCCGACGTGAACTTCCCCTGCTTGCCCAGATGAAATTTCCTCGGCACCTTGGAGTGGTTCATTGCTGTTCGATAACAATTCTGGGTTTCGCTGACGCGAGTGAAAAGGCTTATGGTGCCGTAGTTTATATTCTAGTAGACGTCAAACAAAATCAGACAACTGTCATTTTGTCTTGCGCAAAGTCAAAGGTTGCGCCCTTGAAAGTTGTTTCATTGGCACGTCTGGAATTATGTGCAGCCTTGTTGCTTTCTAAATTAATAAAAAGGGTTTTTGAAATATATTCGAGTAGATACCCAATTAATTCGGTGTTAGCATTTTCAGACTCGACCGTAGTGTTAAATTGGATTCCTTCTTCTCCGCACCAATGACACACGTTTGTTACACTTACCATCGGATCACTTTTACCACATCAAGGGTAACGAAAACCCGTGCGATTGTTTGTTCCGTGGATTAACTTCTACACAACTTATGAATCACCCCCTGTGGTTACAGGGGCCTCATTGGGCCAATTTACCTAAAGTTGAATGGCCAATAAAAACATTTGTGCCAAAGGAATCAACCGACGCGCCGGAGCTTAAGTCTATTTCCCTAGTAGTAATAAAACCAACCGAAGAACCTTTTCTGTATAAGCTAGCACGTAATTACTCTTCATGGGAACGGTTTCTTAACGTGGAAAGCTACATATACAAGTTTATAAGGAAGCTGCCCCTGGGACCCATAGTTAGGTCAGATTTGGAATTTACGGAATTAGAAATTATGAAGGTAATACAGTCGATACATTTTAGTGATGACCTTCAACGTTTGGAGGAAGGGGGATGTCGTTCTTCATCTATTAAAAAATTAAATCCATTTCTTAAGGATGGCGTATTACGCGTGGGTAGCCGTTTGGCAAACTCAGAGGAGAATTTTGATTTTAAACATCCTATTCTTCTTCCTTGTAAGGATCATGTGGTAGGTTGCTCATACGCTCATACCACTGCAAATATTTACATACAGGACCAGGGTTGCTATCTTCTGTACTCCGTGTTAAATACTAGATACTATCTGCTAGATGTGCAATTAGAGCCATCATCTCTAAATGCAACGTATGTTTTCGATCTAAACCTCAACCTGGGTTTCCTATGATATCGGACCTCCTTGAACCTCGAGTGCGAGCGGTTGTCAAAGCTTTCGTCCATACTGGATGCGATTATGCCGGCCCAGTCCTAGTAACACCATATCCTGGTAAAGGTATAAAAAGCCGTAAGGCTTACATCTGCCTGTTTACATGCCTTACTACACGAGCGGTGCATATTGAGCTCGCAAGTGATCTCAGCACAGATTGCTTCTTGGCAGCCATGAAACGATTCCTAGCTAGACGAGGATTGGTTCAATGTTTTTATACCGATAACGGAACCAATTATATTGGTGCCCGGTCTTATCTTCGAGATTTGTACGCTTTTCTAAAGAATGAATATAAACCGGTGTGGGAAAAGCAGTTAGCAGAAAGTCGTATCCAATGGAAACTGATTCCTCCTAATGCTCCACATTTCGGTAGTTGCTGGGAAAGTAACATCAAGTGTATAAAAACCCATTTATATATAGTTATCGGCCAACAAATTCTTACCTTTGAGGAGCTTCAAACCGTTTTAAGCCAGATTGAATCCATATTAAATTCACGACCACTTACAGTGCTCAGCTCTGATCCTTCAGATCCAGCAGCTTTGACGCCAGCTCATTTTTTACATACCGTCCCGCTTGATTTCCTGCCAGCACCTGATATTTATGATTCGATTCCGCATCTTTTAACTCGATATGAGCTCTTAGACAAGTTGGTACAGTCATTCTGGATGCGATGGCTGAGAGAGTATCTTCATAGCCTACAAACTCGCCAAAAGTGGAATTCACCATCCTCCAAGGAAGGAACGGTTGTTGTAGTAATACAGGATAACATCACAACCTTACATTGGCCCTTAGGCATTATAACACAAACCTTTAAAGGTAAGGATGACGTTATACGTGTAGCAATGGTAAGGACTAAGCACGGTACTTACCAAAGACCAGTGGTTAAATTATGTCCATTACCAACTCAGTAAAATTCATAAATTATTTAGGTAAAGGGTAGATTAGCTTCTAGATAATAAGTCATAGATAAAATAATGGGATTAAGTAGACATAAGTAGTTAACAAACATTCTTTAGTATGTTGTAATAAGGTTCCTCGAAGTAAAAATAGATTAATTCACTCGATAAAGATGATTACACCTTTGAAAGCTTCCCTTTCAAGGCCGGGAGGAATGGTTCGGCCAGTTTAATAAACAGCCAAAATTTGTTTGTTTATTTGAGCTGAATACTCGCTACCGTTACACCAATGTTACTTTGGTTTGTATGTCCGTGTATTTCGCGGGTCGATGTGATTCTTGTTTACTATTGGTCCGTTAAAATTACGGACATCTTGTCGTCACGTGATCAACATAATGTCAACGCCGCGCGTCGTGTGAAAGGGGTACGTTTTTTCGCTGCTCCCAAAATATATGTTCTACCACAAGTTCCCCCCCGAATCGGATCATCGTGAGTGACCGAAATCCGTGTAGCTGGGATCCCCGAAGAAGCACACGAGAGCAGGAATATCCGCCTTCGTATATTCAGGTAGGTCAAACCTTAGTAATATTGTCTAGTCAACGGTAGAGTAGAATCAGCTAGCATCTATGCAAATTACAGTCCATTTCCCATTTTCCACCAATTGGGGTAGTGGATTTCCTTTTAATGTATTTATTTTCTTATTAGTTCATCATTATCATCATTATTACAGCTCTTCATAAGTACACTGCTGAACATATCACTCCCCCAAGGAATGTCACAAAGCAGGGTCCTGAGCCATCTGCATCCATCGACCAGCCAGGTCGTATTATCGTCTTATTTGTTTCTTATCGTGTATTAATTACTTTATTATGATTTTCATATATTTACTAGCGATTTGCCCCGGCTTCGCACGGGTAATATCTGCATTCTTCAATAGTTCCACCTACCGAATCCAACTAAACTTCAATATGTTGACAAAAGTTTAGCGTAATATGATGAACGGTATGGCAGCGCATAAAATATATACAAATCAATATAAATTTTTATTTTATTTGCGTGTAATTAATGTAACAATACCTTTAAAATCAACAAATAAGAAGATAGGTCGTAGACTCATGTCATGTTTTGTTTGTAAAGAATCACAATTATTGTTCTGAGGGTATGCCCGCTCAATATTTTTTTAAGCTATTGCATAGCTTCTATCGCGGGCCTTGAATGCGGGAAAATCCAGAAATTTCGTAACGAAAAAAACCTCACGCTCTCCGACGGGCACGGAGGTGTGGCTTGAAGGCCGTGCATTGTCTAACGATGGTCTAACGTCGTTCCTTTTCCTCAGTCTTTGTTGTCTTTGTCGAAGAGTTTTGAAATTTTGAATATGAATGAACAAAGTGCATTTATTATTAAGGCTGCTCTCTCGCAAAAAGCTTGAAAAAAGCATGCAGATGAACCAACTTTTCGTCGACACTTACAGAGAAATTAAATATGAAAAAAATGGCTAGTAATCTACATGATCTGATACGTAATTTGGTTTAGCCATAATTTTTCTATCGGTGTCACATAATAAATAAAAAAATACCCAAACCACCTCCAAATCGTTGAGATGAAACCACTTTACTCCTTCATTTTTTATCAAAGGAACATAAAAAAAAATATCTACTGCTTTGCAATACAAAATAAAATAATTTGGTTTGGTTACTTTTTAGAAATATGTATTATTTTTATGATAATAAATTAAAAATGCGTCCCGATTAAATACTGCGTCTATATCACCCCCGCATTCGTCACGAATTCAGTGCGGGGCGCATCGTGTTGCTAAGTGGACGTACGCCGCGTTGCGAGAGCTCAGCACTACGAAATAAAATCGTAAAATATTACTGCAAAAATTTTATTTTGTTAATAGTGGAGTAGGTTTTTTCTGATTCTTGTTTAATAATAGTGTTTTATAGTTATATTAATTGTACAGATTTATTAATGTTTAAGTTTAGTTTGTAAAACATGGGGAATAAGCAGAAACGATTGAAGAGAGGTCTAAAAAAATATTACAAACAAAAGGGTATATTTATCAAGGTAAGTTTTAAGTTTTATCTACATATTTCATAATATTAGACAGGTGCTGCTTATAAAATACCTATATTACTGTGATTTCGCCACTCTGTGACGAGACAAAGCGTGGCAAACGCAAGTGCAAGTTTACTTTTTTTTACTTTTATAAATATGTTATTTTACCGACGAAAATTTTAAAGAAAAATAAAAAATAAGCAACCGACAACCCCCTAGGTCCCTAGGTGACTTGCGAGATGTCAGTGTAACAAAACAAAACGGCCCAGAAAAACAGACTTTCCAACTGATAGCTAAATCAGCACGCAACAATTTCATTGGTGCCAGTGGGGATCGAACCCGGGTTGCTCCTGTACTGTGATACCTATAACGAGCGCTAACCATGTGAGCTACCACGGCTCTCAACGACATCGTCTTAACGCAATTCCTTTGTATAGTGCGACGTTGCCACTTTTATTAGTTATTCCGCTTCGTAATATTTTATTTATAGGTGATATTTTGTTTATGTAGGTATTCGATAGATTCCTATAGTCTGTTTTTTTCGCAGGAGACAAAAATAAGAGATCATTATTAGATTCGTTTAGCCCGAATAATACAGTTTTTATGATTCTGGTTCAGATTAGATTTAATTTTAGTCACTTAAATTTCGTATATTGTTCAAAATAATGAAATAAATCCACAGAATCTGCAGTTACGAAAAAAGCAATATCATTTTAGTCTACGGCGAAAAAAAAGATATATATCATGATTAGTTTATCAACTAGTTATTCGTTTACTAAATACGAAAACATATCTAGGATTCCCCAGTCGTGATACATTACAGATTCAAAATATAGTCAATATTATCATTTATTTTACTATTGTAAATAAGTACTTATTGTAGATATTGACAGGTTTAATAGAAGTTCATTTTCTTATATTGTGACTAATAACCTAATATGACCTTGGGAAGAAACTCATTATAATATAAGGTTTTTCTGCAATGACTGCCAATGGGTTGTTAATTTCTACAATAGACCGTGGCGTATTGTTGCTGACATGAATAACTCCGAAAATATAATTTATTTACTTGATCGTGTTGAGTTTTTGTGCTCTCACTGCGAGTTTACTTTTTATGATCACTATCTTAAGGAAGAGTGCGAACTATTTACCTAATCTGTACAAAATTACTCTATACTTAACTAGATTCATTTTTGTGAAAGGCTATGTTTGTTAAATTAAGATATTATGTTTGGTTTTGTAGTTATTTGAATTACGTCGTATGATGTCAGATTATCGGTAAACTCCGACGGGCACGGAGGTGTGGCGTTGAAAGCCGTGCATCGTCTAACGTCGTTTCAGTTCGGCAGACTTCGGCACTCGGCAGATTTCGGCACCGTGTTTGTGTGCGTGCGACTAGTCGTATGCGTGTACACTAGCTGCTAACTGAATGATAAAAATTCCTGAATAACCTACATGTATTGTAAGATATTAAAAATATTTTAAACAATATTAACTTCTCATTTATACAATAAGAGAAAAAAAATTGTTTCCTTATCGGTCACCACGCTCAAAAAGTGTAACTTGATTTAATATCAAAGACTTAACTGCATAAATAAAATAAATAATTAATTATAATTGCATAAGTTGATAAAAAATGCTATGCAATAGCTTTACCGCGGCAGTCCCCGAGTGCCATACGTCTTTTTTTTTACTCGATATTTAATTGATTAAAACTTCAAATGCTGACGGATGATTTTAATATTGGATGTATTCTTGTTTTAATTGTATTATATCATTTTGACGTATTAAAAATCATAGTTTTAGTTCTATTAAATTTCAGTATAGTTCTACTGCTGGACATGAACTGCTGCATTTTTTTGTTATTGGATAAGAGTGGCAAACGAACACACAGGCCATCTGATTGTAAGGGGACGTTGTGGCCCATAGACATCTACATTTATCCTCGATTATGAATTAAAATACAGATTCGTTGTCACCCTTAAGCACAAAGACGGAATGTGTCATTTTCAATAAAAAAGGCCCGTTATCTACACTCACCATACGAAACACACAAGCGTTTTCCTGCTGTTTTACAGGTATATAAATGTATGATATACACCTATCTATCGATAACCATAAAAAATCCTGGCATCCTCACGGTCTTTTTATACCTCAGCCACGGGACTTAATAGGGCAATGGATTGTTACGCCCTCAATACAGCAAAATGTTTACATATAATAGAATAAAATATTTACACATGGTTGCGCCGAAGTACAGTATTGCATTTATAATTCGTCGTAGTATATTTGTTAATCATATTGGCCAGCAATAACATCCCTTCTAATCATTTATAATTCGTCGAAGTATATTTGTTAATTATATTAGCCGGCAATAACCTCCCTTCTAATCCGCTCCCTTCCCGCACGTGCCTGTCGAAGGGGGAGGGGTAGATTGGTGAGCTTAGTTTGTTCCTCGAAGAGGAACGCTTCGCAAAAATGAAGGGCGGAAGCACGCCGCCGGCGCACACCGGCAGTGGCAGTCAAGCCACAGATCGGAGCAGTAAAAACTTTCGCTGTGACCGCTTGCATAGTGCAATTTCGTCGTGCAATAGTGCAATCACTATTTGTCATGGCATTGAATAGTCACCCCACAGTTGTAAAGCAGTTCCATCGCCTCGAGACGATTAGAGAGAGGCCGCTAGCAGACACCACCCAGTAAGTGCCTGTTCCTTTAAATTTTAAACTGTTTTTTATTTGGTTGTCCCCTTTCCAAAGCAGCTCATGTTTAGTCGCGCCGGCTAATTTACTTAATCGAATTTATAGTAAGTATATATATCAAAAGACCGCCACGTGTCACGTCCTCCATTTTGTCTTTGTACATAACGAGCCACGCCGATACAGTCTACCATTTGGTTTAACCCGCAACACCTTTCGTATATGCGCATCCATAATTACGTGGTCATTAATCCCGGAATCGAACCAGGGATCCTGTGGCCCAACCATATTTGTGATACTTCGATCTGAATTTGAATTATCTTTATTCTTTATTCTATTAGCTCAACCATTTATCGTCATTCGGTCCAGATTCGAAACCCTATGGCCCCACCAACACACATTCATCCACATTACTATTCAAGGTTCTTTTCTTTAGCTCTAATGACTCCGGATGTGTCGGTAGAGTTCACTCTCGTCACTTACTCTCTTAGCTCATGTGCGCAATAATACTATCTTCACGCCTAGTATTACTTGGCGCTCTGTATTTGGTGCCTGTATTGGTGCTCACATTGTGGTGCACGAAGCACGCTGTTCGGGATTACAGCAGTCTCACAGTGAAGTTTATCGGACGCTTGTTGTGGTACAAAGAGTGTTTTGTGCGTTACTCTCTAAGTATATAGGTGTTTATTATAGGCACACACCCCCCCGCCGAAGAGTGAGGGAGCTTGGTACGCATCTGTGTTAACTGTGTTAGCATATGGCAAAATGGCGTCGTTTTCTTACGACGAACTCGCCAACTTCTTACGTCGAGACGTCCAAGATATTGGGTCTGTGTTCCTAAAACTTCACCCCAGTATCATCGATTTTGTTCACGTCGGTGAAAGACGCTGCATTCCTCGCGCCCTCCGCAAAGCGCAAACGTGCAACCCCGAAGGCTGCTGAAACTTATTCGACGCCTCCCCCCCCATTCCCCACTGTCACTCCGGCTAAAAAGCCAGCCCCCGCAGTGTGCGCTTATTCCCGGTGTTAGCTAAACCCGCAGTGAAAGGGTCCCCTTTATGAACATAGAGAAAAGCCACCACCACCTATAGTATTCAAGACAAAATCAAGTGGAACAATCTGTCAAATTGGTTGAACTCAAAAAAATATACTGCTTACAGATGCAAAACGCCGGTCAGGACATTAGTGGACCCTGTAATCCATAAACACATCGATCATCGATTAAAATCAGAATTCATGTGCGTTGTCAATCCAGAGGACTAAGATGGAATGCCTTGTTAAGTAATTGACTCTTATCATAAGAAACAAAGCATCATTATTCTTCCCCTATTTTACGCTGGCACATATTTTGTTACTCCTAACCCCGCTCGCCAAAAAATTTCTACGTCTCGTATAATAAAAAGTATTAATTTGTATAATTATGTCACTTAAATGTATTTTTCGCGATAAACGAAATTTGGATGCTTTAAACCGTGACGTAGAACAATGTAGTGGAGAACGATTTTTTTCCTGCAAAGTTAAGTTTGTCCTTCAATCGACTTATTCGTTAGAGCAATTTTCGGTGCTTACCTGTTCTTTAAAATATGAATTTCAGTAAATTAATTATTTAAGTGTTAATAAGTACTTAACTTAACGATCTAACCACTTACATTGTTAAGTACTGTCGTATATTAAAAAATATTATCGTTGCTAATTTAAAGCAATTGTTTGCACAAGTCAGTATTGTAAACCATGTAAATGTCATATAGATTTATGATTGGACTATCTACATACATAATTTAGTCAGATCGGATAATCGGAACATAGACCATTCTCGCACTGTATAGTTTCTTTAAAAAATACACTAGATGCACTTCCAGACAGGCTTCTACCTCATAGTAAGCTATTTACTTTCAGATAAATCCATGATACTTCGTGAGTTTGAAATTTGGAAGCATATTTCGATACCGTTTAGCCATATCAAGTCGGTAGGACTCCTTTTCTGGCTATGAGTCCGTGTCGGCGGATATCAATTTCTAAGCTATTTCTGCTGCAAAATAATATTGTCTTTGCTATTCTAAGACACACCTGAAGGGTATTGAAAGCCAGTATAATTACAGAGGTTTGCAAGAAGATGTTGTGAACAGGATTAAAAAAGAGGATGATTTGGTAGTTTAGTCAATAAGAAAACAGTGACAAAGCAAATTCATGGCACAGATTTTAATGGCAGAATTCACAAGGGATGCCCCAGAGGGATGTTTTTTTTATAGAATAGGGTGAAAAACGAGCACATAGTCCACCTAATGGTAAGTTGTTGTTGCGGCCCATAGACATCTACATGTACAACCTCGATTACAAAACAAAATGCAGATGCGTTGTCACCCGTGAGGACTAAAATGGAATGCCTCGTTTCCAGTAAACAGGGTCTCCAGTTCTCTACACTCACCATACGAAATACAGCAGCATTAAGCTACTATTTCACGCTGGTATTCTGTGAGAGCGTGATCCTTCCCCGTTTGAGCCGACCCATTCGTGCTACAACTATACTACTAATATAACGGCAGCATGGCTCTACCACGTAAAAAATGAATGGTTAGGATGTTTATCGACCTATATTTTTTTACTATTAAAAGCCAGTGCGTGGCTACTAGCCCGCCTTATGGTAAGTGGTTATGCGGTCCAAGATACTAATAAAGCGCTATGATTTAACAAACAATGGCCTATTTACTTTTGTCCTAAAATATCTACACCGTAATCGGATGAAAAACAAATGTAGGCAAATTATTCTTCTCCCTTGCTGTACACATTATGAATAATGAAGCAAATCATTTTTAAGTCGGCCACAGGGGGGTGGAGCATTCTCCACCCCTTTGTTCTCTACGATAACATGTGGTCCGAAGATGATATGCAGGTGTAAGGATCGAGTTAAATTGGCGACATGTTGAAGGAAGACCAAATTAAAAGTAGCCTTAACCGACGAGCATGTATCCGTTAGGTATATGGATATAAAGGAGACCAGGCGGGTTTGTCAGGTTGCCGATACCTATGGGCTGCAACAACCACTTACCATTAGATGGACTTTAAATGCGTTTGTCACTTGCACAGAGTTAAAAATATTTTTGGCTTCAACCCACATACAAATAAAAAGTTCTAAACTTTGGAAATTGTAACTTTTGTTTTATTTCTATATATTTATTTACATTTATAGTATTTTATTAATCGCTATTTAATTGAACCATAAGATTATTGACAACAATTCCACACAATTCATAATTAATTCTCATTTCCCTTATTAAAACTCATTACGTCTCCAACCGTCAACCTTAGAAAATTAATCGGTTATTAGTTTTTCCAATCTCTCAGCTGATCAGGCTGATTGTATGTGGATATGCTATTCACCGACAATTTTCTTTACCTATGTCACTCAAAGCCACAACATTATCATTATTTTTCATTTATAATTATGTATTCTGTTACTTATTCATAAATTTACTTACATCTTTTACAAATCTATGTCCTATAGTCTCATATAATATTTAGGTATATCATCTTAGTCAGAAAATGGGGCTCACAATATTAGCACATCAAAAAATAAATAAAGACATTAATTCGCAACTACCCGCATAAAAATACAATGATGTGTCTTACCTGGATTGAAGAGTACCTCCCGCTCTCCCTCAATTGCGTGCACTAATCACGTCACCACTAATCGCAGCACCACTACTCCCAACACCACTAGTCCCGACATCACTACTCCCAACACCATTATTCCAGGTAATACACACCATCGACGACAATACAACAAGTGTGTCGCCTCTACACGAGGCAACGTAAGGTGATGTAGACTCTACGGCGGCTCACCGCTAAGTAAGGCTAACTTACCGTTTGCGTGCAAGACGATTCGTAATAACGTGGCTCAGAAGGGAAATCGGTCTGTATTTCTTCAAGAGAGCGTTGTCGACTTTCTTAAAGAGAACAAGACTACCGCAATTCTGCTCCACGCCTCCAGAGTAGTGCCACCATGGAGGACGGAATTGAAGAGCTTCTGAACGCTTTTAAGTACCGGTGTTCCACCCGCTTTCAGAAGCTCCGCTGTAATTCCATTCTCGCACTGCCGTTTTTAAGGTGCTGGAAAGCCATTCAAATCTCTCTCAGACTGACGTCCGTGATATCAACGGAAAAGTATCGGATAAGACTTGCTTCTGGATTGTTACTCGCACTTGCGTGTGGCTCCGACGATGATGTGTAGAGCTGCCCATAAAACCTCTCAATCTTACTTAAAATCTCAGGTGTCCCGTAAACGATGCTGCCACACTCAGTCTTCAGCTTTAACAGTTGGCTCTTTCTGGCAGACAGATCTCTGGCAAAGACTTTGTAGCCCTGGTTCCACTCGATCGCTTCTTTAATATGAGCAGTATTAAAGTTGCGTAAGTCTCGCCGAATGCATTTGGGAATCTGTATGTTCAGTTGCCTGTATGCTGTCAAATCTGTTGACGATTGCAGCCTCATCTCCCGTCTAACAGCCATGAGATTAAGAGTGTGATCGGAGAGTTTTTGCTGAACTTAGCTCAGACCGCATGGACAGTTTCCACGAGCTTGTCATTCATATCATCCACTGCATTGCAATCTTCTAGACACTGAAAGCGGTAACGTAACTCGAGCTGAAAGGTTTCGGGACTCTGGATTAGAGCACGAGGGGGACGGACCGTTGATTTCATAAGACTAGACCTCTCCAACTTAACGTTTAGGTTCAGTGTGCCTTTAACCATCCGGTGATCACTGCCAGTTTTCACCCTTGCAATCACTGAGACATCACTGAACAGTTGGCGTCTGGTCTGGTCTGGTCTGGTGGTTTTTGTCGAACCGTCGGGGCTCGATCAGTTCCACTTTCTGTGGGGCCGCTTTTGGAAGAAAAAGTTCATCATAAAAAGTCCCTTCTTATCCATGAAGTCAAATTTCCCTACCTTCAGCTCACCGTCCTTTCTTGTTCCCAGTTTTGCGTTGAAGTCTCCCATTAACACCCTATAGTGAGTTTTGGAGGAATGCATGGCTCTCGAAATATCCTCATACATTTCCTCCACCTCCTCATCGGGATATCCCGACGTTGGCGCGTAAACCTGTATGACCTTCGGCGAATACCGTTTGATGATTCTGAGTATAAGGTACGCAACCCTCGTCGATACACTCCCAATCTTTAAAACTTTGTTAACGAGAGACTTGTGGACGATAAATCCAACACCTCCTTAGGATAGATGGTTGCACTCCCGGTGATAGAATAAGTTGCCGGATTCGAGAATCACCGTATCCTCCCTCTCTCTTCGGACCTCGGATAATCCTATAATATTCCAGCGCAACTTGCCTATCTTTTCTTCCAGCTCCAGGATCTTCTCGTCAGTCCTCAGGTTGCGTGCGTTAAATGTTGTCAGCTCGAGTTGTCGTAGGTGGCAACCGAACCTCCACCGGAGATTCTTAGAAATAGCAAAATTAGCAATAGCAAACCCCCTGCCCCGCTGTTACCATGGTCGTCACCGTAGCCAGGAATAGTGGGGCCGCCGGGGGCTGGGGCCATCTATTTGTGTAATTTTTCATGGGGTGTATATTGCCATAGTTGCCACGCTTGGCGAGCGGGTGGCAACCGCAGTTTTTTTTGTTGTACGGTTGCTTTTATCAGGAAGATGCTGTTGCCCATCTCCTGCCTGTTTACCTCTGTGGACTTTTACAACACCCACGGGAAGATACGGGGTAGTGGATATTCTTAACCGCCACTACACGGCAGACGAACGGATATACCAAAATACAAATTGTAATTCTAACAGCGCAAGCAATTTAAAGCAGTTTTGTTTTAAGTTCTAAATTACGTATATGGAAATGTTTACATTTACATATAACTATGACCTTACATTGTGATTCACACGTAATTGTTAAAAAGCTTGTAGAATATGTTATAATATGAATTCAAGTAAAATGTTCCTTAAAAAGAATTGTCCTAAATACTTCTTTAATTTACACACAAGCCAAGAAATAGTTACATTGTTAATAGTTATATTACCTTGACGTAGATCGAAAGATGTATTATCTTTTATTTTAATTAAAGATTGGTGGAAATATAATGTTTGTTATATCGTATACAGAAAATAATTTAAGAAACCACTCAAACAGCTATCTAGTTTATACATATAACAAAACATAAATTTATTAAAATATTGAAAACAAAACCATTTTATTTTATTATATATAATAACTAAAACCGGCCGGTCGGTCTAAAAGCTCTAAAACCGGCCTTAAAGTTACAGTCCAACTTGCTGCGGCCCATTTCAAACAAGAAGGTCACAGATGCGTTCTCACCTTTCGTACAGAAACAGACCTGTGCCGGGTGGCAGGAGGGTAGTACTTACTCAGTTTGACTCAAGAGCAACAATGGAGATCAACGATCTAGAAATTTTAGTTCTTTGATTCCAGTATCTTATTAATTTTACAATCCAATCTGTAATTGTTTTAAATTTATGAACTCTATACACGTCATAACTTAATTTCATCCCTGCTTTAAGTTAAAGCTATTAATACAGTTTGTAAACATCGTTAACAAAATAAGAATTGAGGTGCTATTTAACCCAATATTAGAAGAAGAAAAGCTGTTAGAGTAGGTTTACGAGTATTCACGACATTTGTTATAAAACTACGCTTAATAAATGTCATGTGTTTACAGCGAACAATAATTAAGAAATTAAACCAACGTCACAAATCTCCAAGAAGCGTGTTTATTTTTAATTAAATTGAAGTACCATCAGCAAAAGTTGTAATTATTTATTTAATAAACAATGTTTAGATTAGTTGCTTTGTGTTTTTAATAATATGTACGCGCGATGTTTAATTTTTAATTTAAAAATATTTAAAAAAATGTTAAATGCCAACACTAGTTTTAAGTATATATTATTGTTCCGCTAACATCTATATGGGCAAAGTCTGAATAAATATCATTATTATTATGGGGTATTCAAGTATTCTCATTTGGTTGGGCTGAATAAATATATAAAAGGAAATTGTAAATACACATTGATGCATTAATGCACATAAATAAATAATATTAATATTATTATTATTTTGATATTTATAATTTAATTATTTTTATTTTGGGTTATGGAAAGAGTATTCTCATCTTGTTGGGCTAAAATGACAAATACGTTGAATATAGTAACATAAGTAAATAAAAACCCCACCAAATGGCAGCCTCGGCAGGGGAGACCAAACAGCCGAGAGTCTGGGGAAAGAGGAAGAAACCGGTGGTCAATGCGAGCGGTATCGAGGAGCACCGCCTTCTGTATTTGAGCCCGGAATGGACTGTCATTTGCTCTAATGGCCCTCTTCAGTAAAACAAATATAATTTAATGCGTCAGTCGCTTGTCTCCGTAGCAAAATTCCATACGACATAACGCTTTGGAAATAGCTAAAGTAAACTATTAGGTAAGATGGATATGGATAGGAAAGTAACATGCGTTGGGGCAGTGCAGTACTCCATAACTCTCTTAAAATTATTGAAAACCTTTTCCCAGCATTGGGAGGTGTATTGGCGATAACTTTACTTACTATTAAATATTTACTCATCTCTCTTTAAGACCTGTTATTAACAATTACCTCAAGAATCCTAGCTCACGTAATCACGTGGGTATCGTAAGAGATACCGTTACTGTTACAGCCTATATAAAGTCCGTTCTAAACTGGACTGGTTACCAGTAGGTAAACATAGGCCTCGTCATAGAATATCTCATAGAGACTCTTTGTCTCCCTTTCTAAAAGTATATAAAATAATAACAAACTGCGATTTCCAGCAACTTGCTGAGAGTGGCAACTAAGAAATTTGACATGATGAATATAACATAAATATAAATTATGTACAAATATTATAAATGGATCCCTATGAGGCATGAATGGTATTTGAGTTCAGTAGTAGACATCTCATAGGATCCCTCCGAACGAGTTGCCGCCTTGTCGTGGCGGGGGGCCTTAGTAACCGTGGGTTGGTCACCCGAGGTGAACTAAGAGGAACCCACATGGCCAGCTCAAGGTGACAATTTTGAGTGTGCTTGGCGACCCCATTTCGGATGTGTGTTGGTGGGCTGCGGAAGAGAGGTGTCCTTTCCCCCTATCGCCACAGCCTAGTTGAAGTCGCGGAAGAAGAGGTGTGTTAGTATGGTGATACGCCACTCGCCCTATCATTCGCAACTCTGACGGGGCCGCACCGTCGATGCGGTGGTGGTGTGTCTGCTGGGTGGAGGAGTGTCGGTATTGCGGGGTGTTTTTTTTTTTTTTTATAGAAGAGGGGGCAAACGAGCATGCGGCTCACCTGATGTTAAGTGACTACCGCCGCCCTTGATCAGCCGCAACACCAGGAGAATTGCGGGTGCGTTGCCGGCCCTTTAGAAAGGAGTAAGCTCTTTTCTTGAAGGTCCCCAGGTCGTATCGGTCCGGAAAAATCGCCGATGATAAACTATTCCACAGAGAGGTTGTACGTGGAAGAAAACTCCTTGTGAAACGTACAGTGGTGGACCGCCAAGCATCCAGATGGTGTGGATGGTATCGGGACGTTTGCCGTGTCGTGCGTTCACGAAATTTGGCGGCTGGGATTAATCCGAACAATTCCTCAGAGCACTCCCCGTGATAGATGCGATAAAATACGCAAAGAGATGCAACATCTCTTCGCAACACCAGTGAATCGAGCCGATCGGAAAGCACTCGGTCGTCGACGATTCGAGCCGCTCTGCGCTGGATGCGGTCAAGTGGAAGGAGCTGGTACTGGGGAGCCCCAGCCCAGAGATGGGAACAGTATTCCATGTGCGGCCGAACCTGCGCCTTGTAAAGTTGCAGGCGGTGTGCCGGCATGAAATACTGTCCCGCTCTGCTGAGCACGCCAAGCTTTTTAGAGGCCAATTTGGCCTTCCCTTCCAAGTGACCACGAAACTGCACGTCACTCGATATGTCGACGCCGAGGATTCCGATACTGGCTGAGGCAACAAGGGGAGTGCCTTGAAACTGAGGGGATACGACAAAGGGGTTCTTTTTAGCGGTTAACGCGCAAACTTGTGTCTTCTGGGGGTTAAACTGGACTAGATTTAGTCGTCCCCAATCCGAGACTCTGTTCAGCAAAGACTCGACTTCAGACACAAGTTTGTCCCGGCACTCGGAGACGTTTTCCCGAGAAATATTGGCTCGGCCGGTGTAAAGAGCATCACCAGTGCTGTCATCTGCATAGCAATGAATGTTACGGGTATGCAACATATCATTGATATGCAGAAGAAACAGCGTTGGCGATAGCACGCAGCCCTGTGGAACACCAGCATTAATAGGCTTGCAATCGGAGCTTGCACCGTCTACAACGACCTAGATGCTCCGATCTGCAAGAAAGCTGGTGATCAAATTTCTCGGGAAGCCCATAGGAAGGGAGCTTCGAAAGAAGCGCTTTGTGCCAAACCCGATCGAAGGCCTTCGCAATGTCCAAACTAACGGCCAATGCCTCCCCCTTGAACTCTACTGCCTCCGCCCATCTGTGAGTGAGGTAGACCAGAAGATCACCAGCTGACCGACCACGGCGAAAACCGTATTGGCGGTCACTAATCAGCTGGTGATCCTCAAGGTACCTCATGAGCTGGCAGTTTACAATGGACTCCATTGTTTTGGAGAACAAGGAGGTGATGGCGATTGGCCGGTAGTTGGACGGGTCTGAGCGGTCGCCTTTTTTAGGGATCGGGTGGACGAAAGCCGTATTCCACGATTTTGGGACTACGCCTAGGGAGTAGGAGTACCGGAAAAGACGCGTTAAAACTGGTGCCAACTCTAGAGCACACGTCCTCAGCACAATTGGGGGGATTCCGTCAGGCCCACTCGACTTGTGGATGTCCAGGGAGAGGAGTGCTTTGCGAACCGAGCGCTGTGTGAACTGCACTTCCGGCATGGAGCACTCACACCGCGGCATGGTCGGCGGCGTACTCCCCCCGTCATCGAGAGTCGAGTTAGACGCAAAGAAGGAGCCTAGAAGATCGGCTTTCTCCTTTGCAGTATGGGCCAGTGAGTCGTCCTCCCTGTGCAGAGATGGAAGAGATGGCTGACAGAAATTCCCCTGGACAGCCTTGGCGAGAGACCAGAATGCACGGGTTCCAGAAGGAAGGCGAACGAGTCTCTCGCCAATTCTGCCTATGTGCTCTGACTTTGCCTTGGCAATGACTCTTTTGAAGGACCTAGAGGCGGAATTATACTTCTTTTTTAGAGCGCTGGTGTTTACATCCCGGGACGCTGATGCATCAACCCAGGCTTGGTAGCACTCCTGCTTATAGCATGATGCCATTTTACAGGAGCGACCAAACCATGGCTGAGATTTGCCTCCAATGGGCACCACAGAGGAAGGAATAAAAAGTTCCATACCCTGAAGTACCACATCAGTAACAGAATCCGCAACAACGTTGGGATCATCCGGCGAGAAGCAAACCCGCCCCCAAGGGTAGGATGCAAAGAAAGACCGCATCTCATCCCAATCGGCTGACCTATAGTGCCAAACACGGCGGCAGCCTGCAGAATGCAACCGCGATTTCAGCGTGAGTGGCACAACACTCCGGATCAGACAATGGTCCGAGGAGCCTAAAGGGGCGTCGACGGAAATCTGATATCCGTCCGGGTGAGAGGTCAGCAGAAGGTCCAACAGGGAAGGTGCATGTTCCTCCACATCTGGAATCCGCGTAGGCGAAGTAACCAGTTGTGTCAGACCATATGCCAAGGCAAAATCATGAACAGATCTCCCCGCATGATAGGTTAAATGTGAACAGAGCCATTCGGCGTGATGGGCGTTAAAGTCGCCGAGGATCACGATCTCTGCGGAGGGGATCTGCTGTAGCAACGAATCTGCAGCCATTTGGACGTGGTCGAAGAGTCGGTCTGTTTCGGCATTACCGCTGTGGGACCTATAGAGGCACCCGTAGACGCGCGGATGGTCGTCGCTGTCTACGCGTAGCCAAAGGATGGACAGGTCCGAACCTTCAAGTCTGCCGAGGCGTCGAGAACAGATGTCCTCTCTGACGTAAACGCAAACTCCAGCCCGAGGCACAAAGGAGTGTTCCAGTTTGTACCCCGGGTAGGAGAGATACGAAACATCAGCCGGAGAGGACACCTGCGTCTCGGTCAGAAAGAGCAGAGCCGGCCTCGCCGTCTCGAGATGGTAGTGGACGGCGTTTAGGTTGGAGTGAAGTCCCCTGATATTGCAGAAATTCACGGACAGCGTGGTAGGGGTCGCCTTGGTCTTGTTGCTCCGTTTGCCCCGAGCAGTTGTAGTCTTGAGCGGAATTTCGCCCCCCCCCAGAATACGCGGGGCAGCCTGAGCACCCACGCTCAGAAGTGGAGAAACATGGTCGTGGATGCTCAGCGAGGGATTCTCCAGGGGTGCTGGTACCCTCCTGGGGTAGTCTATCTTTATTTAATTCCGCTACCATGTTGATGGGGGGGGGGGGATTTGGGCCTCATGGGTGTTATTTACCCTACCCTTCGCAGCCAAATCTTGGTTGGCAGCAGAGCCAGTCAGGTGAAATTACAGGCCGCGAAGGAAAGCCTGCCATATGCACTTTACCTGAGAAAGAGATGAAGAGGGATAATCCTCCCTCGAGGAGGAACCGTCATGTGGTGGCAACCGGCGTTGGTGGGGCCGCAGATGTGTGCGAAAGCATTCCCGTGACTCTGCCACTATACAAACAAAGGTGGAACACTATGGGGTTTCAGTCGGTGCGAGTCCGAAATAATCCGTTATTGCCCTCGCAAGGCAATACGTAGGAATTACCTCATGTAAAAAAATTTTTTGAAAGAATCTATTAGGAGAAATAAAGGAATGAATGAATTACACCGAGAACCTCACTTATGTACCATAAACACATGGCAAGTAGAACGGATTTACTTTTGCATTTTTCCAAATTTTTCTATTCACCAATTTATATTTTACTTTATTCTATAAATAAATAATAATGAGATAAAGTGCTGTCGCATATTTTGTCTCCAACTTCATTTACAGGGAATCATAAATATCTTTCTGTTGATTTGCTATTTTCGATATTTCAATTTCCTTCACTTACTTGTTTCATTTTGTACAGGAAAAACGAAAAACTTATTTCCTGCTTAACTGCTTTTGAAATAGTGGCTTATTATCAGTAGCGATTTGACAAATTGTACTCATGTGTATTCTTTTTATTTCGTTATTTTTATTTTATTTAATCATTTTCTTGTCTGTTTCTCTGTTTTTGACATATTTACAGTGGTTTTAAAAAATAGCTCAGCAATAGATAATCATATGATTGAGTGGTAAAGCTGATTTCACCCTACTTTTATATAAAGGGGTTAAGACGTTAGTCGCCATATTGGACAATGGAGACGTCAAAGAGTATTCCACTTAAGCCGCGTCGGACAAAGGTGGTCGCACGCAACATGCCTAACTTCAACTTGCTGCTGAAAGCCGGCGGTCCCTGATTTATTGTACTTAGACCCGCACGGCTCACACTACAAAATTTTTGGACAGATCATTCACAATACAAGCTCTCTGTTTATCGAATGACTTGCCGTTATCAGCAAGACGCGCTCAATCCCTACCGGTTTTTAAGAAACATGTACATAATTATTAGTTTAAACATATATATATATATATATATATATATATATATATGTATATATATATATATATAAAGTACAAATATATTATATTTTGAATTTATTACATGTAACATAGATATGTCATACATATAAACAAATAGTGTAGTAAGATAAGGGTAATATAATAATTATACATAACAATGAATAACATATGAATTTGATAGAATCAAAGTTCAAAGTAATAATTTATATATATATATATATATATATATATATATATATATCCATATGTATATATAAAAAAGTATAATAATAATAAGAGTAGGTAAGTCGCTTCCGTCCGTAGGCTGCGACTACCTAATCCTAGGCCCACCCTACACGTGTCCGCCAGGTGCTGCTGAATGAGAGACAATTCGAAAATACAGATTCGGTTACTCGCCGTATGGTAGCTGCATAAATATAACACCCCATAGCTTCGCACTATGAGGCACCATGGAAAACATATGGCCCCAAGTTTCGGGCGCCCTTATATGGGGCAGGAGTGCGAAGAATATCCGGAAGGAAAACCGGCGACGAAGTTCGCCATCCGTCACGTTCTGTCTCCCGGAGGGGCGAAAAGTAAATTACAGAAGCCCGTTTGGCTACGCTGAATATATGTGGAGCAATAAATTATAAGATGGATGAAGTATCCGGTATGATGTATGATAGAGGAATAGATGTGTTATGTGTCAATGAGACGAAACGGAAAGAAAAGGATGTCACTATACGTGGCATGTATACCGCATACTGGTCTGGTGTAGACGAGACTGAAAGACCATGCCAGAGAGTAGGTATCATCCTTTCAGAAAGAATGGGCCAATGTGTGAAAGTGTATGAATGCGTTTGGCAGCAGAAACAAATAATAGCAAGGAAATTCTAGGCGGAAAACGAGGCTGCTGACATGTCACATTATACTTTACTTATAGCTAGTTGGGATAATATTTATGTACGTTTGTTTGTCACTGAATTCCTCCTAAAAGCCTGGAACAATTTTGACGAGTTTTCGGTGTGTGTTTATGTGGGTTTCCTGGATGGTTTAGGTTGGATGGATGGATGGTAGCCACAATTACACCCAGAAGGTGTCACGTTGCGTTGTTACTTTGAGTAATTTAAATACTTATTATAGTAAATCCCCGTCGGCACCAACGAAATTTGAAATTGGAATTTTAAGTGCAAATTTTCAAGTGAAGCAAAATTGAGTAGACTAAAAATGTGTGCCCAGTATTAGGACTAGTATAAGCTGTAAATGTTGCCAGTCTGTGGGATTGAAAAAAGTTGGCGTTATAAATCAATTTATTCATTTTTAGGATTTTATGAATTACTGTTTCTAAGAATCTTAAAAGTCTTAAAACAAGAAAAATGTTTCTACCTAAGTCCTTTATAGACTTTGAAACCATCGAACCAATTGTGATGAGATTTTGTTGTGTGTGTTTGAATGGCTCCCTAGAATGGTTTATATTATTCACATTTGGACCCAGTAGGTGATGCTGTGGGCGAGATTTAGAAGCAAAATAATGCATATTATCAGCAAACTAGTATATTGAAAATTAGACTATGGGGTAATAGACTTGTGGGTGTTTAGAAAATTTAAATTTCCTTAAGATGAAGCTTTTCATCATCAATCAAACGAGTCGCCACAAAATAAACTCATCAAGAATCAAGAACGTTCAATTACGAACTAGAGAGTATGTTTGTGTTTGCTCCTGTTTCTTAGTATAAGCACTTAGTATAGCTCAAGACATATGCTTAGTAACAGCTATGTATAACAGAACGCACATTTTATTCCGAGTTATGACTGTAAGATTCCTGTCCTGCATTCAGTGGTCCATTTTGGTAGGTATCCTCATACCTATTTCTTCCGGAAAATAACAATTTATTAATTGCTACAATACGGTCTGGAGTGTACGAGAAGCCAGTATGCTAGGCTATGAGTTATTTCATTGGTCCTCAGAGGTAACAACCCATATGTGTGCATTTGAAGTGCGTTATGGGTGATTTTTTATAGAGTAAGACTGACATACAAATACACAGTCCACCTCATAGTAAATGGATATTGCTCCCATAGAATGACATTTCCCCGTCCCATAGACATCGACATTTATTCGAATGAATGCCTCGTTTCCATTAAAAAGGTTTTTTAGCTATCTACATTCACCATACGAAATACAGCAGTATTAAGTTGCAATTTTACGCTGCTATTCTGTGAGAGCTTGGTCCTACTCCGGTCGTACCGACTCATTCGAGCCACAACCATATAATTATATAAAGTGCTGCTAATGTAAAAACGGTCCATTGGCTACAGTAGCTACGTTGAGGCAAGTGGAATGATGATAGCTTGTTTATAATTTTATACATTTGGATTTTATGTAAAACAGTCTAGTTTATATACTTCATTTAGTTAATATTTTTTTTTTACAAAAATGCTAGCTATACTATTAACATTCGTAATATTTTATGTAACCAGTCATGTCAAGTCATTTTTAATCTAGGATATTTGTACATGTTTATGAGCCACATCATCCACTTAGCATCAAATGTACTATGTGCTTGTTTATCACCGTTATTTTTTTAAAGTAATAATAATAATAATAATATATAATATTCCACAACTATAACACAACGCCATCTAGTCCCAAGCTAAGCAGAGCTTGTGTTATGGGTACTAGACAACTGATAAACATACTTATATATTTCTAAATACATAAATATTATAGCTAAATTACACCCAGACACAGAACAAATGATCGCGCTTATCACACGAACATTTATCCCGGGTGGGAATCGAACCCACGACCTCCGGCATAGCAGTCAGGGTCACTAACCACTAGACCAACAGGCCTGTCCTGGCCAAAAGTAATAAACATAACATACGTACCGATACGAAAGTCATTATAATCTACAGTAGCAAAGCGAAGTCGTCATGCGATTTGATAAGTCGTATGGTTGCCAAACTAACAAGTCACTTATATATGTATGAATCTATCAATCGACCACACGAGCAATTACGCAAAAACAGTATAATAATACTTCGTAAAGAAAAGTAAAGTAAAGTTACAGCCTATATACGTCCCACTGCTGGGCTCAGGCCTCCTCTCATTTCTGAGAGGGTTTAGGGCAAGGAAGTGTCCGCCGCGCTGCCCAAATGCGTGTTGACGAACTTCACATGTCTTCGAAATATTTTTTTTTTCTTATTCTTCAGACATGCAGGTTTCCTCACGATGTTTTGCTTCACCGCTGAGCACGTGGTAAATCAGCACTTAAAATTGCAATTAACAATTTCATTGGTGCCGGCGGGGATCGAACCCGGGTTACTCGCGTTCTGTTATATTTACAGCGAGCGTTAACCACTAAGCTACCATGGCTCATACTTAGTAATAATCCGTAAATTCTAGAATCGTAAATTTAAAATAAATTTAAATTAAATAAGAAAAAACTTGTAACTTTCAACCTTTATGTCACGGTAATATTCTATGTTGTTGCTCCCAGATACGAACATTGAAATGGAATACTAATATCATTGAACCCTAGCAACAAATTAAACATCCACTTTGAATGCGACAAAGTAGAAAATTTCAAATAACGTTCGAGAGTAGAGTCAATGGTACATGAAATGTCAAATCGGGAACATCGTATTAATCGAAACTCTTTCTTGGCAGGAAATTAGTACTTTATACATAAATTTTCTTTTTTTATATAGAATTAGGGTGAAAAACGAGCACTCAGTCCATACGATGGTAAGTAGATGCTGTGACCCATAGATATCTACGTATATCCTCGTTTAAGAATCAAAATACAGATGCACTTTTACCCTAATTGTAAGATGAAATGTCTCATACCCGTTAACAAAAAAGATCTTTGGCTCTCTGCACTCACTATAATAAACACAGCGTAAAGTAGCAGTATTTAACTGCTATTTTACGCTGATAATCTGTGAGAATGTGGTCTGTACCCGGTCGAGCCGACACATTGGTACTACATCCATAATATAGTTTCAGCGTCGTCTATAAGGTATTTAATATTCGCATTGTCCTGCCTACAATCCAAGCCTTAGTTAATATTTTGTGTATACAAATAATACGTCTTGTTTTTGTTGCAGTTGCATTTTTATAGTTTTGAGGTTTTTTTATATGATAAGATGACAAACGAGCTTACAGTCCACCCGATGGTAAGTGGTTGCTGTGACCCATAGACATCTATACATATCCTCGATTACGAATCAAAATGCAGATGCGTTGTCATCCGACAGGTGAACTTGACGTAGGTGGAATGCCTCGTTTCCATTTAAAAGGGTTTCCGGTTCTCTACACTCACCATACGAAACACAGCAGCATTAAGCTACTATTTGACGCTGGTATTCTGTGAGAGCGTGGTCCTTCCCCGGTCGAGCCGACCTATGCATGCTACTACTATACTACTAAATTAATATAACTGCAGCGTGGTTCTGCCACGTAAAATAGGTTAAATGATCATCATCATTACGGACACACACTCTCCCAAGGAATGCCACAAAGCACTGTAGCTCTATCTATCACCTATCTGCATCTATTACGAGGTCATCACTTCATCCAATAGAAGGCCACCTTTAAGTTATATAAAATTCCAATCAAACATACCAGTTTTCCTATGTAGTGGGACTCTTTTCTACTAAGGAGTCCATATGGTAAGGTACCAACCTATTTCCTATTTTCGCCTCCATATATCACAGCTTATACAACTGTGTTCTAATCTCTTTAGATTACCCTTTGGTAAGAGCCTAAGTAATTACAAGATGTCCGACGTTCCACCTTAGTCCTTAGAGTTGAGTAATTTTGTAAGAAAATAATTGCCTGGTGTCCATTGGCTGTAGTAGTCGCTTATCATAAGATGGACTGAATGAATGGCTGACTGATTGTTATTTCAGTTTTATTAAAAGATCCAATACTAATTGTTACCAATATCTCTTTCACCTTAAACGTGAGCATCAATTTTCATAGTTCAATATATTTTGTTGATACATACATACATATGTACATACACACACATACATACATACACACACGCACGCACGAACGCACGCGCACGCACGCAAACACACACAAACGCGCGCGCGCGCGCGCGTGTGTGTTTGTATCTGCGCACGTGAATCTACCCAAATTCATACTAAGCTTGAATTTGGCGCGCACCCCATAAATTCATAAGCCTACGTTGAGGCCCATTTTAGACCCATCAGTGTATCATATTAGGCTACCGCCCTCACAGATAACCTGGCCATTCAGCCAGTTTTCTCTGGAGGGTAGTTCCACTGTATACTTTTTATCAAAAGTGTATAGTGGACGCATGATATCTGAGATCATGCATAAGACCGGTGTTTCCTTAATTAAGTCGAGCATGGATCTCAATCTATAGGAGTGAAAGCTCAGACCGCCCTGGGCGTTAATCCTATACAAACTAGCCTTCGCCTCCTTGTATAGATAAAGATAAAGGGGCGTTAGACACAGAAGTGCATTTAAAGCCGCTCCAGACGATGATCGCATAGCTCCAGTTGACATAAAGCAGACAGTCCCTTGTAGACTATTTAGCCTGTCCGCAGTCATCTGTTGGTTGGCCTTGTTGCACCAGACAGTAGAGGCATAGGTGAGTATCGGCCTTACTGTGATGATGTACAGCCACAGGACCATACTGGGACGCAAGCCCCAGTTGTTTCAGACCAAACGTACGTACACGTAACTAAATTTTTTGCCTTATAGCATACGTTGCTACGCTGAGAGTTCCACGTTAGCTTTTAGTTGATTGTTACGCCCAAATACTTAACTTCAGTAGAAAATGGTACTTCTTTACCATTGAGTTTGGTGTGACTAATTTGTCCCACCGTTATTTTTTGGTAAAGGGTATTACAACAGTTTTATCAGCATTAATTGATAAACTGTTATCCCTACACCAGTTATTTATGGCGTTCAGGGCTATTTGTATGATGGACGATAAAAAACTTTCCCAATAGCCCATCGCAATGGTCACAAGGTGATCAGCATAACCGTGTGTTTCAATTTGTACAATAGTTGGTCAACCGCAAGAGCCCAAGAAGGGGTGACAAAACACCTCCTTGTGGGCTGCCTCTTGTAGTTGCAACCTCCTATCTGTTATCCTATCTGTTTGATATCTGTTAGCCTATCTGTTTGAGAGCATCCAACTCCTGACCTTCAAACGTTTTAATGCTTTTAGGAAATGTTCCCGAATTCCTCCTTAGGCTATCTCTGTAGATATCTGTAGATATCGGTGGTTTGTTCATGTGGAAAGAATGAATGAGGAAAGAGTGTCAAAGAAAATTTATGTTGCAGAAGTTTTTTTTTTTTATTTATTATTTATCAAAAGTATTCTTACATATTTGCTTGATTTGTACCATTAAACCAATAGTGGTTTGTATTGGTACTCACATTCGTAACTAACGCACTGCTTTACATAAATATTTAATTAATTTACTAAAAGTTAAAAAAAAATGTATATACATATAAATAAATACGCCTTCTTTATTTTGTAAGTGGTAAGCACCCATTTGCAATTCTCACCTGGGACTATTCGACGAACCGGTTCTATTAGGCAGCGCAGTCTTCTTAACTTTATACAGGCTGTTTCACTATTATGCAAACTAAATTATAACTATGATTCTAAATGATGTTATAAGACGATGTTCTTTATATTATCGTAATAATATTTTTTGAGTTTATGTTTATAGTTTTTTGTGTTTAAATCTTTTTGAATGTTTTGCGGGATATTGTTTATAAAAGTTGGGATTAAAAATTCAATAGTTCGCCTACCATATTAATTTGAGATCCTAGGCACAATTAATTTTTGTTTAGTAATATTTCTTGTAATTACTGTATGAGATACGGGTATTTGGATGCTTTTATTGTTGAATTGTTCAATTAATAGGGTCATGTGAAGTTTCATATGCATTGGTAAAATATTACAGTAATTAAAAATGTCTAATACGTTTTCTTTATATTGTTGTATTATTTTTTGGGGTACAATAAGTTTAAGTAATCTTAGCTGTAGTTTATATATTTTTTCAGTATATGACTTGAAGGTTCGTCCATAACTTGAGATTCCGTATGATATAATTGACTCAGCTAAGGCTTTATATATATTCAGCAGGATTTTATACGGTACTTTAGGCTTTAAGACATAGAATTTAGCCAGTATAGCTCGTAACTTCTCACAGAGAGAATCTATGTGAAATCTCCAGCTAAATCTATTGTCTATAATTAGTCCTAAGTAAGTGTGATGCGTTACTTGTTCTATTGCCTCACATTTACAAGCGTTAGTTGAAGCGCAAGATGAGGTTGATTTGTGCAGACATCTGTGACTGTGAGCAACGATCTTAAAATACGTGTTGTGTTTTAGATAGCTTGAGTGAACGTGAATCACTTTGGTTTTATTTGCATTCAAGACAAGTCCCGCATCATGTGACCATTTGGATACCTGTGTAAAATCCTGCTGCAGCCATTTAGCAGCTTCTTTTAGATCTTTGCTGGCCGCCAAAAGGCACGTGTCATCTGCGTATTGATAAACGGAACATTGGTTGACAATATGCTCCATATCGTTGACGTATGCTAAATAGTGCAAGGGTCCAAGCACCGACCCTTGAGCTGTTCCTTCAGTAACATCTATAGCGTCGCTGACTTCATCACAAATTTTAACTTTATATTTGCGATTATTGAGGTAATCTTTGAACCAATCTAAAATTGGACCGCGTACACCGGTATTCTCTAGTTTATTTAAGAGAATATCGTGTCGAAGCGTATCAAATGCTTTGCTGAAGTCTATGAATAACGTGGTTTCTGTCATCTAGATATTTGTTTACATCATTTGTAAATTTTGACAGCAGTTTAGAGGTAGATTTGTTAGGTTGAAAGCCGTATTGTGAATTTGATAGGATGTCATTTTTATTGTAAAAGTCTTGTATCTGATTACAAACATATTTTTCTACTATCTTGTCAATGACTGGTAGGATAGTAATTGGTCTATAGTTGGCATAATCACTGTGACTACCTTTTTTATATATCGGTCTCACTATACCTATTTTTAATTCATCTGGATACTTTGCTTGGCGCATGCTATTATTTATTAATTTAACAATAATTCCTACCATCTTATCACAGATAGATTGTATGTCAATACATCGGATATTATCCACACCAGGAGCTTTATTGATTTTAAGGTTTCTTACAATCTTCGTCACACTTTCATTTGAGGCTCTTTTGAAATACATAGATTTATTTTCGGGGAACATATATTCTGATTCATTTAGAAGCCGTTGGTTACATTTTGGCAGGATTTTTTTAACACAATTTCTAAATTCTTTTGCAAAGTTATTAGCTATTGATTTTGCGTCAATATTATTTTTATTAAATGTTTTTAATATTGCCTCATCCACTGAATTTTTGTTTCGACCAGATAGTGTATTCAAAATTTGCCATAGATTTCTAAGATTCATTTTATTACTATTTATTTGTTCCATATAATATTTATTTTTACAATTTTCTATTATTTTACGTGTCTTATTCCTTAATTTATTATACTCTAATCTTAGTAATTTGTCCGTAGGATCATTTTTCCATTTAATGTATAATTCGTCCTTCTTTTTACACATGCTATTAATTTTACTATTTATCCAGGGGTCTTTATTTCTATTACTTATTTTATTACTTTTTTTGATATATTTTGAATTATTGTAACAATCATTGAATTTATTTTTGATGCAATTGTAAATTTTATTTGGACACTCTGTATCTCTGACTTCGCTCCAATCTAGATTATTAAGTAAACTTTTAACTTTATGATTATCAATCTGTTGGATTATTTTTGTATCACTCTGTATTTGTGTTTGGTCGAATCCTACGCACGAAAGTATAATCATGCGATGGTCAGCCAATACAGTTCCGAGCGCGGCCGAGTACAGATCTAACGAGCGCGTACGAGTAAAAATGTGATCTATGCAACTGCGAGTTGTTTCCTTACCGCGTATTTCAATTCTTGTGTAATCGCATATCGCGCTTGTTAGACCGCTCTCGGACATACTACTAATGTAGTAGTCTCGGATGTTGTCGCATGTTTTTAAGTCTATGTTAACGTCGCCTAAGAGATAAGTGTCACATAGTTGAAACATAGATTTTGATAATAGGCTACTTATTTCCTTTACAAATAGGTGCTTACTCTCACTTGGTGGTCTATAAACAGCACAGATGTAAGCGGAGTATTTGTAAGGCGTAGTGGTCTTACCGATAATAATCTCACAGTGTATTAACGAGTGACTTACTGGCGCGAATGAGTGAACATCTCTAACATATAGAATTATACCACCGCCTTTTCTATTTTTGCGCAACATACTGTGCATTCTATAGCCATAAATATTAAACATAGAAACTATATTGTTATTTATGTTTACTTCGCTTAAGATTAAAATATCAATAATCATTTTAGAAGTGTTAATTAATTGTGTTACATAGCAAAAATTTTTTATCAAAGATCTTATGTTAATGTGGACAATATTAAGATAGATTTTATAAATAGGGGGTATATGCAAGCGAAAGTTGTTAATATCTGCACAATTTAATATTTCTTCATGATCAGAAAAGAGGACTTGGGTTACTAATTTTGAAATCTATTACCGCTTGGAACTTTGGCCGATTATTTCCGTTAGTGCTGAGAGCTTCTCAATGTCAGCTTCGCTTCGCGCGACCTTAGGCTTGGATTTGTCGTCTTTACGTAGTAGAATTTTTACGTAGTGAATGGCAGAGTCAGAAAGGGACGTCCTAGGCGAAAATTTATCGACCAAATTGGCGATTTATTGAAAACGGGCCAAATTAGGAGTACCCTTAACTGACGAGCATGTATGCGTAGGTATATAGATGTGAAGGAGGCGAGAGAGGTGTGTCAGGATAGTGCCAAATGGAAGTCTGTAGTCTCTGCCTACCCCTCTGGGTGACAGGCGTGAGTGTTTATGTGTTTTTATGTTATGTTATATCCCAGGAGGTCGCTTTTGGATCCCAACAAGCAACAGATTCTTAGGTTGGTGATGCTCCAATCATAAACCTAATGTGTTTCAAGTGAATATAATGGATTATAATGGATTTTGTCATTATTTGTTTTTAAAAAACAAAAAATTATGGTAAGTTTTATAGATTTTAATAATAAATTCTATTAAATTTCGTAAATTATATGCAAAAGGCCATTTTCAAAGGCCATTTCTACATTTGAATTGCATTCGTAAGAAAGGGTAGTTGTCGATTTACTTTTTGAAATATAATTTAAAGAAATCTCGCTAAAAATGTCTTTGCGTATGTTGGATCATGATTATTACATCTAAAATGCTACTAAATGAAGCACACGTGTTCAGAAAGCAAATATTTTTTCTCCGACAGTAATAAAAATATCACTTTGTTATTTAATTTTGAGAACTACGGACATAAATTTATTGTTTTTGTAATACAACCCGACCACCTGTGAGCACGGTTCTTATTATAAATGGCATACTCAATCGACGGGCAATTGGTCGCGCGCCAAACTCAAGCCAGCGGATAGCCCATTATTTTAAAAAAATATTACCAAATTGGTTTACAATTGACCAGGATATTGCTTACCATACATACAAAAGAAAACGTTCAGTCGTATTGTAAACCACTGCCTTTTTTATAATCAGGTTAAAAGCAATAGTCCGACTAGGTAAGTCCAACTTCGACCGAGAGGTCAATCGTATTCAACTCGGCTGGGCAGCGTTCGGGAAATTACGTCACATCTCGTCAGGTATACCTCAATCTCTGAAACTAGATTATATAACCAGTGCGTGTTGCCAGTGATGAGTTACGGATCTGAGACGTGGTCCTTCACTGCTGGCCGTATGAAGACGCTCAAGGTCGCTCAGCGAGCTATGGAGAGGGCTATGCTCGCAGTTTCTCTGCGTGATAAACTCAGAAATGAGCATATCCGCAGTAGAACGAGAGTGACCGACATAGCCCAACGGATTAGTAAGCTGAAGTAACAATGGGCCGGCCATATAGCTCGAAGTACCGATAACCTATGGGAAAGAAAGGTTCTCGAATGGCAGCCTCGTACTGGTAGGCGTAGTGTAGGGAGACCCCCACTAGATGGAGTGACGACCTGGTAAGACATGCAGGAAGTCGATGGATGCAGGTGGCTCAGGACCGTGCTTTGTGGCATTACTTGGGGAGGCCTATGTTCAGCAGTGACCTTTTGTGGGGCTGTAATGATGATGATGATGATGATGAAAGAGCAATGCGTAAATAAGAATTGACTTTTATTTTAGTTAATTCCTAGAGAAAAATACTTGTATCAAATAATTAATTCACCTTAAGTTCCAACCGATGCCGTAATTGTAAAGTACTTATTCATGAAATAATCTGTATTGAAACAAAATTCCTCGAAGTTAGACTATTGTGAAATTTCGTAAACTGAATTGGTGATCTTGGGATTCAATTGTTAAGAGTTGGCATTTAAAATGAACGTACCACTTGTTAAGAGAGTTTTGTTATTATTACCTAAAGTTTTGACTCAATATTCGTTTAATATTTAGACATTATATTAGCTACTCTTAAGTATCTTACATAATAATTTCTTATGCATTTATTTTACGAAATCGGGAAAACCGCTTAAAATTATCATCAAAAGGTTCAACTGTTAACATTTATCGTTTGCGCTTTAAGGCATGTGAAGGTTGAAGCAAAATTATAAGTTTCGAATCGTATCAACGCAAAACTAGCAGTTGCATAATTGAATTTCTATCTATCGTCATCATTACGGCCCATCACTTGCTGCTGAACAAAAGCCTTACATAAAAAATGCCACAGTACAAGGTCAAATAAAGTCAAAATATATTATTCAAAATTGGCTTTACATAGCACTTTTTGCAAGCCAAAACTACGCTATTGTTTCAACAAGATCCTACTGCGGCGACAACTGATGAAAAAAAAGCGGAATGTAATTTAAAAATTACATAATACAACCTATAAAATTAAAAAACGTTAATAAGATCACTATATTATGTAGCATTCTTATCTTTTATTCAATTTATTAAAAGTATAATTTCTTCATAAGAACGTTTTTATATGCGCCTTGTATCTATTTAAAAGAAAGTTAGTAATATCGCAGGGAATCTTGTTATAAATTACTATAAGCCAACCTATTTATAAGCCGCCCATTATACAAAGTCTGTACTTTGGTACAGAAAATTTATATTTATTACGAGAGTTAAAAGTATATACAACACCCATTTTATCTATGGTATTAAAATAGTTTCTTAGATAAATCTTAAGCCACCTGTACCCGTTAAGTAATGTCTTACAAAGTCGGTACACCATCTAATAGGATAGGTACTCCTCTAACTTCATATAACGATACAAGGCTTCCACTCGATAACTTTTCTTTCTAATCGGTTGATGGTACTACCAATTAAATGCCGTATGCATTGTATTTACCTATGTATTTGTAGTATGCTCAATAACTTCGTAATAAGATGTTTTAATGTCCCAATACGTGTTAGTATTTGAGTTTCAAATACTTAAACGTATGTCGGTACCCGTGCCATTGCACGTGCAGCAGCGCCTCTGTGACTAGTCGGAATTATTGTAAAAAACACATGCACCGCACACCTGTGCATTGCACCTGCACTACTTGTCTCGATTGTATAAAACGGACGGAGCGGCCGCCGTAGAGGGGGTATGGAGAATATCTCTCCATCTCACACAGCGTACTATCAGATGGCTAGAGCCCTCCGCATAGACGCTATCACCCACACTCCCTTTCTCTCCCGTCCCGACGGCACGGTTGCCTTCGAGGACGAGGAAAAGGCTGAGTGCTTTGCAGATAGCATTGCCGCTCAATGCTCTCCTAGTTCTCAACCCGTCGACCCCTCACACGTCCAGGCAGTGGAGGATGAGGTCCGCCGCCGGAACTCACCCCCTACGGCCTCCGAACCTATCTCTGTGTCCAATGATGAGATTTCATCCCTCATCAAAGGACTTAAGCCTAAAAAGGCTCCGGGCGCGGATGGCATCTCCAACAGAGCCCTAAAACACTTTCCTGAGCAGGTATTAACCTTTTTATCTATTATCTTCAACGCCTGCTTCAACCTTAGTTATTTTCCCACTACGTGGAAAGAGGCAACTGTGATTGGAATTCCCAAGCCAGGCAATCCTCTCAACCTCCCCTCCAGTCATCGCCCCATTAGCCTCCTCAAGGCGATGGGCAAGCTCTTCGAAAGAGTCATCCAAACGCGTATGAGGCGCTATCTGTTTCCCACAGACGGCGACCCTCTTATCATTTCCCATCAATTCGGTTTCCGAGCCAAACACTCATGTCCCCAACAAGTTCACTGCATTGTGGAATATATCCTCAGTGGTTTCTATCCTCGTCGTCATAAGACCATCGCGGTCTTCTTCGATATAGCCAAAGCTTTCGATAGAGTCTGGCACACTGGCCTCATCTACAAGCTCTACAAAATAGGTCTCCCCGATCGTCTAGTTCGTCTCGTGGCCTCCTATTTGAAACATCGTACCTTTCGTTTTAGACACGAAGGCACGCTATCTTCACAGCGAACTATCAAGGCTGGTGTCCCTCAGGGCTCAGTACTTGCTCCTCTGCTGTACATCCTGTTCACCAACGACATTTCCATCCCGTCGAAAGGTGTTCAACTCTCCCTCTTCGCAGACGACACTGCCATCTACTGCAAAGGTGTCTCACTACCCTTCATACGGAACAAGATCCAAAAGTCTGTTGATGACCTAGGAGCTTGGTTCAAAAAATGGCGCATCGATGTGAACCCGGAGAAGAGCTCCACCGTTCACTTCGATTATAAACGACGCCGTCTCAAAAACACTCCACCAATACGTATGCTAGGGACACCTGTCCCTTGGCATACGTCCGCCAAATATTTAGGTGTCACTCTAGACACAGGGCTCACTTTTAGGCCCCACGTCAAACGAGTCACCCGTCACGCACGGTTTTATCTGAGTAGGCTCAACAGTATGTTGGGCAGACACACTAAAATGTCCCTTCGAAACAAGCGTACCCTTTATAAGGTCTGTATACGACCAGTCATGTCCTACGCGGGCCCGTCTTTGCCCACGCAAACCCCAAAATTATTAACGAACTCCAAATAGTTCAAAACCTTTTCTGTCGTCGAGCTGCGAACGCACCTTGGTACGTCCGTAATGCCGACCTTCATCGGGACCTAGAGCTCCCAGCAATTCAACAATTTCTTAAAAAACTCTCTGAGAACTTCTTCAAAGCCTCAGAGTCGCATCCAAACCAACTAATTCGTGAGGCAGCTACTTACGCAGCCCCATCCCCCTCTCGCTATCGAGTCCGCAGGCCGAGAAACTCTCTCTCGGACCCGACTAATAAACTGACAAACGACCTGGCGGCTCAGGCCAATTCTAATTAAATTAATTATTATTATATTAACTAATATTATTTTGCCTTTGTAGGCACTCCCTCAGCGGCTCTTAGCCGCCTGCGCCCTCTTTTCCCAAAAGAGGGTCGCTCATGATAAGGAACAATACAGCTTAATCAGCCAGTTGCCTGTCCCCAAAGGCGGTTTTTAGAGGGTATCACTTAGGGTCCCCGGTAGGACAGTGAGTCCCTCATAACCACGATAGACCGGCTATCGTGGTATGTGTAATGCATTTTCCGCCTCCCTACGTATAGGGTAGCCCTTTAATTGCTTCGAGCGCAAAAAAAAATCCGTTGAGGGATTCATGGCTCTGGCGTGTCACGTGGTTCACTAGTTGTATCCCGCTACTAGCTCATCCTAGACTATTTGGATAGTAAATTCGTGGAAACGAATTAATTATTATTATCAGCCATTAAATTAGTCTCAGTACAATTTAGAGTTGATTACCAGCGTGTTTTTAACTACTTTTCTACACATACATTTTCTTAAATTAGAAATTAACGCATAAGCTGAAATAAACAACCAACGTTGCACTGCTAAGCTCTGTGATAATCTTTGGCATTTTAGCGGATTTCAAATGCATTTAAAATGTAAAAAACTAAACTGAGCACGCAGTAAGCAAGCACTTCAAATTGCAACTGAATATTCCATTAGTGCCTGTGGGGCTTAAATCGTCGAAGCGGGAACGCGAGGATCTTGAGGCGTAATGTAAGATTTATAACAAGCGCTGAGTCTCCCAGCTCCCACGGCTCACTAAGATGATATCAATCGATATCAGCCTTATATGCGTTAGTAAGGAAAGTTTAGGTTTTTTGACGATTACAAAATCAGCCGAATTCACCAGCTTTATTAATTTTTAAAATTATTATCAATAGATCAGGTGGATATTGTGGCCAACACACTCCTACATCTAACCACGATAAATAAATCAATACGCAGAGACGCACTCACACTTGAGGAATAAAACTTAATGTTTTTTACCATTAAAATAATTTTTCTTTGCATAAAATTGAAATAGCAAACAAATTTACAGGTCACCTAATGGAAACTGGCTCCTGCAGCCCTTGAAAACCTGCAACCAATTTAAGTAATGAACACTGTAATAGTGGAGATGCACGGTCCACTATTAACAGACTTCGAGTGGTTTTAAGGTGGAGAAATGAAACGACTGTTTATGTAAGTCCAACTGGAGTATGAATATAGAATGGACTGTGGACTGGAATGAAATATATTTGCATCTTGCCTATATTTATATAGCCGGCTCACAATTGGTTTACCAATGGTAACAATTTTTTTATTTTTCCTAGCCAATTATAATACTTATATTATGACCAATGAAAATTAGCCAAAATATACAACTATTATGTACGTTTCGTTTCCCGGCGTGAGACTTGTGCGTTGTTCACGAAGCTACGTCACTGGACCGGGCTATAAAAGACATGCAGATCGGTTCGCGCGCGTAGTCGGCACAGAACACTATTACTCCTATTGGAGAAGAACGACAACTTCATACAAAATTTAAGAAATGAGATATATAACTACTAGCTCCATCTATCGTCAGCCTCCTGCACTTCTCGTGTGGCGGGAAAATTTGAATGTGGTCTTTCGTTTTTTTATTTGAGGTATTTTTGGTTTGCCTATCCCAGCGCTAAATAAAAGAACAAAAATTACAAAATTTCAATTTATTTATTCAAAATAAAAATACAAATTAAAATAAAAAACATACATAACTTAAGAAACAAAATTTCTTCAGCAGCTTAGTTCTTACAATAAAGACATTTGATGGGTTTAAACATGAAAATAAAATCAATATTGATTACAACATTTCAATTACTTAAGTCAACGATGATAAACAATTTAAATAAGATTCACAATCATGGACGAATTGATAATATGCACAATCACAAATCACAGAACGTCTACAATAACCAAAATATCAATATTTTAATCAAAAACAAGTTAATAAATGAGCTCCTACACACAAGTGCAAAGTGCAACATTCACAAATAATAATTTTGTTTCGATAATATTTGGTTGTCTATCTATTTCCCTGAATTGACACTAAAAATTTTGTCTCTATATTATATGCAATGTATTAAGTATTGAATGCAGCTTATAAATAGAATAATTTTAATTCAAAATTATAAAACATATTAAATATTAGATTACAAAAATATTCCCTATTTCATTTTAAACATTTTCATATAGAGTACTTTCTTTTTCAGGTTCAACAATATGTGTTATGCTTTGATGTTTGTGGTTGTTCTTCAGTGGATATAATGTTGTCCTTTTTGAAGATCCTGATGTGTGGTTTTGCAGCAATAATTTGCGAGGTACCAGCTCGTGATTCCACAAAATAAAACGGAAATACACTTTGTTAGTCCGGAAATAAATAAAAACTGAAATAAATTATAGTATCATAAAATTATTATATAAAATTAAATTAACATTATATTCATTGACATTACTTTCATAGTAAACCAGTCCCTACTCATGGCATTACATTACCCTTCTACCAATACAAAATAAATGATTGGATCTTGTTCATCGAACTTGCTCTATAATACACCCTCTGTTACAATTAATATAACAAAATAAGATAGTAAATGCAATAACTATGTGAAAAGAAATCTGGTGTTTATCTATTGTTTGAGAACCATTTGATGCATGTATTTCTACTGTGTAGTACAAGTTGTGCCTTTAAATTCGATAGGTTTAGGACCAAATGTAATTATTCATATATTGTTATGCCAGAACTTCTTAAGGTTTGTTGTTGTTTTAAAATAAAATTTGATTGTTAAAAATAATATGCAGTGTGTTGCACTTTTAATAATGTAAGGAAAGGCTTGTGCTAACTTTATAGACTTCAATCCTTTGGATGCTTTGTCCAATCCAATTATCATAAATTAGTTGAAAGAATTAACAGGATTCAAACTACTGTATGTGGTCTGTCCATCCCTGTTAGATCCAGATGATGGTCATATGAATAATCATCATCATCTTCATTACAGTCTATTAAAGTCCACTCCTGAATATAGTAATCCCCATATAAAATATCTGAGTAATCCTTAAAGAAAACTATATACATACCATATTACCATATACATTATACACTTTACTTACATCACATGGGACTGCAGTTCTGAGGAGCTTTTTCTTGGTTGCATCATTAAATTAACCATCATGAAAATGTTTTTCACACAGCATTCTGGGCTTATTATGTAGCTTTGTCTGGAAAGCTAAAGTAGTATACTGCTCTTGGGAAGGAATATAATAGTTCGCCCATAATTTACAGCTGAAAACAAAAGATATAATTATTAAATACAAATATTATCAAAGTATGGACCTACATTGATAATATTTGTATTTAATAATGGTTTACAAACCAATAATTTGTTTTTAAATGGTAAAAGAGAAACAATAAGTTGGACAAGAGATTTACTTTAAGGTTAGAACTTATTAAATAGTGCATATGTATATTGTATACGTACCGCAAAATATACTTTACTGCGAATTTCGGAAACCTAAATAATTTAATGTTGTCAATGGTTGGTATGCTGTCGCACTTAGAACACTTTTTCTATTTTCTTTATCCGCCATTGCAGCGTAGTTTTTAAGTCACTATTTCGTATTTCACTACGAATCATTGACTATCACATTGCACATCATATAAACGAAGGACATTAATCTCAACTCAACATCGTAAACTTGCAAAATCTTAGAAAAAGACACAAGCAAAACAAACATAACAACCAATCATGAACACAATAATTTATACGGCGGCGCCATATTATGAGAAATGAGAATTATATACTCATTTTTTTTGGAGTCTATGGCCTGGTATCTAAACCTTTAGGCCAGATATACTCATTAGGGTATTTTGGTGCTACCAGTAAAAAATATAATTTTCTACTAATTGAAAATCAAAACAAAAAGAAAAAATTTATTTTTCTTTTACTGTCAAGGATATGCTAATATAATAATGTAGAAAAAATACGACAGGCATAGTTATCTTCCTATGGATTATTATTTCTCTATTCAACATTTTTGAGTGTAATTTATCTTTAGCAAAATCTTACTGATTATGAAACAAGACATTTATCTGACAAATGGCAATAATAAAATTCAGCCCCCGTAGGTATTTCATTCTGTCCATACAGAGTTGACCAGGCCTGGTAGTCGGTGAACGGCGGCGGCGTGGAATACAGCTCCGGAACAGCAAGAAGAAGCGAGCGTGACGATAGCGGCGTGTGAAGTCGATGTGGCGCTGAATGATATTTGCGGCTGCTTCTTGTTTCTTTATAAGAACGTCAAATTGTCTATATGCAGTCCGCAGTATCTCAGTAGCCAGGGATAGTTAGGAAATAAGTGTTTTTTATCTTCGCCTTCCGCGTTATGGTAGCAGCAGAGTATATATTATTTATTCCCGTTTAGGGTTGATTAGTCTGGCTGCTACATCACTCTCCCCCTAGCGAAAGCGTACCGGAGGCTTGACGACTCGCCCGTATTTAGTAGTTTTTAAAATAGGTTTCAACTGGGTTGATGTAGATGATGGAGTTTCAAGCTTCCTCGCTGGTGGTTTTGATGATGATGATGAATCCTCTGTAGTATCCTCGTTAATAATATAGGCAGGCTTTAGTCGGTCGATCGATATTATCGTAGATTTCCTTCCGGGTATTTGTAGTTTAAAAGTCTAGCTATTTCTCTCTGATACTTTATACGGTCCATCGTAGGTAGGTTGAAATTGTTTTTTCATTGCGTCGTTTCTTACAAAAACTTGCTGGCATGTTTTCAAATCTTGGTGAATGAATACTGATTTATTATTTCTGTGTGATTGTATTTCGGTGCATTTCGACGATAAGGCTTTGTTGATTGATTCTCGAAGTTGAGTTACGAAATCGTAATCCATTTCTTGTTTGTTTGACGCTGCTGAACTGAAGAAGTCACACGGCAGTCTTATGCTGCAGCCGTAGGTTAGCTGAGCGGCACTAAGACTAGTGTCTGCACGTGGTGTTGCTCGTAGTCCGAGTAGCACTGTAGGTAGCTCATCAATCCACTTTGTATGTTTAGATAAACGAGTCTTGAGTGCGGTTTTTAATGTACGATGCCATCGTTCGATTATTCCGTTTGACTGAGGATGGTATGCTGTTGTACGTGTCTTCTGTATTCCCATAGTTTGAAGAAGTTTGAGGAATAGGTTGCTTTCGAAATTTCTTCCTTGATCCGTTGTGATGGTTTTAGGTGATCCGAAACGAGTAATCCAATTTTCATAAATTATCTTCGCGACGGATTCGGCTGAAGTATCATCGGTAGGTATTGCTTCTGGCCATCTTGTTGTTCTGTCGATCATTGTTACGAGGTAACGATGTCCTTGCGGTGAAATAGGTAATGGTCCGACGATGTCAACGTGCAGGTGTTCGAATCTCTCCGTGGTTGGAAATGTAGCTAGGCTACTTGATGTATGCCTTTGTACTTTGCATTTCTGGCATTGAATGCATTGCTTCGCCCAGTTGCCAACATCCACTTGCATTGAAGGCCAAAAAATTTTTTCATTGATGAGTTTTCTTGTTGTTCTAACACCTGGATGACTGATGTTGTGCAGTGCATTGAAGACTTCGCGACGACATTCTTCTGGTAGGTATGGTCGCATGGTTGTCGTTGAGGCTTCACAGTATATAGGTAGATGCGTCATTGGCATTGTAACTTGCTTGATGGACAAATTACCTTGCTTCGATAGATGTTTTATGTTGTCACTATCTCTGTCTTGTGCTGCGGCGATCTTATGATAGTCGATTGATGTAGGGCACGTTACACTGTCGATTGGTACGCGACTGAGTGCGTCGGTGACTATGTTGTCCTTTCCACTGATGTGACGTATGTCGGTAGTGAATTCACTTATGAAAATAAGTTGTCTTGCTCTTCGTGGTGTTTCCTATAGTGATGGTTTCTTTGAAAGTACATATGTTAATGGCTTGTGGTTGGTAAAAATGATCAGGTTTCGACCCTCGAACGTTTTTCTTAAGTGCTTGATAGCCATGTAAATAGCGAGTAGCTCTCGGTCGAATGTACTGTAGTTACGTTGAGTATCGGAGAACTTCTTCGAAAAATAGCCAAGTGGTTGCCATTTCCCACTGCTGTATTGTTGGAGAACGGCTCCTGCTGAGAGATCGGATGCGTCGCTGAAGATAGCAAGGGTTGCTTTGTGTGATGGGTGAGCGAGTAAAGCTGCATTTTGGATCTTCAAATGCCTTCGTGGCTTCATCGTCCCATTCAATTGACGTTTTATCTTTTTTCTTCGTGTTGTGAAGGTAGGCATGAAGTGGTGCTTGGATTTCAGCGGCTTTAGGTATGTGTTCTCTGTAAAAATTTATCATCCCAAGAAAACGCCTTAGCTCTTCGATAGTTTTAGGTTTTGCATAATCGATCATTGCTCTGACTTTTTCGGCAGGCGGTTTGATTACTTCCTTGCTGACGGTGAAACCAAGAAATTGAACTTCTTGCTGTCCAAATATGCATTTCGAAGGGTTGATTGTGATTCCATTGTCTTCTAATCGCTGTAGCACGGTGCGTAGATGGGTTTCCTGCGTTTCTTTATAAGGGCTTGCAACAAGGAGATCATCAATAAATGCGAAAACGAAATCCAGTCCATGAAGTACTTCGTGTATGAATCTTTGGAAAGTTTGACCTCCGTTCTTTAATCCTGGGATCATTCTTGGGAATTCGAATAATCCCATTGGGGTAATTATTGCTGTCTTCTTCTCTATGTCTTCATCGCGTACTCTTATTTGTTGGTAAGCTCGGTTGAGATCGATGGTGGAGAATATAGTCTTGTCTGATAGTTGATGAGTGAAATCCCTGACTCGCGGTATTGGGTAGCGGTCAGGAGTGGTAATAGAATTCAGTCTTCTGTAATCTCCACAAACTCGTAATTCTCCGTTTTTCTTCAGTACAATGTGAAGTGGTGATGACCCAGGGCTTTTGCTTGGACGGTATATTCCTTGCTCAATCATGTTTTCGAATTCCTTTCGAACTTGCTCGTATAGGTATGGTGCGATTGGACGTGCACGGCAATGAAGTGGTGGTCCATTGGTGTCGATGAAATGCTCAACGTCGTTCTTCGGTGTTAATTTCATTGAAGTTGTTCTTGTGATACCAGGGTATTCTTCGAGGATCTTGTGATACGGTTGTTGAACAACTATGCTTCTTATTGTAGGCAGATTGGTTGTTTGGACAAAAGACTAAGATGCAAGATTGGTTTTCCCGTCGATGATTCTTCTATTTTTGATGTCGACGATCAACTGATGATGTTGAATAAAATCAGCACCGATGATTGGTTTGCTGACTTTAGCGACGATAAATCTCCATTTGAATGGTCGGCGTAGATTTAAATCAAGTTCCATTGTTTTTTCTCCATATGTAGGAATTACTGTATTGTTTGCTGCATAGAGTTGAAAATCCAGTGGCTTCAACTTCTGTCCTTGCTTCGGCGGTAACACTGAGATATTTGCTCCGGTGTCGATAAGGAAAGTAAGTTTGCTTTTTTTATCGGTGACGAAAAGACGGTAGGACTTTGCTGTTACGCTGGATCCCATCGCATTGAGCGTATTAGTAAGTTCGATCGCCTTCGTATTTTAATTTTTGAATGTACACGGTTCTGTGCATTTTCTTGCCTCGAACCCGAAACTTCGATGATAGTAGCAGTAAGGGAATCTTGATGTTGAGCTTATTCGACTTCTACTTGCAGAGCGGTTGCGACGAAAAGGTGGTCTTCGTTGTTGCTGATTGCGCTGGTTGTACTGTTGCCGGTAAAAGGTGTGCTGCTGGGAAGCTTTGAGCGCGGCGACTTCGAATGATAGCTTCCAAATTTCTTCGAAAATTGATGTATATGTGTTTGCCTCTTGCTCCATAATGACGGCTTGATTAACTGATTTTATAAATATTGAAGTCTTCCTTCTCGGTGTTTGCCACGGGTTTCCTTCGCGGTGTTCGTACGGGTCACCACTGTAATAGTGGTACGTCGCAGGGTGTTCCTTCTTGGTGCTCGTACGGGGTCTTCCCTCTCGGTGTTCGTACGGGGTCACCACTGTAATAGTGGAGATGCACGGTCCACTATTAACAGACTCCGAGTGGTTTTAAGGTGGAGAAATGAAACGACTGTTTATGTAAGTCCAACTGGAGTATGAATATAGAATGGACTGTGGACTGGAATGAAATATATTTGCATCTTGCCTATATTTATATGGCCGGCTCACAATTGGTTTACCAATGGTAACAATTTTTTTATTTTTCCCAGCCAATTATAATACTTATATTATGACCAATGAAAATTAGCCAAAATATACAACTATTATGTACGTTTCGTTTCCCGGCGTGAGACTTGTGCGTTGTTCACGAAGCTACGTCGCTGGACCGGGCTATAAAAGACATGCAGATCGGTACGCGCGCGCCCCCTTATCAAAACCTCCCTTAAGGAGAACGAAAAGGTCGTCCCGGTTGCTAACAATAGTGGGCTTCCCCTACATATTAGCAACCTATTAAAAGCCAAAAAAGCTGCTTTCCGGAGAGCAGCAAAATATCCCACCCCCGAATATAGGCGCGCGGCAAATCGTCTTCAACGAGAACTCCGCTTCCGCCTCTCTGAATTTCGAGACCTCGAAAAGAGTGAACTCATAGAGAATATCTCTCCATCTCATACATCGTACTATCAGATGGCCAGAGCCCTCTGCATAGACGCTATCACCCACACTCCCCCTCTCTCCCGTCCCGACGGCACGGTTGCCTTCGAGGACGAGGAAAAGGCTGAGTGCTTTGCAGATAGCATTGCCGCTCAATGCTCTCCTAGTACTCAACCCGTCGACCCCTCACACGTCCAGGCAGTGGAGGATGAGGTCCGCCGCCGGAACTCACCCCCCCACGATCTCCGAACCTATCTCTGTGTCCAATGATGAGATTTCATCCCTCATCAAAGGACTTAAGCCTAAAAAGGCTCCGGGCGCGGATGGCATCTCCAACCAAGCCCTGAAACACTTTCCTGAGCAGGTGTTAACCTTTTTATCTATTATCTTCAACGCCTGCTTCAACCTTAGTTACTTTCCCACTACGTGGAAAGATGCAACTGTGATTGGAATTCCCAAGCCAGGCAAGCCTCTCAACCTCCCCTCCAGCCATCGTCACATTAGCCTCCTCAAGGCAATGGGCAAGCTCTTCGAAAGAGTCATCCAAACACGGATGAGGCGCTATCTGTTTCCCACAGACGGTGACCCTCTCATCATTCCCCACCAATTCGGTTTCCGAACCCAACACTCATGCCCCCAACAAGTTCACCGTATTGTGGAATATATCCTCAGCGGTTTCTATCCTCGTCATCATAAGACCATCGCGGTCTTTTTCGACATAGCTAAAGCTTTCGATAGAGTCTAGCATACAGGCCTTATCTACAAACTATACAAGATAGGTCTCCCCGATCGCCTAGTACGTCTCGTGGCCTCTTACCTAGAGTATCGTACCTTTCGTTTTAGACACGAAGGCACGCTATCCTCACAGCGAACTATCAAGGCTGGTGTCCCTCAGGGCTCATACTTGCTCCTCTGCTGTACATCCTGTTCACCAACGACATTCCCATCCCGTCGAAAGGTGTTCAGCTCTCCCTCTTCGCAGACGACACTGCTATCTACTGCAAAGGCATCTCACTGCCCTTCATACGGAACAAGATCCAAAAGTCAGTCGATGACCTAGAAGCTTGGTTCAAAAAATGGCGCACCGATGTGAACCCGGAGAAGAGCTCCGCCGTTCACTTCGACTATAAACGGCGCCGTCTTAAAAACACCCCTCCAATACGTATGCTAGGGACCCCTGTCCCCTGGCATACGACCGCCAAATATTTAGGTGTCACTCTAGACACAGGGCCCACTTTTAGGCCCCACGTCAAACGAGTCACCCGTCACGCACGGTTTTATCTGAGTAGGCTCAACAGTATGTTGGGCAGACACAGTAAAATGTCCCTTCGAAACAAGCGTACCCTTTATAAGGTCCGTATACGACCAGTCATGTCCTACGCGGGCCCCGTCTTTGCCCACGCAAACCCCAAAATTATCAATGAACTCCAAATAGTTCAAAACCTTTTCTGTCGTCGAGCTGCGAACGCACCTTGGTACGTCCGTAATGCCGACCGTCATCGGGACCTAGAGCTCCCAACAATTCAACAATTTCTTAAAAAACTCTCTGAGAACTTCTTCAAAGCCTCAGAGTCGCATCCAAACCAACTAATTCGTGAGGCAGCTACTTATGCAGCCCCACCCCCCTCTCGCTATCGAGTCCGAGGGCCGAGGAACTCTCTCTCGGACCCGCCTAATAAACTGTCAAACGACCTGAACTGCCTCCTGGCGGCTCAGGCCAATTCTAATTAAATTAATTATTGTTATATTAACTAATATTATTTTGCCTTCGTAGGCACTCCCTCAGCGGCTCTTAGCCGCCTGCGCCCTCTTTTCCCAAAAGAGGGTCGCTCATGATAAGGCACAATACATCTTAATCAGCCAGTTTCCTGTCCCCAAAGGCGGTTTTTAGAGGGTATCACTTAGGGTCCCCGGTAGGACAGTGAGTCCCTCATAACCACGATAGACCGGCTATCGTGGTATGCGTAATGCATTTTCCGCCTCCCTACGTATAGGGTAGCCCTTTAATTGCTTCGGGTGCAAAAAAAAAAAAAAAAAAAAATACGCGCGCGTAGGCGGTGAACGGCGGCGGCGTGGAATACAGCTCCGAAACAGCAAGAAGAAGCGAGCTGCGGCGTTGAAAAAACGGCTCCCCATTGGTTGACGGATACGTGACGATAGCGGCGTGTGAAGTTGATGTGGCGCTGAATGATATTTGCGGCTGCTTCTTGTTTCTTTATAAGAACGTCTAATTATCTATATGCAGTCCGCAGTATCTCAGTAGCCAGGGATAGTTAGAAAATAAATGTTTTTTATCTTCGCCTTCCGCGTTATGGTAGCAGCAGAGTATATATTATTTATTCCCGTTTAGGGTTGATTAGTCTGGCTGCTACAAACACTACAGATCCGTTTTCACCTAAACCACTTTATTTAATACTGGCTCTCCATTCCCGTCAGACCGGAATACAGCAGGTCGGGTTTCCATGACACACTCAAAGAAATACAACAACATAATACTAGTATATTCATTTTTACACTGGTAATCGAGGATAGCTTTTTCGTACCCCGGTCAAGTGGACCCTTCTGACTGTGGTCATATTAAAACTCCGACGGGTCCCTACTATGTCTATGTATCCATATTTATGAAGTTGTGACATTTACGAAAAAGAATCTTGAAATATTTAATTTAAAAAAAAACAACTGACACATAAATTAATTTCATATTATTTCATCAAAGAGAGCTTTACTCAGAAAAAGCATTTTTAACATTATATTCGACTATACGTTGTTAATATCAAAGCTAATTAATATTTAGTTTAGCTAGATTCCTATTAGGTAATTAACTTACAATACAATATAATGACATTATGCAAATATAGTTATAACGTACATTATATAAAATAATTATAATTGTAAATTGCGTCAATATGATGTGTCGTTGTTCATATAGTTTTATATCAGAAGGGATTGAATGTAGTAAACTTAATTTTTAAAATCTATTTTGCCTCCTCTTGGTCACTTTTTTTTTAGTCTTGCCAATTTATACGTGGTAACGCCATGCTGCAGTTTTATTATGGTTGTAGTACGAATAGGTCGGCTCGACCGCGGAAGGACCACGCTCTCACAGAATACCAACATAAAATAGCAGCTTAATACTGCTGTGTTTGGTATATTAAGTGTAGAGATCCGGAGACCCTTTTTTACTGAAAACGAGGCATTCCATCTTAGTCCTCAACGGTGACAACACATCTGCGTTTTGATTCTTCATCGAGAATAAATGTAGGTGTCTATGAGCCACAGCATCCTCTTACCGAGTACCATTGGGTGGACTATGTCACCCTAAATGTATAAAAAATCTGAGATGATATTAATACTATTTTACAAACTTATCTATTCTTATACCCCTACTACTAAGGAGTACACAATTTAGATTCGAGCCATTTTGTGGAATCTCAAAAAGCCTAGCCCAATTGACCCTTGAAACTCTTATCACATTAAATCACTTAAGATCCGATCTGACTTACCAGGCTTAAAATATTCTAAAACCTTAATCTGGGCTTTTGATAAAATTCGTTTCAAAAGTCCAGTGATTAAGTAAAAATAAATTGCGAATTCTGGCAAGAGCCCTAACTGGACACTGTTGTCTTTTAGTAGTATAGTTGTAGCACGAATGGGTCGGCTCGACCGGGGAAGAACCATGCTCTCACGGAATACCAGCGTCAAATGTCAGCTTAATGCTGCTGTGTTTCCTATGGTGAGTGTAGAGAACTGGAGACCCTTTTTACCAGAAATGAGGCATTCCATCTTAGTCCTCACGGGTGACAACGCGTCTGCATTTTGATTCGTAATTGAGGTTAGATGATGGACTGTGTGCTCGATGTTCACCCTATTCTATAAAAAATATGGACTGTTGCCTCTTCACCAGTCTGTGAAAGTCCACTGCTGGACCTAAAACCTTAATTCAGATTCATTTTACGCTTGGCAGGTGAATTAAAGATCTTATTATAATACGTTTATCAGTTTTAGCTTTACTTAGCGTCACCGGTCTGAGTACGAGTATTTTATGCTTTTTGCGTTATGTGATAGTTATCAGATCATATATAAGTCATTGGATCTTCATGGTTTCTCGTATTTACGCGAAAACTACACATTTATTAAAACTGATTTTATTGCGGCTACAAGATAATAATAATAATAATATTCCACAACTATCACACAACGCCATCTAGTCCCAAGCTAAGCAGAGCTTGTGTTATGGGTACTAGACAACTGATAAACATACTTATATATTTCTAAATACGTAAATATTATAGATAAATTACACCCAGACACAGAACATATTGTAACGATCCCCCCCCCTCTATATAATAAAATTTTATAATATTAAAAATATCCCCTTTTCAATAACATTATATATATGTGACCAGGATTAATAAACTATGTTTAGATCTTTCTAAAATGATCTCTCTAAAGGTTTAATAATAGGCCGTTTGTAATCTTTTGGCGTGATCGTCTTAGTTAGGACCCTTATTTACGTTGTGTTTGGTTAGTAACTTAGTTCTTTTAGGTGTCTTTTGGAAGAATAAATATTCACTAGGGCAATTGAAAGCTGTTGGTAGTGCCTTATAAGCTAAGTGAACCCCGTTCACGAAGACAGGGCTCGAAAAAGGTTAAGAACATAAAACGTCTTTATTCCACTTGTATCAGGTTGACATTATTAATTTATTATTATTTATCCCTTCCCGCTTGGAAAAGGCTCACAATATATTTATACAAAAAATACCCGATACAAGGGCTTCGCTCTCCTACATTTATTTAAAAAAAATGTAGGGGAGGTACACGGCCCCACACACGCCGTGCACGGTGAGCGCCAACCATTTTGATGCACTCCCCCCGAAGGGAACGCTAATTCGGGAACTGGACCGTAGTCCACAGCAAAATAACTGGCGAACCAGTAAAAGAGGCTTGGCCCCTTGTTAGTGCGTAAGCACAAACATCGACCGAAGTCGCGCATGTCAATGCGTGTAAACGCCATACAGAATACGAACGAATCCAGCCACAGTGAATGTACGTCACACGGTTTAGGCAAATAGGCACACTGGCTGTAAACCCTCCGTGAGCGCCACCACCTGCCAGACCGCCGCTCCTGCAGACGTGATGTAAGTGTATGGCATCACCACCAATTGCATGATCAGCACGGCTACTAGCCGCAGAGCGTGTCATGAGACTACTGCTCACCTCAAGGGAATGGGGTCCCACGTTGTGCAGCTTTCGGCCGCAGCCTTGAGAGTCTCCTCAGATCCTCCCGCCAGCTACCACCCGCATGAGGTCGACACATATGCTCCACCAACCAATACAACGGCAGATATAGCCAAAAGGCAGTTATAAGATAAGAGTAATAATTCGCCATCAGAAAGGGTTTGTGTCACTGACGTTGAGTAAATGCATTTTCGATCATGTTTGTCTCACCCACCAACAAGTTGCCTTCAATCATTCAAAGGTGGGAAAGTTACAGAGAGATAATATTATGTTGTTATATAAAACATCGTGGAGGGCAGACAGTCTGCAGCCCCGCAATGAAGGGACCCGACTTGGGCAAAGCTACTTAGGTGTGAGTCAAACCAAGACGCAGAGAGCGCCATTGAGAATAGTGTCCCACCAAACAACCATCGCAGAGAAGTAATGCTGCAGAACGCAACAAGCATCAATACGACTATCGTCGGGCTTACACCATTCCAAGGTCCCCCATACATCCCAGCAAACATCACCACCCGTATACCTCCATCGACCAGAACCACAGAGAGCGTCGAATCAGGCGCAGCACACCCGTAGATCCATCACAAGACGCAATACCGCCAGTAGCAGTAAGCATCAATGCAACTATCATACGGATGGCGCCCCCTCACAACACACCCAACATGATCCCTATCGACTTTGGAAACAAAGTTGGTATTGTTGTTATATTAAAAATATCACCAACGTATAATAGTAGCACGCTACTAAGACGCCAATGAACAAAACTCCACGTATCATAGCGCTAATGCACTAAGACATGAAGCTGAGTATGCCTGTTACACTTAAAAGTGCTACCAAACACACTCAACATCCCCATCCGAAAGATAGACGACGCATCGCTATGCGCTACGACGCCGCCCACAAACGGTATGGGTGTGCGATGTCCACGGGAAAGCCGTATTGCTACAACAAACCCGCTTACCACCGACACTAAGATGTTAATTGTATACCTCCATCGACCAGAACAACAGGAATGCGTCGAATCAGGCGCAGCACACCCGCAGATCCATCACAAGACGCAATACCGCATGTAGCAGTAAGCATCAATGCAACTATCATACGGGCGGCGCACCCTCACAACACACCCACATGACTCCTATCGACTTTGGCAACAAAGTTAGTATTGTTGTTATATAAAAAATATCACTAACGTATCATAGTAGCACGCTACTAAGACGTCAATGAACAAAACTCCACGTATCATAGCGCTAATGCACTAAGACATGAAGTTGAGTATGCCTGTTACACTTAAAAGTGCTACCAAACACACTCATCATCCCCATCCGAAAGATAGACGACGCTTCGCTATGCGCTACGACGCCGCCCACAAACGGTATGGGTGTGCGATGTCCACGGGAAAGCCGTATTGCTACAACAAACCCGCTTACCACCGACACTAAGATGTTAATTGTATACCTCCATCGACCAGAACCACAAGAGAGCGTCGAATCAGGCGCAGCACACCCGCAGATCCATCACAAGACGCAATACCGCATGTAGCAGTAAGCATCAATGCAACTATCATACGGGCGGCGCACCCTCACAACACACCCACATGACTCCTATCGACTTTGGCAACAAAGTTAGTATTGTTGTTATATAAAAAATATCACTAACGTATCATAGTAGCACGCTACTAAGACGTCAATGAACAAAACTCCACGTATCATAGCGCTAATGCACTAAGACATGAAGTTGAGTATGCCTGTTACACTTAAAAGTGCTACCAAACACACTCATCATCCCCATCCGAAAGATAGACGACGCTTCGCTATGCGCTACTACGCCGCCCACAAACGGTATGGGTGTGCGATGTCCACGGGAAAGCCGTATTGCTACAACAAACCCGCTTACCACCGACACTAAGATGTTAATTGTATACCTCCATAGACCAGAACCACAAGAGAGCGTCGAATCAGGCGCAGCACACCCGCAGATCCATCACAAGACGCAATACCGCATGTAGCAGTAAGCATCAATGCAACTATCATACGGGCGGCGCACCCTCACAACACACCCACATGACTCCTATCGACTTTGGCAACAAAGTTAGTATTGTTGTTATATAAAAAATATCACTAACGTATCATAGTAGCACGCTACTAAGACGTCAATGAACAAAACTCCACGTATCATAGCGCTAATGCACTAAGACATGAAGTTGAGTATGCCTGTTACACTTAAAAGTGCTACCAAACACACTCATCATCCCCATCCGAAAGATAGACGACGCTTCGCTATGCGCTACTACGCCGCCCACAAACGGTATGGGTGTGCGATGTCCACGGGAAAGCCGTATTGCTACAACAAACCCGCTTACCACCGACACTAAGATGTTAATTGTATACCTCCATAGACCAGAACCACAAGAGAGCGTCGAATCAGGCGCAGCACACCCGCAGATCCATCACAAGACGCAATACCGCATGTAGCAGTAAGCATCAATGCAACTATCATACGGATGGCGCCCCCTCACAACACACCCAACATGATCCCTATCGACTTTGGTAACAAAGCTGGTATTGTTGTTATATTAAAAATATCACCAACGTATCATAGTAGCACGCTACTAAGACGCCAATGAACAAAACTCCACGTATCATAGCGCTAATGCACTAAGACATGAAGTTGAGTATGCCCGTTACATTTAAAAGTGCTACCAAACACACTCATCATCCCAATCCGAAATATAGACGACGCTTCGCTATGCGCTACTACGCCGCCCACAAACGGTATGGGTGTGCGATGTCCACGGGAAAGCCGTATTGCTACAACAAACCCGCTTACCACCGACACTAAGATGATATGTCTAGGACACATCGGTTAGCGAGTCCAAGTTTACCTCGGACCAATTGCTCGTGAAGCAGCACACACGCCACCATAATATTCCTTTTCAAGTCCCTAATAAGGACTAGTCATTTTGCTACAGTACTAGGAGCAGTCAGTCACCCGACCACCCCATACAATGCTTATGCATCAAGGAGACCTCCTATAATATTGCTTTTGTATCATAGACCTTACTTTCATAAGTCATTCATATATAGGATTCGAACCCACGACCCTACTATTGTAATGCATATTAATCATAGAGACCTTCTATAGTATTGCTTTTGAATCACAGACCTTACTTTCATAAGTCATTCATATATGGGATTCGAACACACGACCCTACTATTGTAATGCATATTAATCACAGAGACCTTCTATAGTATTGCTTTTGAATCATAGACCTTACTTTCATAAGTCATTCATATATAGGATTCGAACCCACGACCCTACTATTGTAATGCATATTAATCACAGAGACCTTCTATAGTATTGCTTTTGAATCATAGACCTCACTTTCATAAGTCATTCATATATAGGGTTCGAACCCACGACCCTACTATTGTAATGCAAATTCATCATGGAGACATTCTATGGTATTGCTTTTGTACCATTGAGTTTAATATCATAAGTCCCTAATATAGGACTAGTCATTGTGCTACAGTACTTCAGGCAGTCGGGCTCCCGACCACCCCATATATATGTACAACTGCAGGTATGTATCTCCGGCACCTCATCCATACAAGACGTCTATACGTGAACACCTTCCATAACTTAGGAAAATTTTCTTTAATACATGAACTCCTTCAACAACTTAAAAAATTTCATCTATACGTGAACTCCTTCCACAACTTAGAAAAATTTTCTTTTATACACGAACACCTCCCATGACTTAAACAATTTTTAACAAATTTCCTAATTATCTTATAAACGTTATTTAACTTAATTTTATAATATTTTTTGACTTGTATTTCTATTATTTATAAGTTTTTTATAATAAATTTACCTATTACGAGAAACAATAATTTTGCCTTTAATTTGCTATGTTATTGGGATAATGTCTGAAATATATTAACTTTATGTTTATTAATTTAACTTTATTGCTTAATATATATGTTTTAAAACTATTTTTGACGCCCCTTTATATTGAATTTAATTATTAATAATAATATTGAGCCGTCACAATATGATCGTGGTCATCACACAAACATTTGTCCTGGGTGGGAATCGAACCCACGACCTCCGGCATAGCAGTCAGGGTCACTAACCACCTGACCAACAGGCCTGTCGTTGATCGTCGATTTGTCGTTGTCAAAGATGCAGGAGTGTACAAGCTTGATTGTGAATGTGGTCTCGTATATATATGACAAACCAATATAAAAAATACAATTAGAACCCGCGTAAAAGAACATATGGCTGACGTGAAGCACCTACTTTCCGGGAAGTCTGCAGTTTGTGTACATATCCTAGACAGCCCCGCAATTACATCAGATTTCATTATCATCCTCATTACAGCCCTTCACAAGTCCACTGCTGAACATAGGCCTCCCTCAAGGAATGCCGGTCCTGAGTCACTTGTATCCATCGACTTCCTGCATGTCTTAATAGATTGTCACTCCATCTAGTGAGGCGTTGCTCTACCGGTACGGCTACGGTACGGTACGGTAGGCTGTCACTCGAGAAACTTTTTTCCCATCGGTTGTCGGTTCTCCAAGCTATATGGTCGACCCATTGCCATTTCAGCTTACTAATTCGTTGAGTTATGTTGGTCATTCCAATTCTACTGTGGATATCCTCATTTCTACGTTTATACGCAGAGAAACCCCGAGCATAGCCCTCTCCATAGATCGATAAACGACCTTAAGCGTCGTCATACGGCCAGGAGTGGACGACCACATGTCGGATCCATAAGTTATCACTGGTTGTACAATCTAGTTTTCAGGTTTTGAGTTATACTAGACGAGAAAATGTGTTGTAAATTCCCGATCATTGTCCAGCAGAGTTGAATCTATCGATTTAACTCTCGGTCAAAGTCATGATAATAATATTATAATAATAATAAATAGTCAGAATTCTACACAAGAGCACGCTCTGAAATACGGAACGGGAAAATTGCCGTATTACAAGTACTCGCCGACAGCCGTGCTCGAATATCATCGCGCCAGGCTCTACTGGGACCGGTCCGTCCGGAACTGAGGATTTGACCAAGTCCGCTTTTTTGGCACCGCTTCTGGAAGAAAGAGTTCATCATGAAGAGATCTTCGTTCTCCATAAAGTTAGCCAGCTGCTGGTCCCGTGGGTTCCGTTGCCCTATTCCAAATTTCCCTACCTTCAGCTCACCGGTTTTTCTTTCGGCTAGTTTTGCGTTGAAGTCTCCCATTAACACCGCAGTGGGTTTTTGAGCATTTCCTCTTCCACCTGATTGGGTTTCACCGAGGTTGGTGCACAAACGTTATATGACCTTCTGCGAATACCGTTTGGTGATTCTAAGTATAAAGTAGGCAAACCTCATCGACACGCTCCTAACCTTTGTAACGTTGTTAACGAGATACTTGTAGACGATAAATCTAACATCTTCTTGGGACAGATGGTTGCCCTCCGGTGATAGAACAAGTTGCCGGATTCGAGAATCATCGTGTCCTCCCTTCAGATCTCCGATAATCCTATAATATTTCAGCGTTACTTGTTTATCTCTTCTTCCAGCTCCAAGATCTTCTCGTCAGTCCTCAGGGTGCGTGCGTTATATCTTACCAGGTTGAGTCGTCTTAGGTGGCAACCGGACCTTCTCCGGAGACTCTTGGTACCATTTTTGCCACCGTAGCCAGGAACAGCAGGGACCGCCGGGAACTGGAAGCGGTTATTTGTGTCGTTGCTCATAGGGGGTATAGTACCACAGTTGCTACCCCTTGCGAGCGGGTAGGCAACGGCAGATTTTTTTGTACAATTGTTATCAGGATGATGCTGCTGCCCGTCTCCTGCCTGTTTACCTTCTATCGCCTTTTACGATACCAACGTAACCACCACTACACGGAACAACTGATTTGTTAGACTACAAATGCTCACGAATGAATATAGTTTCTTACCCTGAATGATACGGGAGGCTATTAAAATTTAAAAAAAAAACATATTAATTTCAATACTGAATGAGGCTGGGTACTGCCTGCTTGGTATTCTGTAATTAATAATACTAAAACGAAACCACTGCAATATTTCAAGACACAGTAAGTTCATTGTGCGTAGAATGGACCATAAATAATAATTAAAAAGCTGACGATACTCAAGGTTAACACTGAAATTGAGATGTCAGTCACCATAGTTGTCCGTGACCATGGCTGCTGGAAAGCACTCGGAACGTCGGGAATTAAAAATTAAAACAAATTTAAACGCGAGAAAATCCGTAAAAGTAGTTTTAATCATTGGATCTTTTTTTAGCATATCCCATAGTCATATAAAGCAACATTCACGATAGGCTATTAGCAAACCAATTTTCTTAAACCTTTAACTATTATCTTAAATCCAAACCTGTGCACCATATTTTAGTATAGGAATTATGCACAATATATCCGTAAGCTTCCATTTTAAAACTAACCCGACTTTAAACTAACCCAATTTTAAATTTAACCCGACAAATGCGTGAATTGTTTTGGAGAGAAGAGAGAGAGAGAGAGAAGAGTTCTTAATGAGTATTTTACCGTTCTGTACATATGGGTACAGAACGGTAAAATACTCATTAAGAAGAATGAAAGTGAAAAAAAGTATATCAAATTAATTTTCAAAGCGATATTGATACCCTCATTCAAAAGAAAGAAGAGTAATAAATACTGTATTACATACGAGAATAATAATAATAAATAATATGTCTTATAATTTTATTCCGCAACAAGATGTGCAAGATATTGAATACTTTAAATTTTTAGATGTACAAACGTGGTATGAAACGGTAAATTCAAATATAAATCAACTGCAAATAATACATATAAACATATGTTCCTTGAGAAAACATTTAAATGAATTAAAAGTTATATTAAAAAAATTGTATAAATAATTAAGACATAATATGTTTAACAGAGATTAATATAAAGAAGCATGAGACATATAGATACCAAATAAACATCATCATCATCATCATCATTACAGCCCTTCACAAGTCCACTGCTGAACATAGGCCTCCCCCAAGTAATGCCACAAAGCATGGTCCTGAGCCACCTGCATCCATCGACTTCCTGCATGTCTTACCGGGTAGTCACTCCATCTATTGGGGGGGGGGGGTCACCCGACACTACACCTACCAGTACGAGACTGCCACTCGAACACCTTTCTTCCCCATCGGTTATCGGTTCTTCGAGCTATATGGCCGGCCCATTGCCACTTCAGCTTACTAATCCGTTGGGATATGTCGGTCACTCTGGTTTTACTGCGGATATCCTCATTTCTTAGTATATCCCGCAGAGAAACTCCGAGCGTAGCCCTCTCCATAGCTCGCTGAGCGACCTTGAGCGTCCTCATACGGCCAGTAGTGAGGTACCACGTCTCAGATCCGTAAGTAATCACTGGCAACACGCAATGGTTATACACTTTAGTTTTCAGAGATTGAGGTATACCTGACGAGAAGATGTGTCGTAATTTCCCGAACGCTGCCCAGCCGAGTTGAATCCGTCGATTGACCTCTTGGTCGAAGTTTGACTTACCTACTCGGACTATTTGTCCCAGGTAAACGTACTCGTCAACAACTTCGAGCATAGTGCTCCCAACAACTATTGGCATAGGTGTGACATGGACATTAAACATGATCTTTGTTTTGTCCATGTTAATCTTAAGACCTATCCGTTGGGAGACACCATTGAGGTCATTGAGCATAGTGCTAAAGTCCTCCAGCGATTCTGCCATAAGGACTATATCGTCGGCAAATCGAAGGTGAGTGATGTACTTGTCATTGATGTTAATACCGTATACTTTCCAGTCCAGTAGCTTGAAAACGTCTTCCAACGCAGCGGTGAAGAGTTTCGGGGATATAACATCACCCTGTCTTACACCTCTCTGCATTTGGATAGGTTTCGAACTCTGATTATGTACTCGGATAGCCATCGTAGCCCTACTGTACAAACACTTCAGCACTTCGATATACCAACAGTCAACTTGGCACCGCTGAAGGGACTGTAGCACCACCCAAATTTCGACGGAATCAAAGGCTTTCTCATACTCTTCGGTCTTCTGTACAATCTGCCGCAGGGTATGTATGTGGTCTATGGTACTGAAGCCTTTTCGGAAACCGGCTTGATCGGGAGGCTGGAATTCGTCGAATCTGCGTGCGAGATGATTCGTAATGACTCTCGAAAACAGCACGTAGACGTGGCTCAGAAGGGAAATCGGTCTGTAGTTCTTCAAGAGAGGGTTGTCGCCTTTCTTAAAGAACAAGACCACCGCGCTTCTGCTCCACGCCTCCGGAGTAGTGCCACCATGGAGGACGGAATTGAAGAGCTTCTGAAGGACTTCAAGTACCGGTGTTCCACCCGCTTTCAGAAGCTCCGCTGTAATTCCATCCTCGCCCGGGAACTTGACGTTTTTAAGGTGGTGGGGAAGCATTCTTATCTCGCTCAGACTGACGTCTGGGATATCATCGGAATAGTGTCGGATAAGACTTGCTCTTGGATCGTTACTCACACTTGCGTGTGGCTCCAACGATGATGAACGCTGCCCTTAGAACCTCTCAACCTCACTCAGAATCTCAGGTGTTCCGGAAACGATGTTGCCACACTCAGTCTTCAGCTTTTACAGTTGGCTCTTTCTGGCAGACAGATTTCTGGCAAAGACTTTGGAGACCTGGTTCCGCTCGATCGCTTCTTTAATACGAGCAGTATTAAAGTTGCGTAAGTCTCGCCGCATGCATTTTGAGATCTGTCTGTTCAGTTGCCTGTGTTACGCGGCTAAGTTGACGTCATGTACCTGGCACTTGTGTCGGGGACGAGAGCAAGGGGAACTTTCCAGAAAATGACATCACTAATCTTTCAACCGACAATGCCATCTGTGGTCGAAGGGAAGAACTAATCTTTCTGGAAGCCGCACACTCGAATTTTCTGCGCTTTGTCGGTTGGCGTGCATATTTACTTGAATATTCTGGAATATTCTGGATGTTTTCGTGGAAGAGCCCTATATAAAGGCGCTGCAATACTCGATCGGGGAAGTATTGAATTTGGCGAGAAAAGCGAAGCTTTGGAGCGAAATAAAGTGAATCAGTGTAATTAATTATTAGTGTTCTAAGTTTTAATTGGTGTAAAGAAAATTAAAGTTTTAATTTAGGTAATTCTATCGGCAATTTTTATTGTCACGAACCTCAAGCTCGTAACACCTGTATGCTGTCAAATCTGTTGACGATTGCAGCCTCATCTCCCGTCTAACAGCCATGACATTGAGAGTGTGATCGGAGAGTTTTTGTGTTCTTCTGCGGTGGGTCTGTTTGCGCATGGACAGTTTCCACGAGCTTGTCATTCATATCGTCCACTGCATTGCAATCTTCTAGGCACTGAAAGCGGTTACGTAATTCGAGCTGAAAGTTTTTGGGACTTTGGATAAGAGCACGAGGGGGACGGTGCGTTGACTTCATTAGACGAGACCTCTCCAACTTAACGTTTAGGTTCAGTGTGCCTCTAACCATTCGGTGATCGCTGCCAGTTTTCACCCTTGCGATCACTGAGACATCACTGAACAGTTGGCGTCTGGTCGTCATAATGAAGTCAATCTCATTTTTTGTGGAACCGTCGGGGCTAGACCCTGGTCCACATCCTGTGGGGCCGCTTCTGGAAGAAAGAGTTCATCATAAAGAGTCCCTCTTTCTCCATAAAGTCGGCCAGCTGCTGGCCCCTTCGGTTCCGTTGCCCTACTCCAAATTTCCCTACCTTCAGCTCACCTCTTTCTCTTGTGCCTGGTTTTGCGTTGAAGTCTCCCATCAACACCGTGTAGTGGGTTTTTGAGGAATGCATTGTTCTGGAAATATCCTCATACATTTCCTCCACCTACTCATCGGGATGTGCCCGAGGTTGGTGCGTAAACCTGTATGACATTCAGCGAATACCGTTTGGTGATTCTGTGTATCAGATACGCGACTCTCGTCGACACACTCCTAATATTTATTTTTGGCGAGTTGTTGTTGACGAGAGACTTGTGGACGATAAATCTGACATCACCTTGGGACAGATGGTCGCCCTCCCGGTGATAGAACAAGTTGCCAGACTCGAGGATTGCCGTGTCCTCCCCCTCTCTTCGGACCTAGGATAATCCAATAATATGCCAGCGCAACTTGTCTACCTCTTCTTCCAGCTCCAGTATCTTCTCGTCAGTCCTCAGGGTGCGTGCGTTATATGTTGCCAGGTCGAGTCGTCGTTAGTGGCAACCGAACCTCCACCGGAGATTCTTAGCACCCCCTATCCCGCCGTTACCATGGTCGCCACCGTAGCCAGGAATACGCGGCCACCGGGGACTGGGGCCGTTTGTTTGCGTCGTTATTCATGGGGGGATATTTGCCATAGTTGCCACGCTTGGCGAGCGGGTTGGCAACCGCAGTTTTTTATTATATCACAGTTGTTATCAGGAAAATGCTGCTGCCCATCTCCTGCTTGTCTCCCGCTGTCGCCTCTTACGACACCCACGGGAAGATATGGGGTAGTGGATATTCTCAACCGCCACTACACGAGAGAAGTCGGAAGAGGTGGTGGAATACGAATATACGTAAAATGCGAATTCACGTTTGTAACGAAAGATGTGCGCATTAGACAGTGTGAGATGTTAACTGGTGAACTGCAAACTAACACCTACAGTACTACCATTTTTGTTATATACCGACCTCCCGATACGAGTAAAACCAGGTTTGTTTCTGAGTTAGAATATGTGGTACGCTGTGTGCCCATTAGGAATAACTTAATTTTGATTGGTGACATTAATATTTTAAAACAGGATATTGAGGCAACTGCAAATGTATATCTAAATACATTATGTGAACTAGGATTGCAGTGCGGAATACGAGACGTTACGCGCACGGTAATATTTGAGTGTAACTGCGACACGACGTTCGAGTTCGAGTTCGAGTGTAACTGCGATAATCGTCTTGCATTGACTATGTCTTTATAAGAACTGATAGGGCAAGTGCACATTATGCGTATACAGTCACCAGTAGGATCACTGACCATTATAATATCGGTCTCGCAGCTGCTTTTGATAAACAGGTAATGAATTCTTTACCATGTATATGTTATAATATCAACATGATCTTTAAAATGTTACATGATATAAAATGGTTGGATTTATTACATATAGAAAACCCTGTTGAACTTTATTCTAACATTTTAAATATATTTCAGGGCATTTACAAAACATGTACATGCCCTGAAATACATTTAAACATGTACTTTTCAACGCACATATAATAATAAACGGGATTCGCATATATGGGTAAATAAACAACTGCAATATGAAATAAATAAAAAGGATTCTCTTTATAGGAAATGGAAATCGCATCCTAAAAATAATAATTATAGACTTGAGTACACTAGGCAGAGATATTATACAAATAAACTTATTAATAGAGCTAGGAACAATTATAGAAAGAATTATAGGAACAATTATAGAAAGAAGTGCCTAATAGATTTTAAAGGAGATATGAAAAAGATATAGAGTACTGTAAATTCTTGGTTAGGACGAAATAAATTATCTGTGGATAGTGTCATCAAAAGGTACATGTTAAAAACAAAAAATAAATCAAATGTCCGTGATAGCTTTTGTAATACTGAAAGTATTAAATAATAAAATAATATTAAATATGCTTATCTTTAGTGTACACACCTGGGAGATAGTGGACACTAAAAATAAGCATATTTGTAAGAATTTGTTACTTGAACGGAAATCGTATGTATCTGAAAGTTATGTTAGTTTTAGGTTTATAAAAGTACTGCCTGAGCATGTAATAAAAGTGATTGACAACATGGACTGTAGTAAGGCACGGGGATCGGATGGTATTCGAATAAGGGATCTTAAAGAAATTAAGAATAAAATTGCCTCAGTTATTGCGCATTTTATAAATATAAGCATAAAAAAGGTTGTTTACCCCGAGGAGTTGAAGTTAGCTATAATTAGGCTAATATATAAACAAGGTCTCCATACGAAATTTACAAATTATAGACTGATTGCCATTTTAAATATATTAAATAAAATAGTGGAAAAATAATAGTAGGTCAAATTACAGCCTTTCTAGAAAATAATAAAATTATCAACATAATATTTACAGCTACAGTTCTGTCTAAATTTACTGATGATATAAATAGCTAGTTAAATCAACAAAAATTGTATTTGCTTTATATATCGACTTTAAAAAAGCTTTCGATACCCTTGATTACGATGGCTTACTGCAGTCCATGCAGGAGTGCGGCATAAGAGGGACTATGAACGCATGGTTTAGGGAATATTTAAATAATAGACAGTTGAAAGTACGTATATGTGGATTTGCAAGCAAGACTGGATATACTAAATTTGGTGTTCCGACTGGATCAGTCTATGGTCCGGTTGGATACATAATGCATGTAAATAGTATGCCTAATGTTATAAAAAATATAGATCGTATATGTACGCTGACGATACATGCATTTTATATTGCGTCACGAACTAAAACGCAATACAGAGTGTAATGCAAAACGACTTCGACAATGTAGTTTGTAGGGCCCATGACAATGGGATAATAATCAATATCCCTCCTTCATTAAAAATAAAGTTATATCCATAAATATAATAGGGCACATATACGAATGCTTGCATCGAAATAAATCTCATTGTAAATGTCCTACCCTCCATACTGTGTCGTCCTATAAATATTTAGGAGTAAACGTAGATAGTCTTTTTGCATGGAATATTCATGTAGATTCAGTATGTAACAAATTAAGATCCATTTACTGTAAGTTACAAAATTTAACGTTTATAATACCCAGAAAAATTATGTACGTGCTTTATTACGCATTGGTTGATGCAGTAATATCTTATGGGTTGAGCGCGTATGGTCTCACTTTTCCTGTTCGTCTAAATAAAATTAAATACTTGCAAATGAGATTTCTGAAATTGTTAGTAGATAAAAAAACCATAAAAACAATTAATAAAGACTATAATAAACTCTTTAAAATAGGTGGTATACTGCCTGCAGAATTAAAAGTCAAAACGTCTATCTTAATTGAACAATATAACAATATTGAATATAAACAGGAAAGGGAGTTCTACGTACCCAACACGACTAGCTAGAACACCTAAACTGTATGTTCCAAAAGTCAAAAATTATTATGGAAAACGTGAAAGATGTTGGATAACGCCCGCACTTATTAACCAACTACCTCATGATTTAATGAAGAACATAACAGGTGAAAATAACTTAAAAAATACTCTGAGAAAGCATTACTTGTTTCTATATCCATAGTTGTAAATGTATACAGGTTAAAAAATCAATATATCAACCTCTTTTTACATTTTTCTTCTGTGCTCTTTAGGTAGTTAAGAAGTTTTGTTTATTTTATTTTATTTTATTTTTTCTCTTTTGTGTTCTTTATATAAGTAGTACATAAACATGTGTCATCCACAAGAGCTGCCAACGACAAACTGTGTTCACAGTTTGGCAGATTGTGATTTTATATATTATGTACTCAGAACTGAAAATAAATAAATAAAAATGTAGGTGCCGGTCTCTTATATCCAGAGCATACCTGAAAATTTTCTGGTAGTTCAGTTATTCAACCTATTTACACATTGCCCATAATATTGTCATCAACATTTAAGTAGATATCGTTCTATAACAGATAGACACCGTCTTTTCATTCCTATTGTCTTATTCTGAACCCTCGATCAGCAGATCTCTGCCAGCAGTAATTAAATAATTGTTGATTTAAATTTCGAGAACTGTTTTATACTTGCTTGGCGATGAAGAAAATATTACGAGGAAAACTATATATCTAAAAAACAGTAAGGGATTTATAATTTCAGTAAAAAGAGTTATAATTTTGCTAAAATTGTATAATATGTTCAATGTAAAACATGTACATTCGTAAATCACGAGCGTTAATCCCGTTTAAGCTACCGTTCATAAATATTGCCAGCTAAAATTGAAACAAAATAAGTATCATGTTGATTCAAAACAGAGTGGGAGTGTTTTAAATTAATGAAATAATTTAGATATATTTAAATAATTTCAACAGTAATATTTTACTAAAAGAAGAACAATTAATACATAAAAGCTTCTGAAATGAGTGTTAAAACATAATGTATCAAAGAAATAAGACCCCAACTTGAGAAGCTGTTACGTGGAAAATATTTCATTCTTTTTGTTTTTAAAGTCTTTGTACTTAATTTTTTATGTTAAGTTATTTTTACCGTTTGTGTGAACTAAGAACTATCACAAATTAAAGGTGACGATTAGAACATTGTCTAAGTAGCTACAATAAAAACTCCAATTATCCACCCATTATTACCTACTTTACCTTTTAAAATTCTCATAAGTGAAGGAAAAGTATAGCGGGTTGAGTATGTAAGTGGCGAGAAACAAAAGGAAAATATCTAAACATAGTATTTTAAAAGATAGAGGTAAAGGTGCGTGCTTTAAACGCGCCTTAAAGTGGTCAAGTATTTGTAAGACATTTCAGATCAGGTACACACCGTCTGGTAGTGTCACGGCTATTAGTTGTGTCAAGTGCAACACTAGGCTGCACTAAAAGTATCGGGAATGGAATATTTCCACTGTTCCTGTCATATTAAAATCTTTTTAATTGAAAACTACTTGGTTTTAAAAATCAAATATTTATTTATTTAAAAAAAGATTCTCGGTCTTGTCACAAGGTCTTGTCAAACTTGTTTAGTCGTTGAAAAAATGGAATTGACTCGAGAAAATTCAAGAGCGATGATTTATTATGACTTTCGAAGTGGTTTAACACAAAAACAGTGTGTTGACCGGATGATTTCTCCATTTGGTGATGAAGTCCCATCCAAAGCCACAATTTATCGCTGGTTTGCTGAATTTCAACTTGGACGTGTCAAGCTCAGTGATGATCCCCGTCAAGGTCGTCCAAAAACTGTTGTCACCCAAGAAAACGTTGATGCTGTGCGTAACTCTGTAATGGCGATTGCTACGATTAACATGAATGAAAGCTGTAATACTTTCCATATTAGCTAACAGTATAAATCTGAAGTATGCATTATGTCCACTATTCCATTGTGACCAGTTTATTTTTTTATTAATACTGAGATAGATATGGATCAATCCATCCAACGCTTTGTTCCAGTGTGGATAGACTTAACAAACAACTTAACGGTCATGTCCTCAATATATCTTATACTGCCCACTGACGATACGTCTATTAATCCAAATGGAGTGGTAATCGTCCAAAATTGTACCGTGAATGGTAAAAACATATTCCATTTGAATGGATTTCATCCAGCTCTGGATTTACAAATGGATTGAAATCCATGCTACCAGTCCAAACGGACGTCATCCGCGGCCGTACGTCAATGTCGAAAACGTGCGCCACGCAAAATGGAAGCAGTCCGAATTGTCAGTGAATGGGCGAACCTGCGTCCATTTTTTGGACGTTATTGTGTCAGTTAATGTTTTGGTGTTGATGGTACATGTGCTCTGGTCGTCAAACATAAACTGTGTATTGGATTAAAAATATTTTTATTATATAAACTATGGGCTGTGATATGGGTGACAAACGAGTACACAGTCCACACGATGTTAAGTTGATACTCTAGCCCATATACTGAATCTGTCATCGAATAAGAATCAAAATGTAAATACATTGTCACCCCTGGTTCTTTACACTCAGCATATGAAACACAGCAGATTTAAGCTTCTATTTTATGCTATTTTGTGGTTCCTCTTGGTTCGAGCCGACCCATTTGTGCTACAACCATAATATATATACAACGTTCCTCTACCACATATATGTTGATTTCTTTAATTTCTACCTCAGTCAACAATATGGCTCCACCATAACCTATACCATATCTAGAATGGCAGTGACAAAGTAGCACACAGTCCACCTGGTGAGGGGTGGCCCATAGACATTTACATGTATCCTCAATTAAGAATCAAAATATAGATGCGGTGTCACTGAAGACTACGATGGATTGCTCCGTTTAGGTTTTTTGTCTTTTTAATGAAGTACACGCTGCTGCAGTCACCAGTAAAGTATTATTATCCATATTATTACTTATTTCCATTCCGTACGACTGCGAGGTTCGAAGTGACGCTATGCGTCCAAATGGAAGTATCGTCAATGGTACCGTATCTGGACAAATTTTCATTTGGAGTGCATCCATTTGGAAGTCTTCTAAATGAACGTATCGTCAGTGGGTACCTTTAGAGATATTTTGAGGCCGGCTTCAGTCTCCTCGCTATAATGTCATTATATCATCCCAAAATTGAGAGGTACCCAAGTAACCAAAGTAGGAATGTTACGTCCGAATGTAGCGTTTACACAATAATGTTTAGACCTTTTCAAACATTCACCTAATTTATAACAATGTTCTTGTGTGATTTATAATTCAACGATTTATAGAGCTCGTAAATCAATCCGACATTGAGTAGATTGCAATGCGCATGCAATACATTGTCTGCCACAGTTGTTGTTCATATATTAGATGAAATATTTAAAAACTAAGCCTTTTAGTATATAAGGACCTCTCTATCAGTTACCTTGGGGGAATTAGTGATGCAATTTGTTGGAAGCTTTTTAACAAAACAAGCCTATCTCATCTGTTTGGCTCTACGATCTAATTATAACTGCTTATTATTTTCATAAAAAAATTAAATAAAAATTAAGAGAAGACTCGGTAATATGATAAACAACGTTCCACGCTTTCGTATGATGTAGGAAGATGTAATTACAATATATTAAAAACTGTTTTTCAATATCTGCAAAATTTATAAATTCAATAATTTACCGGACATTTCCAGCACGGCGTAAAGTTTATTTGAAGAAAAAAATTGTTATAAGGCTTAAAAAATATGTCAGTTATAATCCCTATTTACATCGAGGGTTCCGATCTAGTTGGTTTTATTTAATTATTTATTTTACTATATGATACTCTTATGTTGAGCTTATATGGTTTATTTATATATATTTATATGTGGGTAACTCTGAAAGATTTTAGTGACTAAAAAGGTTCTATGGTTATAGGTTTAATAATTTTTTTAAAGAATTTATTAACGACATATATTATACAAAGTTTCATACGTAAGAACTATTTTTTTAAAAACTTTTCCTACCTCAATTATTTTTGCGAAAATGGTCCCGATTCAGATCCATTTCAAATGAAACTAGACATTTCAATTTAGCTCGTAAAAAATGATGGAATGCATTTTAAAATTGGAAAACCATTTTTTTAGCAGCCTCGTTGTACATTTGCCAGTGTCAACAATCAAGAAATGTATACATCATATTAACGGTAATAGTTCGACAACCATTTGTGCAACTCGTATCCTCCGGACTTCAGGATGGCAATCAATTCGTCTCGCAATACAAGAGCCTCCTCGACGGAGGAGGCGCCCGTACAAACGTCGTACATGTAGACCGAAGTCTCCAAAATAGAAGCCCGCCGAGCGTATTTTAGACGCTCTCTCTCAGCGAGTTCGAGGAGGGTTCGCATGGCGATATACGGGCTGGACCGGAGTCCATAGGCCACAATATCAGCTGATATCGACGATCATCACGATGGACCACTGATTGTCGAAACATCAATCCGAATGTCGGCTACAAAAACCACTTGGTGCCGACGAAAGTGGGTTAAAATGTCGGATATGCCCTTGATCATTTTAGGACCAGAGTGGAGACACTGGTTCAAGGACACACCATTTGACGAGGGGGCGGAGCTGTCAAAAACTACCCGAATCTTACTCCCAGGGGTCCTCAAGACCGCATAATGAGGGAGGAAGTAGTGCTCCTGTGACCGCCAGTCGAAGTTGGACGGTGACATGTCACCCAGCTCTTGATACTCGCGCATGAACTCGACATATTTGTCGCGAAAGGATGGGTTGCGCCGTATACGGCGCTCCATGGAAAGCAACCTCTTTTCGGCCAGGGTACGAGATTGGCCCAAAGAGGGCCGTAAGTCAAGAAAAGGTAAGCGAGTGACAAAACGACCGTCGACACAACGGCCGGTATTGTTCTGGTAGAACCACTCGCACTCACGGTACAGAGGGTTGACTCAAGACGCGTGTGGTGGCTCCTCAATTTCACAGAACCACTGGACGACGTCCGAAAGGGACACGCCCACCACAGAGAGCGGGTCGGCCATCTGAGGAGGTGGAGACCACAGAACCGGTCCAAAGAAACTGTGCTCAAATACAGTGGACATGGCTAACAAGCCATCAGGCTGTAGGGCTCGTATCTCGCCTAACAAGATGAACCCAGCGCGTTGGCCCCCAGGAACAAATCTACAGGCCCAGGTTGGGACCATTGAGGGTCTGCCGGTCTGAAACCCGTCGCACAACGAACCGCGGCGTCATTTATACGGACGTTAGGGAGAAAACCTACAATGTCATAATTTAACTAGAAACACCAACTCCGCTTGTCCCCTAGGAGCAGGAAGATCGGCACCTCCGATACCTAGCATTGGACGTGATTCAGAGCTCCAGGGGAGCCCTAGTCTTCCCACCAATCAAGTGGAGGCCACACTGCGTTGTGAACCCGAATCCAATAGAGCGCGAACCATTAAACAGTCGCCACTCGGGTTGTACACTTTCACTGAGGCCGTCGGCAAAAGAACAGTTTGACAAGTAGACTGTTGACGGCTCAAAGGATCAGTGGAGGCAGCCGTCGTAGTAGCTAGGGTGGCAGCTACCTAGCTGGAGCTGCCTCCATCGGACCGGCACTCGAACCGGGGGTCCCGAAAGCAGCATTCCGGCGGCATCTCAATGACCCGTGGTTGGAAATCACCGAACGGGCCGACCTGGGAAGCTTGGGGGAACCTCGGCCTTGAGGCCCGGGACAGATTTGAGGTTGCAGGAACCCCATAGTACCGGTACCGACCAAAGTGGAGGGTGGTACATCCAGTCGCGGCCACTCAGCTAACGGGGGTGAGAAGGGTCTAGCTGACCGCTGAGTGGCCGTGAAGTTCCTCTCAACTTGCTGAGGGGCGCGATGACCCCTCGCCCCTCGGTAATGAACCCTCGCCTGGTCGAGGGAGGGACCCCCTTCAAACCCAGGGGCACGGTGGCCGGCAGGGGAGCGACGAGTGTCGCTCGACAGAGGGCGTGGCTGAGCGCCCCCACCCGTGGGAGTTGGGGGCCCGGCAGAGCCCCGAGAGGAAGCGCCGTTCGCACCCAGGCACAAAACGATATGTTGGTTGCCCTGGCAGTGCAGACAGGGTCGCTGGTGCGGGCAGTCTCGATGGAGGTGCCTTCCAAGCACAAGTAGCACCAGCGGCGCTCCTTGGCGACGGTTCGCCTCGCCGGGACCGGCTTACCCATTAACTTCGGGCACAACGTCACCCGGTGATCGGATGCTTGACAATAGGATAGGGCATAGATCGGGCCCAAATGGCCTATGGATAATTATTATGTAATGGCTGGACAAGCAAACACAAACTTACCAAGTTCCAGAGGTAGGGTCGACCACAAGGTACCGTCAAGAGAAAGTAAATGTTAGGTGTGAGTGGTGTAGGAAGGTGTGTAATGTAACCTGACGTCACCGATGTAATCGGCCAGCAGACCCGCATGCGTTGCCCTGCTCCACAAAGTGCAATCACTCCAGTGGGCGTTCACCGTTATCTCAACTAAAGTCTAACGTCACTTAGCACAAAACTATAATCGAAGAAGGAACGCGATCTCCTCCCGGGTCACAAAGTTTAGCGTTCCAACCGACAAAGCAAATTTCTTCGTACGATATTAAAATAATACACAAGCCACTCGTCGACGCAAATTAATGGCAATCGAAGTTAAATTAATCACTTAAACTCAAGGAAAGCCTCGTTGTCACGTATATGAACGAAATAAGGCAACGCAAAGGAGGCAGTCTTAATGCAACGTAACGATTCTAACCGACACGGCCGTCGCAGACAAAGATTTTTCTAGACTAATGGGCGTGGCTGCAGGCCGCAAAACGAATGCCCCCGGCGCACCGTCAAACCGGTTCCTCGCCCGAGACGAGCGTTCTCGTAAGTTTCAAGTTGTTATGATTTGGCCTAAACATACATTATTTAAAAACTTCTGCACAATAAGTTGATGCAAATTTTTAAGGAAAATTTGACGTCAGCTTGAACGAAAAAACAATCTTTCACGATACCATGTAAATGTGCCGTAGCAGACACAATAACTTCATGTTCACGTCACTATCGGATCACTTGTTTCATCGCTTCTAATAATAGTTCACATGCGCCGCTACATGCGCGACGACAGCGCCGCGCATGTAGCGGCGCTGTCGTTGCGCCACTAGCACACCGAAACACACCCAAGCCTAAATCGCGCTATTAACATTCCGAATCATAAAAAGTATATATAGAACATCTCCGAACTATCACTCGGAGTGTTGGCCGCTCCCCGGGCAGAACACCTTGCCCGGCGGGAGATCTCCCCATTTCCTTCCACGGCCACAGTGGTGACCCCGACGTGATCTGAACACGCAAAAAATCTTCGGAAACTTCAAGCTTCATCATCGTCATAGAATACCCCACCCATTCGCTCCCGAGCAGATTTCGTCAGCAGTCTTCATATCCTGGAAGCCATCTAGCTTCACAGGGTTCATCGCAGCACTGGAATAGGACTGGAACTGGAAGGAACAGGAAGCATTGTTATGCTTCCTGTTCCTTCAAGCTACTCTCTGCACCATACAGTGTTCGGCACGGCTCTGAGCCTTGCTGCTCGCCTCTGCTTCACGGCACTCTCGCAGATTACTTGCCTTCTTCTCGATTCACCACAGATTACAAGGCGATCTCCTGGAACTTGCACATTCGTCGGCAATGAGGCTGTACTATCGACCTCCGGTCTAAGCAGGGGGGTGATGTAGCGGCGCTGTCGTCGCGCCACTAGCACACCGAAACACACCGAAGCCTAAATCGCGCTATTAACATTCCGAATCCTAAACAGTATATATAGAACATCTCCGAACTATCACTCGGAGTGTTGGCCGCTCCCCGGGCAGAATACCTTGCCCGGCGGGAGATCTCCCCATTTCCTTCCCGGCCACAGTAAACAAAACAGAAAATTGACATAAGCGTCTGCTTAATAAGGACAAATAACCAATACTAAAAATATTAATAGTTACTTTGCAACCATCCGCTTAAATAAATAAAATGATGTGTCTTCCCTAGTTTGCATAGCCCTTCCCCAATTGCGTGCACTAATCTCAGCCCCATCCCGTCCCCACTAATCAAGTAACATCTTCAGGTGATGTAGGCTCAGGTCCTTCAAAAGAGTCATTGCCTAGGCAAAACCAGAGCAAATAGGCAGAATTGGCGAGAAACTAGTTCGCCTTCCTTCTCGAACCCGTGCATTCTGGTCTCTCGCTAAGGCTATCCAGAGGAATTTCTGTCAGCCATCATTTCCATCTCTGCACAAGGATGATGACTCACTGACCCATGCTGCAAAGGAGAAAGCCGATCTGCTAGGCTCTTTTTTTTCGTCCAACTGGACTCTTGATGACGGGGGGAGTACGCCACCAACCATCCCGCGGTGTGAGTGTTCCATGCCAGAGGTGCTGTTCACTCAGCGCTCAGTTCGCAAAGCACTCCTCTCCTTGGACATCCACAAGTCAAGTGGGCCTGATGGTATCCCTCCAATTGTGCTGAGGACGTGTGCTTCAGAGTTCGAACCGGTCTTAACGCATCTTTTTCGGTACTCCTAGTCACTAGGCGTAGACCCAAAATCATGGAAGACGGCTTTCGTCCACCCTATCCCTAAAAAAGGCGACCGGTCAGACTCGTCCAACTACAGGCCCGTCGCTATCACCTCCCTGTTCTCCAAAACAATAGAGGCCATTGTAAACTATCAGCTATAGTACGGTTTTCGTTAGACTCGATTATTATATTAGTGATTGCCAATACGCTTTTCATCAAGATCAATCAGCTGGTAATCTTCTGATCTACCTGACTCATAGTAGGCGGCGGAAATAGAGTCCAAGGGGGAGGCATTGGCTGTTACTTTGGACATTGCGAGGGCTTTCAATTGGGTTTGGCACAAAGCGCTTCTTTCAAAGCTCCCTTCCTATGGGCTTCCCGAGAAATTCCTAATTCGATCACCAGCTTTCTTGCAGATCGGAGCATCAAGGTCCTTGTAGAGAGTTCAAGCTCCGATTACAAGCCTATTAATACTGGTATTCCACAAGGCTGCGTGCTATCACCAACGCTGTTTCTTCTGCATATCAATGATATGCTGCAAACCGGCAACATTTATTACTATGCAGATTATAGCACTGGTGATGCTCTGTACATCGGCCGTCCAAATATTTCTCGGGAAAACGTCTCCGAGTACCGGGATAAACTTGTGTTTGAAGTCGAGTCCTTGCTGAACATAGTCTCGTATTGGGGGCGACTAAATGTAGTCTAGTTTAACCCTCAGAAGAAACAAGTTTGCGCGTTAAAAAGAACCCCTTTGTCGTATCTCCTCAGTTTTAAGGCACTCGCCTTGTTGGATCAGCCAGTATCGGAATTACCGGCGTTGACATATCGGGTGAAGTGTAGTTTCGTGGCTACTTGGAAGAGAAGGTCAAATTGGCCTCTAAAAAGCTTGACGTGCTCAGCAGAGCGGGGTAGCATTTCATACTGGCACACCGCAGGCAACTTTACAAGACGCAGGTTCTGACGCATATGGAATACTGTTCCCATCTCTGCTCGGCTCGAATCGTCGACGACCGAGTGCTTTCCGATCGGCTCGATTCACTGGCGCTGCGAAGAGATGTTGCATATTTTTGCGTATTTTATTGCATCTATCACGGGGAGTGCTCTGAGGAATTGTTTGGATTAATCCCAGACACCAAATTTCATGAACGCACGACGCGAAAAACCTCCCGATACCATCCATACCATCTGAAGTGGCAATGGGCTGCTCATGTCTGTCGCAGAAGTGACAACTGGTGGAGTAGATGTGTTATGGAGTGGATAATGCATCTAGGCAAACATTCCGAATCATTAACAGTATATATAGAACATCTCCAAACTATCACTCGGAGTGTTGGCCACTCCCCGGGCAGAACACCTTGCCCGGTGGGAGATCTCCCCATTTCCTTCCACGGCCACAGTAAACAAAACAGAAAATTGACATAAACGTCTTCTTAATAAGGACAAATAACCAAAAATAAAAATATTAATAGTTACTTTGCAAGCATCCGCTTAAATAAATAAAATGATGTGTGTTCCCTAGTTTGCATAGCCCTTCCCCAATTGCGTGCACTAATCTCAGCCCCATCCCGTCCCCACTAATCAAGTAACATCTTCAGGTGATATGTAGACTCTACGGCGGCTGACTTAGCGGTCATAATATATATATATATATATATATATATATATATATATATATATATATATATATATATATATATATATATATATATATATATATATATATTCTGGATGGTTGGATAGTATCTATTAATATTTTTATTATAATGGATTTTCGAAAAGTAAAGCCTGATTCTATTTTGCGGTTTCTAACCCACTTGCCAAGCATGTTAACTAAAAAAAAAATAAACTGGTTGTCAATTTCCGCCGAAACTCCTAGAACATTTCTATTTATAACTTAAATTTCCTTTTTGTAAATACGGTGTAAACTGTATATAACGATACTCAAGGGACTTTGACGTTATAGAGAGTAGTTGTTTAATGGAACTGAGAAAAAATCTGTATTATAAACACTTTTTGTCAATACACAGTAATTTTCTCTTACTTTCCATGCTTACAGTTTAAAAACCTGTGAGCAACTAAGAATATGATAACGTACATTTAATCCATGACTCCTACTAACAACAGTCTACACGTGCAAGCAATCCCAATTTGTAAACAAAGCAACGGATTTCTTAGAAAGTTTGGTATGTACGATGCCGACAGTCGAGTTTATTACGGGCTAGGATAATAAAGCGACAAAATAACAAAAGAACGTACACAGCTGTGCATTTTTTTTTTACTAATATTTGCAACTTAAAAAGTACTTTTTATTACGTAATTGGTGCCGTTATTGAGATTGGGGTAATGTTATAAAGAGTGTGTCGTTGTATGGAAGACAAGGTAAACTAACCAAAGCCAAGTGATACCGACGCTTTAGGGAGTTTATCGTTAAATCGAATGACGTTTGATGAAGTTTACAGTGTAAATCATAACAAGCCATTACAAAAAAAAAAAATGCTAAATTTTCTGCGTGGCCTTTCGGTTATGTCGCTAGCAGGTGTTATTTATTACAATAACAAGAAAGTAAAAAGTTACAATGGAAAATGCAAAGAAAAAATATAGGCATGAAAGAGCAATGTTTACGCAATATTTTTTATTTCCAGCTCCATATATCTATTTAAGTTTGATTAAACGGCTAACTATTGCGACGAAATCCGGCATTTAATTAAAATCCCAAAGAAAACTTTGCAAAGACGCTTAACGTAACATTTAACTAAAGAATTGCTTAACGGATTTTCTACAGCTTGTGCGTATGATTATTACTTCGATGGTAGTTTTAACTCCATATTATGATAAATTAAAATTTAGTTCCATGAGATTATTAAAAAAAGTCATCTTATGATAAATTTATATATTTCTGGATCTAAATGACTACAATATAACGGCTTGAGGATAGAAAATAAAATAATAAAATCTGAATTCGTAATGAAAAATTCAGAGTAAATGCGAAGTCAAATTCTTCGCTCCACCTACCAAAAGACGCAAAACAATGACCTCCTCATTAGAAAGTAGAATAAAATGAAAAGACAAGATGTTGCTTTAAAATAGGTTGATAAAATTTAATATTAAAAACAAAGTTTATCGTAATTAGATGAAGTGGAAAATGCTGGAAAAATTTTAGCTGTACGCATGATGAACGGTAAATCAAAGCTTTTGGTTCAAATCCAAAGTATATCGACAACAAGGTGATGGAGCTTGGGCGAACGTATGGTTATCCGATGTTGGAAGGCAGAGAAAGAAATTAAGTCATGCCATTCTTGGGTTTTTGTGTGGGACATACTCTCTTAAATATGTCCCGTAGAACATCTAAGAAGCTGACTAATTCGCACCTGTGATCGACTGGTAAAATAAAGGAGGGTAAGGAGTGAGCATTTGGTAGACCGTTTAGTTTTGCGTCTTTACAACTGGTACTGTAGTGTTTAGAGTTAAACTCAGCCTTACTCTCTCTACTGATATATAAGCTTTCCTTCCGATATTCATACTGATATAATCTTAACAAATTGTAATACATTCTTGTACCAGTGTAATGTGTAAATTCTTGTAACAGTGTAAATATTATATTTAACCTATATCCGTAGTAACTGAATTATCAAAACTATCTAATCATTTATGCTTATAACTGTAATGTGATAAAAATGATGTAAGTAATAAATAAGTCCCACGGCTGTGTAAGCGTGGACTCGCTCCCACGTGTAGAATTAAGCTTACGCGGCAATCCCCTCTTCGCGTGTGAACTGTATGTTGAAACATTATTTCCAACCTGTACTTCAAACAATATACTTTGGGCCGTCTTACAAGTAACATGCCTTTTATTTGAACACCCAAGAACGCACAATATTACATAACATAAATTTATTATTGATAATATTTTCTTACGGAATTATACACAAAGCATAAATCCATTCAGGTTTCAGTAAATAATTTTCGCAAAGTGTTAAATTGAAAATATTTTATATACGAAAACCTGACGGGGAGCAAAACCAATCAATCGTGCGTGAAATTTTCTACTTTTTCCATCTCAAAACACAAAATCTAAAGGTGCGCTTACACGGGCAACTAAAATTGCTCAATTCCAGTCAATACTCGTCAACTATGACGTCACGACTACTTCAAGCAATTTACGGCAATGGCAACAAGCATCAATACTGCGCAATATAATATTGAGCGATATGGCGCAACTTCATCTGTCCTACACGAGCATTTCAGTATTCGTCGCTATGGATGACATTGTTCTTGCTGCGGCGGCTATCCTACTTCCACCGGACCTCTCGCTCTCCCCGCGGAAGCAAGACGGCAAGCCGCAAAACAAACAAGTGCGAATGAGATATATACAAATTGCTAGGAATTTTCTAAGCCCATTGGATATTCGTCAATTCGTATCAGCGACATTGAGCGATATGAAATATCTGGAGCAATTAGAAGCAATATCGCCGAAATATTTGCCGCAATTTGCGCCATTGCTTTGAAATTGCTCCATTAATTGCTCCAGATCGGTCCATTCGTGTCGCCGAGCAATTATTGCCCTCGTGTAAGCGCACCATTACAGTGGTAAAGCCACGCGGCAGCTTTGCTGTTGCACGTATGGGCCGGCTCAAACCAGGGTTGTACCACGATCTCACAGAATACCGGCGTGAAGTGGAAGCTTTGCTTCCGCGTTTTGTCTGGTGAGTGTAGGTGGTCGGAGGCCCAATTCCCTCTTAACATAGTAGCGGAATTAAGTAAAGATCTACTTTAAGAGGGGACCAGCAACCCTGGAGAATCCCTCGCTGAGGATCCACGACCAAGCTACTCCACTCCTGAGCGTGGGTGCTCAGGCTGCCCTGCGTATTCTGGGGGGGGGGGGGGGGCAAAATTCCGCTCAAGACAATAACTGCTGCTGCTGCTATAGTTTATTTATTAGTAGTTTGTGTATATTATGCAGTTAATTATCATTTGTATTGTGTTCTCTTATTCTATATTGCCACACCTACGTCAAATTCTCACCACACCATGGGTTGACTGGTAGAGAATACCTCAAGGCATTAAGTCCGCCCTTTGTATTCTTTTGTTAAGGATGCAATAAAGAATAAAATAAAATAAAAAAACTGCCCGGGGCAAAATGAGCAAAAAGACCAAGGCGCCACGCTATCCGTGAATTTCTGCAATATCAGAGGACTTCATTCCATCCTAAACGCCGTCTACTACCATCTTGAGACGGCGAGGCTGGCTCTGCTCTTTCTGACCGAGACGCAGGTGTCCTATTCAGCTGATGCTTTGTATCTCTCCTGCCCGGGGTACAAACTGGAACAATTCTTTGTGCCTCGGGCTGAAGTTTGCGTATACGTCAGAGTGGAAATCTGATACACTGCTGTCTAGAGCTGACGTCTCTAGGCTCCTTGGACCATTGTCTTGTCCGGAGTGTGGTGCTACTCACGCTGAAATATCAGTTGTATTATGCAGGCTGCCACCGAGTTTGGCACTACAGGTCAGCTGATTGGGATAGGATGCGGTCTTGCTTTGCATTCTACCCTTGAGCGGGTTTGCTTCGCGCTGGACGATTCCAACGTTGTTGCTGATTCTGTCGCTGGGTATGGAACTTTTTATTCCTTCCTCTGCGGTGCCCATCGGAGGCAAATCTCAGCCATGGTTTGGTCACTCCTGTAAAATAGCACCATACTATAATCAGGAGTGCTACCAAGCCTGGGCTGACGTATCAACGTCCCGGGATGTAAAAAAGCGCTCTAAAAAGAAGTATAATTCCGCTCCCAGGTCCTTCAAAAGAGTCATTGCCTAGACAAAACCAGAGCAAATAGGCAGAATTGGCGAGAAACTAGTTCGCCTTCCTTCTTGAACCCGTGCATTCTGGTCTCTCACCAAGGCTATCCAGAGGAATTTCTGTTAGCCATTTTTTCCATCTCTGCACAGGGAAGATGACTCACTGGCCCATGCTCCAAAGGAGAAAGCCGATCTGCTAGGCTCTTTCTTTTCGTCCAACTCGACTCTTGATGACGGGGGAGTACGCCACCAACCATCCCGCGGTGTGAGTGTTCCATGCCAGAGGTGCTGTTCACTCAGCGCTCAGTTCGCAAGGCACTGCTCTCCTTGGACATCCACAAGTCAAGTGGGCCTGAGGGTATCCCTCCAATTGTGCTGAGAACGTGTGCTTCAAAGTTCGCACCGGTCTTAACGCATCTTTTTCGGTACTCCTAGTCACTAGGCGTAGTCCCAAAATCATGGAAGACGGCTTTCGTCCACCCGATCCCTAAAAAAGGCGACCGGTCAGACCCGTCCAACTACAGGCCCGTCGCCATCACCTCCCTGTTCTCCAAAACAATAGAGGCCATTGTAAACTGTCAGCTCATGAGGTACCTCGAGGATCATCAGCTGATTGGTGATCCTTAAGCTATAGTACGGTTTTCGTTATAGTCGATTATTATATTAGTGATTGCCAATACGCTTTTCATCAATATCAGTCAGCTGGTAATCTTCTGGTCTACCTGACTCATAGTAGGCGTCGGAAATAGAGTCCAAGGGGGAGGCATTGGCTGTTACTTTGGACATTGCGAGGGCTTCCAACTGGGTTTGGCACAAAGCGCTTCTTTCAAAGCTCCCTTCCTGTGGGCTTCCCGAGAAATTCCCAATTCGATCACCAGCTTTCTTGCAGATCGGAGCATCAAGGTCCTTGTAAAGAGTGCAAGCTCCGATTGCAAGCCTATTAATACTGGTATTCCACAAGGCTGCGTGCTATCATCAACGCTGTTTCTTCTGCATTTCAATTATATGCTGCAAACCGGCAACATTTATTACTATGCAGATTATAGCACTGGTGATGCTCTGTACACCGGTCGTCCAAATATTTCTCGGGAAAACGTCTCCGAGTACCGGGATAAACTTGTGTTTGAAGTCGAGTCTTTGCTGAACATAGTCTCGGATTGGGGGCGACTACATGTAGTCTAGTTTAACCCTCAGAAGACACAAGTTTGCGCGTTAAAAAGAACCCCTTTGTCGTATCTCCTCAGTTTTAAGGCACTCGCCTTGTTGCCTCAGCCACTATCGGAATTCTCGGCGTTCACATATCGGGTGAAGTGTAGTTTCGAGGTTACTTGGAAGAGAAGGCCAAATTGGCCTCTAAAAAGCTTGGAGTGCTCAGCAGAGCGGGGTAGCATTTCATACTGGCACGCCGCCGGCAACTTTACAAGACGCAGGTTCTGGCTCGAATCGTCGACGACCGAGTGCTTTCCGATCGGCTCGATTCACTGGCGCTGCGAAGAGATGTTGCATATTTTTGCGTATTTTATTGCATCTATCACGGGGAGTGCTCTGAGGAATTGTTTGGATTAATCCCAGCCACCAAATTTCATGAACGCACGACGCGGAAAACCTCCCGATACCATCCATACCATCTGAAGTGGCAATGGGCTGGTCATGTCTGTCCCAGAAGTGACAACTGGTGGAGTAGATGTGTTATGGAGTGGATAATGCGTCTAGACAAATGTTGTGTGGGACGCCCTCTGATCAGATAGAGCGACAATCTGCGCAAGATGGCTGGTAGAAACTGGATACGTGCAGCCTAAGTTCGGGCTAAGTGATAAGCCTTAGATGTAGCCTTTGTCCAGCAATGGACTACCGCAGGCTGATGATGATTACACGGCAAATTCAATTTCTAACTTTCTAGTTACATGGTGGAGGCATGCTGCAGCAATATTATGGTTGCAGCATAAATGGGTCAATCAGTGAATGACCACGCCCTCACTAGATACTAGTGTAAAATACCAGTTTAATGCTGCTGTGCTTCGCATAGTGAGTTTCAAGTACGTGGGGACCCATTTTACTGAAAACAGGGCGTTATGTCTAAGTCCTCACGTATGACATCGCATCTGCATTTTGATTCCTAATCGAGGACAGATGAAGATGTGTATAGTTTGCAACTTCAACACAACATCAGGTGGACTGTATGCTTATTTGTCACCCTTACTCTTTAAAAAATATGATACTGTTACGCGCTCAAATCGGCGGCACTAGCGCCATCTAGTCTCGAACCGAAGAACTAAACTTCTTGAAGTTTAAAACTCGAACTCTCGGTACCTTACGCGTGTTTACTTGAACATTCTGGATATTTTGCTAATTTATATAAATAGGCGCTGCAAGATGCGATTGAGGTAGTATTGAATTGGCGATACGAGCGAAGCTTCGGGGCGGAATAAAGTGAATTAGTGTGTTTAATTATTAGTGTTTTTAACTTTAATTTGTGTAAAGTAAATTAAAGTGTTAATTTAGGTAATTTTATCGGCAATTTTTATTGTCACGAAACTCAAGCTCGTAACAATTGGTGTCAGAAGTGGGATAAAATAATGCCGATTTTACCTAAGGAGGAAACGGAGGGTGTCCGTACCCGAAGTCAACGCCAGCAGGAGACGGATCAACGAAGATTTGGTGGTGCAACGCCGCAGACGTCGGAGGGCCAGCGGCCGGCAACGGAGGCCGGTCCGTCAGTAGCTCCTGCATCTGCAGCACCTGATTTAGGCGCCCTGATGGTGATGCTGCAGGAGCAGGCCCGACGACGGGAGGAACAGGCTATTCGTTTCGGAGAGCAGCTGCAGCGTGGACAGGAGGAACAAGCCAGTCAGTTGAAAGACCAGTAGGAGGAACAGGCCCGCCGACAGGAGGAACAGGCCCGTCGCTTAGAAGAGAAGCTCAAACGCGATAGGAAAGAGCAGATGCTTCTCATGAAGGACCTTCACGCTACCTTCGGGAAAAAGATAAGGGAGGTGAAGGATAAGGTTGCTCAACATGATAACCGCCTGTCGGAAGCTGAGACCCAAATCAACCAAGTTAAGAAAACGCTGGGTGAACTCAAACTTGGAGATGGAATTGCAGCCCCCGCAGTAGCTACTACACCTTCGGTACGTGGGTTCAAGGTACCACCGTTCGACGGGACTTCTTCCTGGTCGGCCTACAAAATCCAGTTCGAGGCCGTCGTGGAGGCAAACGACCTTAGGCCTGAGCGACCAAGCCTTAATCGTGTTGGAAGCTTTCGGTAAGAAAGTGACCTACGAGCAGCTCCTTGAGGCATTGGAGGCGAGATATGGTGACGCTCACCTGGAACACGTCTATCGCGCGCAGCTTAAAGATCGCGTGCAACGCAGCAACGAAAACCTGCAGCAGTGGGCCCTTGAGGTGGAGAAGATGGTTCGAAAAGCATACCAGTCTCTACCTGCGCTCATTGAAGGGAACCTGGTGCAGACATTCATCGACGGCATCCGCAACCTGGAAGTCAGAGCTGCTGTGAGGCTCGGGCACCACGAGACGCTTAAGAACGCCTCGGCCCATGCACTGGAGGTAGAAGCCGTGCGGCAGGATCATCGTTCCCATCGCGTCAGGGAGGTTGCAGCAGCTACAGTTCGCGACCGCAACAAAGGATAGAGCCCTAGGTGCTATGGCTGTGTGGAAAAGGGCCATCTTCGATCCAGCTGCCCTAAGCAAACCCTAGAAAGGGAAGGTGAACGATCCCAGGAGGGTAGTGCGGCCAACAGCACCGCCCAGCAGCAGCAGGGAAACGAGTAAAAGCCAGAACTGCGGGGCGGGTGCTGGCTGATGTTAAAAGAGCCCCAAGGATTTCGATCTCACAAACCCATGATGGAAACAGTCTAATCATCAAGTCAACGGAATGCCGTGTAAACTGACCATAGACACTGGAGCCTCTCGTACGGTTGTTAGTTCCCAACTTATAAGTCAGTTCCTTGGGGACTCCGCATATAACCGTAAACGCATTAATTTGGTAACAGCCACCGGTCAGCGTATACCCGTCCGTGGAGAGAAGGAGATGGAGTTGAAGCTTGGCAACGTGATCTACCTGCACAATGTCATCGTGGCTGATATAATGGACGACTGCATCCTAGGCCTAGACTTTATGAGGAATAATTGTTGTGAGATCGACGTTAAGCAAGGTGTTTTGAAATGTGGACAGGAGGAACTTTTTATGGAAGGTGCGTTACCAGGGAACGTGTACAGCATTAAGAAGATTGTTCTTCCGCCAAGATCCGGTTAGTCTTCCCCGAAACGCTGGGCAAGCTCACCGTTGTGTACTTGTGGAAAGGGTAAACAATGACCTTCCATGGAAAGTAGCTCGAACCTTGGTCAGAACCACTGACTCTCAAGAATACGTGTGCTGAACCTTTGCGACCGGGAACAGATTATAGAAAAAGGCACACTGGTTGGCACTTGTGAGGAAGTGAATTGGTTACGTTGGTGCCAATATACATCGAGTGGGACCCCCAGCAAGGATTCAGAAACGAGAGTGACCACACTTTTGAAAGACTGTCGCAGTGTTCTCTCCCCGAACGAATTGGTCAAGGCGAAGAAGTTGTTACTCAAGTACGCCGATGTATTCTCGTCAAACGATGCTGACATAGGAAAGACTGGCTTAGTTCAACACAAAATAAACAAAGGAGAGGAATTGCCTATCCGTCAGAGGCCAAGAAGATTGCCGGTAGCACGTGAAAAGGAAGTGGAAACCATGATTGAGGGAATGGTGAAGGATGGTGTTATTAAACCTTTATCTAGTCCATGGTGTTCACCCGTGGTGCTGGCAAAGAAGAAGGATGGCAGCATGCGGTTCTGTGTTGATTACCGCCGTCTGAACGACGTTACAAAGAAGGACAGCTATCCCTTGCCAAGAATTGATGACACGTTGGACATGCTTACAGGAGTAAAATGGTTTAGCACGCTGGATCTAAAAAGTGGCTACTGGCAAGTTGAAATTGACCCTAAGAACAAGGAGAAAACTGCGTTCTCGACGGGAAAGGGTCTGTGGCAATTCAAAGTAATGCCGTTCTGGTTGTGCAATGCTCCAGCAACGTTTGAAAGGCTGATGGAACTTGTACTTACCGGGCTAATTGGCGATGCCTGTCTGATCTACTTGGATGACATCATCATCGTGGGCCGTACGTTTGAGGAACACCTTGAAAACCTGGAATGCATGCTCATGAAGATTCAGAGTGCCAATCTCAAGCTGAGTCCGAAGAAATGTTCACTATTCAAACGGCAAGTCAACTTTTTGGGGTATGTAGTGTCGGAAAAAGGTATCCGCACGGATCCGGAGAAAATCGCAGCTGTCAAGGATTGGCCGGTTCCAAAAGACAAGACGCAGGTTAGAGCATTTTTGGGTTTGTGCTCCTATTACCGGCGATTTGTGAGGAACTTTGCAGATATAGCCAAACCTCTGCACAAGCTTACCGAGGAGAAGCGACATTTCTGCTGGGATGAAAGTTGCAATATCGCATTCCAGGAGCTCAAGGACCGTCTGTGCAAGACACCTATTTTGGGATACCCTGATGTAAGCAAAGAATTTATAGTTGACACAGACGCAAGTGATATAGGACTTGGCCGTGTGTTGTCTCAACGTAATGGTGACCAAGAAGTCGTGATAGCGTACTTCAGCAAGTCGTTGTCAAAACCGGAAAGGAACTATTGTGTCACAAGACGCGAATTGCTAGCTGTGGTAAAGTCGTTGCAGCATTTTAGCAAATATCTTCTGGGGCGAAAATTTCACTTACGAACTGACCATGCTGCACTAAAATGGCTATTGCAGTTTAAAAATCCAGAAGGACAAGTTGCGAGGTGGATTGAACTACTGCAGGAATACGACTTTGAGATCGAACATCGCAGCGGGAAATCTCATGGCAACGCAGATGCATTATCACGAAGACCTTGTCCTGAAGATTGCAAACATTATACTAGGCAAGAGAGTAAGGAAGTGGTATCCGTGAGGATGCCTAGGGCAGACCACCTCAGCAACGAGTGGAAGGACAGCTTTCAACGTGCACAGCAGGAAGATCCGGACATCAAGCCGATCCTGGAATGGATGAAGGTCGTCTCAGCGATGAGTTCGACCACTAAAAGCTATTGGGCCCAGTGGAACAGCTTGCTGCTTCAGGATGGAGTTCTGTGCCGTAAATGGGAAAATGTTCGGGGAGATAGCTGTCATTCACAAATGGTTGTCCCTAAAGCTAAAGTACCGGATGTTCTACAGCTGTACCATAATGATTATTCAGGAGGCCATATGGGTGTTAAACGAACTCTACTGAAGATCCGAGAACGGTTTTACTGGGTCCACTGTCGAAACGATGTCGAGGACTGGTGTCGCAAATGTACAAGTTGTGCGGCTGTACGGACCTGTAGGGACCTCAAACTCGTAGTAGAGGTGCATTGAAGTTGTACAATGTTGGTGGACCATGGGAGAGAATAGCCATTGACGTGGCGGGGCCGTTTCCGGAGAGTGAAAGCGGTAACAAGTATTTCATGGTTGTGATGGATTACTTCACCAAGTGGCCAGAAGTCTTCGCCATTCCGAATCAAGTAGCTTCAACAGTTGCTGATAAGCTAGTTCATGAATTCTTCTGTCGTTTTGGTGTACCTTTAGAGATTCACAGCGATCAAGGAAGGAATTTTGAGTCTCAAATATTCCAGGAAACTTGCCGAGTTATGGGTACTCATAAAACAAGAACGACTTCTTATCACCCGCAATCTGATGGTATGGTAGAACGATTTAATCAGACATTGGAGAGGTACCTAGCAAAAGTTGTAGACAATCGGCAACGAGATTGGGACAAGCACATACAACCGTTTTTGTTGTCATATCGTAGCGCTGTTCACGAAAGTACAGCAGTGACACCAGCTTTCGCAAACTTTGGAAGAGAATTACGGCTGCCTGCAGACCTGATCACCGGGACACCACCTGATGCTCCACGCAGTATAACCGATTATGCAAATGACTTGCGGAACAAAATGAATGACGTTTATGAGCACGTCAGACAATCGGGCCAGCAAATGTCTGAAAAGATGAAAACCCGGTATGACCGCAAAATGAACAACAAAGGGTTCGACGAAGGTTCACTTGTGTGGTTGCACAATCCAGTCCGCAGCAAAAGGAAATCTCCTAAGCTTCAAGCTAAATGGGACGGCCCGTACCGGATTGTGACCAGGATCAACGATGTGACCTACCGGATACAGAAAGGCGCAAGAGGGACTCCTAAGATCGTCCATGTGGATCGCCTAGCGCGTTATTATGGGGCCGATAATGCTCGGGACGAGCATGTTTTAGGAGGGGGCAGTGTTACGCGCTCAAATCGGCGGCACTAGCGCCATCTAATCTCGAACCGAAGAACTAAACTTCCTGAAGTTTAAAACTCAAACTCTCGGTATCTTGCGCGTGTTTACTTGAACATTCTGGATATTTTGCTAATTTATATAAATAGGCGCTGCAAGATGCGATCGAGGTAGTATTGAATTGGCGATACGAGCGAAGCTTCGGCGCGGAATAAAGTGAATTAGTGTGTTTAATTATTAGTGTTTTTAACTTTAATTTGTGTAAAGTAAATTAAAGTGTTAATTTAGGTAATTTTATCGGCAATTTTTATTGTCACGAACCTCAAGCTCGTAACAATACTTATAATCAGCGACAAGTTCACAGGTTTTTAGCATTTTCAGTCACGATTTAAACGACCTGTACAGCTTGATTTCAGAAAACGTTCAAAGTTTGTGTTAAATTATAGAAACGTGCCAGTTTATCGGTTCGTTGCTTTACAGCAGACAAGTTTAGTTATAAATATTGTTAACGTCACGTGTTTTATTGAGAATGATAAAAGCTGGCGAAAAATGTAAGCAAAATATAACGTGTTTTTATAAAGCACAAAAAGTATATGTACACCCCATTTACATCCTACTGCTGGGGTACCAACCTCTTCTCATCTCTAAGGAGGTTTTAGGGCAAGAAAATGTTCACCATGTTATTGAATTGCGTGAGGGTTGACTTCAAGTCTGCAAAATATTTTTATTAAATTTTGTTTAACATCTGTGTTTCCTCACAAAGTTTTCTGTCATTATCGAGCGAGTGGTAAGTCAGCTCTTGAAATTGAAATAATTAACTTTATTGGTGTCTGTGGGATTGAAACAGGGTTTGCTTGCGTACTTTATTGCAGCCATATCCTCGGTCCGTGTAAAAATTACAGATGTTATGTGTTGATGATTATTAGTGATGGCCTAAATCGAATTTTTTTGGTCGCACACTATTAAATTTGAGAGGAATGTTTTTCATTCATTCATACATTATAATCTTTCAAAATTCCAGTGTTGAACACAGACGATCCCGCAGCTTGGCAGCAAACCCACGTTTGTATCTGCGAATTTTTTTCGAGTTGTTATTAGTAATATGATGCTATTCAACTTCTGTTTCATACTCTTTCTCGCTTCTACAGAAAGACTTATATTATTATTTTAGCATATACATATATTACTTATAATGATAAAGTCAAAAGAAGTTTGCAAGCAGCGTCAATGACATGAAAGATCATTAATTTAATATACATAGTGTTTGCTACTCGGGGATTTTAACATAACTACCACAACGCAGTAATTAGGAACGGTGACGTTCAAACAACTCGATACCTGATTGATAAAGTTTGGTTTAGTCATTCAATGATTAATAAACAAAATCTGTGAGAATTTTCCATTTTCAAATAAACGCTACTATAGAATTTAAGAAAAAATTAATAACCAAATTATTTTTTGATGGGATTATCATAAAATCCGGTCTTTGTGAGCGTATATGCAATGTATAGGTTTAGAGATCTCGTGATGGACAATTAATAATATAATTTACAAAAATAAAAATAAAAACTGAAGGTACTCTTAGTTAACACTGACATCGGGACGTCAGTCATCTCCGTCCCCCGTAACCGTGGGTGCCGAAAAGCACCCGAAACGCCGGGAATTAAAAATTAAGTAAATTAAACGCGATTAAATCCATAAAATTAGTTATAATTAATAGGTAGTAATCGCTTAAATATAAGAAATTATTATATTATTTTTTACATAGTCATCCCAATTTGATATATTTTGTTATTATACAAAATTTAAATTTTTATACAAAATTTAAATTTTCCAGCTGATCAAAAAGTTAGTTTAAAATCAAATGCCGAATTCAACACGGAACGACAGACAAACAAGAAAATGACTTAACCCTTAAGTGCATAGTTTATCAAAACTGATAATACGGTTTTCTAGACTCCTAATTCCTGAACGAAAGTCGTTTAACCGGAAATTTTGATTTCTGAACGTGTCGTTATATGTCATAGACTCGTCTGTGATTGGTTCATTCAAATACTTACATGTGATTGGTCCAAAGTTTAAAGTTTCGATGACAGCGCAGACAGTTTGTAGAGTAAAACGAATTCGTAATTTTCATCCGAAGAAATCTTACAAATAAAAGTGTGTTCAACTAATAAAAAAATTATTTTTTGGAAGGTTAGTATCTATATTTTGTGTCCATGTTTTAATTTTTCAATAAAATTGTACATTTGGTAAAATTTTTGGGCTTGAAGTTTGTTATCAAAAATGATAATGTATGCAGTAGCGGTAAATCTTTTTCGATATATGGGTTTATTATTTTTTAATGTTTTTTTCGGATTCGTTTCTTTATTTAAGTTTTTTTTAAACAGATATTTGTTTTTAGGTTTCTAGCAGCGGACAATGAATGACAAAGACATTTCGACATTCTTATGGCGGTTAGAAAATGGAGAGGTATCAGAAGATGAAAGTGATCTAGACGAGGATGCCTTAGACTATTATGATAATGTCGGTGAGTTGCAAGCAGATCTTGAAAGAGAGAACCAAATACTAGAAGAAATATTGACCGAAAATGATGGGACAGCCCCTGATCCTCCACTAATATTTGATGAACTAGTAGAAAACCAGCCCCATTCCAACGCCACTCCTAGTTTACGGGATTTGATATGGAAAAAGAAGAATTTGGATTTGGTGGATCAGGCTTTTACATTTCTTGGATGTACTGACTACCCTCCGATTATTATGAATTTATCTACTCCTTATCAGTATTTTTCATACTTTTTTGATGAAAGTTTACTCGCAAGAATCGTTACTGAATCTAATAAATATGCCATACAAAAAAATATTAATTTTTCTGAACCAATGACAGTTCTGGAACTGAGAAAATATATTGGTATCTTGATTTATACTTCGGTATATCACTATCCTAGTATAAGATCCTACTGGGCAAATAATGTAAGATTCCATCCAATAGCTGATACGATGACCGTTAACCGTTTTGAAAAAATTCGGGAAATTCTTCATTTTAACGATAATGAAGGTCACTTACCCCGTGAACATCCTGAACATGACAGATTACACAAAATACGAACAATAGTGGACCACCTAAATCAACGATTCATGTCAGTTCCTTTTGATCATAGACTTTCATTAGATGAGCAGATGTGCGCAACTAAAATTTCGCACTTTATGAAGCAGTACTTGCCCAACAAGCCTCATAAATGGGGCTTCAAATTGTACGTGCTCTGTTGTCTGATGGGTTACGCATATTCATTTGAAATTTACTCAGGAACTCATGACTACAAAAGACTACCAAATGAGCCAAATCTTGGAGCAGTTTCAAATACAGTGGTGCGTTTGCTTCGACCTGTACCGAGAAAAGTAAATCATATAGTGTACTTTGACAACTTTTATTCAAGCCTGACTCTGTTTCATCATTTGCACAAGGAAGGCATATATTGCTTAGGTACAGTTCAAAGAAACAGATTAGGAAAAACCTGTAAGCTACCAAAAAAGGAAGATGTACAGAAAACATCTGTACCAAGGGGTTCGTACGACGAGAATGTTGCTTCTCTTGATGGTGTTGAGTTTGCAGCGACTAGCTGGAAGGATAACAAACAGGTCTTGCTGTTATCTACGTATGTAGGTGCAAATCCTGTGGGTACTATTAGCCGCTATGACAAGAAGCAGAAAAAAAACATATCAATACCATGTCCGAAAGTAATTGAAGAATATAATGCACATATGGGGGGTGTGGACACAATGGATAGTTATTTAGGGCGATATAGGATCCGAATGAAGTCCAAGAAGTGGACCAATAGACTATTCCAACATATGCTGGACATGGCGGTAATAAACAGCTGGATTTTATACAAGAAAGTTTCACTGAAAAAGAAAACAAATCCAAAAAACATTTTAAAACTTGTTGATTTTCGGACGGAGCTAGCTGAAACTTTGTGCAAGTATGGGGCCGTATCTGAAAATAAAAGAGGCAGACCCAGCATGAATAGACAGGAAAATACGTCAAAAAAGAGACCAAAGATTGGTGCACAGACATTACCACCAAACGACGTCCGTACTGATGGAGTTGGACATGACAAAAGCTACAACACTAAGAGAAATCAGTGCAAATATGCAAATTGCAAAAAACTAACTTCTGTAATGTGTACTAAGTGCAAAATATCGCTTTGTGACAATAGAAAAAATAATTGCTTTCAAGTTTTTCATGCTATGTAAAAATAAAATAACATTAAGTATAAAAACTTGGGTACTTTATGTTTTCTAGTATCACTAAGCAAAAAACTTCTTAATGCATAGTTTATCAAAATTGATAACAACTTTTTTTTGCCAATAAAACTTTTAATATACAGATATAATTTTTTTTATTATTTTTCCTATGATCAGGAGGTCACGCTTTAACACATATATTTTATTCTTTCAAAAATAAAAATTCATGCATCTAAGGGTTAATAAAAACGTGGTACAATACTTGTTAAAAATATCTACCGAACAAAGCGGAGAACGAGAATCCACCTACCCAAATACACCTGGTGTTGCAGTTAGAAGTGAAAAAGGAAAACTGAAACAGGAGATGTGTCTTTCTGATAAACATCATTCTTCACCATCTCGTCTACAACCCATCGAAGTTCCACTGCTGAACATTGCCACAAAACATGCTGCAAAGCACAGTTCTGAGCCATGTGACTGACATTCTGCATTTTCATTCATACACACAGTTTTTAATTCTTTGAGTTTTTATACGTAGTAGAGCCATGTTGTAGTTATATTAGTAGTGTATTTGCAGCACACAGCGCTCGGTTCGCAAAGCACTCCTCTCCCTGGACATCCACAAGTCGAGTGGGCCTGACGGAATCCCCCCAATTGTGCTGAGGACGTGTGCTCCAGAGTTGGCACCGGTTTTAACGCGTCTTTTCCGGTACTCCTACTCCCTAGGCGTAGTCCCAAAATCATGGATGACGGCTTTCGTCCACCCGATCCCTAAAAAAGGCGACCGCTCAGACCCGTCCAACTACCGGCCAATCGCCATCACCTCCTTGTTCTCCAAAACAATGGAGTCCATTGTAAACTGCCAGCTCATGAGGTACCTTGAGGATCACCAGCTGATTAGTGACCGCCAATACGGTTTTCGCCGTGGTCGGTCAGCTGGTGATCTTCTGGTCTACCTCACTCACAGATGGGCGGAGGCAGTAGAGTTCAAGGGGGAGGCATTGGCCGTTAGTTTGGACATTGCGAAGGCCTTCGATCGGGTTTGGCACAAAGCGCTTCTTTCGAAGCTCCCTTCCTATGGGCTTCCCGAGAAATTGTGCGATTGGATCACCAGCTTTCTTGCAGATCGGAGCATCAAGGTCGTTGTAGACGGTGCAAGCTCCGATTGCAAGCCTATTAATGCTGGTGTTCCACAGGGCTGCGTGCTATCGCCAACGCTGTTTCTTCTGCATATCAATGATATGTTGCATACCCGTAACATTCATTGCTATGCAGATGACAGGACTGGTGATGCTCTTTACACCGGCCGAGCCAATATTTCTCGGGAAAACGTCTCCGAGTGCCGGGACAAACTTGTGTCTGAAATCGAGTCTTTGCTGTACAGAGTCTCGGATTGGGGACGACTAAATCTAGTCCAGTTTAACCCCCAGAAGACACAAGTTTGCGCGTTAACCGCTAAAAAGAACCCCTTTGTCGTATCCCCTCAGTTTCAAGGCACTCCCCTTGTTGCCTCAGCCAGTATCGGAATCCTCGGCGTCGACATATCGAGTGACGTGCAGTTTCGTGGTCACTTGGAAGGGAAGGCCAAATTGGCCTCTAAAAAGCTTGGCGTGCTCAGCAGAGCGGGACAGTATTTCATGCCGGCACACCGCCTGCAACTTTACAAGGCGCAGGTTCGGCCGCACATGGAATACTGTTCCCATCTCTGGGCTGGGGCTCCCCAGTACCAGCTCCTTCCACTTGACCGCATCCAGCGCAGAGCGGCTCGAATCGTCGACGACCGAGTGCTTTCCGATCGGCTCGATTCACTGGCGTTGCGAAGAGATGTTGCATCTCTTTGCGTATTTTATCGCATCTATCACGGGGAGTGCTCTGAGGAATTGTTCGGATTAATCCCAGCCGCCAAATTTCGTGAACGCACGACACGGCAAACGTCCCGATACCATCCACACCATCTGGATGCTTGGCGGTCCACCACTGTACGTTTCACAAGGAGTTTTCTTCCACGTACAACCTCTCTGTGGAATAGTTTATCACCGGCGATTTTTCCGGACCGATACGACCTGGGGACCTTCAAGAAAAGAGCTTACTCCTTTCTAAAGGGCCGGCAACGCACCCGCAAGTCTCCTGGTGTTGCGGTTGATCATGGGCGGCGGTAGTCACTTAACATCAGGTGAGCCGCATGCTCGTTTGCCCCCTCTTCTATAAAAAAAAAGCACAGAATTCCTGCGTAAAATAGTAACTTAATACTGCTGTGTTTCGTATGTTGAGTGTAAACAACCGGACACCCTTTTTACTGCAAACGAGGCATTCTATTGTTACGAGCTCGGAGTTCGTGACAATAAAAACTGCCGATTGAATTACCAAAATTAACACTTTAATTATCGAACGCCAATTAAAACTTAAAAGACACTAATAATTAATCACACTGATTCACTTTACTACGCTCTGAAGCTTCGCTTGTATCGCTAAATTCAATACTGCCACGATCGCGGCTTGCAAATGCTTTAAATACGCCTTTTCCACCGAAACATCCAGAGTGTTCAAGAAAATACCGGTCCCGACCGACTAAGTTCAGAAAATTCGAGAGTGGACCCTTCTAGAAAGCTTAATTCTTCTGTTCGATACTAGATGGTACTGTTGGTGGAAAGTTCAAGATTATCATTTTCTAGGAAGCCCTCCTCGCTCTGTTCCCCGACACTAGATGGCACTGGTGCCAGGTACCAGACATCAACTTAGGCGCGCAACACTATTTTAGTTCTCACGGATGATAACGCATCTGCATTTTGATCCGTAATCGAAGATAAATGTAGATGTCTATGGGCCACAGCAACCACTTACCATCAGGTGGACTGTATGCTCGATTGTCAACCTAACCTATGAAAAAAAAACGAACTAAACTCCGGCCGCTTGCTATGTTAGGCTATTTCAGTTACTCTAGATCTATTGCGGTTTTTATTACATAACGAAGTCCATCACGAGGAGAAACTCCAAGCGTAGCCTACTTTGTATTTCTCGGAGCGACCTTTTGCTTCTCATATGGCTAACGGTAGAGGAGTACGTCACAGACTTATATGTCATCACTGACAACAAGCACTGACACAAGTTTTGCGAGATACGTGACCAGAACATGTACCATAATTTCCTGAACGCCTAGCTGAGTAAGATCCGTTAATGCACCTATCGGTCGAAATTGGACTTACTTAGTACTTGGTCAGATAATATGTTTTAGGTAAACATATTTGTAAACAACTTTGAACATTATGCCCTAATAACTACCGCCATAGGTAATGTGGAAATTACACATGACCTTTGGTTTGTCTGTGTTTTTTATGATATATCCATTAAGAGATATAATAGAGAAGTTGCTTTAATTATTTTTTGCCACACATTTATATACAAATGGAAGAATAATTCATTTTTCAAAACACATTTAAATATTTTAATTAAAAATTAAATTTTTAGTAATATTTATTAAAAATTGATCAATTTTCTGAATTAAAAAAACTATGTGTGTGCCATTCTCTATCATGCAATACTTTTGTATTTTCTATATTCAGATCATTACGTGTCATATCAAAACATAACATATAAAATGTATTTTGCAATGACAATTTTTTTAAATTTTGACAACGTAAATATGAGTGTTTTATCATTTCACCATGCGGTAGCCTAACTGAAGCGATATAATTACGTCACTGACGTTTGAATTTACATTTTAGGAAAATCATGTCTCATTGCAAAATTACATGAAAAATCAATTTTCATAAATAAATGATGTAGAAGTATGTGTAAATGTACCAATCGCGTAAAGGGCGTAGTGGATGGTATTTGATCTGCCCAACGTGAAGTCATAAATCTAAATAATTTTCGAGCAGCTTTAACGTGTTACGCATTATATAATATTAAAAACATGAATATATATCATCATGCTATTCATAGTATAATTCTTAATTTTTTAACATCTGGGTCCGTAAGCAGGAAAGTATTTTGAATGTCATTGTTTTTATATAATGACAGAGAACATATTAAGTGAAAATACTTGTGAAGAGGAATACTTGTTTTATCAAAGTAAAAGAATAACGTGGATATTCACTTATTGTAATAAATAAATACTACTTTTATCATGTTAATAATATTTTTAAGAATAATTGCCTTAAATGGCAATAATTATTAAATGCTAGCTTTTTTAATCGTGGCTTCGCTCGCATGTACTTGAATTTAAAAACATCAATAATACTATTTCGTAATAAAATTAGCAAAACTGGATGACTTGTAGAGATACCTTGATATCTGTGTCTATATTTGACGGAAGAAATGATTCAGAGGAGAAATTATTCAAAGTTGAAATGATTCAAAGGAGCTCCTTTTTGAGAGAGACACAGAGAGGCAAGAACAGTGTAGGGACTACATAAATCCTAAAAATCACTAACACCAAAATCACTTGATGACAACATATCTGTTTATGATTTTGTTAATAATCACAAGGATATTTTCACCAATAAGAGATAAGACTGTTGTCTTCAAGATCCATACTTTATATCATTTAAAATATATTATATAAAGGTGATAAACGAGCACACAGACCTCCTGATGATTTTTATAGAAGAGGGGGCAAACGAGCATGCGGCTCACCTGATGTTAAGTGACTACCACCGCCCATGATCAACCGCAACACCAGGGGAATTGCAGGTGCGTTGCCGGCCCTTTAGAAACGAGTAAGCTCTTTTCTTGAAGGTCCCCAGGTCGTATTGGTCCGGAAAAATCGCCAGTGGTAAACTATTCCACAGAGAAGTTGTACGCGGAAGAAAACTCCTTTTGAAACGTACAGTGGAATTGAATGCTGTGTCCCATAGACCATTAATTCATCTTAGATTATTAATCACATCGTCCACTAACCAAGTGGACTGTGTGCTTGTTTGTCACTCTTACCTACTTATCTAAAAATTCAGTCGAAATAAGATCAAAAAACAACAATTTACATTAATGGACCGTTTCACTTAATTCGAACCCAAAACCAGCAGCTTAGTCAAGTTCTCCCACGACGTGGACGACTTATCTAATCTATGTTCCACGTGGACGATAAAAAGGAGTATTATTTAAGAAGCATCTAAAATTAATTTGGATCTTATTATAAGCCTCTAAATAGATAATTAATTTACTTAAGCCCATCTAGAAGGGAAGGAATTGTCCGTAAAATATTACATAACTTACACTTCAAATTACGGAAGACATTTATATGCTTTAAAAACAACACAACTATGACCTATATTTCAAGTTACTTACTGTTATTATAATGATAATGATGATGAGAGCCTTGATAGCTCTAGCATGGAGGATAAGCGCAATTACCAATTCGTTGCAAGCACCAACGTAAATGTTAAAAATAACCTAACAAGGAAAAAGAAATACCGTGTAGAAGCGGTGTAAGAATATATATCTACTACCACATATCATCCCGTGGTTTCGTTCAGGATATGTGCAGCAGCGTATTTTTAATAGACCAATCTATAATCTATAATCTAATCAAAAATTGGTGTTGCCAACGCGCTTGCCAAGCGTGGCAACTATGGCAAATATCCCCCCTATGAGGCAATCTATGGGGGAGGCCTATGTTCACCGTAAAAGCGGTGGACTTTATAGGCTGTAACGGTAATTTTTTATACGTTATAAGGAAAGCAAACGAGTACACAGTCCACCTGATGGTAAGTAGGCGCTGTGGCCCATAGACATCTACATCTATCCTTGATTAAGAATCAAAATGCAGATGCGATGACACCCCTGAGTACTAACATATAATTCCTCATTTCCAGTAAAGAGGGTCTCCAGTTCTATACACTAACCTTACGAAACATAACAGCATTCAGCTGCCAAATGAAAAAAAAAAGTGAAATAAAACAAAAATGCTGGCCTAGTAAGCAGTAGTATGTGTTTTGTGATATACTCGTAGATGTATAAAAAAGATAACCATATAGCTGACATATAATTTTAATAAAAATATAGACACGACTTTGAATAAAATAAAATAAAATATATTATACGAGCAGCACTACTCCCCAAGGTATTTTTATAAACGTTAGCTGGGTTTCCTCACTGGATGGCTATACTGTTAGGTGTTAGCCTATGTTGGAAGAAAGAACCAGCCCACTTGTCACCGACACAAAGGAACGGTCGCGACGCAAGTTCCTTTAGAATTAGAACTTCGTTACGCGGGGACCACATACCTATTGTCTCTACAAAAAATAAAATTATGTTAAAGAAAATTGTTTTACGCCAAATGTCTGTGTAAATTAAAAGTTATTTCCCGCTTTCTATAATGCACCCAGTTATATTTTCGTCAAGTTTCACCTCATCAATGCGGTATGCTCTCGAGAAATCAAAGTTGTAAAGTCACAGAGTTAGAATATAAATTCACTTTAAAACTTTGAATATTATATAATAACAAATCTTTAAAAGAAACCCTTTACTTTTTTATCGCGAAGTGGTTGTGTAAGAATATGCACTAACCCGTATTGTGTTGAGGCGACAGAAGGAACTTGAAACAGGAGAACTTTTTTTTATAGGATAGGGTGACAAACGAGCACACAGTCCACCTGATGGTAAGTGGTTACCGTGGGCCATAGACATCTACATATATCCACGATAACAAATAAAAATGTAGATGCGTTGTCACCCGTGAGGACTAAGATGGAATGCCTCATTTCCAGTAAAAAGGGTATTCGGTTGTCTATACTAACCATACGAAGCACAGCAGCATTGAGCTGCTATTTTACATTGGTATTTTGTGAGAGCGTGGTCCTACCCCGGTCGAGCTGACCCACTCGTGCTACAACTATAATACAGTTGCAGCGTGGCTCTACCACGTAAAAATCTTAATAATGACCCAAAATTATATACAACTACAGTTGCTAACCTGCTAGCCAAGCGTATCAATATTGTGGCCCACAAAACTGAGGCCTACTTTCAACAGTGAACTTTTCAAAACCACCTTTTTCGTAATATATTGGGTCCTTACATAAGAAACTTAGCGTTTTGTCGTCCTTGCCACTTTGATCTGAAATATCTCCTCTTCGGTTAGGAATTACAAATTCAAATTTATAAATTCATTTAGCTGGTACATATGCATTTTGAAAACAGTAATACATTTGTTCTTTCCTCATATTTTTTTCTTTGGTGTCGCTTAATACCGCACAATGGAGAACATGAAATATCGCTATATTTAGGAGTACGAGTTCTACCGTGGCACCAGTGCTGCAGAAATAGCTCGAAGGATTAATGATTTGTACGGCGCTGATGTCGCAAAAGAAAGTACGGTACGTTTTTGGTTTCAACGTTTTCGTTCTGGAAATTTAGACTTTCAGAACCAACCCTATAGACGGCCGGAGACCAAAGTGGAAAATAAAGAATTAAAGGCTATTGTGGAAGCGAATCAATCACAAAGCACTTCAGAGACAGCTGCAGGCTTCGAGGTAAGTGATAAAACTGTATTAATCCACTTGAAGCAAATCAGAAAAGTAAAAAAACTTGAAGGATGGATACCTCATGAATTGAGTGAATTGAACTTACATACACGCGTTGACTGCTGTGTTACTTTGCTCAACTGACACAAAAATGAAGGGATTTTAAATTGAGTCATTGCTTGTGATAAAAAGTGGATTCTACACGATAATCGGAAGCGCTCTTCGCAATGGCTGAACTCTTGTGACCCAGCCAAATCCTGCTCGAAACGAAAACTGACTCATAAAAAGTTTCTTGTGTGTATTTGGTGGGCTAGCGCCGGTGTCGTTCACTACAGCTTTCTAAAATCTGGCTAAACGATTACGACAAATATCTATTGTCAGCAACTGCAAACCATCATGAATGATCACGAAAGAAGAACTAGCTGCTAAACAACCGAGATTGATCAATTGCTCTAGACCACTGCTGCTTCACGACAATGCAATACCACACGCTGCACAACAAACAACCACTAAGTTAAATGAGCTACAATTGGAATGTCTGTGACATCCACCGTAATCCCTGGACCTTGCTCCAACAGATTACCATTTTTCCGGAATTTAAACAACTTCTTACAAGGAAAAAAATTCGACTCCGACGCGGCAGTCCAAACCGCCTTCAAAGAGTTTATTGATTGTTGCATGTTTTTTTTTAGTAAAGGGATCGTTGAACTACCTACGAGATGACAAAAGTGTGTAGATAACAACGGTGCATACTTTGATTAGTTAAAAATATTTTAGAAAAATAAATTGACTTTATATTCCTCCCGTACAAAACACCAATTTCATATATAAGGACCTATTATTAACTAGTCAATATAATATATAACCTAGTTAATATTCAATTATATGTACGGCCAATAGTTACAAATTTATTATTTACAATTATATTAGTTACAAATTAGACGAATATTTGTGTAATAAAAAAGTAATAAAAAATAAAAATAAAGTTACAGTTTAGTAAAGGCACAGGCCTCCGCTCATTTCTGAGAGGGTTTTAGGGCAAGGAATTGTTTTTTTGTTTCTTTTTTTTTTGTTATTGATCATAGAACCAACAGCATGTTATAAATATTAACAGAACTTCTCAGATAATCCATAATGCCTATAACAGGTTCTTACTTTATATAAATGTACATACTATCGCTTGTTATAGTTTACAATTAATAATATTACAATCAATAAAATAACAAATTAATAATATTAATTACAAAGTACTTGGATATATTAAAGTTGTCCGCCTTATTTCTATGACATGCAGGTTTGCTCACGATATTTTCCTTCACCGCCGAGCACGTAGTAAATCAGCACTTAAAATTGCAATTGACAATTTCATTGGTGCCGGCGGGGATCGAACCCGGTTTGCTCGCCTACTGAGAAATTTACAGCGAGCGTTAACCATCTGAGCTACTACGGCTCTTTTGTGTAAGAATTTCTCATTAATACAACAACTCTCTCATTAATATATCATAAATTTCTCATTTGTGTAATAAGTAGGCATTAATTTGTGAAACTAACATCACAAACATGCTGGTTTGTTCACGATATATCTCACCGAGGACTAAGAAAAGCAGCGTATAAATTTTTTATCAACATTTTTCGTAATAAAAAATCTTCATTAGCAATAATCACAATAATTTATGATATCTAAGCTATCCTAGGTCTTAAAATGGATAATCTAATGACAGAATCTAATCCTTTTCTACAGGCTATTTGGAACTTCGATGCAAAGCCGTAAAGCGGAGCTAGTATAGACTATTATGAACCATTTGAACCCAACTTGTCTTAGATGAAGTACTATAATTTTTTTATCAAGCTTAAATGATTTTTGATGACAAAACCCGAAATTTTGGAGTTAGTTGTAGATTGTGGCCAGTTTGAAAGACAAATCATTTACTTATTATTTTATTTTATTAAAGTGATGTGTAAACAGTCTAATGTAATATGTTTCAGGCATGTGTGTCATAAAATAAGTTTTTTTATAAGTTTAAGTTTACAGATATTTGAAGTCAATGATTTATTTAAAGACTGAGGAAAGCTGTTATTTTTGACGGCGTTAAAAATACGGATGATGTTGTTTTCGTTTAAATATTTTTAAAAACATGCCCGGTTATCCAAACTTTGAGGCATGAACTACGCGAATAGCTCACAAATTAATGAAATTAGGGCCTACAAACCAAATAGGGGGTGAAAATTATAATTTATTGGCGAAATAATTAAAACAAAATTATGTTATAATCATTTATTATTCGTGTTCAAAATTTTCGCCGCGGTTCCTAACACAAGTACGGGCCCGTCTTCTCACTTCTGTTGTAGTTGTTTTTAACTTCATTAGTCTCTTCTTCTATTCTTCTTCATCAATTCTTCTTTTGTGTTTATTTTCACATTCGTGAACCAAATTGCTCGCGTTTTTAATTATTTTAAGACGAGCGTTTTCCCCTAAGTTAAAAACAGTCCTTCTTTAAATATAATTGAGTGAATTCATTCGCAAAGAATGGTTTTATTTAACATGAATTAATTTTTAAACTTTCGTAAATTCTATCAATATTACGAAATAAACAAGTAAATACATGATTTCATGTTTTATTGACACCCAAAAAACACTGAGGTACTTAAACAGCTTAAACAGTGAGCTGAGGCTCATAATATAAGGCAGTTATTTCGATATTACAGAAAGATACTTCGATTTCATTTAAATGTATAGATAATAATGTAACATTTGCCTGAGTTCGTATTGATATATTTAAAATATATAGCGATCTTCAAAATCATCGGCACTTTAGTTATCGATTTTTTGATATTACGTATCACTATACTTGTGTTGGGCGTATTTTGAAGGCTTATTTTCTCAACTTTTTGACTAATTCGTTAGTCTAGTGATCGTATCAGGTCGTGTCGTGGCAGGTCGTGTCGGATTAGCGTCGCGTCAGTCTATAAGAGTGAGGGAGTACAGATTTCCGTGTGTTTCCGCTTAGACCCGGGCACTATATAATTGTTCTGTGCAGATAACTAGATTGAATTTTATTCTTTCAATTATATAATAATCGTATTCTTTTCACTGAGGAAACCAACAGACACACACTGCTAATTTGACATTTGTGTTAATTTGTCGCACTTTGCGTACGTGTGCGTTCATGATAACGAACGCATAATATCTATCGTTTGTCGAGTTTTTTTTTTGAGAGTAAAGGAGACAGACGGGCACACAGTCCACCTGATAGTGAGTATATGCTTGGGCACATAGACATCTACATTTATATTCGAATGGGAATCAAAATGCAGTTGCCTAGTTTCTGACCTCTGAGGAGTGTAACATTTTAAAGTGAAAGATCTCTACACTTACTAAACGAAACATATTAACGCTGGTATTCTGTGAGAGAATCGTACTACCCGGTCACCGATCCAGCTATCTAGGTGTATAGGCTATAGGACACTATCTCGTACTACAACCATATTATAGCAGCAGCATGTCTCTGCCACGTAAACCGTCCAATACAGTCTACTAGTATCTGGCATTTTGCACATCGAAGTTATTGACGCTACTTCTTGTTGAAAGTCTAAGGATCAAAGATTCGGAAGCGATTACGTTAAAACGCAATTTCCTCAATATCAAGAAATTAAATACGAAAGAAAAATTGCAGTGCATACCATTTTTAATTGAATTAAATGAACAAGAAATTATAAATGAATTATATCGCTATATAGTAGTTGGAGACGCCAGTAACTTAAGGTATCTTCGATAAAGATTTAGTGGACTGTAATTTTGGTGCATACGGCAAAGGGGAAAATAAATAGGTGGGATAGCACGCACTGACCTGATGAGGGCTGCCGCGCCTTCCTCCTGGAGTGTCTGCTATACAGCAAGCTCGCCACGTGGTTCGGCGCACACGCACTCTCGGAACAGTCTCGTGAAGTCCCACACTCTCCACCTTTGCCCTTACGGGGGCGTCTCACACTTTTATGAGTTACAAAGACACAATGTCTGATGCGGTATAATATTAAACATAAACAGGAGAACTCAATGTTCGTCCTGCGCGGTTTTGCGGTTAATGTACATAAGACGCGACGGGTGGCCGTGCGTTGTGGATGGCGTAATATCACTTAGTATAATAACGCGCGCCGAGATTCTCTTTTTCACCTCGGCGGCAGCGCGTGCGGTAGGAAAGGGAAGGAAGGAAGGAAACAAAAAATATGCACTAGTCATGTTGATAAAGTAGATATAACTTAGGACGAACTCAATGCGATATGTAATGTAATGTTGATAAAGTAGATTGTTAACTGGCGTTACCATTTCCTCCCGCCCTTAAAGGGTCACCTTTAAAAGACAACCGTAATATAAAAAGTAAAAGGAAAACAAATAAATAAGCGGTATATAAAGTGAGAGGATGCGCTCAATGCGCATGTCTCATCTACTAACCTTACTTGGTAAGCGAGAAAATGTATACATAAATATAATATTGCGGTTTAATACTTTTTTAATATATATATAAATATAAACTTAATTCCTAATTTAGATAAATAATTATAATCAAAATAATCGTGATTTATTGTCTTGGGAGAGGGCAAATACGAGCAACAGGACGGAGATATGTTCCCTTAGTAGTTCTCACGGTCACTACTCGAACTACGCCATCCTTCGAAGGATGAACAGACTCGACAATCGCTAATGGCCAAGCAAGGGGCGGTTCATTATCATTTATCACAATTACAACCATGCCTGGTACGATAGCCATAGACGGGGTGTTCCACTTCTGACGAACTTGTAATCCGTGAAGGTATTCCGTCCTCCACCGGTCCCAAAACGACTGAACTAATTTATCCAGTAAAGAATGCCTGTGTAACAGACTGGTAGAGTCAGATTTGACTTTGGGTGCGGGTAATGACAATAAAGGTGCGGTATTCAAAAAATGACTCGGAGTAAGAGCTGAAGGCTCTGCAGGATCAGAACTTAATACTGTCAAGGGCCGCGAGTTTAGCAAGCACTCAATTTGCGCAAGAACAGTATTAAGCTCTTCGTATGAAAGTAACTGATGTCCGATAACTCGGAACAGATGCGTTTTTACGACTTTGATCATACTCTCCCAGGCGCCTCCAAAATGAGGAGAGTTGAGACAGATGAACTTCCATGTTATACGATTCTCAGCACACTCTTGCTCAAGCTTTGGGCGGTATTCAACGTTTAGAAATTTATAGAGATCGCGAAGATACGAAGCGGCACCTTTAAAATTCGTTCCATTATCCGAATATAAAAACTGAATCGGCCCTCGTCTAGAGAGGAAACGTTTAAGCGCAGCGAGGAAACTAGAACTACTAAGATCTGTAGCGATTTCTATATGTACAGCTCGAGTCGTGAGGCATGTGAAAACACATAAGTACGCCTTCTCGCTGCGTACACCACGACGACGTACAGGAGTGTATGCGATAGGACCGGCATAATCGCAGCCCGTGTGTGTAAATGCCTTAATAGCTTGTCTTACACGACTATGGGGAAGATCAGCCATCAAAGGGTAAAATGGACGGGGTCTAAGCCGGAAACATATATTACACTTGTAGACTCTGCTTCTCACAGTGCGGCGTGCGGAAAGTATCCAAAATTTTTGACGGAGCAATGGCAATAACAATTCAGGCCCAGCGTGTAAATTTTTAATATGATAATAGTCAATGATCATGTTCACTACATGATCACTGCGCGGGAGTATAATTGGATGTTTTTGCGTGTAATCTAATTCGGAGTTCGAAAGACGACCACCAATGCGGATTAAACCATTCTCAATAAAAGGCCTTAAACGATTGAAAGCGGGCGAGCAAGGTTTGTTACCTTCAATATTTAAATATTCCACTGCAAAATGCTGTTTTTGCAGGGCGCGGAGGATTATAACCTCAGAGAAACTGAGATCATCAGCAGTCACTACAGTAGTGCTGCGGCGGGGCAATAATTTAGCAAACTTACACACGTACGCAATTATACGTAGAAGTTTACTCCAAGAAGAGATGCGGAGTGCGAGCTCATAAATCGCAGAATTACAGACGGATGTGCACACAGTGTGCGACAAAATCTTCTTCTCAGGCATATTTGCAATAACCTCATTGTCTAAAGTACGAAGAGGCCATTGAGATGGATCTAACGAAGTCCACTGAGGCCCATGGAGCCACAGGGGGTTTGAAACTAATTTATTTGGCGTAACGCCACGTGAAAGTATGTCAGCGGGATTCTCAGTACCTGCGACATGATAAAAGTTATCAGCGCGAATATTGTCGGTAATCTGAACAACGCGGTTTGCAACAAAGGTCTGCCACTTGTGTGGCGAACTCTTTATCCAGTACAGAGCTACTTTTGAATCTACAAAGGCATAGACTGATATTGCAAGGTCAAGAGAATAATTGTCGAGAACTCTGCGAAGCAATTTTGAGAGTAAACCCGCTCCACAAAGCTCAAGGCGTGCAATAGATAGTGGTTTCGTCGGTGCGACTTTAGTCTTTGCACAAATCAACTGGACGGTGTTACCATTGACGCTCTTTACATGTATGTAGACTACGGCACCGTATGCGTGCTCGCTGGCGTCGGAAAACCCCAGGAGTGACGCAGTACAGTTTTTGGATACACCAACATGTCGCGGGATACGTAAATCATTAAGAGCTGGTAATTCAGCACAGAATTGCCTCCACATCTTAATAATTGGCGGTGGTGGTATGTCGTCCCAATCTAAATTAAGTTGCCAAAGCTGCTTTATTAACAATTTGGCGTACGCGACTGTGGGAGCAACGAAACCCATTATGTCCCACAGGCGAGCGACAGTAGATAAGATGGCGCGCTTAGTGCACGTCACATCAGGGGGAACAGATATCTTAAAATAAAAGGCGTCACTATCGGTAGACCAATGCAAGCCTAGTATTTTATGTGGCATTGATTTATCGAACTCTACTTCTCCTGTAATTTTATGGGAAGTAGGGAGGTCATCTAAAACAGATCGACGGTTGCTATGCCATTTTATCAGGTCCCATTGGGCACCCTTGAATAAGTCTATCAGCTGCCGAGAGGTCTCACTGGCCTCGGATTCACTGGGCATAGAGAACGCGATGTCGTCCATATATAGCGAAGTAAATGCGATACGACTCGCAAGCGGATACTTTGCGCCGTCGTCATCAATGAGCTGTCTTACCGTGCGCAATGCATGGTATGGACTCGAAGTTAAACCGAAGCACACGCGATTGAAGTGGTATAACACAAGTGGGTCTTGTGGACGGAAGCGGTATAGGAAGCATTGGTAACGACGATCAGAATCGCGAACAACTGTTTGCAGAAATTGTTGGCGACAGTCGGCTGTCATAGCGATTGGATGTAAGCGGAAAGTTAAAATTATATTGAACAAGTCGCCTTGCAAATTTGGTCCTGAATGCAGAATATCATTTAATGATCGCCCAGTGCTAGTCTTACTGCTAGCATCCAGGACGATGCGCAGACGCGTTGACTTCTTATCTTCGCGTAAGACTCCATGATGCGGTATGACATATATTGGAGCGGGTTCATGAGAGTCATACGGCGGTGCGGGGGATATATAATTTTTAGCTAAGTATTCCTTTATGACGTCATCATATGCTAACCTTAATGTAGGCGAGGCTTGAAGTTTCCTCTCCAAGCACATGAATCGTCGTCGAGAGGTTTCATAAGAATCTCCGAGAGAGTAAACGTCATCTTTAAATGGCAGGCCAACAATATATCTACCAGTAAAAGGATCGCGGGATGTCGTAGATTTATAAAACTCTTCACATTCAATGTCTGAAGGACACTGAATGGGCGGTGCGGAGGGTGGCTGTTCAAGCTCCCAAAATCGTTGCACTAATTTGTCAACGATAGGAGACTCTAGAACTGAGCAGCACGTTAAAGAATGATTTACCTGAAGTGTCGGCACTGAGCCCATAATAACGTAACCAAATACCGTACTCAAAGCTGAGGGCCCGGACAAGTCGTTAGACGAATAAATTACGTCTGGACATAGTAAGTGCGGGAAAAGGGATGCGCCTATCAAAACATCAATTTTATTAGGCATGCTATAACATTCATCAGCGAGTCTTATGCCATGGAAGTGTGATAAAACAGATGTGTCTACCACAGCGGTGAGCAAAAGGTCGGTGATTTGATCAACAACTAGCGTTGAAATATTGAAGTTAATATTCGAGTCGAATCGTGAGAAAATTTTAATATCAATCGATTTCGATTTTAAAATTTTTTCAACTCCACCGAATCCCTTTACTACAGTACATTCGGTATCGTGTTGTTGAACGCCTAAACGATGACAGCACTCTTTAGTCATAAAATGGCTTTGAGCCGCGGAGTCTAATAATATACGAATAGTCGAACGACGAACGAATATAACGAATATTCGAATAACGAATATAACGAATATAATAGTCGAAAAACGAGTCTAATAATATACAAAACTTAAAGTTAGATAATCTCGCGGACTTAATTGTTCTTCATATCGCGCTTAAGAAGCTGGACCCGGATACCATTCGCTCTTTTGAATATAGTCATAACTCGATGGTACCTACCTTTGATGATTTAGTAAATTTTATTAAGACCCGCTCCAAAGTTTTGCAAAGCGCGCACTGCACTTATAAAGTTATCAGTAAATAAATCAAAATTATTTGCGGTGGCCGATTGCAATGGCTTAAATTCGAACATCTGAATAATATATGTAGATGCTAGCATACGCCGGTCTTCATATTTGTCAACGAGTGCTTGCAATAAAATTTTATAATTTTCAGCGCAAGGAGTTATACCTGAGCATACAGATAGGGCTTTGCCCGTTGGTTTACCTAGCAAATAGTATAACTTTTCAGCGTCGGTAAGCGATGTGTTGTCATGGACGGTTGATTTAAAGCTAGCATAAAATAAAGGCCATAAGCGAATGTCACCCGAAAATGGCATAAGTTCGATAGGCGGAAGTGTGAATCTGGCTTTAGATGGTGTACTAGTACTTTGTGAATTAGATTGCGAATATTGTAAATAAAGCCTATTTATTCTACCGCAAAGAGACTCAAACGCAATGAGGCTGTTATAATCAGGTTTAGCAATAGGGTTTATTTTTAATAAATGTGAATTATAATTATCTAAGACCTGTTTAAACTCAATACGTAAAGCATTAATATTAGAACTTCCATCAAGAAAACGCTCCATCGTGGAAGTGTTTGTGTGGATGTCCGAGGACATATCATATATTTTTTGCACTATTTCAAATAAAGCATCTCGTTTAGCTAACAATAAAACCAACTCAGCATCAGGTGTGCCCTCATTATCCGAGGAATCGCTATTATTCGATGCTATTTGTTTTTTAGGCGGCATTACAACTTAAGTTATGCGGCAAAAATAATATAATTATGAGCGGGTAGTCTGTAAGCGACCTCGCTACGCGGTTGAATTATTAAATATTAGTTTCCTTAACGATGAACTTTAATTGTTAACTTTTATAATAATTATGAAGTTATTTATAACGAATATAATGCTTAAATATATGTGCAAATAATAAATGTAATTTAACAGTATAATCTATAGATGTAGTTAAAAGTTGATGACGTGATGTGAACATACAACAAATAATTTATATAGATAATTATATGCTTATTCATTCTATGAATATAGTTTTAAAATTACTATGAATGTCACCTATTAGGACCTATTCTAGTGTTCTAATAAGGGTGGGGTTAATCCGAAGTCGGATTAAAATATAAATAATTAATTATATAAACGCTTATTACGATAACGATCTAATAAGGGCGGAAAGTCAAGGTCAATCCAGCGAGAAGTGACCATTAAAAATGGAGACGCCAGTAACTTAAGGTATCTTCGATAAAGATTTAGTGGACTGTAATTTTGGTGCATACGGCAAAGGGGAAAATAAATAGGTGGGATAGCACGCACTGACCTGATGAGGGCTGCCGCGCCTTCCTCCTGGAGTGTCTGCTATACAGCGAGCTCGCCACGTGGTTCGGCGCACACGCACTCTCGGAACAGTCTCGTGAAGTCCCACACTCTCCACCTTTGCCCTTACGGGGGCGTCTCACACTTTTATGAGTTACAAAGACACAATGTCTGATGCGGTCAATATTAAACATAAACAGGAGAACTCAATGTTCGTCCTGCGCGGTTTTGCGGTTAATGTACATAAGACGCGACGGGTGGCCGTGCGTTGCGGATGGCGTAATATCACTTAGTATAATGACGCGCGCCGAGATCCTCTTTTTCACCTCGGCGGCAGCGCGTGCGGTAGGAAAGGGAAGGAAGGAAGGAAACAAAAAATATGCACTAGTCATGTTGATAAAGTAGATATAACTTAGGACGACCTCAATGCGATATGTAATGTAATGTTGATAAAGTAGATTGTTAACTGGCGTTACCAGTAGTGTTTAAACTTTGATGGCTCCGTCTCTATTTAATAAGGACAGTTTTATAAATATTTGTAAATTAAAGAGTTTTTAATTACTTAATAATGGATGATTGGCGATCCGCGGTTATTGTGCCTTTATATAAAGGTAAAGGTTCACATTTTGACTGCGGGAGCTATCGGGCGATCAGCTTGACCAGTTTAGCAAGTAAAGTTTATTCGAAGGTTTTGACACGCAGGATGCAAGAGAAATCGGAAAGATTCTTATGGGAGGCACAATGCGGATTTAGACCTGGAAGAGGATGCACGGATCAAATGTTTTCTCTCCGCATGATCACGGAGAAGCTTCTGAGTGTTAACCAGAGGATTCTGTGCTTTTGTGGATCTGGAGAAAGCATTTGATAAGGTTATAAGGAAGAAAATGTGGGAACTGTTGCCGGGATATGGTGTGGATGGTCGATTGTTAAGGGCTGTGCAGTCACTCTACTATGACTGTAAAGCCTGTGTGCGGGTAGGGCATGACCTGTCACCCATGTTTAGCGTCCAAGCGGGCGTAAAACAGGGTTGTGTCATGTCTACCTGGCTGTTCATACTGTATCTCGACAGCTGTTTACAGAAGCTGAAAGATAGCTGTTTGGGTGTGAAATTGGGTGACATAAAAGTTAATTGTCTGCTGTATGCTGATGATGCAGTGCTTATTGCACCATCAGAAGCAGAACTGCAGGCATTAGTCACGTGTATGAAAGAGGAATGTGAAATTAAAGGTCTCCGTTTGAATGCTAATAAAACTAAGGTTCTGGTATTTGAAAAGGACGAAGAGAGAACGAAATGTGAAATATGGGTAAATCAGGAATGTCTAGAACAGGTAAATGAAATTGTATACTTGGGGAGTGCTTTCAGCCGGGATGGAAGATGTGATTTAGATGTGGATAGGCGTGTCGCTGCCGGAAACAAAGTCAATGGTGCCCTGAATGCATTAGTAAAAAGGCAAGGCGTGGTGAAGAGTGCACGCCTTGCAATACATAACGCAGTGTTGGTACCGACTTTGTTATATGGCAGCGAAACCTGGGTATGCCAGAAGAAGCATAAAAGCAAGTTGAATGCAGTGGAGATGCGATCTCTTTGTAAAATGTGTGGCGTTAGCATAGCCGACCGAAAGCGAAACGAAGAGATTCGCAATATGGCAGGATTGAAAGATGACCTTATCACAAAAATTGATAGGGGCGTACTCCAATGGTTTGGACACGTTGAACGAATGAGTGAAGACCGAATGGTGAAGAAAATATATAGAGCGAAAGTAAATATTAAAAGGTGTCGAGGTAGACCGAGACTAACTTTCGAAGACCATGTGAGCAAATTGCTCGAAGAGGGGAGGGTCAAGAGTACTCGGATACCTAGACGTGCATGTATGAAGAAGTTAATGAACCTGAAAGAAGCGAAAGAGGTATGTAAGGATCGTGACACTTGGCGATCTGTTCTCTCTGGCTACCCCGTTAGGGATTGTGCGTGACGATAAGTAAGTAAGTAAGTAATTACTTAATAAGTCACAGATTTCGAGTATTTAACGCAAGTAGGAAAAGATGAAAAAACGAGTCTTCTGAAATTCTATAACGATATTTTTACGATTTATTATGTACTAAAAGAATGGAGAACGTCTCTGGGTGCCGGGACAAACTTGTGTCTGAAGTCGAGTCTTTGCTGAACAGAGTCTCGAATTGGGGGCGACTAAATCTAGTCCAGTTTAACCCCCAGAAGACACAAGTTTGCGCGTTAACCGCTTAAAAGAATTCCTTTTTCGTATCTCCTCAGTTTCAAAGCACTCCCTTTGTTGCCTCAGCCAGTATCGGAATCCTCGGCGTCGACATATCGAGTGACGTGCAGTTTCGTGGTCACTTGGAAGAGAAGGCCAAATTGGCTTCAAAAAATCTTGGCGTGCTCAGCAGAGCGGAACAGTATTTCATGCCGGCACACCGCATGCAACTTTACAAGGCGCAGGTTCGGCCGCACATGGAATACTGTTCCCATCTCTGAGCTGGAGCTCCCCAGTACCAGCTCCTTCCACTTGACCGCATCCAGCGCAGAGCGGCTCGAATCGTCGACGACCGAGTGCTTTCAAAACGGATCGATTCACTGGCACTGCGAAGAGATGTTGCATCTCTTTGCATTTTCTTTCGCATATACCATGGAGAGTGCTCTGAGAAATTGTTCGGATTAATCCCAGCCGCCAAATTTCGTGAACGCACTACGCGGTAAACGTCCCGATACCATCCACACCATCTGGATGTTTGGTGGTCCACCACTGTACGTTTCAAAAGGAGTTTTCTTCCGCGTACAACCTCTCTGTGGAGTAGTTTACCACCGGCGATTTTTTGGACTGATACGACCTGGGACCTTCAAGAAAAGAGCTTACTCCTTTCTAAAGGGCCGGCAACGCACCTGCAATTCCCCCTGGTGTTACAGTTGATCATGGGCGGCGGTAATCACTTAACATCAGGTGAGCTGCATGCTCGTTTGCCCCCTTTTCTATAATTTTTTTTTTAATATAGATTACAAGAATACTCACTGCAAGTCACTTACCAACCACTGGTTTGGAAAAAACCTCTGTCCTTTGAACAATCAGCATGAAACCCAGCGGGGCTATTTTATTAAAACCATTTTAGATTGTGTGTGTACATAATTTAAATATTCGTAAATACACTGAGAGTTCAAAGTAAATTCAAATTTATATTTCCTATATTCTTTAACAACTTTGTTTTTTTTTTTCATAAATACGGTTATCTTGTATATAACGACACCAACCTTCGAACAGAAATTGTTTTTTTAGTTTTCATTTTGGTCAGTGGTAACACATGGAAAATGTCGGGACCTGAGTGGTTCAACTCTAAAGTTACTGTAATTCTTATAATCCCTTTTAATATTTACGTTATATCTCGTATGTGTTCTTGTAATGTTATATATAAAAACATAAATTACTTTGATAAGAATAAAGATGTTCATACTTTAAACACTAGAAACAAACATACGCTTTTATTATCAGTTTTTTAGACTCCCATAGAATTAGTAATTCATTTTTGGGGCTGTGTATACTTTCTTTTACAAAAAAATCACAAAAAATATACAAAAAAGATAACTATATCTAATATTAATGATATCATAAATAAAAATAACCCCTAGGAATTAGTACATTGGCTTCATGCTTGTTATATTAAAATTCATTTCAAAATTGTATAAAATAATTGAAAAGTGTTTAAAGAAAGTCCCGCTGAGTTTCTGCTGGTTTTTCCAAGGACAGAGGTATTTTCCGAACCTGTGATTGATGAAAAAATTAACCAATTAGTAATTTTCATTATGTTTATATGTTACAACTGATTCGCAAGCAAACACAGCGGGACTATTTTGTTTTTTTTTTTTCAAATAATAGCTTACAATCATGTACGTTACAATTTACAACACAAAACAAATTGGAAATAGCTTAGTAGCGATCACCTTTCGAATCGAATGTAAATTCATAATGTAAGTAATGTAAATTCGCTTTAAAGTTTGAAAACTTACTCTTTATTCAGGACAAACTTATAGGAATTAATTATTATCTCAATATCCATTCATAATCCTTTACCATCAGATATTGAATCACTCTATTATTGCTCTTAAGATCAGGCGGAATGCAGAGTACGTTAACAAGAATTACTACTGAGAATTTTCAATTACGTTACGTAGAGTTTGTGTATAGAGTACCAATTCTTCTTCACGATAACGCTGGTCTGCACTGGTAAGTATTGTGCACAATGATTTTTTTATCAAAATATTTGGATTTATCTCCATCTACGACAGTACTCATCAGACCTGTTTTTGCGGAATTCTTTTCTTAAAGAAAGATACAGTTCATTGAAGAGCAATTATTTACGGCTCCTTGGTGCAGCGGCTCAGCAAGATGTATTTTTGTTGCCTTCAAATAATTGTTTCGGGTCTGGATATATGTTCCTGTGAAATATATGTATGTAAAATGTTTTTATGATACAGGAGATAATTCAAGTAGCGAGTAAGTGAGAGTATAACGTTTCTTTAAAAAAGGAAAAAAAAATGATGACTTAGTTTGCAAACATGTTATGTTTGCTTTTATATATCAATGAAAATGAATGTTATTTTAGTTTTAAATATCTCATATACACAGAAAAACAGAGCACATTTCAACGTCAGTCAAGTATATTTTTCTCGCCTATTTACGTATATGCCGCTTCTGAACTTTTTCACCTTTGAAAGGAGCAATTAGTCCACCACGCTACTGCAGTGCATGTTAAAGTGATTTATACTCATATGATCTCGAATTATTTATTAAAAATGTGGTAAATAAGTATTAAAATTTTCAAATAACCATTTCTTTTGTACCGGCAGGAATCGAACTTGGGTTTCTCACGTATTTATAAATTTACGGTGAGATTCTAACTCTCAATCTATTATGGCTCTTTATTTTATTATAATTATAACTTTAATTCTGATTTGAATTAAAATGGATGTTTTTCTTTTCTGACGTTTGATTTAATCTAAATAAAAGGTAAGAGCTGACTTGAAAGAACAAAAAATATATGAAACTAGTTTCACATTCTGAATTCGGTGTTAAGATATAGAGTAGAAAAATTAAAGCCATCGCTTAAGAATGTAACACTGTGTTATTTTTTATAGTACTTTAAAGTAAGCTTTTATTTACTAAAAGTTATTTTTTACCCTTTTGATGGGACTAAACAAAGTCCCAATCGCAATGTCTCCTATAATTTTATATCTAACCACTCCTGGAGTACCACCTACTTAATAAAAAAAGAATCAATATTGTGAATCAGGACTAAGATAGTGCGTAATATACATCCAAAAAATAGTATAGTCGAATTATAAAACAATTTTTTGAAATCGTCTAAAACTACCGTATTTTTATAAAAACAATCAATTTGGAATTAAATTTCCGTTGAGCAGTAAAGACTAACTAAGCTATAATAATATATAACGTTCTATCGGGACGTGGCTCAGTTTAGCTCTTAAAAACATATCAAAAAAGCACGTTTTGCTAGCTATTCCAGGAAGTATTTATGAACGCGAATTATATAAAGCAATTAACAAAGGAACTTTCAATTATAATCAACTTCAGAACAGGAGTTCAATCCATGTTTTTTTTATTTTTTCATATTCATTACAGCCTGCTAAAATCCATTGCTAATTGTAGGCCTCCCCCATAGATTGTCTCATAGGGGGATTTTGCCATAGCTAAGACGCTTAACGTTTGGCATTTCAATAAGGCTGACGTCCATTTGCATTTAATGTCAATTCTTATTATTATTATACTATTTATATTTTTATTACAACAAAAAGTACGTAACATTTTTGTACCCAAAAACAAGACATTTTATCTTAGTCCGAGTTAGAAAACGCACGTACATTTTGATTCTTAGTCAAGTATAGACGTAAATGCCTATGCACCACAACATCCATTTACCATCAGGTGAATATTGTACTCGTTCAGCATCCATATTAAATACTATTATCTATCGGAGGTCATGACCTTACAGGAAATTTCGAGTAGGACGTGGTGGGACGTGGTTGTATTATTAAAAAAATTTACTGATTTGCTTAACATACAGCTTTACGTATTTTCAACCTAAAGTATCGCAATGTGAGATGCATAACGAAGTCGTTAATGTCGTTAACAGAGGAACGTTTTCTGTTCATGACTTTAACGATATTAAGTAATATTCTCTAACGATAGTTTGCAAATATAGTACAAAGGAAACTAACAAATATGGCTCTTATCTCCGTTCAGTATGGTGTACAATTGATTCGCCAGATTACAAGTGTATATTGCAATTCTACCTTCGTGAGTCGAAGTTGACTACACGTGTAGGTAATCTTGTTATACGAGTATAACACATTATGTGCAACCTTCGCCATTATTGTTTATTTTCCTCTATTCATTACAATGCAAGGTCCTATGTTCAGGAGTGGACTTTAATAACTTGTAATGAAATTAACGAAACCCTTACGGGAACGATAGTGACATTAAATGTATTCCGTTGATATACTATGGTGAGTGTACGGAACCGGAGACCTTTTTTACTTCAAACGAGGAACTCCATCTGTGTCGTCAGCTGACATTTGACTTTTACTATAGGATACATGTAGATGTCTATAGGCCACAGCATCAATCTACACTACACTAATCAGGTAGATAGTTTGCTCGTTTATTATCCTTTTCTTTATAAAAACCATTTTTTCTATGTTATCACCACGTTTGATGTGAGATGGCAAAGCACTGTATAATGTTGAGTCCACGTTTGCGATATTTCAATGCTCTGTACTAGGTGACTCGTTAATGGCAATTGTTACCCTTAAGGACGACTATGAAATTGTCTGGATTAATTAACAGTATATTAAAGTGTTATGTATGTGAATAAAACTTTATATTTATATGTATATATACTTCATCGTTGGGCACTGGTCTTTTCTTATTGCTAAGAGAGACATGGAGTAATCAGTCAACGCGTTGCTCCTGTGTAGATGGACTAAACCAACAACTTAACGGTCATGTCCTCAAAAGATCTAGATATTTTGCGACCGGCGAAAGTCTGCTCGCCTAAATGTCATCTCAACTTTGGCAGGTACCCAAGCAACCAAAGTTGGACTGTTGCCTCCCAAAGTAGAGTAATGATGTTTACACGTTTTCACACCTTCAACTCATTTATAATAATGTTCTAGTCTGATTTGTAATTCAACAATTTATGGAGCTTATAAATAAATCCGACACTGAGTAGATTGCACTGCGAAAGCAATACATTGTTTGCCATTGTTGCTGTTCATATATAATATGAAATATTTACAGACATTAAGCATTGTATAATGATTTCTTATATTTAAGCGAACACTACACATTGATTAAAACTACTTTTACGGATTTTATCGCGTTTAATTTTAAAATGATTTTTAATTCCTGACGTTTCGGGTACCCATGGTCACGGAGGACTGAGGTGACTGACGTCCCGATGTCAATGCTAACCAGGGCAATAAATAATAATTAAAACGCTGAAGGTACTCCGAGTTAACATTGACATCAGTACGTCAGTCACCTTAGTCCCTCGTGACCATGGGTGCTGAAAAGCACCCGATGTTAAGAAAAAAGCCCGAAACGGAACATATATTTTCCGAGGATAAATCACAGTAACCATTTTATATAAAAACTCTCGCGTGGCATAAAAGTATGGTGGCGTTCGATGCAACGTTATCGGGTCTGTCAGCGACGGAGAGACATAATACAGATAATTATACTCCTTCCTTGTCCTAGACATTCTTAATCTTCTCTTGGCTTCTTCGCTTGGCTTAAGTCGGCGTGGTAATAATTGGATTATGTAATTGGGAAAAGAAGATATTCTAAATGGAGCCAACCGATCAAAGGTAAACAAAAATCCTATTGTTCGAGGTAGGTGCACGTAAATATAAAATATATAAAGTTAGAAAATTTAAATAATAAAATCAGATTCACTGAGCCCATTTATTAACAAGTATGATAAATTATCGAACAAATTCACTATTAGGGGTTAATAACATAACCTCGTCACTCATATAATATGAAATAGTAAATAGGTATTTTAACCTATAAATGTGGGTTGAGATACATTGTACAAAGATACGTTGAGAAATTTTAAGTGATGTATATTAATGTTTTTCTTACTCTCATTTACTTACGTTGGGCAGTCGCTATTATCAGTCATGGCAAGATTATTCCCACTTTTGACACGCACGTAGTTTCGGACAGTATTGAAGAAATAGGAAAAGTATAATACTGAGGAGATAGGGATGCAAAAGCACTATTGAATTAAAACTGCTGGGAAAAATATCTAAAAGGGGTTATATAGATGCTATATACAGACCGTTAGAACTGTCACTTAGAATATATACACGGGTTTATGTATATATAATAAAATAAGAACAAAAAATACTACTGGTAGATATTAAGTGGTGCAGAGAGGCAGAAGTAATTACTGTAAACATAAAATTGTTGAGATGATATCTAGCATAAGTTGTTTAAAATGCTATGCATTAGAGCTGTCATTTATGAGGATAGACATGGTTAACTATTCAGACCTTACCGCTATGACTTAGAAGGTAGACAGGTCTTAATTCACATATAAGATGCTATCATTAGTGGAAAGATATTAAGATGGGCTAGGACTCAGAAGACATCACTGCAGGCTTTAAACCGTTAGAGCTAACACTTTGAGGTTAGACAGGTTTGAATTAAAAGCAATATCACTTGAAGGAAGACATTAAGATGGACTACGGCTCGGAAGAAATCACTGCAGGCTTTAAACTGTTAGAGCTATCACATAGAGGATAGACACAGTTGACTATTCAAATCTTAGAGCTAACACTTTGAGGTTAGACAGATTTGAATTGAAAGCATTACCCCTTGAAGGAAGACATTAAGATGGACTATGACTCGAAAAATCACTGCAGGCTTTAAACCGTTACAGCTACCACATAGAGGAAAGACACGGTTAACTATTCAGACCTTTTAGAGCTAACGCTTTGAGGTTAGACAGGTTTTGAATTTAAAATTAAAGTGCTGTCACTATAAAGTAAAATATTTTGCGGTACTGATATTTAGAAGCAATCAAATAAAGATAATTAATGGTATAATTTTAATTACAAAGGGCTCAATATTATGAGTATAACATAATGAAAAACTTGTTACAAATTATAGATGTTTGGCGAAAGAAGTCCAAAAATTGTCAACGTAAGAGAATCCCCACATGATCACCGGATATCAAGGTAGCAAAATATATCAATATACATTGATTTGAAAATTGGGGCAGTAGACTCGGAAATTATACACCCTGAGATTTAGTTGTATACCCTGAGATTACAACTAAACTTTCTTTGGTATCAGGAAATCCTGATAAGTGCTATAAATAAACTTAACTCATGGTTTTATTAAGGTTATGTAAACCTTTAACGTCCACAAAAATTGGCAGAACAAGTTAGAAATAATAACTGAATTCTGGGACAAAATTATCCGGTGTGTAAGGGAGAGTCAGTTTGCTAGTCCTTAAAATTGTTAATTCTCAAACAAATGGAATTTAATAGAGGCATTTTAAATCTAAAGACAGTATATTATTACATATTATTTTGTAGACACATAAAATAAAAAATAAAAAGCTACATAATATGACACAGAGGCGAGAAAGGTATGTCAGGATCGTGCTAAATGGAAGTCTGTAGTCTCTGCCTACCCCTCTGGGTGACAGGCGTGAGTGTTTATGTTATGTTATGTTATGTTATAATATGACACCCTTCTATCTGGCATTTGGGTGTTTGTAGGCCTATGTGCAGCTATGGACTTTTATAGACTGCAATGGATGGATGGATAATATGACATGAAAGTAAGAAAAACCGGCCAAGAGCGTGTCGGGCCACGCTCAGTGTAGCGTTCCGTAGTTTCCCGTCCGTCACAATAAGTGTTCCCACTTATGAGTTCAAAGGTGGGTATCCATTACGTTCGCGCCCCAGCAGCGCTCCGCGCTCCTGCAACTGCTCCCGGTAGTGGGTACGTGCGCGAACATGGTGCGTGCAACATTGCACGCTCTGTGGCAGGCGCTCCGACTTTCCATCCAAGTTCAAAATAATTTTCCTAGAAAATCTTTATAAAGTTCTACTTTTCAGATTTTTTTCATATTTTCTAAACTTATGGTTCAAAAGTTAGAGGGGGGGGGGGTACACACTGTTTTTTACTTTTGGAGCGATTATTTCCGAAATTATTGACATTATCAAAAAATGAATGTAGTAAACCCCTATTCATTTTTAAATACCTTTCCAACAATATATCACACGTTAGGGTTGAAATTAAAAAAAATCACTTCCCACTTTACATATAAGGGGGCTACCCTAATAAAACATTTTTTTCCAATTTTTATTTTACCACTTTGTCGGCGTGATTGATACACATATTGGTACCAAATTTCAGCTTTCTAGTGCTAACGGTCACAGAGATTAAGCGAGGACGGACAGACGGACAGACAGACATGGCGAAACTATAAGGGTTCCTAGTTGACTACGGAACCCTAAAAAATGAGATATGAGAACTGTTTTACCTTGATATGGAATATCAAAAGGTTACAAGTTTAAATACACTTAAAATATAAGTAAGCAAAAAGTGAGTAAAAAATAAGCATTTAGGCTGTTTAGAAAAATCTGAAAGATTGAAACCAGATTTGACAGATATGCAAAACAAAAATAGTATTGTAAGCATCAGATTGAATTACAATAAATTTGTTAAATTATTAAAATAATAATAAAAAGACAACAGATAGCCTGTAAAATGTTTGATGACTAATTAAAAAACTCATTAAAGAAGGTAAACAATAAATTATTATTATTGAGATAGTAAAACGAATATAATATAATAATTATTATATAACAATTAATATAATAAGATGAGAAAATAATATAGAGAAATTTCTGCTGATAGGCAATTAAATAAAAATCTAGACCATGATTAATTAATTGAAATTAAACATAGGCACATTATTGCATTCGAGCTGTATTATGTAATTTAATATAACCTGAGTTACAAGAAAGAAAGAAGTGTTTAGCATCATTAGGTTTTAAATAGAAGAAAGAAAGGAAGAAAGGTCCTTGAGTGGCAGCCTCGTACCGGTAGGCGTAGTGTAGGGCGACCCCCCACTAGATGGAGTGACGACCTGGTAAGATATGCAGGAAGTCGATGGATGCAGGTGGCTCAGGACCGTGCTTTGTGGCATTACTTGGGGGAGGCCTATGTTCAGCAGTGGACTTGTGAAGGGCTGTAATGATGATGATGATGATAAGGTTTTAAATAGAAAGATGAGTTGCAATTGCATTAATGGCCTACAGCGGTACATAAAATATCAATCTGGGAAAATATAAAACTTACATACTTCACTAATTAAATGAGTGGTAAATTAAACAATTAAAAGGAAACTTAAAAATAATTATGGGAAATAATTTTCTATTGTAAGATATTAAAAAGTTATGACAAGTTAAAAATAAGTAATATGTTAAGTAATAATTAAAAAATAAAATAAAGATGGATTTAAGCAGTAAAATTAAGTATGGTGTCATTCATACCTATCATGTTATTATTATCACCTTCATAACTAAAACTAGGTATGGTAAAAGCACAATAGAGTTATGCTGACAGATGCATACACTGATTGCCAAAATATGTTAGCAACAAAATAAATTGTTGTAGTAAGAGGAAATTATGTAAAAATACTTAAGAACTATAAAAATAGTGACTAGATATATTGTGCATAACCTATTTCGGTTGCTATTAGTAAAATGAGGTTAATAATGTTGTGCTTAAAATCTTATTATGTATAATAATGTATATATAATGTTATGTAATATATATTCAGTGGCAAATTTCTGACCTTAGATGGTAGTTAATAATATGACAAAAAAACATAAAACGCATAAAACCGTTTGAAATATAAATTGACACTTCTCAACTGGATAGAGAGAAACCAACGGAATGAGATAAAATTTGGGTTTTAGTCCTTCATTGAGAGTAAATTAAATATATTATTCTATATTAAAGTAGTATATGCTTATATTTTTGGGAATGGTAGAATACAATACAAAACTTTGAGCAAAACAATATACAATTGTTTGTTGTACAATTTTACCCAGAGTTGATAAAAATCCTGCTTCATATATTAACAAGATAGAGAGGGTTCTATTTATTAACTATTGAGGATTCAGTACTTTAAATTAAATAAAAATATGGAAATTTAACATACAATCTAAAATTGAGCCAAGTAAACGAAAAACAGTCAGAGGAAGTCTTTCAAGTATATTCAACAAGATCATAAAGCAGTGTCAAAGCTAAAACTTGATCAAATTAGTAACGAGAAATAATAAAATTATTATATACTTAACAATGGGGTTCTGTAGGCATGACCCGGAAACCATGGCAGTTATATTAGATTGGGGGGACGATTCTTCTTTTATGTATTTCCTCTTAATGTCGATGAGTCAAAAAACCATAGGTTTTTGTTTTTTTCCACATGAGCAGTAAATGTGAAAAAAATTTATTATTTTTTTTTTTGAATAAAATAACAAATTATTATTAACACTGCCTATATAAAGATAATCATACTACTGTGTCATGTTACAGTCATCTCATAGACATCTCATACACATCATTGGTTACTATTAGTGAAGTATTTTGTAAAATATGGCACTCCAAGATTCACTCCAAAATTCATACTAAGAATTATAGTGAACTCTCCTATGTCAAATACTATAAATTATAAATTAATAAAATAATTAATTCTTTATCGTACCAAATTGTAGTAAGTGTAATGAAATTCCTTCCTGGGCTTTTGTGTCTTTTACTTAGGTTTGAGTTATAAAAATAGACTTAATAATAAGTTACTTTTAGATTATAAACTACAGAATATTGCAATAAATATTGAGAATAAAGAAATTTACAAAAACTAGTAACAAGCTGAGCAGTGATGAGTTATAGGTTATAATATACATACATTGTCCTTCAACAAATATTACATTTATTCAAACGGGAGCTCAGATGTATAGTTAAGATATAGATAGAATTTCACTTCAACAGGGTTTGCATGGGAAAAAATAAGTGAGAAGGGGTTGATCCTTTCTTGTGAATATTTCAATAGAAAACAGAACACAAGATAGTGATAAATTTAACCCACTTAGAATAGTACTTCTTAAGTAAGTTAGTAAGTTATAAGATGTTAAAATTAAACTGGAATAGATATTCCAGATTGTTTTCTTTTTCAGTCATAATTCTTCCACAGGGCCACTTCTGCTGCAATCAAGCTGGCCTTATGTGTATAAGGAAATGTTATGAAGTAACGATAATTTATTTATGTTATTAATTTAAATTTACTATACAGGCAATATGTTCAACATTTTTTTATAAAATAAGGAAAATTGTAAAATTCAATTCGTTGGTATTATAAATTCGCAACCCTGTCTTCAAACATCTACAATTGTTAGGAATGTCTGGGACAAGGAGAGAGTATAATTAAATGGTTAAACGAACTTACCTTAAGTGAAGTTCAACCATAATTATACGAAGCTCCTTGTCCTAGACGGTATTTCCGGCCCAACCCTCCCTGGGTTAGGGTTGCTCATCTAATTCCTTGCTTTAAACATAATGAAATTGCATTGACGAACGGGTTGATACAGTGTTGCCAGATATACTGCTTTAAAAACATTTTTTGCGAGCTTGGATAAATTGTGATGCTGGCATGGAATGCAGCGTACTACAATTGTTAAGAATATCTAGGACAAGGAGCTTCGTATAATTATGGTTGAACTTCACTTAAGGTAAGTTCGTTTAACCATTGAATTATTAAACCCAGGCAAAGTTGCGGCAGACCGCTGGTAATATTACAGTTGTAGTAATGTAACAAGATGTATTTATTCGCAATATAACATCTAAACGCTATTACACAACTGTGTAACTGGCACTCATGACAGATCTTGCTATATAAACTCTGTACTAATTATTGTGTTTGGAGTGGCGTAAGAAATAAATAAATTAATTTTGTTAGTTAATATAAGATCATTACGATCAGGTCTTAGAGTCATTTAGCCGATGTCACGTGTAACAACGGCCCAAGAGAATCCACTTCTATCTATATCATTTCGTGGTTTTCGTAAGGGGAGAGAAATGATACGTGATGAGAATTAGATGTTAGCAATGTTCCTGTTAACCACTAAAAGTACCACTTTACTACGCGTGGCAACTATGGCTAATATCCTGCCTATTAGGCAATTGATGGGGAAGGCGCATGTTTGGCAAAAGACTTTCATAGGGTGCAATTAATGCGTATTAGAGCCACGTTGCAGCTTTATAATCTGTGTAGCAAGGGTGGGTCAGCATATCCAGGGTATAACCTCACTCTCACAGAATACCAGCGTAAATTAGCTGCTTAGTGCTGCTGTGTTTCATATGCTGAGTATAGAGAATCGAAGACCATTTTTACTAGAAACGAGGTGTTCCATCCAACTATCTGCATTTTGATTCGTAATCAAAGATATCACAGGACTGTGCATGCATTGACTGACACAGCAGCATTAAGGTGCTACTTAAAGCTGGTATTCTGTGAGAGCGTGATCCTTGCCCGGTCGAGCTGACCCCTTGCGTGCTACAATTATACAATTATTATAGCTGCAGCATGGCACTACCACGTAAAGAAAACATTGTGAAAATATTCCCGACGCCGATCCATTTTTCATTGAAACTATATATTTCAATAAAGAACGTAAAAATGAGTGATGGAAATATTAAATTGAAAAATTATTTGACAAAATTAGGGAGAGGTAGGAATTAAGTCATAAAATTGTATCCTGCAGAACACCGAAGAAGCAAGCTACTAAAATAATTACTACCTTGCTACTTGAAATAATTATCTAATTATATCACTATTAGTGGACACTTCGGATCGCAATACGCAGGTTGTTTATGCTTATTGAGATTTTAAATATCCACCTATGACTCATTTAGCACATGTAACTACTTTTTCAATCTAAAGGTTGGTTTGTTATTACTAGGGTCTGAAAGGGGTAAGACTAAGGAGGGTAAGGAATTTAGAAGAGGACGTTTGCGGAGCGTTCAGTGTTGCGTTATTACTAACTGGCAGGGAGAAGTCCAACAAGTATTGCATTGTTCTGAGAAGCAACGGCTGGAGAAGTATTGGAGACGCCGCCACGCTCGACGCCAGGACCAACGCTCTCTATTTAGGTCCAAACTCTCTTTCCGATATTCGTACAGATATCTTATTAACAAAATGTAAGAAAACCATAAATATTATAATTATATTTAATCTACGTCCGTTGTAATTGAATAATCAAAAAAATTTCGTCATTTATGCTTATAACATAAATTTATTATATATTACACATTTTCACCTACGACATTTCATTACTGAATTATTTACGAAGCATGAAATTACATCCATTCAAGGTTCAGAAAACGTTTGAGAGATCATTGACGCACAGTATTGAATTGAAAATATTTTGTGTATGAAAATGTGATGCGGTACAAACGCAAGCAATCATGCGGAAATCATTCCTCTTCCTTCGTCTAACAACACAATGATTCACTTCGTGTGAGTAGCATGGGTTGGCAAGCCATGCTACTCATTTTCTGTCATTTTTTTCAATCATTTGTCACAATCTTAAAAATATTAAATTTGAAATAGGTGCTAACTTCAGATTTGAAAAAGTATACATGGATTTTTTTTAAAACTTTTAAGTGCATTTCATTGCAAGTGGCTACTGTAGCTCCATAGACACAACTAACTTCCAGTAAAGATGGCTAAAGATGTGTTGTCACTGTTGAAGACTAAGATAAAACGACAAAAGACTGAAATGAACCGCCTCTCTATACCCTTTAGACCAAAGCAGTGCACGCACTGCTAATTGGCTGCAGAAATAAATGTAGAAATAAAACTTTATAGGCTTAGCTGACTTTTCTTACTAAAAATACCGCTTCATAAATATTTTACTACTTATAACGTCAGTCTTTTTTTTCTTTTTTATAAGCGTATAACCCTCACAATAGCATTTTGTCGTCTATCGCTAAGGCAGTTTACAAAAATAAATTGCACTAAGACAAACATCCAGAACCGGAAAATTATTTATAGGCCAAACAAATACTTGTCTCGTGCGGGATTCGAACTCGGGGTCTTCAGCGCCACACATCAAGCTAAGTCACTACGCCGCGAAGTCTGAAACACTTAATATGATATTAAAGCTTAAAAAACTTAAACAGCAAAAACTGTGCGAATACTGTGTTGTACTCATGAAATTATTGTAATAGACAACAATCTGACACGAAGGGAGAGGACCACCAGCTTCACTTGTTTTCAGAGGAGCAGCGTTGAAAAATCGTCAAATTTCTGACTCTGGGCTGATTTTGAGAATTTTTTGGTAAAAATATCCAATAACTGATTTCGACCCAAATCTGGATTTAAACCCAAGACCATGTAATCATTGACCGCGCCTATGACCAATAGATCAATGAGGCGGTCACGTATCTCTCTATGTATTCCGATGTAATAGTCTCGGTTGAGACTGGCCGCTGTGACCTTAATTCAGTCTTTAGAACATTATTATTATTATCCATATATGTATGCATGTAATTGAATATTACAATTCACTTTTCACCAACTATTATTACTCACCATCACAGCTGTTGACCAATGCGTGCTGGTAATTTTTTTATAAAATCTGAAATTATTTAACACACTATTGTTATGAAATTGACTTGTGTGGTATGGTATGCATGAATGTAATAGAATTTTATGGTTAAGTTTTATATATTTCTAAAAGTTAGGATGATATTCGTTAACTAACTCGGAAAAAGTTGTTCCCCATGAGAGTTTTCATAGCGTACGGCGAGTCAGTAGTTAAAGTTACACAAATAGATTGTGAGGCTTTATAGTTCCTCTTGAAAAGTTTAAATAGCCCGAGTTAGAGTAATATTTTTTGAAGATAAAACACAGTAACCATTTTATATAAAATCGCTCTCGCGTGGCATAAAAATATGTAGGTGGTGGGGGCGGTGTTATCGGGGCTGTCGGCGCGGGAGAGACATAATATAAATAATAATTAAACCCGGGCAAAGTTGGGGCGGGCCTAAAGGCCCTACTAGCGTATTGTTATAGTTGTAGTAATTTAATTAAAGATTTATCTTTTCACAATATAACATCATAGTGTCAAAGTTTGTTACACAACTGTGTTACTGATATTCATAACAGATTTTGCAATATAAACTTTGTAGCAGATATTGTGTTTGGTATGTCGTAAGAAAAAAATAAATGAATTTTATTAGTTAATGTAAGATCATTACAATCAGATCTTATAATCATTTAGTCGACGTCATGTGTAATAACGGCCTAAAGGAATACAATTCTGTCTATATAATTTCGTGGTTGTCGTGAGGGGAGAGATATGATACGAGATGAGAATGAGATGTTAGCAGCATCTTCCTGATAACCATGCAAAATAATAAAAAAACCGCCGTCGATAACGCGTTTACCACGCGTGGCAACTAAGGCAAATATCCTGCCTACAAGGCCATCTGTATGTAAAGCCTGTGTTTGGCAAAGGACTTTGATAGGGTGCGAAGAATGCGTTGTAGAGCCACGCTGCAGCTATATTATGTTACGGGTCGGCTCGACCAGGGTAGAACCACGCTCTCACCGCGTAAAATTGCTGCTTAACGCTGCTGTATTTCATGTGGTGAGTGTAGAGAATCAGAGACCCTCTTTAGTGGATACGAGGCATAATGATTTCTTAAATTTTTATTCCTTACTCGAGGATAAATGAAGATGTCTATAGCACTTGTCATCAGTTGGGGCTTTTCACCCTTATTCTATAAAAAAATGAATGAATGAATAATCATTTCAGTTTTGACTTGTGCCCCATTAAGAATAAAGCCATTTAGTTTATTAGTATTACTGTTCCATAAGTCTCTGACTACTTTAATTCAGCTTTACAATTAATCTTCCCGTCTCGCCTTGCTAGGTCACGAACAAGAATAATGAAGTCGTTATATACTAATAGACCATTATTTTATCTCGGTTTCTTTATATAATGTATCTAGTGGTGAAATAAAATAAGAAATAATGTTAATTGTTACTCGTTGTGTATCTGGCTGCCTCGTAAGTAAAGAATTGAATTAAATAAATAATAATAATTTGAATCCCGGGTCGGCCTAAAATCAGTTATTGGTTTTTCCTGTCGATAAATATTTGCGGTGCTTCACCCTCTTGTCTCGAAAAGCCGTTGATCCTGCGTCTATCATCTCTCTCAGTTCATGACGGATTATCGTTCCATTGTACTATGAAAGTGAAGAAATAGTGTCCTTGTGCACACACTCGTGCACTATAGTCCTGTTCTGCGCAGATGGCTAATTTCTGTTGATACTGGCCACCGTGACTGAAATTCGGTCTGGAGGACACTATTAATGTTATTTGTGTAAAACATCTTTCTACGGTCTATCACAAGTCCACTGCTAAACATAGGCCTTCCATATAAATTTCCACAAAGTGCGTTCATATACCACTTGCGTCCATCGTCACCCTGAACTTCTTCAGAGTATTTAACTCATCTCGCCTAACTCTTCGTTACTGAATTAATTATAAAATATTGATTTGGGTCATAATTTTTAAGGCAGGAAATTAAAATTTATGTTTTGAGATTATTTAGTTTCATCGTTTGTCACGTCAATTTAATAATATTTAGCTAGAAAAACAAATTGAATTATTATTTTAGCAGCATGATGTTGAATATCTTGGTAGAACCACGCTGCTGCTATAAGCTGTAGCACGAATGGGTCGACACGACCGAGAAAGGGCCACGCTCTCACAGAATACCAGCGTGAAATATGGTGAGTTTAAAGAACCGGAGACCCATTTTACTGGAAACGGGGCATTACATCTTAGTCCTCACGTGATCATCAGATGGACTATGTGCTCGTTTGCCACCCTTATACTATAAAAAATGCACTTCGTATGAAGAGCGACAAGAAATGGGGACACTTTTTACTAGTTAGGATGCGTTCTGTCTTAGTACTCAGGAATATCTATGTGCGTTAAGATTAATTTATAATCGGAAAAGCGGAATGTCTATGGGCCACAACATCCACTTATTAGTAGTCGTGGTCAGTCAGTTACCCATCTAATATATACAATTGTTTTTTGTTTGTTCGTTTTCTATGCGCTGCCATACCGTTCATCAGATTGCGATAAAACGTTATGAACATATTGCTTGCACTTCCGCGAAGGTTATAGGCATATTTGACCCGGTAGGTGGCGCTGTTGTAGAATCAAAATAACAATCGAAATGTGAGTTCTGGGTAGATCGTTATTCGTGTTCTATTAAATTGAAAGAGAAAATGTATTTTTGTAGCAAAATCACTTCAACTAACATAATGTAACTTAGTATACCAATGTGGCCTCGTGATCGAGTCTACCGGTCGCTGTCATTATCATCATCAATCATACTATATTTGTTACGGCCCTGAGTTACCCCGACAAAGGTCGATTGAGTTAGGGCCCACAGTAACCCAATTCGACGAGTAACAGAGGGGAATTCGGGTCCAAGGTGGATAATTAAAATATAACGACTACATACGCAAACACAAAACTTACCAAATTCCAGAAGTGTAGGGTCTACCACAAGGTGGCGTCAGGGGCAAGTAAATGGTAGTGTGTGTAGTGTAGTAAGGTGTGTCTAGTATAACCTGACGTCACCGATACAATCAGATAGCAGCATCACGTGCGCCGACCGCTCCACAAGACGCCCACCGCTATCGGAACTCAAGTCCAGCGTCACTTAGCACGAACTATAATCGCGCGCGATCTACACCCGGCTCAAAAAGTTCAGCGTTCGACACGAAAACAAAATTCCTTCGTACAATTTAACTAATTTATTTTAACATTAATTAGCTACACAAGTCACTCGTCTATGCAAAGTAATAGCAATCTAAGTTAATTCAATAATTCAAAATCAAAAAGCCTCATTCACCATGGAGGCCTCCGTATTCGAAGCCGTAATCGTTATCAAAACTCGCGACCTCTGAACGAAACGGCTCGCTCACTAAGAAGGCTGTCGTCGGCCGCACAGATCAGTCCCCCCCCCCGGTCCGACCGCCAAACTGATTTCCCCCTTAAGACGCGCGCCGTCACAAGTTGCAAATTGTTAATATTATGCCTAAACTATCCCCCGTCCCAGACATAAGGACCTATGTCCGCGAATAAATTGGCAAACGGGATAGGGTCACGACGGCACGTTGCAAAACCGAATCTCCAACCAAAACCTCGGCCACCCTAGGTGGCATCCGGTCCATACAACAACTTAATAATGCGCCCACGGCGCCAATACAAAGGCAAAGTGTTAATTTCTTTAACTAACACGAGGTCTCCAACCCAAGGAGGATCCGTCTTGTCAGACCACTTAACGTGCTGCTGTAAAAGATGTGGGTACTCCAGAGACCATCCGTGCCAAAAACTCTAAATCATTTGTTGCAGCAGGTCAAATCTGCTCAACCGCGAAGAGCTTATTTCCCTGAAGTGGTACTCGGGCAGGACGTTAAGCGGCTGGCCAATCAGGAAGTGGCCCGGGGTTAGAATCTTCAAAACATTCGGATCGGACGAGATGAGACAGAGGGGCCGAGTGTTGAGTACCGCCTCAATTTTACAGAATAGAGTGGCAATCTCCTCAAATGTAAAAATAGTTTCGCCAATAACGCGACGGAGATGCGTTTCTGCAACCTTAACCACCGCCTCAAAAATACCGCCCCAGTGTGTGGCAAGCCGGAGGGTCAAATTTCCACTGGATGCCCTTCTTGAACATCGAAGTAGCAAAATAAGTCCTGTTGCTGGACAAAAATTGGACGACCTCCTTCAAATATCTATCCGTGCCCTTATAATTCGTTCCGCAATCCGACCGGATCAGGTTCAACCGCGACGCGATACGAAGCGGCCCAGCGTGGCCACAAAGGCTTCCGTGCTGAGGGCACTTACAAGTTCTAAGTGAACGGCACACGAAAACGCACAGATAGGACTTATGTGAACGCGCGTTACGCAGGTTGGAGGACTTGACGAGGAAGGGGCCAGCAAAGTCGGTTCCGACTTCAGCGAATGGTCGGATGGCCCTAACGCGGTCGGGTGGTAAGTCAGCCATCATCGGCTGCGATATTGTGGCATTTGATTTGTAACAATGTATGCACTTAAAAATGACGCTCCGAATGGTGCGTTGGCCAGCCAAAATGCAAAACTCCCGCTGCAAAATAGCCGAAAGAGCGTTACACCCAGCGTGGGCATTCTGAACATGGTGGTGTGTTACCAGCAACCGAACGAAGGCGCCGTCCTTAGGGAGCAGTAACAGATGTCGAGCCGCGTACGGCAGTTGAGAATTTTTCAAACGTCCGCCAACGTACAGCATCCCCGCGTCGTCCAGGAAGAGGTTCAGGCGGACCAGAGCGCTCTTGACAACGGAGCCCCGCTTCAATCACGGGCTCAAAATGCTCCGCTTGGACCATACGGGTCCAATGCATTAAGGCTTTGCGACGCTCGCTAGGGGACAAAACGGAATCAGAGATTCGGTTGGACGGGTCTCTCGAATTGCGGACAAATCGACGCAACCAAGCATTCACTCTTAAGAGCTTATCGAGAGAGCTGTACCGTTCTAGCAGGGAGAAATCCCGAGTGGGCTTATCCTTGCGCACTCCTACTTGGGCTCGTAGACCAGGCAATTCAATCGGTTCAGAGTATTTATTCTGGGGCCAGAACGACTGAGACTCAGTCAACCAACTGGGCCCCCACCACAGCGGGTGGCCAACCAAGGAGGGGGCTTCAAATCCACGAGGTTAGAGGCGTGCCAGAATTCTAGATTTGAGACACGCGGTTAGACACAAAGACCTCAAGATTGTGAGGTGCAGCTCGGAGCCAACAAAGTACTATTTCACTGTCCAACCAAGCGTAGACGTCCGTAATGTCGATTACAGACTTCAAAGAAGAGTATACGTGGATGAGGAGTTGCGGGTGTAGTGTGGGAGCTAGGGCGGCAGCTTCCTAGCTGCAGCTGCCTCCATCGGACCGGCACTCAAGCCGGGGGTCCGGAAAGCGGGATTCCGGCGGCATCTCACTGACCCGTGGGTGGAAATCACCGAACAGGCAGACCTGGGGAGCTTCGGGGAACCTCGGCCTTGAGGCCCGGGACAGATTCGAGGTCGCAGGAACCCCGTAGTACAGGTACTGACCAAAGGGGGGAGGGTTGTTTTCCAGTCGTTTTCCAGTCGCGGCCTCTCAGCCAACGGGGGTGAGAAGGGTCTCGCTGACCACTGAGTGGCCGTAAAGTTCCTCTCAATCCGCGGAGGGGGGGGTGATGAACCCTCCACCCCTGGGAGAACGACGCCCCGACTGGTGGGGGGTGGGACCCCCTTCAAAACCAGGGGCACGGCGGCCAGAAGGGGAGCGCCGAGCGTCGTCCGACAGAGGGCGTGGCTGAGCGCCCCCGCCCGTGGGCCCGGCAGAGCCCCAAGAGGAAGCGCCGTTCACACCCAGGCACAAAACGGCATGGTGATTGCCCTGGCAGTGCGGACAGGCCCGGTGGAGGTGCCTTTCCAAACACGAATAGCACCAGCGGCGCTCCTTGGCTATGGTTAGCCTCGCCGGGACCGACTTACTCAACAATTTCGGACACATCGTCACCTGGTGGTCAGATGCTCGACAATAGGAGCAGGGGGGAGGCGCCTCCCTGGCCACTAGGCCACTATAAGAAGGTAGGGTGCGGTGCCCTCCCGCGGGAGCTCCGCTCGGTCTGAGGAGGGTTGACGACGACTTGCCGGGGGATTCCGCCTCTCCCTGGGCACGGCTCGGTTGGCAGTCCGTAGGTCGTCGACGGTGCCCGCTACGTTCTCAATCTGCCTGCACTGCTCCTCCAAGAACCGCAGCAGGTCCCTGAAGGGCGGAAAATAGGTGGCGCCGTCCCTTCCGTACCTCTCCTCAAAATGGAGCTGGAGATCGAGAGGCAGGCGGGACAGCACAATGTGGAGCAACAAAAAGGACCATTCGTCCACCGGTAAATCCAGCCGCCTCAAAGAATTGCAGGCCACCAAGACAGGATTTACGATGTCCGGACGTAGTCTGGCCCGGTCCTTAAGCAGCGGGAGGTTTAGCAGCTGCTTGACGTATTCGTCCACATTTCGCCGTACGATGGCGTACCTACCGGCGAGGAGGTCCCGAGCGGTCTGGTAGGCGTCGTTCGACAATTTCGGATGGTCGACGACGTCCAGGACCTCCCCCTCCAGTAGATTTTGGATAAACACGTAAAGAAGAACCTATTTTAGCTTTATTCAAAATGGAGGATGTTCGCAATGTTTGATTCTATTCTCGTTTTATTTGTATGTATTAGACGTCGTACTTTTGCAAATTGTCAAATAATTTTCATAAATTGTATTAAATAGATTATATTTCAGGGATTGTCACATATGAATTTGGAAAAAGAATTCGTGCCCTTGTGGTGGAAATACAGAGAATGAAGCTTTTGTTAAGACTATTTCGACGACATTTAAAATTGTGATTTTCTTTTGTCCACACAAAAGTGCGGGGCTTTGTTCCTTCTATACTAATGGTGGTTAATATAGTGCATAGCGCCATATTATAGCGCTTTATCTCTTCATAACACATGTCGCGTGTTATGTAAGTAGTCACCATGACGCTATTGCGCTATGGTGCTTTGGCGCTATCAAGTATTAATATCTAGCGGCAATTAGTTATAGCATCAGCGCTGTTGGGAGAGGACGTGTGACGAAAATTTGATCTCGTAGCGCGCTATTTATCGCGCGCGACCTAATTTAATCTTAAATGTTGTTTAGTTAGTGTATACTGTATATTTATAAATGATCAAAGGACACAGTTGTGATAAAAGAAGCCTAACTAATGTTTTTAAATGTAAATAAAATATAGATATAAAAGTGGATATAATAGTGTATGTTAATAACTGATTTTTATAAATACAATAAATAAACTTTTAAATAAAACTTTATTTGATTTATAATTTATATTAAGGTTAAAATAATGTTTACATCAATTATAATAAAAATAATTAGTTCTATTTCGATTCTAAAGATAAAATTAATTCTATTTTATATAGTACATATCTTAAAAATATTTTTAGGATTATAGAAATTAGTAAGAATGAAAAGTATGAAAACGCGTGCATTGGATTTTCTTAACCGCTTTATTTTATTTTAGTCTAAAATGCGACTTATTACAAATTAATGTTCTGATATAGCACGCGATCTACCCAATGAACGACACGTAATGTGACGTGCTAAGAGATATAACGTGCTGTAAAACTTAACGCGCTTACCGGCCTCCTACACGCTTTCTTATAAATAGCGCGCTATAACATAGCGTATTTAATAGCGCGCTAGAAATTTATAGTTTATGGTCCGTAGCGTGCTATTGATTTATAGTCGTTTGAACAACTTTATTCTATACACATGTACCGACTGCAGTACGCAAAATTATTTTATTCTTTCCTAAGTTATGTGAAGTAGGCTTTCATATATATAAGTTCTTAATAAAGACTGAATGTTATAATGATAGGTACTCTTTTCAGCTTTGTATAAAATTTAGAGTAAGTTTGAAAATGTATTTTTATATAAAACCTGTTTTATAGAATCGTGAAGTTAATAGTGTTTCTAGGTCAAAAACTCTCGTCGTGCTTGCTATTATAAATATACGCCACTCTTGACATAATAAAATTATGCATTTAATTAATTATTGCAATTTACTTTATCAATCGGATATGTTCTTTACATTATGTTAACAAGTCCAATAGGTAAACGAGAGATAAGAAAAAAAAGTTATACCCTATGTCATTCCCACCGAAAACACGAATCTAGCCATACCTAAAATCCATCAAGCCGTTTAAACTACAGAGCATGCCAAAAAGAGACATACTTAGATACATATTCTCGAAAAACACTTCACTTTTATGTAACAGTAGGGAAAAAAACAAATATTTTGCTTTTAAATACACCTCAGCGAATTTTGTCAGTACAAGTGCAAACATAAATTCACAAAAGTGCAATTAAGCGGGAGTTTTCAATTTCATCCATTTTTAGGATTTAAAAAATTCGTTTGAAAACTTCTGCGCGTGCCCCTTTTTAACTTTGCACCCCAAGTCACGTGCTTAGTTTGCCTTGAGGATAGTCCACCATTGTCCATTGGTAAGGTCTCATCATAACTAACAAAACGAGGCCAAACTCGCCACACCTAGTTCTAGTGTTCGAGGAGTTCAAGTAGCGTTAACCGAAGTACACTCCCCTTGCTGCCTCACCTAGCATTGGAATCTTCGGCTTCGCAATATCGAATAGTGAGCAGTTTCGTGGTGACTTGGAGGGCAAGGCCAAATTGGCCTCTAAAAAGCTTGACGTGCTCAGCAGAGCGTGACAGTATTTTATGCCTGCACATCGCTTGCAACTTAACAAAGTGCAAGTTCGGCCTCACATGGATTTGAATACAGTTCTTATCTCTGGGCCGGAGCACCCCAGTGCAAGCACTTTTCACTTGAACGCATCTAGCGCAGAGTGATTCGAATCATCGACGACTGATTTATTTCTGATCGGCTCAATTCACTGGCGATGCGTGGGGAACGTTGCATCCCTTAGCGTTTTTTATCGCGTCTACTACGGGAAGTGTTCTGAGGAATTGTTCGGATTAGTTCAAGCCGCCAAATTTCACGACAACACATCGCGTCAAAATTTATTATACTATCCTCACCATCTGGATGCTTGGTGGTCCACCACTGTGCGTTTTACTAGGAGTTTTCTTCCTCGTACAACTACTCTGTGGAATTGTTTACCACCGGCGATTTTACCGGAATGATACGACTAAGGGACCTTCAAGAAAAAAGCTTACTCCTTTCTAAAAGGCCGACAATGCACCTGTAATTCCGCTGGTGTTACGGTTGTTCCTGAGCGGCGGTAGCCTTTTACCATCAGGTGAGCCACATGCTCGTTTGGCTTATCTCCTATAAAAAATGCCAAATAGTTATTTGGCTATCAATAGGCAGCGGTATAACGATCTCTTTACACCAAGCGTAAAATAAAAAAGGTAAGAGTGAGAGACTTTTGTTAAGTCGCTGTGTCATCTTTGGCTGCACCACACCACCACCACCACATACAATCTGGTGGGATAATTTCGCTGGCTTAGAATAGTATGAAAAACGTGACAACTATTGTAAACTAAGTAATGTAAATGAACCCTGTGAAGTTTATGCGGGAGGCCTATGTTGAGCAGCGCACTTTTGTTAGGCAGTAATGATGATAGTAATGATGGTGAATTTGACAGATTTTTTTCGCATTTGTTCTATTTGAAAATATCCTCTGAAGAGATTACAGCACAAAAGAATTGTATTATTGTTTCATGATATTATTGTTGTAATAGCATTAGAGTAGAACCTTGGACCTTTCTCAGCGAAAACCAATTTAGAAAATTTAATATTAATGTATTGGTATTTTTTGAATAAATTAAATTTTTTTGATATTTTATTAACGCGTAGAGGCGACGGAAGTACATCTACAACCTACATCATATCGTCCCGTGGGTATAGTAAGAGGAGACAGAGGGAAACTGGTCAAGAAATGGGCAGCAACATCTTCCTGATAACATCACAAAGTTATAAAAATGACTGCAAATGCCTATTCGACTGCCAAGCTTACCCAATATATATTTATACGTGGTAGAGCCATGCTGCAGTTATATTAGAAGTATAGTTGTGGCACGAATGGGTCGGCTCGACCGGGGAGGGACCACGCTCTCACAGAATACCAGCGTGAAATAGTAGCTTAATGCTGCTGTATTTCGTATGGTGAGTGTAGAGAACCGGAGACCCTTTTTACTGGAAACGAGGCATTCCATATTAGTACTCACGGGTGACAACGCATCTGCATTTTGATTCGTAATCGAGGATAGATGTGGATGTCTATGGACCAACCACTTACCATCAGGTGAACTGTGTGCTCGTTTGTCATGCTATCCTATAAAAAAATATGGCAAAATCTACCTAAGCAATCTATTGCTTCCGCCTTAGATTGCTTAATAGAAGAGTTCGTTTATGTTCAGCAGTGGACTTTTACAGACTGTAATGGATGGATGGATATATAAACACTCACGCCTGTCACCCAGAGGGGTAGGCAGAGACTACAGACTTCCATTTAGCACGATCATGACATACCTTTCTCGCCTCTTCCACATCCATATACCTACGCATACATACTCGTCGGTTAAGGGTACATTTTTAGTATATCGCCAATTTGGTCGACAAACTTCCGCCTAGGACGTCCCTTTCCAACTCTTCCATTCACTTCTGCAACATATATACACATACAACATACATTTGCTTTGTCAGTCTTTCCGCATTCATTCTTTCTACATGACCAAACCACCGAAGCATTCCTTTCTTAGTCCTGGTCACCGCATCATCTTGCAACCTCACTCTTGATGGATGGATATATTATGTTCTATTTCAGTTATTGAATATGTGCTTGTTTTTAAAGTATTAAAAAATTATGGTGTTTAGTCGCACAAATAGAAATAAATCGGATCCAATAGAGTTTACTTCGTGTTATTGATTTGTTTAAATATACGGCCCATTTATTTCCCCATTTCATGCTTTATCTAAGGAAATATTTTACTATTGTGTAATTTATTACATAATAATCTTTCTTTTGATAAATAAATGAGGATAACAAAGTAACTATTTTCTTTTAAAATACACAATAAAATAAAAACATACTTAACAATGCATTTTTTGGTAGCTCTAAGTGAGATATTGATGCGTAGCTACACAACTATGATTTACTTTTTTATTTGTGTTTATTTTTCTGTTAAAAATAGCTTGTAGTGTTATTGACTGTCCTAAGTATGAGTTGATTGTCTTTTATATGTTTAATACAAATTTAGCACTCATTTGGCATAAATATGTTGTATTGGATACTTTCGAGTGTTAAATCCTGTTTACCACTGTTGTAAATTCACATTTGTATCTATTAGTGAGGTTCTTTAATTGGCTTACTGTTGTTATTAGTACTATCTATCCTAATTATGATAGCTGTTGGTCTTCCAAAAAAAAAAAAATTAATAAATGCTTAAATTGAATATGTTTTACAACTGCTGACATCACATTTTGTAACCTCAAGAAGTATAGTTAAGTTATTATTTAAAAGCAACTGCGGTACTTTACACTCACTATACGAAACATCAGCATTAAGCTGTTATTTTACTCTGGTATTTAATAAGAGTGTGGTCTTTCCCCGGTCGAGGAAACCCGGTACGAAACTATCATAGTAATTCTTTTTAATTGTGTTAACATTACTTATATTCCTTTTAAATAATCCTGGTATGCTAAAAATACTTGTGATTCGAACGCAGGACATTTTATTGCTGACCATAGGAGTTCAACAATAAATAAACTAGAGTCTCTTTTCAAATACCTAATGAATATTTCCATGTCTCTCAAGCTCAATAGCTTTACTTCAAAATGAGGTAAGGCTTTTTAGTCAACTTTTAAAGGTGTATACAATGTTTTTATTTAGTGTTCAATCTTCATTTTAATTATTACAGATTATTACAAGTCCATTGCGGAACATAGGCCTCATCTAAATTGTTTCCTTTCCCTTTATTCCTTTTTGCGACACCCACAAGATAACACTGGTCGGCATCAAAATAAGAGCAAAAAATGTATATATGGAAGTTATTACGTTAGTTACGTTAAATCCCAATATGTAGTTAGAATTCACCTAGCACGTCTAGTTTCGACGCATTAGCATTTTTTGTTTGCACTAGAATTGTTTGCTTATAGTTGCAGGCAGCGGTATTTGTGAACGTTGGAATGTACATGTATTTAGTTGTGTTCTGAGTCTGTTCTATTGTTCAAATCAAAGTCGGTAGATAAAGAAAGAAGAGCATGGGTAGCTTTTGAAAATGTATGTCACAATTTTTTTGGCAATAAAAAGGCTGAAAATTACACAGAGCTTATAGAAGAACTGCTTTCGTCGTATCATCAACTTGGATGCAATATATCTTTAAAAATTCACTTCTTGCATTCGCATTTAGATTTTTTCCCAGAAAACCTTGGTGCCGTGTCTGATGAGCATGGTGAAAGATTCCACCAAGACATTGCACATATAGAAAAAAGATACAGCGGCAAGTGGACCCCCCCCCCCCCCCAGCAATGCTAGCTGATTTTTGCTGGGAAATAAATCGAGAAACAGCAGTTAAAATGTATAAAAGGAAGCGATCTACCAAATAGTTATCATTTTTATGTTTGTTTTTATATTTTTTATTTCATATTTCATTTTAATTTGTATTGTAAAAGTCATCAATCAGTGTAAAGTTTTTCGTTCCAAAATATATACATATTTAATATATATATATATATATATATATATATATATATATATATATATATATATATATATATATATATATATATATATATATATATATCAATACCGATATTTTATTTAAATGTAAATATCTGAAAAGCTAGAGGTGATAGTTGAAATCTTTAAACAGATTTGGACTCAACAAATCAAAGCCAATAGAAATCATATAGTAAACTTTTTGCTCCCGGATTTTTATTTCTTTTTGCCGACCAATGTAATATGAAAGATAATGGATATTTTTACATATATCCACATTTTAAGCAGCAATGATGACACATAGTAGGTGAAGGAATTGGGTCAATGACAGATAAAAAAGAGTTTGGTAGGGAAATTTTAATCTACACAAAGATTCTTTGCCAAAGTTATGTGAAATTATCAGCAAACTTTTTTTTTTAAATAAAATAAGGATGCCAATGACAAATGAGCATAAAGTCCACCTGATGGTAAGCGGATGCTGTGGCCCATAGACGTCTACATTACTCCTCGCTTGAGAATTAAAATGCAGATGCGTTGTCAGACCTGAGGACTAAAATGGGATGCCTCGTCTCCAGTAAAAGTTATCTCCAGTTATACACACTCACCATACGAAACACAGCAGTTTTATGTTGCTATACTGGATTCTGTGAGAGTGTGTTTGTTCCCCGGTCGAGTCGACCCATTCCTGCTACAACTATAATATAGCTGTAGCTTGGCTTTACTGTGCAAGAAACTACTGCGATACATAGACAACTGCATCGAACTTCAAACAATGAAGGTTACAGATGCATTGTAATTTATGGGGTCTAAGTTGGGATGCTTTACAACCTGTAGTAATAGGTACTCTTTGTACCCTTCAAATTTCAAGTATATCCCTCAAGTGCAGTCAATACTTAGCTTTGCAGCAAATCATAATGTCCTCCAGACTGAGTCCCGGTCATGGCAGTCAGTCCGAATGGAAACCAGCCATCCGCACAGCAAAGGATTATAGTGCACGAGTGTATGCGCAAGCTCAAATGCACTCCCTATTCCCTCACATCCAACATGATTGGTGAAAGATCAGGTGTGAGACCAAAGGCTTTACGTGCTTTCCTAGTCACGGGAGTGAAATACCGCCAACTTCTTGACTCCGCGCTGCTAATAATAAGAAAATATTTCTTGAAAACCCAATAACTGATTTTGGTACGACCCGAGATTCCAATCCAGGACCTTACGATTTGCTACTGCAATAACTACTTAACCAGCTATTCAGTCGGACGTGCTTCATCGCGGACTTTGCAGCAGTGAAGTACTGACCATTTATTATAAAAACTCATATTTAGTTTGTATTGTAGAAATTGTACTCGTAAATATATTTATAGCGGTATATTGAGTTTAACTGAGGAATTTAAGTTATAATTGGCAATCATTCCACTGAAACTAAAAGACATTAAAACTTTAGAGGCAATAGAAATAAATGACTTAAATATCTTTTGAAATTCATGTTCTCTTGTTTGAAATAATCATAAAAATAAATTAAATTTTAATTATGGTTGCTCAGAAGACGTAACAAGTTACAAATGTGCGGAATTAAATAAGTTTAAATTTGCTTTTAAAGCTAGAGAATAGCAGAGAATCTACACGACTACTATTTTAGATTTGTGTGACGTTAAATTTAATATGTAATAATAAATTTGTTTGTATATCACTTATTGAATAAAATTTGCATGCTCTGCGGCTAGAGGCCGTGCTGATCACGCAATCGTTGGAGTGCCTTACACTTACATCACGTCTGCAGGATCGGCGCGGTGGTCCGGCTGATGGTGGCACTCACGGAGGGCTTTTTATGACTACGTTCACTGTGACTCAATTTTATCGTATTCAGTATCACGCGTTTACACGAATAGAAATGCGCGATTTGGATCGATGTTTGTGCTTACACACTACGAAGGGACCAAGCCCTCTTTTACTGGGTCGCCAGTTAATTTGCTATTAACTATGGTCCAGTTCGCAAATTCTCGTTGCTCTTCAGGGTGAGTGCGTTGGTTACCGTATCGGCGTGTGTTGTCATCGGAACAGTGTGCTTCCAAATGGCAAGGGATTAACTATGAGCAATTTTTGTAATGTAAACTTGGTTGATAACCAGGGGAATAGGAACAATTTAATGTTTTAAACTATTTGGAGCTCTTTCTGAGTGAACGGGGTTCTATAGTTGGTAAACAAACACAATGGTAATACGGGTCCTAAATAAGGTGACTCCATAAATATTACAGACGGCATATAACTAAAACCGAAAGATCCTTGGGAAAGATCAATATTTTTCAGCCTGGTCACTACATTATCTAATATTTATAAATTTAACAAACGACGATTTTATTAAGTAGAGAGGGTTTTACAGTATACATAAGCCATTAGTGTACATTTGTGTTGTATTTGTGTAATTGCGGCGTGAGCGAATCCACTACATCATAATATCATCGCCATGGGTGTCGTATGAGGCGACGGGGGAAATGAATCAGGAGATGGGGATTAACATCCTCATCATGATAACAAATGATAGTAATAATAAACTGCTATTGCCAACATATTTTATAACGAGTGATACTTCAGGGTATGGCACTTTTTATTCTTTTCTCTGTGGTGCCCATCGGAGCAGATCTGATTATGCTCAGCCCCAGATTAGCCATGGTTTAGTCGCTCCTGTAAAATATGATTGATTCTATTATGTGGGGGAAATTAATATCAAATCCTTATCGCTTCAGCGGTGAAAAACTAAAACATAAATTTGGTACGACGTGGAATACTATTAAGTATTATACTATTCAGGTAAAACTCTTGGAAGAATGCAAGTAATGACCGTGAGAAAAACTCATATTTTGAAACTCACATTTTAGGGTCTTGCACGGATTGTAAAGAATTGAACATGGTGGGCGAAGAATTTTGATGCACCTTTGATGATGGATATGTAGCCATTTAAGCTTACAATATATATGGATACATGATAGTATTTACGAAAAGCAAAAATTTCAGAGTACGCAAGCAACCCGAGTTCGATCTCATGTGAAGTCCGCCAACACGCATTGGGGCAGCGCGGCGGACATTTTCTTGCCCTAAAACCATCTCAGAAGTGAGAGATGGCCTGTGCCCAGCATTAAGACGAAAGTAGGCTGTAAAACTATTGTTTTTACTTACTGACATCTGGTACATATGAATAATACTTATACTTCACATTAACATAATCAACAAATACGTTTACCTAACTTTGAGCAATTATATTTAGCTAAATTAACAGACATTTAAACAATTAAAAAATAATGCAAAGTCACCTTAACTGCAATCTGGGTTACAAATTATAATATCCGATAATAAGCGATAAATTCCGTAAAACCTAGTATTATTTCAATGTGTAGTGTTCGCGTAAATATAAGAAATCATTATACAAAGTATAAATTTAATGATACTTATTTATTGCTGTAGATTTCTGGTTTCTATTTTATATTTGTTGTTACTTGATTATTAAATTTTAAAAATTTTATTTTAATGTTCGATGCCAAATCACGTGCAATTTATTAATAAAATTAATAACTAACTTGTTGAGGCATTAAAATAATAATTATATTTTATTTATTTTATAATTATACTTTCAAAAAAGGTAACTAACTAATATTTCTATATATTAATTAGTAAATTTTTGAAAAGTACTATTAGGTACGATTATACGACTTCAAGAATCGAATAAAGGAAAGCCGATTTCGAATATAAGAATTGATATTGCCTTTTCTGTCCCATGGAATGTCATATGGCAGACTGCAACTATGTTTAGCGTATGTGGACCATAAGAAAGCCTTTGGTTCCGTCGACATTTGGGCAGTGCTGCAGTTCCTTCAGCGGTGCCAAGTTCACTCTCGGTGTATCGAAGTGCTCAAGTGCTTGTACGGTACGGCTACAACCCATGGCTATCCGAGTACAGAACCTATTCAACTGCAGAGAGGTGTAAGACAGGGTGACGTTATATCCATGAAACTTCACTGCTACATTGGAAGACGTTTTCAAGCTACTGAACGAGAAAGGATACGGTATTAACATCCATGGCTAGTACACAACTCACCTTCGATTTGTCGATGATTTATTCGTAATGGGAAAATCGTGCTTCCCCGCGGGTATGTCTTAAGATGAACATGAACAAAACAAGTGTTTGATTCATTTGATATTTATATGAAATGAATCAAACACGAAAACTATTCATCGCTTTTTTCTGTCAACCTATAATCAACATCACTTTTGTACACAGTATTGTAATCTGTGTTTTTGTGTCTCAGCCCCTCTATTTTACAAAACAATTATATTTATTAATAATATTTTCCAGTTGTATAATAACTTTTATACTATAAGTTGTAAAAAATTGGTAGCATTCTAAGTTCTAGTTCGATACGTTAAATAAAAGTAAAGATCTAAAAATATATTATCAAAATACACGGGGGCTGAGAACTAAATGTTTGCAATTAAGACAGCAGATTTTAAGAAATGATTATGATATTATTGTAATAACTGAGACATGGTTGCATAACGGGATTTTCGACGGAGAATTATGTGACGATCGGCATGAAGTTTTTCGGTGTGATCGAGACTTATTATCATGCGATAAAAAGACAGGAGGCGGGGTCATGATCTTAGTGCGTAATGAGTTATGTGCAACTCCCTTAGTTACTGAATGTCTGAATAACTGCTCACCGCCTGATATGTTAATGCTGTTAGTACCGGCACATGCAATTTCTGCTACTGCAGATTTGTACATTATTGCGATTTACATCCCTCCTAATGTTTCACATATGCCAGTTGAAATAGATTACTTACTGCAAACACTAAAATCTGTGGTAATCTCAAATAGTTCTGGTAAAAATATTTTAGTTATCGGTGATTTTAATCTTCCATGCATCTCATGGAGTACTCAGGGCCCAACACATTTAAATAAAGGCAATGCTGAAATTAAAAGTGCTGGTGTAAGGTTAACAGATGAACTGAGCTTTCTCGGTCTCAAGCAATATAACAGTTTTAAAAATTATGCCGGTAATACTTTAGATTTGGCATTTTCAAATCTTCCACTTGAAGTCGCAATTTGCAACTCGCCCCTTATAAAGGTTGACCGCGCCCATCCTCCGTTAGTACTGGAAATTTTAGACGTCTCAATCACACCGTTTACTGAAGCATCTAAGCCTAAATATGATTTCAATAAAACCAATTATGAGAAACTAAATGAAACTCTAAATAGCATCGATTGGCGAACACAATTACAATCTAGCACGGTACAAGAGGCTTGTGATAACTTTTATAATATAATAAATGATGCTATATGCCAACACGTACCACTTAAGTCCTATCATAATAAATATAAATACCCAATCTGGTACAGTCCTGCTTTAATAAAAATAATTAAAGAAAAATCAAAAGCACACAAAAAATGGAAACGGTCTGGCAATTTATTAGATTATGACGAGTTTTCAGTATTACGTAAACGACAAAATCGGGTTCAGGATGCTTGCTTTGCTATATATACTCAACGTACCGAGGAAGCCATTAAATACAAACCGAGGTTATTCTGGTCATACGTTAAGTCTTTGCGTGGTGGATCGAATTATCCAAAACAATTATCATACCTCGGCAATAAAGTAACGGGTGGTAAAGAAATATGTGATACTTTTAATACTTTTTTCAAAAACGTTTTCTGTGACCCTTCTGATAAAATATTAGAAGAAGGCAATGCCACTTCTACATATGATAATATATCTAAACTGTTTATCCCTACATCCACTATTGAGAAAAGACTTAGACTACTTGATATTTATAAAGGAGCAGGATGTGACGGCATTCCCCCTTTATTTTGGCGTAACTGTACTAAAACTTTGTGTGTCCCTATCGCTATCATTTTTAATATGTCTCTTGGCGAGAGTGTATTTCCGGATATCTGGAAAAGAGCACACATTGTTCCTGTACATAAAAAGGGAACTAAAACTAAAATTGAAAATTATAGGGGCATTTCAATTTTAAATACTATTGGCAAAGTTTTTGAGAAAACCGTTTATGATGTTATATATCCCGTAATATGTAAGGGACTGCCAAAAACTCAACACGGATTTCTAAGGTATCGTTCTACTATCACTAATCTGGCGTGCTTTTCTAACTATGTTTTGTCTAATATATAGACGTCTAATAGGTAGACGTGGTCTACACGGACTTCGAAAAAGCTTTCGACCGTGTGGACCATGTCATTTTACTGAATAAACTTTAATTGTTAGGCATACATGGGGATTTGCTCAGGTGGATAAAATCCTATTTGAGTAACAGATCCCAGGCTGTTGTAATAGGTGCATTCCTCAAGGATCACATCTGGGGCCTTTACTGTATAACGCTTATATTCACGATATTACTACTTGCTTTAAGTTTTCACAACATTTAATGTACGCCGATGACAAAAATTTTTTTTACAATATCCGTACTGAGCAGGACTGTCATCAAATGCAAACTGATTTAACCGCTTTATCAGCTTATTATACTGCTAACAACATAACAATTAATATTGATAAATGCGAATGTATTAGCTTCACACGTAAAAAAAACTCTATTTCATTCTCCTACAATTTTAACGGTATTCCAATACAAAGAACATCTACTGTTAGAGATTTAGGAGTTCATTTTGACAATAAAATGCTTTTATCAGAGCATGTTGACGAAATTGTTAACAAGGCTTTTAAAAATCTTGGATTTGTGATGAGAACTTGCAAGCCTTTTAAAGATATTAATACCCTTAAAATTATGTATAATGCTTATGTTCGCAGTATATTAGAATATGCCAGTCCAATTTGGTCTCCCCAATACGCTACTTATAAAGATCGTATAGAACGCATACAGGAAAAATTCATCAATTATCTAAATTATCGTTTTTTTAAATCACCACTTGTAACCTATGAAAATACTTGTCAATCTTATAATTTATTGACACTCGAAAACAGACGTAAATTAATGGACGTATGTTTTTTGTATGACATTGTCCGTGGACAGGTAGACTGCCCTGAGTTGGTGGCGAGCATAACATACAACGTACCGTCGCGTCGTGCCCGCCGTCGGCCGCTCCCTTTATTGCATGTGCCGTTTGCTGGCACCAATTATGCACGTAATGCGCCTATAAACCGATTGCTCAGGACGTACAATGAGATCTTTAGTGATATAGATCTCTTTGTTTTTAGTAAAGCAGCCTTTAAAGCTAAAGCTCTTAAAATTCTACATGAGGTGCAAAAGGAGTAAATCATTTTGATTTGCTTAATCATGATTATCATCATTACAGCCCTTCACAAGTCCACTGCTGAACGTGGACCTCCCCCAGGGAATGCCACAAGGCACGATTCTGAGCCACATGCGTCCGTCGACTTCCTATATATCTTACCAGGTCGTTACTCCATCTAGTAGGACTCCCTACACAAAAATAAATAGTAATGAACATAAATCAACTCTATTATAATATGAAAATTAATTCATACTTTGCATCATTTAGTATAATCATTTCTTACTTGATTGTTGAGTAAAAATTTGACATAAGTGTAACGGTTTAGAAAAATAAATAAATAAACAGGTGTGATATTTCATATTTCATTAAATTAAATTACATAAAAGAATGTTAATATCTGGCTGCATTCAAAAGTTTTGCAGAGAAATATATAATACAAATATTACTTCTACATACCCATATTCAAAAGTGTAATTAGTATAAACATTTAGTTACATATCTGTGAACATATATATATATATATATATATATATATATATATATATATATATATATATATATATATATATATATATATGTATATATATATGTATATATGTATATATATGTGTATATGTATGTGTATGTATGTATGTATATATGTATATAATTGGATTAGTACATTCATATTATAATAAATCCAAAGAATAGTTAAATTGTACCGTCCATAATATATTTTGTTTATATAACTAAAAAACCTTTAATAGGCCTTACATTTAAGCTGTATACTTTAAGTCCTTAAATTGTTAAATCGCTGTTGGTTTTTTTAAATAAATTAAAAAAAAAACAAAGATCACGTTTAACGTCCATGTTACACCTATGGCTCTAGTTGATTGGAGCACTAAGCTTGAAATTGTTGACGAGTATGTTTACTTGGGACAAATAGTCCGACTACATAAATCCAACTTCGATGAGAGGTCAATCGATGGATTCAACTAAGTTGGGCAGCGTTCGGTATAGTACAACACATCTTCTCGTCAGGTATATATCAAAACTTGAAACTAAGATTGTACAATCACTGGATGTTGCCAGGGATGACTTATGGATCTAAGATATGGTTCTTTACTGGTGGCCGTATACGGAGCCACAAGGACGCTCAGTGTGCTATGAAGAGGGCTATGCTTGGATTTCTCTGTGGGATAAATTTAAAAATGAGGATATCCGCCATAGCCCAACGGATTAGTAAGCTCAAGTGAAGATGGGCCGGCTATGTGGCTCACAAAACCGACAACCGGTGGGGAAAAAAGGTTCTCGAGCGGAAGTCTCGGTGGATCTCGATGAAGACAACAAGTCGATGGATGCAGGTGGATTAGCACCGTTATTTGTGGCATTCCTCGGGGGAGGCCTATGGCCCAGCGATGGATTTGTGAAGGGCTGTAATTATAATGATGACTTCAGGGATAGTTCCATTTTTAAAAATCCACCCCTAAAAGGGGCAAAAAGAGGATAAAGTTTTTGGTGTGATTATTTAAACAACACTAAGTTTGTGATATTAAGTTTGAGTAGTGTGAGTTTAAGTATAAGGTGATGTAGCTAAAGATTGTGGAGTGCACTGACTTAGTATAACAAAACACTATTTACTCTGGCCTTGAAGGAGCTTTCTTGGAAAGGTAAATAAAACCCTTGGTCTAACACAGACTCGTGACATACTACACAGTGCGGGACTTTCTGGGCAAGAGAATAAGTATACGAACATTCTATGTCAACTTTTGTAGAAAATGTCTAGAGGGCGAAGTCTATTATCACGAAATGGTTGAATAACATATCATCATCATCATTACAGCGCTTCACAAGTCCACTGCTGAATGTAGGCCTCCCCAAAGCAATGCCACAAAGCACGGTCCGGAGCCACCTGCATCCATCGATTTCCTGCATGTCTTACCAGGTCGTCACTCCATCTAGTGGGGGGGGTCGCCCTACACTACTCCTACCGGTACGAGGCTGCCACTCGAGAACCTTTCTTCCCCATCGGTTATCGGTTCTGAATAACATATAAGGATTAATAATAATAAGTGTATACAATGTTTGTAACAAGTTTATTCATCATATTCCACCAAGAACTCACGCAAGACAAATTAATATAAACTAACCAAATATTTTGAGAAATATGTCAACGTGTGGTGTGGCGTAAAATATTTGTATTACGTTATGTAATCAATCTTGAAACGGGATAATGTTCTAAACATATATAAATTGTCACAACACAGGGTTTGTTCAAATTTGTACAGAAAATTAACGTACCTAGAACACTAATTATACTACTATAACTTTATTAGCATAATTTTTACTTAAATTCATCCTTCATGTTAAGGTCTGAAGTCTTAAAACTTTACATGGTGAAGGAACAAATCGAAAGAAAATTTCTCTGATATAAATAAATATATTTCAAGTAAATTTGAAGTCCGCCAACACGCACTTGGGACAGCGCGATGGACTATGATTAGAGGAGATTTGTGCTCAACGGTCGAACGTATAAGGGGCAACCTTGTACCAGTAATCGAATTGTAGGGCAGCCTCCGTTTGACTGAATGACGATATGGTGAGTTATGCAGAAAGCCGAAGGATGCAGGTGGCCTGGGACCGTGTTGTGTGGCATTGCTTGGTTGAGGTATATGTTCAACAGAGGAATTCCGAAGGGCTGTACGATGACGATGATTATGATAATGGTGAGACGTATGTAGAACAATACTGAAATAGAAAAAAAAAGTCTTTTATGGAATAAAACTTGCTGAGACATTCTTCCGTGATCAGGAGTTGCTGCACATCACCCAAAAAATCTGGGGTTGATTATAAGTTAAATAGAACGCGATAAAATTTGTAAATGTAGCTTGATTTAATGTGCGAAAATGTAATATATACTCTATGATTTTTATCACCTGGAAAAGTAGGGTGTAACTGATAAACAGAATAGAAGCCTATGACACTGACGTTTTACAATTTTTTATCATAAATATATTGTATATAAATATATGGACTTTCAGTGAATGTTATAAATATAACAGAAATTTTAATTTAGTAGAGACAAACAAACTCTTCATCGCTGCATTGGAAGACGTTTTCAAGCTTTTGGACTGGAAAGGATACGGTATTAACATAAATGGCGAGTACATCACTCACCTTCGATTTGCCCACGATATAGACCTTATGGCATAATCGCTGGAGGACTTAAGCACTATGATCAATGACCTCAATAGTGCCTCCCAACGGATAGCTCTAAGGATGAACATGGACAAAACAAAGATTACGTTTAATGTCCATGTCACAACTATCCCGGTAGTTGTTGGGAGCACTAAGCTCGAAGTTGTTGACGAGTACGTTTACCTGGGACAAATAGTCCGACTAGGTAAGTCCAACTACGACCGAGAGGTCAATCGACGGATTCAATTCGGCTGGGCAGCGTTCGGGAAATTACGACACATCTTCTCGTCAGGTATACCTCAAAACCTGAAAACTAAGTTGTACAACTAGTGCGTGTTGCCAGTGATGACCTACGGAACCGAGACGTGGTCCCTCACTGCTGGCCGTATGAGGACGCTCAAAGTCGCTCAGCGAGCTATGGAGAGGGCTATGCTCGGAGTTTCTCTGCGTGATAAACTTAGAAATGAGGATATCCGCAGTAGAACTAGAGTGACAGATATATAGGAAGTCGATGGATGCAGGTGGCTCAGGACCGTGCTTTGTGGCATACCTTGGGGGAGGCCTATGTTCAGCAATGGACTTGTGAAGGGCTGTAATGAAAAAAAAATGAGAGACAAAATTATGAATTAAGATAACTACTACCTCTTAAGGGGCGTTAGTGCCACTGCTAGTCATAAGGTCACAGAATAAATAATAGTACTACGTTATAAGGTGCCGGATCCTGGGTAGGGCCAAAATAAATTATTGTATTCTTCTGTCAAGAGAATCTAAGTAGAAACTCGGAGTCAGGAAGTATTTCACCCCCATGCCTTGGAAGGCTCGTAAAACCGTAGGTCATGGGCCTGATCGCTCTCCGATTGTGATCTCTCCTTTGAGATTTGCCACCGATTTGCTTTGAAAGACATTACTTTTATAACAATTTTAATATAAATTACTTCCTAACATGATAATTCAAAGTTAAAGACTTTTATCTCACAATTTCATCCCGATAAAACAATATACTGACATATCATTAGTCTATCGATTAGAAGAGTCAAATTATATAAATAAATTCTTTATGTACTATCTTTCCCCGTGGCCTCACACGCGTGGTAACTTTAGAATAGAATATCTACGTTAATTCACGAATTTGTTTATACTTATTTATTTTTCATATAATCAGTTATATAATCAGACACAGTCCATCTGATGGTGAGTGAATGCTGTGGCCTATAGATATCCATCTACATTAATCTTCACTTAAGAATCAAAATAATGATGCGTTGTCACCCCTGAGGACTCGCATGGAGTGTCTCGTATCCAGTAAAAAGGTAGTAAAAGGTAATAAAAGTAGGAAAAATACGAAACAGAGCAGAATTAAATTTTATTTTAGCTGGTATTCTGTAAAAGCGTGGCTCTGACCCGGTCTAGCCGACCCAGTCGTGCTACAACTATAAAATGGTTGCAGCGTGGCTAAATTTAGAAATATTTGTACCTATATTTCTCACGGCAGTTTTATGCAAGTATTTCTGCATTGAACCGATTTTTATGTAGTTTTGTTTGTTGTATACTGGCAGCGAAGGGATGTTCAGCAGTGGATTATGAAGAGCTGTAATGATGACGATGATGACAAATCCATCTATCCTTCCATTAATTACAGCTTACAGAGTCCACTGCTGAAAATGTGTCATCCCTATATATTGCCTCATAGAGGGTTTCTGCCATAGTTGCCACGCTTGGGATGTGGGTTGGCAAACGCATTTTTTATCATTTTGTGTTCTTGCCGGGACACCTTGCTGACAATTTCCTGTTCCAATTTCGCTTTGTTTCCTCTTACAACACCCACGATATGGGTTAGTGGACATTTTTACACCGCCGGTTTAAAAACGGTTATGATAATGAATATCTGATAAAACTATTTGTCCATTGATTTTGTAATTTGTTTATTTTCACTAGCAAGTACAATTCACGTTACTGTATATGTAATAATTATTTTTCAGTATATGTAAACATGATTATTAACAGCACCAGTTTAATCACAGACGTTTCGTCATCCTTAACTGTCGTCCAAATAACCAGAACCAATTAATTTTAATTAACATCACAATGAGGAATAAATTAGTTAGCTCGTATGTGCAATAATTTAATACAATCTTTAAAATCGTTATGCCCTAATCCGATTTATTGATTTAATCTCATGTTATTGAGCTGATTTTTAATAAATTAATCCGAAAGATCGAATCAAGAGAAAAAAATCTTTAGGCGAATAACATTTACCCTATTCTAACTGCTACGAATGAGTTCATATTTAATATAATAAGATGCCAAATGTCTATTTAAAATTCTTTTAAAAACAATAATTTTGACAGCCAAAATTTTGAAAAAGATTAGATTTTATTGGCTCCATCAATTTTCGTAAGTAAATCAACCGATCACAGCTAAAACAAATAAAGAGATAGCGTGTAAAATGCTTCCTACTCTGGCAGACTCCTTTTTTTATAGTGGGGAAATCCTCATGGATACCTTCTGCTGCGGGGGCAACAGAAAGGTTATGCCAAACTCTTACTGGCCAAAACCCCATGGTGGTCACCATCAGCGTATATATGAGGAGTCCCGGGATCTCCGTTCGGAACACAACCGGGTCCCCTCTCTCGCTTTGCTATATCAGAAGCTCGTCCTCGGGGTAGTTCTTTCTGCCTCCAGCACCCTCGCAGTGTTATCAAGATGTCTTGAGACCACTTCTGAGACATCGTCCTTTTTAGGGGTTACATCTCTAGGCATTCGGGTCCCCCGCCCCAAACGTCTGCCCCAGAGGCCCTGTTTCTGGTAGGGGAACACCGTTTATAAGAGGAGGGTTGTGACAACGCCTTGGCGATCTCGCCTCTCCCGATCCCGCTCAGCAGCCTCCTTCTGGACCACAACGGATTCACAGAAAGTGGCTACGGCCCTCTACGCCGAGTCCCTGCTCAGCATCGCCGACACGACTGCTGGCAGAGAGAGGTTCTGACCGATCCAGCTTACCAAGATCGTTAGCTCACACTCCCACACTGGACATGTTGCCAGCATATGGGATGCGGAGTTCTGGTCCCGTCCACCGCAGTGGGAACAGTTCGCCGTCGCTTCGCTTCCAATGTTCCACAAATAATCACCGAAGCACCCGTGCCTGGTTATCTGTGTAAGTCTTCCTGTTCGTCGATGCATCTAGGCTTGGAAGTGCCGCACTTCCAGATTGGATTTTAGATTGGATTGCTTCAACAACGCGTTTGTGCGCATAACGCTCTTCACAGAGACGAGCGCGACACGCGAATGCGTTAATCCGTTCCTACCGCTCAACTCTTCGAACACCTCATCTGGCTCACTTCCACCGCACTCAGGCAGACTCGTAGACAAAAAAGAAGCAAAGAAGTAACTAAATTCTGACGTACGTAAATCGATCCGCTAGGAAATTGAATGGCTTCTAATTAAAGCAAAAATTTCTGAATCGTATGTTCACGTTCCGATCTTCGGAAATATCAGATTGGATCGATGTAAGGTTTTATTTCATTATACCACTCCAATTGCTTTCTATTCAAACACAATGTAAAAATGTTGAAGTAAAAAGTGAATAGGTTTTTTCTAAGCTAGCACGTTAACACTCATATCTGCATTAGAATTTACCGTAGGTAAAACCTTAATCAAAAACTAGTAATTTGGTTTACTCCCCATCTGTACTTTTTATTTATTTTATTTAAAAAACTTTATTGCACTTAAAATGTACAATTGGCGGACTTAATGCCTTTAGGCATTCTCTACCAGTCAACCATGAGCTAAGCAGAGAACTTTAGCAGGTGCCATAAAATATGTGGATAATTTATACGTAAATGTAAATATATAAATAGACATACCATAAGTGTAAATACAAAAATAAATATACACAACTACAATTAACCTAAGTAATATATGATACATTTCATACATAATGTTTAAATAGTACATAATACAGACATTTTAAGTATACTTACATACGAACATAACTAAAACAAATTAAATAATTTAAAACGTCAAGTCACATATAAGCAGAAACAATTTAATATGAAAGTTACTTGCTGCAAGAAGAAAGGTAGTGATCAGTCACCATCCTCTTAAATGTGGCAACAGAAGTCGGTTTTCTGATATGAGGGGGTAATTTATTCCATAGCCTTATGGCCTCAGCGGCGAAAGACTGAGACATAAATTTGGTACGGCGAGGAAGAACACATAATGTAGTTCCCTCGGAAGATCGCAGGTTACGATCGTGAGAAGAACCCAAATACTGAAACTTGCATTTCAGGTATTGGGGAGTGCATGGATCATATAGGATTGAAAAAAGCATGCGAAGAATTTTAATACATCTACGCTGTTGGATAGGGAGCCATTTAAGCTTAGAACGATATATGGATACATGATCGTATTTACGAAGGCCAAAAATAAAACGGATGCAATTATTTAATAAACGATCCAATTTGCACAGAAGTAGTTGACTCACATCAGAGTAACACACATCAGCACAATCAATTAGTGGTAAAACAAGCACTCGCACCAACATAGCCTTAGTTTCGGTTGGAAGGAAATTCTTGAAACGGTAAAGGCCACGCAGGGTGATTGTCACTCTCCGGCTTATTTCAGCCACCTGAGAATGCCAACTTAAATTAGCATCAATCATTAACCCAAGATCTTTAACTACTTGCCTAAGAGGAATAATTGTGCTATTGTAAACGATAGGCTCCAGTGAATTAAAATCTAATTTAGCTATACGGCGAGGACTACCGAGAATTATCGCTTGACATTTAACAGGATTGACAGCAATTCCATAATTTCTGCACCAGTCACAGATGGCCTCAAGATCTAGATTTAAAATTTCGATCGCGGAGTTAACCTCTGCTGGATCAATCCGAGCGTACAGCTGTAAATCGTCAGCATACAGATGGTAGGAGCATTTGAAATTTACAGTTATGAGATTTATAAAAATAGAAAATAATAAAGGAGAAAGAATTCCGCCTTGTGGAACGCCAGTAGTAAGATCAGACCAATCAGAGAAAGACTGTTGGTTGACTTTAACTCTTTGCTGGCGACCACGAAGATAAGTTGATAACCAATCCAAAACCGACGAAGAGAAACCCATGTATTTACAGATAGCAAGAAGAATGTCATGATCAACTGTACAGAAAGCATTGGAGAAGTCAATTAATACGAGAACCGTTAATTTTGATTCCTCCATACCCTCTCGTACGTCATCAAGAACTTTAAGGAGAGCGGTGGTTGTACTATGCCCAGGATGAAAACCTGATTGCAAAGGACTAAGAAGATTATTTTTATAAATGTAGCTGGATAACTGTTTGTATGCAGCTGATTCTAAAGTCTTTGAAAGAAAGGGAAGTATAGAAATTGGTCGAAAATGGTTAACAGAACTGGGATTATTTAACTTGGCAAGTGGAAGGACAATGCTTTACGCCAAAAAGATGGAAAAACCCCAGTAGAGAAAGAAAAATTGATGATGTGGGTAATGATTGGGAGAATGTTGTCAAGTACGGGGATAATCATATTTCTACTCACATCATCATAGCCAGTTGCTTTAGATTTAATGGAAAAAATGATTTTACGAACATCTTCATCAGTTATTGGAGAAAAAGCAAAGCAGTTTGCGTCGATTTTGGGAAGTGATGAGATAAGAGAAATAGTTCTATGTTTAATGGAATTATTGACGTTAGTTGCCGAGGAGAAGTGCTTATTAAGATCATTGAGAGATATTGACCCCATATCAGGGCAATTCTTTATTCTACCTAACCCAAGGGAATTAAGAAACTTCCAAGTGCCGGCCGGCGAAGAGCTTATAATATTCTTATGGATATGTCGGCGTTTTGCAGCTCGAACCATCTGATTGCATCTGTTTCTGGTAGCCTTATATACATTCCAATTGGCATCACAGCGATTGTTTTTAAATCTTACAAAAGCCCGATCACGTTTTGCCATTGCTTTACGGATGTTACTGTCCATCCACGGTGCTGGGGGGCGCTTGACTTTAACATTGCGAATCGGCGCTACTGCATCGTATAACTGAAGGATATTATTAGTCAGTGTCTCTACCATATGATTTACATCTGATGTATTAAAAATATCTGACCAATCTATCTCTACTTTTTATCAGAAGTTTTCCTGGTATTTCCTTATTTAGGGGAAAACACTTGTTTAAATATCGACGGATTGTGTTTTTCCTAGTGAAGCAGTGTTAGGTAACGTGGTGAGGCGTTAATATTGTGGCATTGATTACTATCGATAAAATAAAATTGCACGCAGTTGTGATAAGAAGGGTGTTGCTCTTCAGACTATGTAACTTTGTATACAAACGTAAAAGTTAGTAAAATTACAGTCTATATACGTCCCATTGCTGGGCACAGGTCTCCTCACACTGACAGGGTTTTAGGGCAAGGAAATGTCTGACTTTATGACTTAGATTTTTTTTTCTCAGACGTGCAGGTCTCCTCACGATGTTTTCATTTACTGCCGAGTGCGTGGCAAATCACATAAAATTGTAATTAACAATTTCATTGCCACAGGCGGGGATCGAACCCGGGTTGTTCACGTACTGTGAAATTTACAGCGAGCACTAAGACTAAGCTACCACGGCTCTACCTACTACTATTATACAAACATACAATCTGAATATATATCATCTAGCTTAAAGAGTATTGTGGCATAGTATATTTCTGGCATTTTTACAGTCGCCTGTAATGACCCTATTTACTTTTAATTTTTCTTTGTAGTTAAAAACGTAAATGAAAGTTACCTGCCTGCTATAATCTGGCACTACCAAATATAAAGTACCTAAAAATGAACGAAGATTCGGTGCTGAAAAATTTACGTATTTATAATATTTGACGTTATATTTTTACGCAGCAGTAATTATTAATAATTTTTTCTCTTCAATATAATTTAAAAAATCTAAATATGACAGTAAGTCAAATTAAGTTCGTAACTACAAATTTTTACTATACTCCCGACCTTTATGCTGTATGCTTTCCAGTGACCCCTCGTAGCCACTAGCTTTAACTCCTGTACATTTTTTAAATCTTACGCCTTTGAAGTACCTTCCCGCTATAGATATAGGCGATGATAAACTCCATCTTCTTTCAAGTCATAACTTATTGGACAAACTTGTACAGTCATTTTAAAGCGTAGGACGACGGAATATCTGCATACGTTGCAGTCGCGGCAGAAATGGTACACAGCAGCTAACCCAATAACGGTCAGGACTATAGTTATTATTACTAAAGAGAACGCGCGTCCTCTTCATCGGCCCTTAGGGAGGTCCTTTTTGAGAGGCCAATGGACCTGCCAAGCGTTACTTGAATCTGAATGAAGGTCCCATATCCAGCATTGGATTTTCACGGGTTTACTCCAAACTAGAAAACAGGGTTCAATCCCCATTGAATCCACTAAAATTTGTGAATTGAATTAAGTGCTGATTTACCAAGTAATCAGAAGTGAAGGAAAACATCGTGATGAAACCTGTAAGTGTTAAGCGTTGTAAACATATCGTGCAAATTTAAAATCCATTAACACGCGTTGACACACGTTTGAATATTTCTAACCTAAAAGCCATTAAATCAGAGGAGCCCTGCGCTTCGGACGTATATACATACAATGTTACTTTTTCTTATTTTATGCAATGGAACGTCCTACTTCTTAGCTGTTTTTTTTTTTCAAACAAAAATCGATGCTTTTCTAAATGCCTACCTACTTATGCGGCATTTAGCGAGACACGTGTACCGTGCGCCTTATGCTTTTGGGCTAAATTACAACAAAATAGGTCACCTTACCTCTATACCTCGTATACTCTCTCTGGTTACCTAACACTAGAGGCGGAGGACTCAAATAGAGAGGTTGTGATGATTAGTATCATTTTGACCTTTAGATGTTTAGATTCTAAAACCATTGATGAGATAAATGAGAACCTTTTCTCAACAATGGCCCTTAAATTTTAAAGGCCCTAGTGTTTAAAATAAATGAAATCATTTAAAATAGCGTCAGCTCTAGTTTAGCTCATTCAATGTCGTATTGCCTCTTTTGATTGTATTAAATTATACGTTTTAATATTCAAAAATATTGATTTTGGAAATTTGAGTCTAGTTTCAGTGACGTTTGTGCTGTTAGCATTTCGGTTGTTACAGGTTCATAGGTGTCAGGGCTCGCGGCCTGATAGGCTGCAAGCTTGAAATAAAAGGATTTTTGATGATTGAATAAATCATTTAAATTATTCCGCATCGTTACTTGCGTAACGATGTTCACCTAAGTCAGTTAGAATGCACGTAAACGAGTTATCTAAAGGCCGTCCGAACATGGGGTGGCGGGCCCCTGCTTTGATGCTAATTCTTATCGTTCGATGCGAAAGTTTGAACTGCTAGTAATATGCACTAAACATTTAAAGCCCTAATACTATTAAACTACAAAACTAAGCAGTTTCTAGTAAAGTAAAAAAGTAAAGTTACAGCCTATATACATCCCACTACTGGGCACAGGCCTCCCCTCATTTCTGAGAGGGTTTTAGGGCAGGAAAGTGTCCGCCGCGCTGCCCCAATGCGTGTTGGCGAACTTCACATGTCTTCGAAGTGTTTTTTTTTCTTATTCCTCAGAAATGCAGGTTTCCTCACGATGTTTTCCTTCATCGCCAAGCACGTGGTAAATTAGCACTTAAAATTGCAATTAACAATTTCATTGGTGCCGGCGGGGATCGAACCCGGGTTGTTCACGTACTGTGAAATTTACAGCGAGCACTAAGACTAAGCTACCACGGCTCTACCTACTACTATTATACAAACATACAATCTGAATATATATCATCTAGCTTAAAGAGTATTGTGGCATAGTATATTTCTGGCATTTTTACAGTCGCCTGTAATGACCCTATTTACTTTTAATTTTTCTTTGTAGTTAAAAACGTAAATGAAAGTTACCTGCCTGCTATAATCTGGCCCTACCAAATATAAAGTACCTAAAAATGAACGAAGATTCGGTGCTGAAAAATTTACGTATTTATAATATTTGACGTTATATTTTTACGCAGCAGTAATTATTAATAATTTTTTCTCTTCAATATAATTTAAAAAATCTAAATATGACAGTAAGTCAAATTAAGTTCGTAACTACAAATTTTTACTATACTCCCGACCTTTATGCTGTATGCTTTCCAGTGACCCCTCGTAGCCACTAGCTTTAACTCCTGTACATTTTTTAAATCTTACGCCTTTGAAGTACCTTCCCGCTATAGATATAGGCGATGATAAACTCCATCTTCTTTCAAGTCATAACTTATTGGACAAACTTGTACAGTCATTTTAAAGCGTAGGACGACGGAATATCTGCATACGTTGCAGTCGCGGCAGAAATGGTACACAGCAGCTAACCCAATAACGGTCAGGACTATAGTTATTATTACTAAAGAGAACGCGCGTCCTCTTCATCGGCCCTTAGGGAGGTCCTTTTTGAGAGGCCAATGGACCTGCCAAGCGTTACTTGAATCTGAATGAAGGTCCCATATCCAGCATTGGATTTTCACGGGTTTACTCCAAACTAGAAAACAGGGTTCAATCCCCATTGAATCCACTAAAATTTGTGAATTGAATTAAGTGCTGATTTACCAAGTAATCAGAAGTGAAGGAAAACATCGTGATGAAACCTGTAAGTGTTAAGCGTTGTAAACATATCGTGCAAATTTAAAATCCATTAACACGCGTTGACACACGTTTGAATATTTCTAACCTAAAAGCCATTAAATCAGAGGAGCCCTGCGCTTCGGACGTATATACATACAATGTTACTTTTTCTTATTTTATGCAATGGAACGTCCTACTTCTTAGCTGTTTTTTTTTTTTCAAACAAAAATCGATGCTTTTCTAAATGCCTACCTACTTATGCGGCATTCAGCGAGACACGTGTACCGTGCGCCTTATGCTTTTGGGCTAAATTACAACAAAATAGGTCACCTTACCTCTATACCTCGTATACTCTCTCTGGTTACCTAACACTAGAGGCGGAGGACTCAAATAGAGAGGTTGTGATGATTAGTATCATTTTGACCTTTAGATGTTTAGATTCTGAAACCATTGATGAGATAAATGAGAACCTTTTCTCAACAATGGCCCTTAAATTTTAAAGGCACTAGTGTTTAAAATAAATGAAATCATTTAAAATAGCGTCAGCTCTAGTTTAGCTCATTCAATGTCATATTGCCTCTTTTGATTGTATTAAATTATACGTTTTAATATTCAAAAATATTGATTTTGGAAATTTGAGTCTAGTTTCAGTGACGTTTGTGCTGTTAGCATTTCGGTTGTTACAGGTTCATAGGTGTCAGGGCTCGCGGCCTGATAGGCTGCAAGCTTGAAATAAAAGGATTTTTGATGATTGAATAAATCATTTAAATTATTCCGCATCGTTACTTGCGTAACGATGTTCACCTAAGTCAGTTAGAATGCACGTAAACGAGTTATCTAAAGGCCGTCCGAACATGGGGTGGCGGGCCCCTGCTTTGATGCTAATTCTTATCGTTCGATGCGAAAGTTTGAACTGCTAGTAATATGCACTAAACATTTAAAGCCCTAATACTATTAAACTACAAAACTAAGCAGTTTCTAGTAAAGTAAAAAAGTAAAGTTACAGCCTATATACATCCCACTACTGGGCACAGGCCTCCCCTCATTTCTGAGAGGGTTTTAGGGCAGGAAAGTGTCCGCCGCGCTGCCCCAATGCGTGTTGGCGAACTTCACATGTCTTCGAAGTGTTTTTTTTCTTATTCCTCAGAAATGCAGGTTTCCTCACGATGTTTTCCTTCATCGCCAAGCACGTGGTAAATTAGCACTTAAAATTGCAATTAACAATTTCATTGGTGCCGGCGGGGATCGAACCCGGGTTATACGCGTTCTGTTATATTTACAGCGAGCGTTAACCATCTGAGCTACCACGGCTCTTGCAGCAGCTTCTAGGAGGACTAGCAATGAATTTATAAGATAATGATTTAAAAAAATTTTGTCAATAAAGCAGAAAAAATATTCTTTAGTCCTAGTAAAAAGCACAGTGGTGGACCAGTGAGCATCCAGATGGTGAGGATGGTATCGTGAATTTTGATGCGTTGTGCGTTCGTGAAACTTGGCGGCTAGAACTAATCTAACCAATTCCTCAGACCACACCCCGTGGTTGACACGATAAAAAACGCGAAGGGATGCAACATCCTCAAGCAGCGCCAGTGAATCGAGTCGATCAATAAGAACTCGGTCGTCGACAATTCGAATTGCTCTGGATGTGGTCAAGTGCAATGACCTGGCACTGGGGTGCCCTGACCCAGAGATTAGAACAGTATACCATGTCAGGCCAAACTTGCGCTTTGTATAGTTGCAAGTGATGTGCCGGCATGAAATACTGTCTCGCTCTGCTGAGCACGCCAAGCTTTTTAGACGCCAATTTGGTCTTCCCTTCCAAGTGACCACGAAATCGCACACTATTCGATATGTAGACAACAAGGATTCCGATGCTAGCAGGGGCAGCAAGGGGAGTACCTTCAAACTGAGGAGATACGAAAAGGGGCTCTTTTTTAGTGGTAAACACGTATCTTCAGGGGATTGAATTGAACTGGATTTAGTTGCCCCAATCCGAGACTTTGTTTTGAAATTTCTTTCAATTTGAACAAATAGTTTAAGGATTATAACTAATCAAAGTTTCTTAATTTTGTCACTCACTTACTGATCGATCATCAAAACTCTAAGGCACTTCTAGCAGACATAGACGCTTCAAATTTAAATGCAAATAGGGTTTAGTGTATTTATCAAGGAAAAACTAAAATATTTTTTTAATTTAGGTCCAGTTTTCTAGATACACCAACTGCATAAATAACTTTGTAATATCGTATAAGTATATACAGAGTTACATTTGCAGTGAATGAGTCTGTGTCATCATCATTCATCATTACAGCCCTTCACAAGTCCACTGCTGAACATAGGCCTCCCCCAAGTAATGCCACAAAGCACGGTCCTGAGCCACCTGCATCCATCGACTTCCTGCATATCTTATCAGGTCGTCACTCCATCTAGTGGGGGGTCGCCCTACACTACGCCTACCGGTACGAGGCTGCCACTCGAGAACCTTTCTTCCCCATCGGTTATCGGTTCTTCGAGCTATATGGCCGGCCCATTGCCACTTCAGCTTACTAATCCGTTGGGCTATGTCGGTCACTCTGGTTTTACTGCGGATATCCTCATTTCTGAGTCTATCACGCAGAGAAACTCCGAGCATAGCCCTCTCCATAGCTCGCTGAGCGACCTTGAGCGTCCTCATACGGCCAGCAGTGAAGGACTACGTCTCAGATCCGTAAGTCATCACAGGCAACACGCACTGGTTGTACAATCTAGTTTTTAGAGATTGAGGTATGACGAGAAGATACGTCGTAATTTCCCGAACGCTGCCCAGCCGAGTTGAATCCGTCGCTTGACCTCTCGGTCGAAGGTCGGACTATTTGTCCCAGGTAAACGTACTCGTCAACAACTTCGAGCATAGTGCTCCCAACAACTACCGGCATGGGTGTGACATGGACATTAAACATGATCTTTGTTTTGTCCATGTTCATCTTAAGACCTATCCGTTGGGAGGCACTATTGAGGTTATTGAGCATAATGCTTAAGTCCTCCAGCGTTTCTGCCATAAGGACTATATCGTCGGCAAATCGAAGGTCAGTGATGTACTCGCCATTGATGTTAATACCGTATCCTTTTCAGTCCAGTAGCTTGAAAACGTCTTCCAAAGCAGCGGTGAAGAGTTTCGGGGATACAACGTCACCCTGTCTTACACCTCTCTGCATTTGGATAGGTTTCGAGCTCTGGTTCTGTACTCGGATAGCCATCGTAGCCCTACTATACAAACACTTCAGCACTTCGATATACTGACAGTCAACTTGGCACCGCTGAAAGGACTGCAGCACCGCCCAAATTTCGACGGAATCAAAGGCTTTCTCATAGTCCACATACGCCAGGCAAACTGGCAAATTGTACTCTTCAGTCTTCTGTACAATCTGCCGCAGGGTATGTATGTGGTCTATGGTACTGAAGCCTTTTCGGAAACCGGCTAGTTCGGGAGGCTGGAAGTCGTCGAGTCTGCGTGCGAGACGATTCGTAATGACTCTCGAAAACAGCACGTAGACGCGGCTCAGAAGGGAAATCGGTCTGTAGTTCTTCAAAAGAGCGTTGTCGCCTTTCTTAAACAACAAGACCACCGCACTTCTGCTCCACGCCTCTGGAGTAGTGCCACCATGGAGGACGGAATTGAAGAGCTTCTGAAGGACTTCAAGTACCGGTGTTCCACCCGCTTTCAGAAGCTCCGCTGTTATTCCATCCTCGCCTGGGGCCCTGCCGTTTTTAAGGTGCTGGAGAGCCATTCTAATCCCGCTTAGACTGACGTCCGGGATATCATCGGAATGAGTCAGTGTACTTGTAATGTAATGTAGGTGTATATAGAGGTACGTTGTTGGTATTCAAGAAGTAGAAGGTACCGGAAAGGAAAAAAGTAGGATTATCTTATCTACAAAAAGAAATGAGATGCCACCAAAAACATAACTTGTGAAAAAACCAAGTCTTGCAACTCAGTTCTTCTACCGTAAAAAGTTGTGAGATCCATGTAGTACCAAGTCGGGTAATTTATTCAGTCCCTACTTAAGGGTCGTTTTTTTCTAAGTTATTATGTAATTTGCTAACCTAACAACATTTTATAGTGACCATATCAATGTTACATCAATGTTACATTACATGATCTTGAAGCGCGCTTCCTTTTAAACAAACTTCAAGCCGCCGAAGAAGATTAGTCAGCTTTTACCATCAGTCAAGTATAATGTCCCTTGCAACATGCAGGAGTGTACAAGCTTGATTGTGAATGTGGTCTCTCCTACATCGAACAAACTAAAAAATGAATTAAAAACCGCATTAAAGAACATATAGCTGATGTAAAGAATCGACGCTCTGGGAAGTCTGCAGTCTGTGAACATGACCCGTCACTACATCAGATTTGATAGACCACAAACCTCGCTAAAGAACATCTATTCCTACCAAGGACGATTCGCGAGGCTATTGAAAACAAAAAACATCCCAATTTCAATAGAGATGATGGCTGAGTGCTACCCTCTTCTTGGGATCATACAATTTATAAAATTAAATCCCAAGCCAAGCATACAATAGCAAGACTTCAAGAAGCTATAAGTTCATCTTGCATAGATCAAAACAAAAATTAATAATTTTAATCTATGGTAACCGTGGTTAACTATGACTACTGAACGTTGAACATCTCAGTCCTTCCCGTGACCATGGGTGCTGTAAAGCTCTCGAAACGTCGGGTATTAAAAAGTTAAATATACGCGATAAATTCCGTAAAAAGGAGTATTATTTCAACTTCTACTTTTGTTGTGTTGTTAGTAGTAGCTTTTTATTTTAAGTAGGTTTCTATTTCAGAATGATTAATAAGGCAAGCAATTATATTTTAAAATATTTTAAATTAATTTATAGTTAATAAGTTGCTGGCCTCTACGCTCTGACAGCGCGCGACATGTTACACTCCCGTTCACTCGGGACCTTTTTGGCGGGAAAATTTCTAGGTTAGGAAATTTTTTGCAATATTGCAAATTTTGCTATATTTTCACTTTGAGACAATATTTATGGATAAAACTTACAGGAAGTCTTGTTGAATGTATAAACTATCGAATAAAATTATTTTTGGTTGCTAGAAATTGTAATAAAGTATATAAATTACACTGTATAGCATAATAGTAGTATAAACTTCAATTTTAGTGACAAAATTACTACTAATTTGAATTCTACACCTTTGTTTTTGGAGAAATTTATATGAAATTGTTTGGAAATATGTATATTTTATGTTTTATGTGTTTCCATTCGTTACTCATACCAAAATATTAAAATATTAAAAAATTAAAAAAAAAATAAAATAATATTTTATCTGTGACATTTCGAACAATATTTCTAAAATATGTTCGTGTGAATTTGAAATAAATACAACGTCATGTTATTTCAAAATATGTAGGAAAACTATTTTTACTTACATTTTACACTAAAAATAAATGAGAATTTGAAAAATAACACATTTATAACCCGCCCGCCAAAACAGGCCTTTCGGAATTTGAAGTACTTTTGGCAATTTACTTTTCACTTTTTATACCACAAATTATATATCTACGTGTTGACTATATTACAAGAAATGTAAAAAGTATAATACTTTCGTTTTTAGTCCAGACACAAATATAAAATTCTATAAAAAAGACAGAGCAACTTCATCAAAGTGACACGTGGAACGCCGGAAGTTCAGAGTGATTTCTTTTTTTTTTTTTTCTAAAAAACATTGCCAGGTTATGGTTTAAAATAAAAGAGCATATCTTTGTCTTTGATACTAATATCTATTGCATAGTGTCTTTGGTTTTGTTTAAAACGAAAAAATAGTTTTTTCATAGGTAGACATGTTTACATAATTCTGATCTAATTCGATCACTACTTGGCGGGCGTAAGGTTGGTATTGCGCGATCGAAAGTGAGCATGGCTTGGCGTACAGGTAGTAGAAATAAACTATAAAGTGAAAAAACGAGGTAACATTTGAATAAATGAAAGACACAAATGTGCTAAAATCTAATGTATATATATATATATATATATATATATATAGAGTCCGCAATCAGTTAGGATTTGCAGAGACGTTTCTTCCGTTATGGAACAGAACCGACACATCTATGAGTTGCTTAGTCCCAGGTTGGACATGTTCTTTTTAAGACAACAGTGTCTAATTAGGGCTCTCGGCAGGGCTTCTGAAGCGAATTTACGATCAAAAGCCCGGATTAAAGTTTTAGAATGTTTTAAGCCTGGTGTGTTAGATCACATCTTAAGTGATTTATTGTGATTGGGTCAATCTGGCTAGGTTTCTTGCGATTGCACAAAATATCTCAGATCCAAATTGTGTACACTTTGAGCCCTCCCGTGGTTAAGTTAGTCAGCAAATTAATTGCCTAAAATATCTGCGTGACCCGGAACCAGTCTTAAGACGACTTTGCTGTTACATTTCAGGGCGTTTAAATGATTCATGCAGTCTCCAACTAGCTTCGAGTTAACTGAGTTTGACCTCAGTGCTAGCGGTGCTGCTTGAATTTCAAAGTTTATATAAACTATATGGTTGATGTAGTGTTTTTGCAGATTGATAAAATTTATGGCTGGATGATAAAGGTGAATCTATCCAAATTCATACTAAGTTTGAATTTGGGACGTTCCCCATAAATTCCAAAGCTTACGTCAAGGCCCATTATTGACCCATCGCTTACCATGTGAGGCTACTGACAAACCGATCACCGGGTCATTCAGCCAGTCTTCTCTGGAGAGTAGTTATATTATATACTTTTTATTAAAAGTGTATATAGTGAACGCATGATATCTGAAATCGTGCATAAGACTGGTGTTTCCTTAATTGAGTAGAGCAAGGATCCCAATATGAAGGATTGCAATCTCAAACCCATGGTCAAATACTTGGTAAAAATAATAAAGGTTTACGAAAACCTATTTCTTTAAAAGCATATTTTAACGGAGGTTCACTTGGTTCTAACAATAATAAAAATAGTATAAAAACTCTTATAAACCAAATCAGACTTGCTCATAACGCAGTTATTCGTGCAAACCGTTTTCGAGGAAGACGAAGATAAATATCAAAATGATTTTGTAGGAAATATGAGGTAAGAAATTAAAGTTTCAATATTTTTCAAATAAATATATGCGTTTCTTGATACTGGGAATAATATAACATGCATTTCAGAAAGTTTACTTTTACAAATTAAATGTAATAATCGTATAATATCAGTAATGTCAGTTAAGGGTTTATCAGTAATACCAGTTAAGGGTTTGCCAGGTAAGTTAAGGGCTTTCATAACCCAAAAGAAATGTATTAAGGCTATTTGCAGAGTAAATTTTCTTGAAAGGTGTAAGCCCCTTTTCAAGAAACTTGAAACCCTACCGCTGCCGTGCCTGTATATAAAACAAATGCGTATTTTTTTACGACAACATTCTCATTATTTTGTCACTAGAGAGCAAAACAAAAATAAACCTACCAGACATCGAGAAAGGATCATGCAACCTAGAATAAGACTTCAACTATACAGACGAAACTGTTATTGTATGGCTATTAATTTGTAATAAGCTTCATCCAAGTTTTAAAGCTCTGCCAATACAATTGTATAAAAGAAAATTACATATCTGGCTTTTCACTAGGTGCTTTTATTCAGTTCAGGAATACTTAGATGACCAAGAGGTTTTTTAATTTTGATTGTGTTTGTAGCTTTTCTGTGTTTACTTTATTTTATGACATAAATAATTTGACATAAAATATTATACAATTTATAAATTATGACATTTAATGTTCTGTCTGTGACTCATGTTTACCATTAGTTGTCTGTTTAGTCTATTTACTTATTTTTAGCTCTAAGTAGGCTAAAATGTAACTACTTTTAAATTTGCATAATTATAAGTCAAACATGAGGACGTACTCGTACCACTATATTAACATCTTTGCATTACCATGTAAAAAGCAAATAAAAAAATTCTGATTTCTGATTAAAGCAATGCAAATAAAAGGTGATGTAGGGCAGCGCAGCACAAAAATACAACAGATTATCATATTGTCTAAAAAGATTGATGAGGTAGTCTTTGAAACACAATTTTTAATTGTAAATAATTTAATTAGATATTAGGTAAATAAATATTTTCATTCTAATTCTTATCTTTAAAGTGAAAAAAGCTTTGCTTACTTGGAAATAAAATATGAGGATTTTTAAGTAAGGTTAAATGAAACCAAAAACGTTGTGATTTTATTACACTCTTACAATTAATCGTTCCGTGATATTCATTAATCAATGTGTAGGTAATCAATCTTTACTTTCAATATTTTTTATGTTAATTCTAAATCGAAGTAGGACGACTATATATAATGTTGAGTAAATTTATTCAAATTAAACAACTTCATTTTAGGTTTTTTAGATTATTATGTAAGAAATATCTTACTTTTAATGGCTTTTGTATAATTTACCACGAATATAAAAAAAATCTTACTTTAGGTCCATACAGTACATTACAAATTTTGTTGGAACAGTCTTTAGTGATATATTATGTAGAAAAAAATCTAAAGGAAGGTTTGGGTTTCCGATATATTATCAACAACTCGATAGTTACTCAACAAGAAAAAAATTTAAGAAAACCCATCAATTGCCCCTTTTTTAATAATCGGTTGTACAACTATTTACCGACAGCTCAATCTTGTGCATTGGGAGGCGCATACACTCGACTAAACAATCCGCGACTATTTAACTAAATAACTGTACACTATTACATGAAACGACATAAATTATTTTCTTATTATTTCATTAAGCAAGACATAAAGTAAAGCAAACTCGAGTACTTTCTCATTTTTCATAGAAGCTGTAATTATTAAGATGTAATTGATCACTATAAAACAACCACCCGATGGAAATAAACCTCAACTTCTAATTGTTTTTGTTAGAGACCGATCACTAAATATTATTTGCTCCTTATTTAAGCCTTATTTGTCTTCATTTGTATAAATTTTAATAACTGCTTTTACATGAGACCTATTACATGAAAAACGTCAACTAAACACTCGATATTATTGTGTCAAAGTAAATAGTAAAAAGCAGTAAAGAAAGAACATATGTCACAGGAATAATTAGATCAAATGCCTCAATTAATGACATAGAGCAATTTAAGGGGATTGAGATATAGCAATTTGCTTGAAATGATTTCAATGAGTAGGAGGAACTCTTTATGATGAACTCTTTTTTTTTCAGGACAAAAGTGGGCCTGGTCTAGTCCCAACTCCTTGACGAAAAATTAGATATAATGGCGATCAGAAGCCAACAGCTTACCGATGTCTTAGTTATCCTGTTAGAAAAAACAGGTGGAGAACACCAAATCGTGAGAGCCATGAAAGATTTAATTGAACTTGAGAGGTTCTAAGGACAGCTGCACACACCATTGTTGGATATATATGTGTGTGTAACGTACGTTTTCAAGCTACCTACAGGACTATAAATGATACGATATCAAACCCTCTTTGATTTGCCGATGATATATTGTTCGCGTGGAATTAGTCCTTTTGTTATGATAATTGATGATGATTTATTTGTACTTTTTTTTGGTGTCATGATCTAGAATGACATTAATCTTAATGGTAACATTTAGTTAGTCATTTAATCAGACACCAACGAACGAACAAATAGACGAGCCCACATACGAACTAGTACAGATCCACAATTGAACCACGAAAAGAATTGTACAAACTTTGTGTGATCGGGCCCAAAATCAGTTCGGTTTTCTATAAGAAGTTCTCAGTAGCAGCCCGGATTCAAAATTTTAGCAGTGTTTCATGTCTGGGCCTCAGAAATCATGTATAGCCGTTGATTTTGCTCCCGACCTCTCTATTTTTCTGTTGGATTACCGACAAATCAGACTGTGAAAGTGTTGGAATAGAAAGTGCAATCCTGTCCGCGTCATTGAAGTATAATTTAGTAATTCCTTAGGTACTTACAAACGTATTATAGAACACTATAACTCTTTGACGAAAGGTACGTACTGAATATCTCAATATCCTACGTACATATAATAATAGTCTAAACATAGTAATAGTCTTCAATGAGCAGACCGCCATGCTGCCCTGATACGGAAGAAGGCGGTTAAGCCACAAAAGTATGTTTCAAGGAAAATTGAAAAAATGCGCGAAATTGGTTTTCTTGATAGATATCACCGAAAAAAATATTTCAACTATTGGAATACATGTAAAAAAAATTACGAATCATTCATAAATATTTTTGAATTAAATTATTGGCATACTGTTCTGTAAACTCTAAAAATGTAGTTAACGTAAGTATTGACACATTATATTTGAATATTAATTACAATATAAAAGGCCACTAAGTATACCTTAACTGCTTTTTAGTATAACATTGACAATAATCAAACGCAAGAATGCGGCTAACCTACTTTAACTTTCTTTTTATTTTTGACACTTAGTTTAAATTATACTCTTGGACTACACTTTATTGCTGTTAAGTGATATGACTGCCTTATAGTATAGTTTATCAGCAAATAATTAAATAAAATAGAAGTACAACTAAACTAAAAGGTAGTTAAATGTACATTAATCTCACGGAACCGCTTTTTTGGTTAGCATTAGTATAGGTATATTTTTGTTATGTAAGTTTGAAAAGTTGCTAAGTGTAAAATAAAATGTGATTTGCTGATGATGCGACATCTCTACTGACGGTACATAGTCCATTCTTTTACAGAATCATCGGACTCAAAATCTTCACCGCTTTATTTTTAATAATATTGCTCTTCTACTGGTTTTGAAAGACGTTCTTTAGATGGCAAGGAGTAAGTAATTTTACAGACTTTGACTTATAGATAGACATAGACTTCTTTGAATTTGGAGCTATTCGGCGGTATGTTTACTGAATTCAAAGCTTCACCGGAGTTAAAATCTTTATCGGCTAATTCAATGTAACGATACTCTTTGGCATGTTTGGAATTATTCTGGGACATGTTCATCGATGGCACACAGTTTTTATCTATAGTGATCAATTCTTAAAAAAATAAAATAAATTTATTTCAGACTTTTGGGTCCATAAAAGTGTTAGTACATAATATGAATTTACAAATTATGTTAGTAAAACGAAATAAAAACAACACTAAAACATTAATTTACATATTTTCCGGGCTAGTTTGTGGTACTTGGTATACAAGCATATGTGTATATCCGGTGTCTCCACGGTTCTTCCCAGGACAGAGGTTTTTTTTCGAACCAGTGGTAACGTAAAATATTGACTTTCAATAAGAATTACTTGTAATCTATATTGAATAAAAATTATTCTATTCTACCACTAATAACCTTCAGAATAGTATTGGAGCTCCCTCGCACTTCGCACATAAGAGATATGATACGTTGGCGTAGTACTACATCCCTGATGCACTGCAAAATCACGGCAGTCCCGACATCACTCGAAAGGCTATATTGAACTATACAATTAGATGTAATATAATCATTACAATTATATACATCGCTTATAGATGTTACCATTACTTCATAAAAGAAAATATTCCAAGCGTTTTATTCGTTTGCCGTTATGTGAATTCATTGTGTATCTTTATTTAGGTGTTGTGAGATATCAAGTTTGAACATCCCGCTTAACTTTTGGAGTTGAAAAAATTTTGTAAATTGATTCAAAATCACTTATGAGATCCATGGAATATGATCAAGACCAAAGTGAATCAATTATTAAAGAACGGAGAACAAGTCGTGTCCAATGTGCCAACTGATTAAGTTTAAATGGTTTACAGTCTTCTGCTGTCTCTTCTCTCGCCACGCTCACTAACTTCTTGCATTTGTTAAATCAAAGCATTATTCAAGGTGTAAATTAAAAAATAAACAAATACTCAAGTAATGTAGGAAGGGAGAGGTAAGCTCCCTTACATTTGGAAACGATTTAATATTAAATTAGGAAAAATTTAGTTTTATGAATTTGGTGTAATGGTAATCCAAATCCACTTATGCACAATGAAAACTATTGTCAGACCTTTTTGCTTGGCACCCGAGCAGCAGTAGTAGCAGCGCATGTTACCTCACAATTGAATTGAACACTCCCTGGCCGTAGCGTATTTTAAAATTATTATGTTATGAATATCACGCTCTTTTTTACATACTACAGACGATTTTGAATAAAATGTGCTATTATTGACTACTTTCTAAGTACTAACTAAATCAGGGTTTTAATATATAAAAATAGTAAATTTTTATTTTTATATTACTTTTAATTTCTTTAGGTCAAGTACTAAGCTCTATGTAGTATGTGTGGCAATTTCGATGGAGATGCCAGTTTAAAAAAATATTCGTATACATTCATGAACTTAAATTTAAAATGAGTGGAAAATATAATTGTAAAATTAAATATGTAACGATTTATCATATTTACGCGATTTACACATTACATATTTAAATAAAACTAATTTTTATGGATTTTATCGTGTATATTTACTTTTTTATATTCCCGAGGTTTCGAGCACTTTACAGTACCCATGGTCACGGAAAACTAAGGTTTTCGACGACAATCCTATATTTATAAAATTAAAACCCAACCCAAGCATACAAATGCAAGACTTCAAGATACTATAAGTTCATACTGTGTAGACCGGAACAAAAATTAATAATTTTAATCTGTAAATAACCCCGGGTAACTATTACATCGGAACGCCGAAGACCTCAGTTCCTCTCGTGACCACGGTTGCTGTAAGTGATCGAAACGTCTGGAATATAAAAAAGTTAATATACGCCATAAAATCCGTAAAAACTAGTTTTATTTTAAAAATAAATATAACTATTTCATTTACTTTAAATTCTATTAAATTTCTTCCTCGAAACTTAATGGGAAACTTGAGTCTTAAAGTCCTTTTCATCAGAAAAGGCACATTTTTTCGGAGATCTGTTAGACAGTTTTCTAAATCAAAACCCAAACCAAAGAATATACCTCTGAGGCACTCGGACAAGAGCTCTGATCATACTTTTTTTAACTCTTAACATTTGCTGATCTAAATTTTTCACGCACACATCGATTGCTAAACTTATACTTGGACGCTTTTTAGAGTAGCACATTCACTTTGTCGCTGTTTAAATATTGTTCCAAATATAATTCACAGGTTCATCATACACTAAAAAGCAGTGAAAACTTTTTTGGGAAGTACGTGATGTTAATAATTTTTTTAAATTCTGCGCTTGAAAACAGTTAAATGTTTTTAGCCATGTTTTAGCTTCTACTACAAGTGGTTACCTTTTTAGCATATTATTAGGTATAGCTTAGCATGACTTCAACTAAGGAATAAAGCAGTTATTTACGCTTAACTGCCTCTTAGCTTATAAAATGTGTTTAACTGCATTTTTTCTTAGTTTTATAACATCAATATTAAATTTCAACTAAGAAAATAAATCGTTAAAATCTTTAAACGGCTATATAGCATTGTAACTGATTTCTAGCGTATGACAGCATAGAAAATTTTGCACTTAACCGCCAAAATGCTTAATGTATCTCAGGAACTATCAATCGTAAAAATATAATTCCAATATTGGTCGATAGAGAATTTTTTGCTTAGTCTAGTGGTGCTAAAACTCAAAATCGACAAATTGCACTTAGCCGCCTTTTTCCGTATCAGGGCAGCATGGCCAAAATTCAGCGTAGAGGAGTTTATCTATACATAATGACTATCTATATATAATTAATGAACTAGTTTTTTTATCGTCCTTTATTGTGTCCTTTTTCCTAGCAGCTCATGTTATTTTTCCTGTATAAAGGTACCGGCTAAATAGATTAAATGGAGTAATAGCAAGTGCATTGTCCAAAATCCGGCAACGTGCTACGTTCACCATTTTGTTTTAGTTATAACTAACTGCGCATATACAGTCCACCGGTGGTTCAATTAAGAACACCTATCATTAATCTCGTATACAAATCGTGGTGTTAACAATCCCGGAATCGAACCCGGGACGCTATGCCAACCATTTTCTGGTTCCTTCTCTTCGGATACGAAGGGCAACCTAGTCACCCTAATAATTTAGTGACCATCTGTTTTCCGGATTCAAATCCAGAAACCATTAGCGTCACGATTTTGTGGTCATTCGCCCCGGATTTAAAATTAGCAAATCTACCGCTCGTTACAGTACGTTTACGGAATAGATATGTTTCAAATATTGAAATTTTTTGTCCACCGAATGTCACACGTTTACTACGTGAAGGACAAATAATCATTCAGTAGAGAAGGGAGCCCTAAAATCCTAACGTAGATAGTCCCCGCCTCTTGCTCGGGGTATTCCTTTCCAGGTACTTCTTTATGGCGTTATTTTTCTGGTATATTTCAATCACAACGACAAATTGAACTTTTCATTTTTCTCTGACTACAACGTGTACACTTCTGGGGGCTCAGAGGGGAACTCATAAATAGTTTCAAATTACGATTTGTTTATAATAAAGTATATTTAATGTGCACCAAATTTAAAAAAACCTATATATTAGTGGTAGATTTACGTAACCAGCGTGTCAAGTGGACGATTAAATGAAATATTATATCAACGAAGCATCCAAACTTAATTTGGCGCTTAATATGAACTTACTAATAAATAATTAGCTTACTTAAATCTATCTTAAAAGGAAAGGAATTGTCCGTTAAATATTACACAAATACGTCCTTTAACTTTAAATTAGGGAAGACATTAATATGAATTTAAACAACCCAACAAAGGTCTATATTTCATGCTACATAACATATTATGAACGTTTAATATTCGAAATTGCACCAGTTATCTGCTTACTGTTATATATACAACATGAGATACAATTAGTTTAGAGCGTTGGTAACTCTAGCGTGGAGGGTAAGCGCAATTACGAAGTCGAGTTCAACATCGCCAATTGTTCGTTACAAAATAAAAATGAACAAAACTGGATAAAAACGATGGTCTACAGTAAGCAATAGCATATGTTTTTAGATATAGGTGTATCAAAAAGATACAATATAGCTGAAATATGATTTTTCACCTCAAAATACACACCATATTAAAATGTTATATTTTTACAAGTTGTACCTTCATTAGAAAGTCTATTACGTTCTGTGAGTATACTCATAAAACGTGAATTTAAACTGGAAAGACTTAGCTATGTCGGTGCCGGTATTTCTAGTAAAAGTTAATTGAAATTAAAAGCTATTAACTAAGTTTATGAATGGCCTTTAGCTAAATTATTATCATTTATCATATCCGCAGCTACATTATAACCGTAAATAATTATTTATCCTACTTCATTTCGGCCGATTTTATTTAATGGTCGATTTCAACTAAGTTAGCACGCGCTTTCCAAAACTGACTGAGCTTTCAATTGTAAGTTTCAACTAAATATCAAGTATTATCCAAGTTTATCCACTAACATAGGGGAACTCATCACTATCATCATCATTATCATCGTTACTGCTCTTCACAAATCCGTGGCTGGACATAGGCTTCCCCAAGAAATAATACAAACCACAGTGCTGAGCATATTCCATCCATCGACTTCACGCATGTTTTACCATTTTATCACTATATCTAGCCGCCCAAGATTTCGCTTACCAGTACGAGGCTGTTACTCGAGAACCTTTCATTCCCATTAGTTTATGGTTCTTTAAGATATATAGCCAGCCAATTGACACTTGAGCATGCTGATATTTATTTATTTATTACACAATTATAACATCATTACAGTTATTAAACCAATGCGATGCTATAACTAACCTAAATATAAGAAAACTACTGACTAATAAATAATGGTATCTAGTACGAAATCTATCAAATTGATGGTAAAATAAAATACTAATTAAAAACATTATAATTTTCGACGCATTTGTATGCTGCAATTATGAATTTCGTCTCACTACATGCAAATATGTCAATATCCTGTGACATGATATTAACATAGTGTATAGCCCGTGACAATGGTACATTCTGAAGCAACTTCGTCGTATATGTATATGTCGGCTTCTCTGGTTCTACTACAAATGTATTCATCAGGCACTTACTCTTCCCGTGTTAGTACACCGTGTCAAGGACTCGGAAACAACAACTACAAATGCTATCCTCGTACATGCATGTTACATAAATATATCTCCAACCGAGATTTGCTACTCGAGACTACTTAATTCTTTTTATATAATTTTATCAACTCAAGATATATATTAAACGAGCACTACTACCCGAGATATGTCTATAAACGTTGGCCCTGCGTTTCCTCAGTGGATTGCTATACTCTTAGCTTATGTTGGTGCACAGAACCAGCATACTTGTCACCAAAAGCGACGACCAGTTTAAGTTCTTTTAGAATTACAACTTCATCACGCGTGGACACCACGTACCTGTAGCCACACAACAACAAATTACAGCAGAAACATTAAATAATACTAAAATTATAAATGTAGGTTAAAGAAAATTCTTTTACGGCAAATGTATATGTAAATTTAAAGTAATTTTCCGCTTCCTATATTGCATCCAGTTATATTTTCGTCACGTTTAACAACAACAATGTGGTGTCCTCGTGAGAAATTAAAGTTCTAAAGTTACTGAGATTGAATAGAAAGTAACTTTATAAAACTTTCAATAGTATTTACTACTCTTTTTTAAAAATAAACCCTTATAATCTTTTCATATTACTCGTAATTGCGTAGCGGTCGTGTAGCAATGGCGTAGCGGTCGTGTAGCAATTGCGTAGCGGTCGTGTAGCAATTGCGTAGCGGTCGTGTAGCAATGGCGTAGCGGTCGTGTAGCAATGGCGTAGCGGTCGTGTAGCAATTGCGTAGCGGTCGTGTAGCAATTGCGTAGCGGTCGTGTAAGAAAATCCACTACACCATATTATTGTCCTGCCGGTGTCGTAGGAGGCGACAGAAGGAAACAGAAACAAGAGATCTTCCTGACTCTAAATTATATACAACTGTGGTTGCCAACCTGCTTGCCTTGCGTGGCAACATTCGCTAAAAAGGAATCTTTGAGAGAGGCCTAATTTCAGCAGTAATTTTTTTTCGTAATATGTTAACCAGTTATATATATATATATATATATATATATATATATAACAGTAACGAATTTAAAAGATAGAAATTGGATTAATTTTGTTAAAATAAGATTGAAATAAAATAATCGGTAAATCATTAAATTTTGGAAATCATAAAAGGGCCTTTAAAAATAAATACTCGCTCTGTGGGCTGCCGTTTTATTTGGTATTGACGGAGTTGGATTAAAAATATTTGTTTGTAGCGACCCCACACTCCCTCACCATCATTTTTAACAATACAAATATGCAGATCAAGATAATATATTTCTTTTCAGCCAAGCACATGAAAAAGCAACATATACACGATCAACAATTTCATTAAGAAATGAATCAATCACAGCAAGTTTTGATATCTAGCTAACCTAGGTCTTAAAGAAGATAACCTGAGTGACAGGCAGAGACATATTTGATTAATAAAAAAATAACAAAGCAGACGAATCACTCACGTTTTTAATAATTTAAAGACGAACATTTACCCCTGAGTTACAAACTGTCCTCATTTAAACATAATTGAACGAATTCAGTCGCAAAGAACGGCTTCTCCAAATGTTTTATCAAAGATTAATTAAATTTTTAAACTTTCGTTACTTTTATCAATGTTATGAAATAGAATGAGGCGCAAGAAAACACAAGCTAAGAACATCCCAAATTAAAAAAGTTTAACATTAATTAATTAAAGTTTACCACATGCGCGTTACTTATTTCCGTATTCACAAATATTAATTCCTTAAGTACAGGAGCAAAATTTCTCAGTGCGAACGCTATTACAAACCATTATTTTTTATCAGATAACGTTTTATAGTCAAAACCAACAGTCGGTCGAACGCTAACACGTAGCGTCTTGTCATAAATCTACACTTGGTCGTTCACACGAGCGGCGAATTCAGTTGCGGGTGGTGGGAGGCACGCGGGAAGACAACACTTCGCACTTAAGTCGCCGAAAAATAGACCAGCTGGCTATCTTATTCAACTAAATTGTGAACTTGCTACTTTGAAAAATAGCAAGTAATTTTTGAATAAGGCTGAAGTTCACTTGCTCTTAATAATTATTTTTATAAATATTGTAATAATTATAATTTTATCACAACAAAACTTACGTTAATATTTGAATCCAAAAGGCAATTCATCTCAGTCCGAGTTGTGCATTTTGATTCTTAATTAAGTATAGATATAGGTGCCTATGCATCACAGCATCCACTTACCAACAGATAAATTTTATGCTCGTTTGGTACTCATATAAAATACTATAATATATCGGAGCCCACGACCTTACAGGTAATATTGGGTAGGACGAGATGGGGTGATATATTTCTTATGCCATCTTCAAACGGTGACGTAATATAATAACAATTTTTAACTGATTAAAACTACTTTTACGGATTTTATGGCGTTTATTTTACTTTTAATTACTTTTATTTTTAATTTTTAAATCCTGACGTTTCGGGCGCTTTCCAGCACCCATGGTCACGGGGGACTGAGATGACTGCCGTCCCGATGTCATTGTTAAACCCGGAGTAGGTACATTCAGCTTTTTTAATTATTGTTTATGGTCCGATCTATGCAAAATGAACTGACTATGTCCTGAGGTCTTGCAGTGGTATGCTTGGGTTTAGTTTTAATTTTATTGATTATAGGATGATGAGGCTGGGTACTACCACCTGCTTGGGATTCATTTTGCATAGATCGGACCATAAACAATAATTAAAAACGCTGAATGTACTCCGGGTTTAACAATGACATCGGGACGTCAGTCATCGCAGTCCCCCTCCCCCGTGACGTGAATTAAAAATAAAAGTAATTAAAAGTAAAATAAACGCGATAAAAGCCGTAAAAGTAGTTTTAATCAATGTGTAGTGTTCGCGTAAATATAAGAAATCATCAATTTTTAACTGTTTAAACTACAATTTTTAAACGTTAAAACTTGGAATTTAGCCTTGCTTAAATTGAGCTCGAGATAAAGTAATGCAATGTGAGAAGCATAACGACGGCGTTAAGGTTGTTAACAGAGAAACATTCTCGTTAACGATATTATTTAACGATATTTTGCAAATAAAATACAAAAGAAACAAACAAATATGGCTTTTATCTTCATGAGTGGTAGTTGACTACACGTGTAGGCAATCTTGTTATATAAACCAATATGTGCAACTTCCACCATTATTGTTTATTTTCTTCCATTCATAACAATCCAACAAAATCCATTGCAGTGGACTTTAATAGGCTGTAATGAAAGGAATGAAACTCTTACGGGAACAGTAATGATATTAATCGTATTCCGCTGCTAAACTATTGTAAGTGTAGGGAATCGAAGACCTTTATAACTGCTAACGGGGCTATCTTTGACCTCAAGGGGACAGCTATTTTTATAGTTAAAATTATCTGCATGTGGTTCTTAATCGAGGATAAATGTATATATTTATGGGCCACAGAACTTACACTCAAATGGACCGTGCTATCTTTTGTCATTCCTTTTTATAAATAATACTTGTTTTTATGTAATCATCACGATTAATGTGAGATGGCCAAGCAAATAATGGTGAGTCCACATTTGTGATATTTCAATGCTCTGTAATATACTACGAGTACGTGACTCTGTTATGGCGATAGCTACGCTTAACATGTACGAGAGAAATGACATTGTCTATAGTAATTAACAGTATAAATGTGAATTTATATGTCTATTATTCCATTGTCCATATTTGGGCACAGATCTCTTATTACTGAGATGGATATGGAGCAATCAGTCCAACGCGTTGTTCCAGTGTGGACGGACTTAACAAACAACTTAACTGCTATGTTCCTAAAATATATTAGAAAGATATTTTGAGGCCAGCTATAGTCTGTTCGCTAACAAATGATTACATCATCCCTTTGGGAAGTACTCAAATAAACCAAAACTGGACTGTTACGTGCCAGTGCAATATGCAAATGCTTGCACGTTTTCGAACCTCCATATAATTTATGACAATGTTCTTGCCTGATTTATAATTTAACAATTTATAGAGTTCATAAATCAAATTAATAAATTGCAACTTGAATGCAATAAATTGCTTACAACAGTTGCTGTCCGCATATTAAATGTAAAATTTACAGACATTAAGCCTTATAGTTTATAGTAACGTACATCCATATCAGTAAAAGTGATGCAATTTGTTGGAAGCGTTATAACGAAACATTCGTTTCAAAATGTAATTTTAATATACTGAAAAGTATTTTTCCAATATCTGTAACACTTATAATTCCATTAAATTTTAATTTTGTTCAATAAACCCCCTCAATGTCAAATTGATCCATTAATAGAATTTGTGATATAAAATTAAATTGCGTGAGTTATGTACGTAACACTAAAATCAGGTGCAACACTCTCAATAAGAGGACGTATAACATAAAGAAAAATCATGATATATTATATTTTTACCATAAGGTTTACAGTAAATATTAATAATTTTATGATAATATGCTAAAACGTGTACATCATTAGATGATACATGTAATAAAAATGTGAAGATTCATATAATAAAAATGTTAATTTCAGATGTCTCTACATTCTATATTTTTGTAACAAAATTGATTGAGAGAGACTAAAAATATGTAACTGAATACATTTCTATCATTTTCAGAACTGTCTGTCTGTCTTTCTGTTTTTTTAGTTAACGTGTCTTATATAAAGTACTGATTTCTGTCAATGATTATTTCTGCAATCAAAATAATCGTGGTAAATTAATAATAAATGGTGATGTGCAAATGATATACAAAATAAAAAAATAAAATTAGACAAAATTCTTATTTTATATCTGTTTTTTTTTATTTCGTTGGCAAATATAATTTATAAAATTTAATTTATATTGGACATTTTTAAAACGAACAGAATAAAATTTAATTTGCCGTAAAGTTAGTTTTGCCATTTACCGACAGATGTCACTGTTCACTGTGTATCTACTATAATATACTCTTTATATTCTGAGTCATAAACACTAAACTACACTGAGTGACTACCTAAACCGCTTGGAGTAGAAATCTAAAGTTTGTACCTACCTTTTATGACGTAGAAATCCGCTATGAAATGATTTTGGAAAGTTCGATACCTAAGAGTGTGAAATGAACAGGTATTTTACAGGGCGATTGACTCAATACATAGTGAGAGTACTGTATTTAAAAAAATACGTATTTTCCGACATCAAAATAACCCTTTACGGTAAAGGGCGCAGGGACAGAACGTATGTAAATTTGTGTGGAAATGAAATATTTTGGTATTTCTTAAAACAACCTCTTACCGGGGAAGGGAGAAGGGGGTAGATAACGTTCAATTTAAAGGGATAAAATATTTTATGCTTTATATTAATAAAATAATAAAATTTGCCTACTACGGTTTTAAAACAAGTCTCCAAATTTTGTATGAAAAATATTATATAACATCTACAGCTCAAACAGCTGTTTGTAAATATGTGAAATAGGAACAGTAACTTCCTTTTATTAAGTAGGCATCCACTAAGAAAGGAGTCTTGAAAAATTAAAATACTTAGGTGGTAAAATAAGCGATAGTACTGGATTTTATTCCGGCACGTACCCTGAGGCAACTTAAACAGCTGCCTACATGTACTTATCATCTGAAATTTAAAAAGATATATATCTGCAATGTTAGATTTAGTTTTTTCACATACCTAACATATTTTTACAACAAAAAAATCGAAAACAAATTTACTACCTTAGAATTTCAGCTCTTGAGATCATTCTGTTGACTACAACAGCTCTAACTAATAAATTACTAAAATATTGTGCTATATAAATCTATCGACTTTCTCAACACTAAGGTTAATTATATTGAATATCATAATTTAATATACCTTCTTGCCAACTCATCCTTGCCACAGTGAAAAAGACGAGTGCGGAAGCTTTATACAAACGTTCCGAATGTTTGTGTGAAACTTTCGCAACTTCTTTCATTATGTTCTTGCTTTTATCGTTACTGAAATATGCCATAATATTTCCACTACGAAGCTCTTATGCCTACAATTTCATAGACCTCAAAAATAACTTAAACTAATAACTTAATTATCATACAGTTCTACTCCCCGTGATATTGTAATAAGAATGCAAGCTGTGTTTCCTCGCTGAATGGCTTTACTTATCTTTTGAGCGTATTGAAATAAGCTGGTCTTTTGTCACCAGCAACAATGAACAGTCGCGGATAGAGTCCTTTTAGGAACTTCACCGCAAGTGGATCCCACGAACCAATAGTCTCTACAGTAAATGGCACAATCGTGTAGTCATCTCTCAGATACTCATATACACTTCTGATATTCGAATCGGTTATGTCTCGATTTCATTCTTTAAAAGGGACGTACGTGTAGTTACAAAAAAAAAACGAAAATGATATACGAGTAGGTCAACAACACGGTCATGTTACCACTTAGAGTAGTTCTATAAGTCATAATTTGTCCTCTTCCTACCACTTGTATGCTGATGATCTGCAAATCTTATACTAAGCTCTTTACGTAGATTACGTTTATTTTTTTCCTCTGGCTAACTAAAGTTACGCTCGCCCAGTCTCTACTTCTGCCTGTCCGCTGTTCCTCCTTTTTTAAAAAATCCTTTGCTGTAATTGCTGAGCGTTTGTGAAACGATTTAACTCCCCACATTCGTCGTGCTAAATCTCTTCACTCTTTTAAAAGTCTTGTTAAATCGTATAACTTAGAACGCTATTAAATATATTACTTTTCCTTTCTCGTACTCTTTTCATTTAATCCATTTTATGATATTATATTTAATTTTCATTTATGTTTATTTGTATGTATTGTCATATTTTTATTTTTATTTTGTACGCCTCCTCTATTAGGACTATAGCCTGCATCAGTTCTCTACGCAAAGTTTGTCTAGAAGAAATCACTTTCAGAGTGATAAGACCGCCTGTTGTACATATTCTACATTAGGTTTTACTGTACTTGATATTTTTTATTTTGGTGTACAATAAAGGGTAAATAAATAAATAAAATAAGTGCTACCAACATCACTGACATTGAAATATTAAGCGGTGACAAGGGTAATGACAGGTTACCTTGAACCGAACGATCCAATATCAATTTATTTACTTTTACAAAATTTTACATGGTGTTGCAAACTTTTAAATAAAAGAGAGGGCACACGAGCATGCAGCTCACCTGGTGGCCGCCCATGAACAACTGCAACATCACAGTAATTTCTGGTGCTTTGTCGGGCTTTTAAAAAGAAGTAAGCTCGTTTCTTAAAGGTCTCTAAATAAAATAATAGTGGTAAATGATTTACCACCGTATCGGGGTGGCGCACGTGAATTAATCGTACTATTTCGGGCTTTTGGTTTTGATTTTATGATTTGCCAAAATCCTATGGCTTCTTAAGCTACTCAGGACAATGACAAAGAGCAGCGTCAAAGGTGAGAGACGTCTGGATCTGCGATTGTCAATCTGCCTGCTAAGCTTGATGATTATGGCAAACCCACCCTACAACGGGACAGGGTCATATCTAGCAGTCGTAACAATCTAACACCCACTTATAACAAACAAGTCTACCTAATGAGAAGTTGCTTTTGCAGCCCAGGAAACCCAGGGTTGCAAGTAAATTTTTTACGATTATTCATTCCAATAATTTCACTAAATTGTCGTTTAGTTTAGTAACAGTAGTAAATGAAATATAAAATATTAAGTAAAATCTAGCTATTTTATTTACGTTGCTATTTACTAGAAGAATTTGCCGATTATTTTACTGATTCCTTTAAAAATTTCCTTTTTATTTCTAAGTTATTTCTATCACCAATAACATTCCCGATTCATCGCAAGAAAATATTGAATTTTTTAAATAGTTCCTTGTTGAACATTTCTAGGCTGACTGTGGACGGTATTTTTTACAACAGTATTTGAATTTTAAACTTCTAATGGCGTCAAAATGGCTATAATTTAAAAGAACATAAAATATTGTTTTGTGTTCAGTTATTAGCAAAGTGATATATAGAGTGAAGATTAATATGGCACATATCTTTATCATCTTCATCAGATCTTAAAAACCCACTACTTGTAATAGGCAGTAGCCTCAGTATATTGGAACATTTTTCTTAATCGCCACACTTCGTTTAAACGCCAGACATCTCGAACGTCCCCACCCCATCGCAATTATTTACGATCCACCATATATTAATGACTCTGCGTTTAAATATAAAGTAACTGCAATCCTTAAAAATTATGAGATCTTTATTATGTTTCTAAATTATGATAAACAAAAAGAACGTAAATAAGAACCTATTTTAACTAAATTGAAAATTGAGGACGACTGCAATTTGACTGTATGATTTTATTCCCTTTTTATTTGCATGTGTTTTACGTAATATTTTCGCCGTTTTTTAACTATTTTTTTTAATTAAATGGATTATATTTCAGGTATGTTCACATGTGATTTTGGAGAAAATCTGATTCAATATCGCCACTGCGTAATTAATAGAAGTTTTCTTCCTCTCACGACTCTTTATGAAAAGCTGACAACTCACAATCCTCCTGGTGTTGCAGTTATTCATTGGCGTACTCCAAAAAAATTCTAGATAAGTCTTTGGCTATCAGTAGCTTGTGGTATAACAGTCTCTCTACGTCAAGCGGAACACACCCAGACTTTTGATACAGCCAACTTTCACTTCCATGCGTTAAAGTAGGGACTAATAGAGCATTGTGTGACCATACGTGTCTTTATATAAATGTGTCAAACATTCTGACTTTTCGCAATAAAGTGTAGAGCCCAATTTACTTTATTTCCTGCATTCACTCGTCGTTCAATATCCTTATCATATCTCCCATCTCTTTTGAATACACATCCCAAATACACAAATTCATCTACTTGCTCGTCCATCTCCCCTTCTATTCTTATTTCACATATCGTTTTACTTTCTTCTATTTCAAAAACCGTAACTTTCATCTCATTTGCATTCACTTTAATTCCCCTTTCTTTTAATGACTTGTTCATGAATGTAACCATTATTTGCAACTCGGCTGCCTACGACGCTAGTATGACTTGATTATCGGCGTACAAAAGGCATTTGACGGCTAACTCACCAATTCTTAACCCGCATTCTTCAACTTTCGAATTTTTCAAACAACTGTTTATAAATAGGTTGAACAGCCACGGGAAAGCTACACAGCCCTATCTGACACCTTTATGGATGCCAAACCAGCCCGAGTAGGCCCTGTTGATCCTAACAGAAGCACTTAAGCCCCTATTATAGAGACTTTAATTCCTGTATTAACCCAGCGCACAACCTAAATGAGTTCAGCGTTTGTCATAACACATTCCTGTCCACTTTGTCATAAGCCTTTTCTCCGCGATCATGCGCATGGAAAAGACTTGATCTGTAAACCCCATTCCCTTTCTAAATCCCGCTTGCACATCCTAAATTTTTCCATCAGTTTCATTCATAACTCTTTCAATTAATTAGTACCTTAGCATACAGTTTTCCCACAATGCTAAAAAGGCTGATAAAACGGTAGTTTTTACAGTCCTGCTGCGACACTTTTCTATATTGGGACTGTCACGGCTTTGCACCAGTCTCCCGGTATTCGCTTTAGTTACCAACATAAATTAAACAATGAGTACAGCAAGCCTGCCACAACTACCTCCCCAGCCTCTAGCATTTCGATCTTACTATGGTAAAATCCCCCTATTAAGCAATCTATTGCCACTCATATGAGGTTTGCTTATGTTCGGGAGTGGACTTTTATAGACTGTAACGGATGGATATATTATGTTATATTGCGATTACGCAAACCTAGGCACGAGAGAAAACGGTGAGCTGAAGTTAGGAAAATTTGGAGTAGGGCAACGGAACTGAAAGGGCCAGCAGCTGGCCGACTTTATGGAGAAAGAGGGACTCTTTATGATGAACTTTTTCTTCCAGAAGCGGCCCCACAGGAAGTGGACCTGGTCGAGCCCCGACGGTTCGACAAAAAATAAGATTTACTTCATTATGACGACCAGACGCCAACTGTTCAGTGATGTCTCAGTGATCGCAAGGGTGAAAACTGGCAGCGATCACCGAATGGTTAGAGGCACACTGGACCTAAACGTTAAGTTGGAGAGGCCTCGTCTAATGAAGTCAGCGCTCCGTCCCCCTCGTGCCCTAATCCAGAATCCCGAAAACTTTCAGCTCGAGTTACGTAACCGCTTTCAGTGCCTACTAGATTGCAATGCAGTGGACGATATGAATGACATGCTCGTGGAAGCTGTCCATGCGATCGGAGCTAAGTTCAGCAAGAACAGCTACAGAAGAACACAAAAACTCTCCGATCACACTCTTAATCTCATGGCTGTTAGACGGGAGATGAGGCTGCAATCGTCAACAGATTTGACAGCATACAGGCAACTGAACAGACAGATCTCTAAATGCACGCGGCGAGACTTATGCAACTTTAATACTGCTCGTATTAAAGAAGCGATCGAGTGGGACCAGGGCTCCAAATTCTTTGCCAGAGATCTGTCTGCCAGTAAGAGCCAACTGTCAAAGCTGAAGCCTGAGTGTGGCAGCATCGTTTCCGGGACACCTGATTTTGAGTGAGATTGAGAGGTTCTATGGGCAGCTGTACACATCATCGTTGGAGCCACACGCAAGTGTGAGTAACGATCCAAGGGCAAGTCTTATCCGACACTCTTCCGGTGATATCCCGGACGTCAGTCTAAGCGAGATTAGAATGGCTCTCCAGCACCGTAAAATCGGCGGGGCCCTAGGCGAGGATGGAATTACAGCGGAGCTTCTGAAAGCGGGTGGAACACTAGTACTTGAAGTCTTTCAAAAGCTCTTCAATACCGTCCTCCATGGTGGCACTACTCCAGAGGCGTGGAGCAGAAGTGCGGTGGTCTTGTTCTTTAAAAAAGGCGACAATGCTCTCTTTAAGAACTACAGACCGATTTCCATTCTGAGCCGCGTCTACGTGCTGTTTTCAAGAGTCATTACGAATCGTCTCGCTCGCAGACTCGACGACTTCCAGCCTCCCGAACAAGCCGGTTTCCGGAAAGGCTTCAGTACCATAGACCATATACATACCCTGCGGCAGATTGTACAGAAGACTGAAGAGTACAATCTGCCACTTTGTCTGGCGTATGTGGACCATGAAGAAGCCTTTGATTCGGTCGAAATTTGAGCGGTGCTACATTCCCTTCAGCGGTGCCAAGTTGACTGTCGGTATATCGAAGTGCTGAAGTGTTTGTACAGTAGGGCTACGATGGCTATCCGAGTACAGAACCAGAGCTCGAAACCTATCCAACTGCAGAGAGGTGTAAGACAGGGTGACGTTATATCCCCGAAACTCTTCACCGCTGCATTGGAAGACGTTTTCAAGCTACTGGACTGGAAAGGATACGGTATTAACATCAATGGCGAGTAAATCACTCACCTTCGATTTGCCGACGATATAGTCCTTATGGCAGAATCGCTGGAGGACTTAAGTACTATGCTCAATGACCTCAATAGTGACTTCCAACGGATAGGGCCGGCCATATAGCTCGAAGAACCGATAACCGATGAGGAAGAAAGGTTCTTGAGTGGCAGCCTCGTACCGGTAGGCGTAGTGTAGGGCGACCCCCACTAGATGGAGTGACGACCTGTTAAGATATGCAGGAAGTCGATGGATGCAGGTGGCTCAGGATCGTGATTTGTGGCATTACTTGGGGGAGGCCTATGTTCAGCAGTGGACTTGTGAAGGGCTGTAATGATGATGATGATGATGATGATTGCGATTACTGAACATGTCTTTATTTTTATAGTAACAAAAAACTGTGGTGTTCACACGCTGTTATATGTATGTGATAGAGCCATGCTGTCATGTTTCGTATGGTGAGTGTAGAGAACCGGAGACCCGTTTTACTGGAATCCAGGCATTCTATCTTAGTCCTCAAGGGTGACAACGCATGTGCATTTTGATTCTTTATCGAGGTTAAAAACAGGATCTTGTGGTGTAGTGGATCTTGTGGTGTAGTGGATCTTGTGGTGTAGTGGATCTTGTGGTGTAGTGGATCTCGTGGAGTAGTGGATCTTGTGGTGTAGTGGATCTTGTGGTGTAGTGGATCTTGTGGTGTAGTGGATCTTGTGGTGTAGTGGATCTTGTGGTGTAGTGGATCTTGTGGTGTAGTGGATCTTGTGGTGTAGTGGATCTTGTGGTGTAGTGGATCTTCTTACGCCGCCACTACACAGTCTACAAACTAAATTCATAAGTAACAATATTTCAGGATACATTTAGTAAAAAAGACGCTCCTGTACGTCGGACTGCTTGGCAGAGTCTTTTTATTTCTGGATGAGTTATAAAGCAATTACACCCTTGATCTTATACGTGTTGGTGTCTCGGGATATTTTGTTCCGCAGACAAGCAGATTTCCTCACGATATCTTTCTTCTCTTTTGGACAGGTGGTAAATCACCCTTTAAAATTTCAATTAATGAATTTAATTGGTGCCGGTGGCGATCAAACCAAGGTTTCAGGTAGACATTGAACAACCGGTTAATAAATAGATACATACATAATTGAAATATAATGCAAACAATGCTATATATATGCAATGGGAGTAGTGGTGCTGGGATTAGTGGTGACGGGATTGGTGCACGCAATTGAAGGAGTAAGTCACACTCAATCTTGGTAAGACACATCATTATATTTAATTGAGCGGAGTGTTGCAAATTAACTATTAAAGTATTCATTATAATGGATTTCCGCAAAATAACGCCTGATTCAATCAATTAACAATGCTTAATATTACCATGGTTTATGAGTTCTTATATTTACGCGAACACTATACATTGATTAAAACTACTTTTACGGATTTTATCGCATTTTATTTATTTTATTTTTAATTCCTGACGTTTCGGGTGCTTTCCAGCACCCATGGTCGCGGAGGACTGAGGTGACTGACGTCCCGATGTCAAAGTTACCGAAACGTCGGGTATTAAAAATAAAATAAATAAAACGCGATAAAATCCGTAAAAGTAATAATCAATGATTTATGAATTTAAAAATCCCCTTATCTTTTTAAATTTCCAAATATACGTATTTCGATAACCTCCACGTCTCTGATTTTGCTTAGAAGCTTTCATTTTGCCGCACATTTGTTACATCAGATAAGGATAGATTATCGCTATAGATATATGCTTAATGGGGCGCGTGTGAGCGTAGCGTAGTTGACAACTTCAAATAATATTGAAATATTGATTTTGTGTGCTCTTATCACATTAAAAAGCAACAATAATATGCAACTATATTATTTTTTTATTTAACCTTTATTATACACCTTATACTAATGGATATAAATGGCGGACCTTATCGAATTGTCCGCCAGTTAACCCTGGAGCAAGTGTTAATAATCACTTCATATATTTAATAAAGAAATAATGAGAATATAGTATAAAATAAAATAAAAGTAAATAGAATATAGTTAGTAAAAATATATTAGAGTTACAATAGTTAGGTAGATAAAAAATAAAAAAATAAATTTAAATGCAAATATATACGCATGTGTATGTCTGTATGCATATATCTTAAAAAATCCGAATCTCTATGTATATATATGTATATGTGTGTGTACGTATGTATGATCCAAACTTTTGTACATTACATTATTAATATAATATAATATCAGAATATTCAGTGTAATACCTATACCTATAATACAATATAATCTAGATAATTATGATAATCTGAAACCGCAACATATGTATAAATGTTTAACTTTACACAAGGAAATTTAAAATACAATAAATAGTAATTACAACATAATAATATATTAAAATCTATAAGTAATTATATAATATAACGTAATTTTATAATTTCTCTTCTAAGAAATTAATAATATTACATAATTATATTATATTCCAATTAACTAATTCTAACAAATCAATAATTTTAGATAGAATATAAATATAATTTACCTCATAATCTAAGCACATAAATAATTTTATTTTAAACTATGTACGCAATGTAATAATTTTTAACTATACGGATTCAACAATAAAGTTTTAAATGCAGTATATTCTAATCTAAATAAGATTGTCTAAAGCATGCGCAACAAATAAATCTTTACATTTTAAACTTACGTTAACTACTAGTTATGTGCATTGATAGAAAATTACGACAGCAATAGATGTGCCTCGATTTTCGACACGTAATGAGACCATAGGCATTTGCTACTCGATGTTACAATAATATTCTATAATGAGCAATGTTTTGAGTTGGTTTCTGTTGATGTAATTGTTTTTTATTTAACCACATTTTATTTTATATTTTATGTTAGTTGGAATTTGAAATGTAATTCAATATTCAATATTCTTACAGTTATGATCACTTAATGATCAAATAATGTCGCTTCAGTACTATATTCGATGTAAACATATTTATCCATTTTAAGTCAATCCTGTGTTTTTCAGACAAATTAACGTTCTATTCTTATGATATATAAATTTCTTAAACCACATAAGCCTACTGCTAAATAAGTTCTGTTAGTTAGAGTTAATTAAAACTTGAGGCAAAACTTTAAAAGAACAATGAAAAATGTATATCCCTTAAGGGTGGGGGTGAGTCTACTCCCAACTTTTTGACATTATCAGTAGGACTAGATTAACACTTATTCTGCTCTCCGTCCGGCAAGCAGTTTGGCCAATGACTCCGGGGGAAAGCACAGGTCGAGTTAATCCTTAGGGCAAGTCTGAGGAGTTTCTCTTTCACGGGGCTGATAGCAGCTGAGATAGAAGTCGAAGAGCCCCTCTCTCTCTGCCAGAAGCCTTGGGATGAATTTCCTCTGCCCAAACCTTCCTCAGTTCCGAAGGCGGAAAAACGCAGTCGATCTGAGGAAGAGTCTTCCAAAGAACAGCCCAGGAAGTCTGTGAAGCTGGCAACGGGGGAGAAGAAGCCCAGGTTCGGTGCAGTAGCTGGCTCCGCGCGTATAGGAATTCGCAATTCGAATCCTATAAATTTAAAGCAGATGCGTCTGGCCCACCAGGCACTAACACAGGCCATCGGGAGCTGTTGGGAATAGGGCTAAAATATTTGCGGTTCTCACAAGCCAGGTTGGGTTCTGGTAACATGCCTGAATAAGGCAAGCCAGGGCTGAATTGTGGGTGAAATTGAAAAACTGAAACCCCGGCCGGAGGCAAAGCTCTCTATAACACCCGAGGGCGATCTGCCTAAGCCTCACCTACGCATTACCTATCTGCCCCGAAGCGGAGCTGACATTCCAGAAGAGGCCGCTGTGCTGTTGAGAGCACAAAATGAATGGCTTTATACCGAGCTCTGGAGAATCCTCCACCGTAGGGACGAGGAAAATGGGTTCCTAGTAAACTTTTTTTGGACGATCCATCGACAGAGGCTCTTCGGAAAGCAGGTGGCAAGTCGTTCTTGGCTTTAAAATAGCTTAGAAGGCTTTAAGATAGCTTCTTGGCTTTAAGATAGCTTTTAAATTCAAGGTAAGGTCTGGCGCGGTAATGGAGCCTGAACCGGACCAACTTCAATTCCTCCAGCCCTCCACCTCTCAGGGTGAGACTGGAACGCCATCAGTAAGAGTGATGAAGACCCAAGACGCTGATCTCGCCTCAGTCTGACAACCTCCGCTGGTGTTGTCCAGGAGTGGGGGGGCGGTGGGAGCGGTATAGTTGAAAGGTAAGGCGTGGTTAAAGAACGTCGGTAAAGGACGTCTTAATCCTCAACAGGCAGAAAAGACCCCAGCCCCAAAAAGTTCACAATTTGGACCAGAACCATTTTGTGGAATTTCTAGAAGCCTAGCCTGATTGACCCTTGAAACTTTTTATCACAATAAATCACTTAGGATCTGGTCTGACACACCGGGCTTAAAACATTCTGTGTTTAATCCGAGCTTTTGATCATAAATTCGCTTTAAAAGCCCTGGTATTTAGTAAAAATAAATTACGCATTCTGGCCTTTACTAGACACTGTTGTATTAAAAAACAGATGTCCATCCTGCGACTAAGCAACTCAAGGCTGTGTCGGTTCTATTCTATAACGGAAAAAACGCCTCTGCACATACTAAATGATTACGTACTCTTAATGGGCAAACGTAATACTCATCTGCTAAACTATCTACTACACCCAGCAGAAGTAAAATTGCTCACGGCTCAGGAACTCCTTCTATTCATTAAAGACATAGGCTTATCAGTGAACTATAGCCAAGCAGCGATCACAATAGATCTTTTAGGTCACAGTGATGCTGGTCTCCTTCCCTAGTCTTGCATAGCTACTCGCACATAATAATAATATCCCTAAATAAAAAGCGTTCAAAAGGATTGTTTGAGTTACCATATGTCTTTGTCTTTTGTGATGGGAAAAATATGCTTATATAACTCAGCGTACTGCGCAGTTCTGGCGTGACTATACGCACCGGTAGCTGATCAGGTCCTTTCTCAAATTTAGAGCTTATTTTATTGTCCCTTGCACTCTTAACGTGGGAGAACCACGCTGCTAGCTATATTATGATTGTAGCACGAATGGGTCGACTTGAACGGAAAGTCTTCAGGAGATAAAGTATTTACATTTTGATAGACCTTGAATAGAATCATGTGTATTCTACGATACATATAAAATAAAAAATTGATTAATAACTAGATTTTAGCTGCGATAAAATACCTATTGGGTACGTGCAAATATTATTTTAAAAGGTTTTTATTTATTGATAGATCAATGCGTTATTATAAAGTAAAAAAATATTGTAGAATATCAGGTATTTAATTCCGTTGGCGAAGTAAAATTAATTTAAAAAATCTCTTATATTCCGTCCTTTTATCTTTTCAATTCGAATAGATTCTATAGACATGTACTATCCTTTCCTCATTAGAATAAAAAACGTGTGCTTTGTATTTATGTCCGTATTATTGTTATAAATAGCTCTACGACCATCTACTTCTACAGACATTTAATATTTACCTTATCTTCTCAAAGTACAATCTGCTGATTGACGGACGATGCCCTTTGACCAACTCGATATTGGCAATTCATCCCAAATCGCTGAACCCGAAATTTTGTAGACGGAATAAAATGTGGTACAGATTAAAAGGATTAAACGTTTTTGTGAAGTTAACAACCGATGCAAAATAAAGTTTCTCGAATGGCAGCCGCAAGCCTGGTATCTCACAGAATACCAGCTTAAAATAGTAGCTCATAGCTGCTGTGTTTCGTATGGTGAGTTTAGAGAATCGAAGACCCTTTTTACTGGAAACGAGGCATTCCATCTTAGTTCTCACGGGTGACAACGCATCTGCATTTTGATTTGTAATCTAGGATAGATGTAGATGTCTATGAGCCGCAGCATTAACTTACAATCAGATGGACTGTGTGCTCGTTTGTCACCCTATCCTATAAAAGGAACAGTCCATAGATGTAAATGGCTATTTTGTGCAATCTATAGGGAGGCCTATGTTCAGCAGCTGACTTGTGATGAGTTGTAGTGATGGTGATAGAAAACAATATTACACAGCAAGAGTCATCATTTCCAGCTGGAGCATTTTTGAGAAAGCTTACTATGTTATAAACCTTTTGTTAAAATTTACCCTTCGTTGTATAAATTATTGACCTTCATCTTATTGAATTATTGAATGTTAAATTAGCTTTATCTTATGGAGATTTGAGATAAATCGAAAAGCGAGGCAATTTTTCGGTTTTTAGAGTTTGAAAATTCGATAGAATGTTATTCTGTAATAAAAGTTATCTGAATTTTTGAATAAGTGTAATTTATTTTATATTAAGTAAGAAAAGTCTGTGATTCTATATTTAAATTCTTATCGTAATTAAACTTTTGCATCGTCACTTTTTACGCTTCTAAATAATTGTGCAAAGGTTAGTGATACAAAAAAATACTTCTTAATTGATTTCTATTTTAAAGATTAAAGATCTTGTGAAATGTAGTAGCTTAAGAAGATTTTTGACATTTTTTAATTATTTACGTAACGTTGATTGTTTTAATAAATAAATTAATAAATAAAGTTATTTTTTTAAAATGATCTATTAAACATTTCTCTAAGTGGTTGAGCATACAGCCATGCTAGTAAGACTGCGACACTGATGGATCTACTCGACCAAACCACAGAATAAATAATAGTATATAGTATAGTATCTAATAATAATAGTGAGCGCGAGTGTCCGTATTACTTTGCATTTTTTTCCATTGCCACATCACGGCTGTTTTTCCGTGGTTACTTAGGGCTGTCAAGAATATATTAAAATAAAAACACATGCACTTATAATATATAATAATAATATGTATTAATATACGTTCACTTATCGACGATTTATGCACACTTCTATTTACGGATCAAATCAAAAATTTTGTTGGTAATCAAAGTTTTGATTTCAGTGTTTTGTGTTATTTTAGCTTAAAACATTTTAAGCTAAAATAACAGCTTAAAATATTTTAATACAAAAGGCAAGTACGTGTACGTAACTAGATACTTGGATAGTGAAGTAAATTTCTACAAAATTTTGTAATAAAATTCGTAGATATTAAATAAATTATTACATGATTATTTTTTGCTATAAGTACGTATCTAAAAATAAAAATTAAATAAATTCACGTTTCATAACTTCCTACTAAAATCCTTCGGTAATAAAGAATGATATATCTGAAATATTTTGTTGGTCATTTAGCGTCTATCCACGCAACAGTTATAGTAGGAACGACGTTTTGTCATATTAAAATTTATTAAATAATGGGTAATATACATAATATATAGTTCTTAAATTACATTAAAACTTTTGAATTATTTTATTCTATAATTAAATATACTAAACACAAAAAAACTATTTCAAAAATATTTACAAAAAGTTATATACGTAAACAGCGTTAAAAAACTTTAACATTCAATCGCCTCCAAAGCGCTAGCCCTGACTGCGTTATTTCGCCCGGGCGCGTCGCGATTTTAGGTAATTATTTCACGTAGGTAGCAAGAGTGATAGAGGCCTGACCAAACTATGACCACGATCTCACAGGATACCAGCGAATAAAACTGCTGTATTTCATAAATTGTGTATGTAGATGACTATGAATCTTCATTCTTATCACTTTCCATCAGGCGGACCACTTATACGTTTGTTACCCTAATTTAAAAAGAAAAACGTGTCCCTTCATGTTTTAATCTTTTCATAATTGGTTTTAAATTAAACTAAATCGCTATTAAAGTTGTTTTTGCTGCTAGTTAAGGTGAAATAACAATCTTCAAACTAATCACCTGTTGGAAAGACATCAGCATTTTTATAGTTAGATTAGTACCTCAGCTATTCAGCGAGGAAAAGCTGCCGGCGTTATTGGCACGATACCACGGGGAGCAGGTTTTTATGATAAATAAAATTTTTAGTTTTAGTTTCTCTATATTATAGTTTTAGTTAGTTTTTATATTGTGTGTTATAAATATTATTTGTAAATATTACAAAATAAAATATATCGTGAATTTCAATAAAAAAGATAAATAATTTTTTAAGTAACTGCCAATGTCATAATAAAATCCCTTCGACCAATGTTCTTAATTTTTATGTACTTGATGCCTGAAACAAAGATGAAAAAATTTGTAATATTTTCTTCGTAATATGTTATACTACGTTCAAATTTCACAAGTTCGTCGACACCCTAATATTTTATTTCAAATATTACACACCCCTAATTTAAATTTAAATAATTAATCAAAACCGCATACCTTAAATAATTTCCAACTCTACGTCGATCGAGCAAAGGCTGCCTAGAAACCACATTGAGAAGTATCGAATAAATAAAGTTTAAATGTTAACGTTCGAACTAAACTTGTATGACGTGTGTCGATGACCGATCGCTTTTCAACTGGTTACTTCTTGTGAAATCGCGAACATATATACAGACTTTTCACATCGTAACAACACGAGAGACACGTGGAGATAAAAAAATATTTTTACATACTTTTGTTTTTTGTTCCACTTCAATACAATTATTATCTATAACTAAAATAGAAATGTAAACAGAAGCAGGAGGTAAATAGTGAGAACCACATCATTTAGCGAAACTTGCTATATATTGCATAAATTGCACATTTTACTTGTATTTTAAGCCGTTTTTAAAACCTTAAAAAAGTGAAAACTGACTTCACAACCTTAATCAAATGAAATGATTTCCACATAATAAGTCTGATGTAGAATTAAAGCACCGACCTTAGGAGTTATTGATGGAATATTTGGAATTTATTTTATTATTTTTTTTAATTTATAAACATAGTTTTTACCTTTTTCTTAATTTAATATTTTTACTTTTTTGGGTGTAAGTAATGTCGCAAGTTTAAAGCTAAAAACTAAAATGTCATCTGAATAGTAACATAAAGAATTTCTTCCCCTACTTTTCCACCGTTAGTGATTTATTCGTAAAATTTATATGGGACTATCGAAAACCAATACAAGAAAAAAAGTTCCAATCGGTCCATCTGCGGAATAATGGTCGTGATTTTATTTGCGTTCACTCCACGAAACAAACTTTAACAAGTTAAACAAATTACTCGGAGCTTTTTACCGAAAAGTTTAAGTAGCCAAGTTCACAGAGTTTTGTATACACCCTAATTTACTCTATTTATCTATTCTATTTAATTTGTTTTCTATATTTTTTTATGTATAGTACATAGTTATGCATCCCGGTATTCCCGGAACTGCACCGGAGAGCCGGAGACCATCACAAGTCAAGCATAAGCGTGGGCGTAGATAGCTGAATTGCGTCTGGAAGACGGATGGTCTTTCGTGTGAATACTGATAACTGTTCTTTAGCTTAAAGATCTAGAATAACAATTGGAGTAGTCTTAGTTAGGCCCCTACATGTATCGGACATGTAGCCTTAAGTTAGAATACATCGCGGATTAATTAAGTATTATATAAGTAATGTATCGCACATTAATAGTTACAAGTTTAAAGTAAAGTCTTTTTAAAAACGTCCTGAGTCAGATTCAAAACTTGACCACATTGTACACAAATCAGTTAAATATTTTTACACGTTTGTCTCTCTATTGTCTCACCTCTATCTATATTGAACTATATGAAAAGATCGTTAAAACTCAAGCCATACGATTTAAATTTCCGTTTCTATCCCACTAGGGATCGCGATTGTACTAAATTCGCCTTATGTTTGAAAAAATTGTCATTATTTTTATTTGAAAATATTCAAGCTAGCGGCAAAACATCGTCTAAAATTATACTAGAGCTAGCTGACTCGGCAGACGTTACACAATAGTGAACGGCCTGTTCGGTAAGTGCCGCGATCATTTTCACTTCAAATTAACTCCGGATTTTAACAGTGCAAATATAAAATTTTCGGAATTGTCGAAACAATTATATAATGTAAAAAAATTTCAATAGGTCAAATCTTTCAAAAGTAACACGATCATTAATCACCTGATACGTTACGCATCGGTGCTAAAAAAGTAACAATACAAATAACAGGTTTTTTTTTTAAATTAATTTTTACGTTTATAATCGTTGGATTTTTGTTATAGAGTAAGGGTGACAAACGAACACACCGTTCACTTAATGGTAAACGAGTGCTTTGGCTGATGGATATCTACATCTATCATCGCTTGAGAATCAAAATGTAGATGATTTGTCAACCCCGAAGACTAAAATGCAGTAATAGGTATCTTTTAGAGTATGTATACAGGAAAAGGCAGCACAACGCCAGCCAAACCGCCTAGTCGTAATTATAAATTACATTAAAATTAAAACTAAAAAAAAATATTTTTAGGGAAATCTAATTTTTTACCTGGTGGTAAATAATCACCGTCTCCCATGAACATCTGCAAACCCAAGTGACTTGCAGGTGCGTAGATAATTAGAGACTTTTGTATGCAAAAGGACGATAACAATCCCAATGTTATTTTGAAACAACTAAAGTTAAAATTACAGACTATATACGTCTCACTGCTGGGCACAGGCCTCGGTTTTACGGCAAGGAAGTGTTGGCGAACTTCACATGTCTTCGAAATATTTTTTTATTTCTCAGACATGCAGGTTTCCTAACGATGTTTTCCTTCACCGTCGAGCACGTCGTAAATCAACACTTAAAATTGCAATTAACAATTTCACTGATGCCGGTGGGGGACGAAACCGGGTTGAAGCAACTACAAGAATAATATTTAAAATTAAATGATTAATTACATCGTAAATGAAAAACCCAATAACGATACTCGCCGGCGTAAATAAAATTGTTACATTCAGCAGTGAATTAGGTTAACATCCTTTTAGAAATTTAAGGAGAGACTGTTGTCCAACTATGGGGTGTATATAAGCTGTTGCGTACCTCGTTGCTCTCGTACTCGTAAGCGTGACTGCTGATAATGTGGTCCCAGGCTCAAATCACGATTCGGGCCAAAATCAGTCAATCGGTTATTGGTTTTATCCGTCAAGAAATTTTCAGCACTATTGCTGCCAGATTTTTCTAGCCTGGAGTCCGGAAGTTGACAGTATCTCACCACAGTACGCCTGATACTTCTCCGTTCACGTCGGTTTTCTATTTCATCAATCCTTGGCATTGAAGGAATTGAATGTGCACTTGTATTTGCGCACTGCCTGGTGTATCTATAATCCTGTCCTGCACCAGTCCTGTCCACGACTAGTCACCGTCGAGACTGGCCGCCGCACTGTGACCGACATACGATGTCAAGGACTTCATTTGTTTTTGCAACAAACGTGCTGATGATGGATTTCATTATTAAAAACATATACAAATAGGCTAATATTGAAATATGGGCCAGGATATAAAAATGGGTAAAATATGTATATTTCTTGCTAGCTAAGTGATTTTCTAAGTAACCTGAAAAATCGGTTGAAGAAAAAAGTGCGTCAAAGCTTGTCACCTGTTTGCGTAAATTACTTTTATAGGGAAAAAAGACACTTACTGTTCGAAACAAAAAATAATATGATGAAAAATATTTATTTACTTATTAAAACTTCCTACAATATGATGTTAAGGCGGACTTAACGCATGAGGCATTCTTTACCAGTCAACCTTTGGGTGATGCAGAGATAAAAATATGAAGTAGAATAGTATAAAATGTTAAAAGACAAAATATAGTATATAAATATAAAAAAATATTAGATATATCCATATATTATATTAGATATATACATAAACATACATGTTGGTGCGGCCACAGGCTGTCCCATCGAATCCGGTAGAAGAATCAGATTATGGTGAAACGCTAGGTCTCGGACTCGATTCCCGAGTCGGGCCGAAATGAATTATGCGAGATCAATTTTTCGTGAACTGTATACGTGTCTCCCTATAACCAAACAAGAAGGTTGATGTGGCACATGACAGGCTTGGGCAATGCACTCGCTATTACCTTATCTATTATTTATCCAATGGCCCGTGCGGGAATTAAACTTGAGCTGTTAGGAGAAACGGAACACAGTAAAGAAAACAAAGAACAAAGGGGTTCCTTTTGCTCCAGCGGCCTCGAGGACGATGCCCCTGGTGTTGCGACTGCGTTGTAAGAACGCGCGACTACAAATTGCGCTGTGAGAAGCGGTTACTTCCAGATTATTCTGTGGCCGACTGCCACAGAGGTGGCACGGACATCATTTTCATCATTTCGTCATCAAAACAAGCAGAATCATATTTATCATTACCACAACAACTCCTCACAAGTCCACAGTTTAACACAGGTCTCCACGGAGAACACTGTCCTGTGCCACCTACATACCTTAGGGCGTTACCACATTAATTGATCAATCGTCGATCGATATCAATTGGTTGCTGTGGTAGCTTTTGCTGATCAACGAATACTGGTCGATAAAACTTTGTTCAATCAGCGATCGACCACTAACCGATGTGGTTGTGGGCTCATCATCAGTATCATTCAAAACGTACTCAGAAAAGGACGCGTTATTATTGGCCAGTATGTCTCTCGCTCATGTTGCTCGTATTATTTTCACGGAGATGCAAACGCAGAAGACTTTGGATACAACCATTTTAAAAGAACAGAGATATCTTAAATTCATCTAGACGACATTTTAAATAGCGGTCGGTGGAGCGGGGCGGGTTCTTGAATATTCAAGTAGCTCGATCAACGTCAACTATTATCGATCGATCGATGAGGTAGAAACTATCAATCGATATCGACTAACCAATCCTACCAACAATCGATGCCATCGATCGATTGGTTTTGTAACACCTTCACCAAGTCGCTATACCATCTGTAGAAGACCATATACTTCGGATCGAGTACGAGACTGTCAAGGTTTTCGAGAAAAAATCCACATGCTTTTTAAAAATAAAATATAAAATTAATTAAGTCTATAAAGCTATCTAAATACAAAAACAATTTCCATTTCAAAATGAAAGGAGTAATACTTTCATTCGGATTATTAATAAAGTGGCACGTACAGTCGGGAGCCGTTGAGATCGGCCGCCGAGACCGAAATGAGATCTAAAGGATATTATTTTTATTATAAAAATTCAATATATTGTAAGCTGCGTAGATTGGAAAAAATTCTATTTAAGCATATTACTGTAGCCCGAGTTTATTGTGACATTAGGACGTTAAGCATTTCCGCTCAAAGAACTGTGGCAAAAATTGTGAGTTATATATATAGTAAGTTTTATTGTGATATATATAGTAAGTGATTCAACCAAAGATGCAGTATGCGTGTATCTACTACGTTTCGTTATACCTATAATATTAGCGTAAATAATATAAAAAATTATATATATATATATATATATATATATATATATATATATATATATATATATATATATATATATATATATATATATATATATAGTACCCGGTTGACCGAGCTTTGCTCGGTAATTTTCGCTCGGTTTTTTTTTGATTCGTGTCTTTTGGAAATAATATTTAGATACAAATTACATACTGATGAAATACGAATAATATTTTTTTGATCGTAGCGACATAATAGAAAAAACTGAACTGGTTATTTGATTAAAAAATCATGAGTGCTTAAAAAGTCATGAGTGCAATTAGTTTAATTTAAATTTTCGTGTGTTTAAAAAATACTAAAAAAAGGGCTCGAAAAAATAGATTTTCTCAAAAAAGAACTTGAAAAAAAATTTAAAAAAAGTCGGTCGGTCGGTCTGGGCTCGAACCATGGTATTACGATTTTGCGACCGCCCAATATACCATTAAGCTATTTGTAATCATTAATAAGCCGTCAAAATTTACCTTCTTATTCTAACGATATTATAGCAGTTTTTCATTGCCTAAAAACACGGACAAAAAGACATTTTCTAAAAATAAATCCTAGCTAGATCGATTTATTGCCCCCGAAACTCCCTGCACACAAAATTTTATGAAAATCGTTGGAGCCGTTTCCGAGATCCCGATTATATACATATATATTTATATACAAGAATTGCTCGTTTAATAGTATAGGATATATATATATATATATATATATATATATATATATATATATATATATATAACACAAATTTTTTAGTGCTCCCAAAACTCAATGTCAAATATGTTCTTATGTCAGTAACATAATGTAAATTATAAATGTTATATATCTAATTGCCATTAATTTTTTTTTTCAATATTTATATCAGATTTATTAATTAAATTAAATTTTTAATTTATAAGAATGCCATAATTCAAACATTATTTCAAACATTGAAATTGTGTCGAATTATTGAATGTGTCGTCTACTTATGTGCAAAGAAGTCTTTAATTGAGTAAAAAGATTGCTGGATGAGCCATTTTTAGGTGAGTTTTCATTCTCATTGTTGATAACTCTCTAATCACTTTAGGTATCTTATTAAAAACTTTTATACACATTATGTAACAATTTTTATAAAACAAAGCTGTCTTGCAAGCAGGCATTAACAATATAGTTGAGTCCCTTTGACCTATAGTAGAATTGTCGCGAGCGCTATGAAATAAAAACAGATTTTTTTTGACAAATATACACACCTCTAATATTATATACAGTTCAGTTAGCGTTAGCAAATTATTATTTTTAAATAAAGGTCTACATGATTCAAGGGGCTCGACGTTACATAGAGCTCGTATATATTTCTTTTGGCTGATAAACGCCCTATTTATGTCAGTCGAGTTTCACCATACCAACAGATCATACCTCAACACAGATTCAATGTATCCGTAGTATGCATTAAGTGCAGCCCCTTTCCCAGCGATGCACTGTAGTCTACGTATTGCATATACAAATTTATTTAATTTGGTGCAGAAAATTTTCACATGCGACTTCCAGTTGCAATGGTTATCAACATGTAGGCCTAAAAATTGTATTTCTGAAATCTCTTTCAAATATTCATTATTATATGAAATATTTAGTTTTTCATTTGGTGTATTGTAATTGGACAACGTTATGAATTTTGTTTTTGAAACATTCGCACGCAGATTATTGGTTTCTAATCAGGTCATAATGGATTCTATAGAAGAATTTAACGTTATTTCGAAGTCACTTGCGGTAAATTCCTTATTTAGTTTTGGTATGACGACAGAAATATCGTCAGTTAAAAGAATAGACTGATGAAGTGTCGTAGTTGGTAAGTCTTTTATATATAATAGAAATAAAAGTGGACTCAATACACTGCCCTTTAGTACGCCATTTTTATTTTGAGTAAAAGAAGACGTAAATGGCGTGCGGTTATGCTTTTCATCAATACGTGTCACTTCAACTCGTTGTTGTCGATTTTTTAAATATGATTTTAGCCAATTTAATGCTGGTTCACGAATTCCATATCTTTCACACTTATCTATTAGAATAATATTATGATCAACACAGTCAAATGCTTTTGACATGTTATAAAATATGGCAAACACTGGTACCTTTTTGTTTACGTAACCAGTTACTCTATGTATTAAAGAAAATATGGCATGTGTCATGGATTTTCCTTTTTGAAATCCGTTCTATTCTTTACGGAGAATATTATATTTAGACAAGTAGCTGTAAATTCTACTATGCAGCGCCTTCTCAAATATTTTCGAAAAAATTGGTATTGGTGTAATAGGTCTGTAATTTTTTTTTATATATAGAAGAGGGGGCAAACGAGCATGCGGCTCACCTGATTTTAAGTGACTACCGCCGCCCATGATCAACCGCAACACCAGGAGAATTGTGGGTGCGTTGCCGGCCCTTTAGAAAGGATTAAGCTCTTTTCTTGAAGGTCCCCAGGTCGTATCGGTCCGGAAAAATCGCCGGTGGTAAACTATTCCACAGAGAGGTTGTACGTGAAAGAAAACTCCTTGTGAAACGTACAGTGGTGGACCGCCAAGCATCCAGATGGTGTGGATGGTATCGGGACGTTTGCCGTCTCAAATCGTCGAAATTTGGCGGCTGGGATTAATCCGAACAATTCCTCAGAGCACTCCCCGTGATAGATGCGATAAAATACGCAAAGACATGCAACATCTCTTCGCAGCGCCAGTGAATCGAGCCGATCGGAAAGCACTCGGTCGTCGACGATTCGAGCCGCTCTGCGCTGGATGCGGTCAAGTGGAAGGAACTGGTACTGGGGAGCCCCAGCCCAGAGATGGGAACAGTATTCCATGTGCGGCCGAACCTACGCCTTGTAAAATTGCAGGCGGTGTGCCGGCATGAAATACTGTCCCGCTCTGCTGAGCACGCCAAGCTTTTTAGAGACCAATTTGGCCTTCCCTTCCAAGTGACTACAAAACTGCACGTTACTCGATATGTCGACGCCGAGGATTCCGATACTGGCTGAGGCAACAAGGGGAGTGCCTTGAAACTGAGGGGATACGACAAAGGGGTTCTTTTTAGCGGTTAACGCGCAAACTTGTGTCTTCTGGGGGTTAAACTGGACTAGATTTAGTCGTCCCCAATCCGAGACTCTGTTCAGCAAAGACTCGACTTCAGACACAAGTTTGTCCCGGCAATCGGAGACGTTTTCCCGAGAAATATTGGCTCGGCCGGTGTAAAGAGCATCACCAGTGCTGTCATCTGCATAGCAATGAATGTTACGGGTATGCAACATATCATCGATATGCAGAAGAAACAGCGTTGGCGATAGCACGCAGCCCTGTGGAACACCAGCATTAATAGGCTTGCAATCGGAGCTTCCACCGTCTACAACGACCTTGATTCTCCGATCCGCAAGAAAGGTGGTGACCCAATCGCACAATTTCTCGGGAAGCCCATAGGAAGGGAGCTTCGAAAGAAGCGCTTTGTGCCAAACCCGATCGAAGGCCTTCGCAATGTCCAAACTAACGGCCAATGCCTCCCCCTTGAACTCTACTGCCTCCGCCCATCTGTGAGTGAGGTAGACCAGAAGATCACCAGCTGACCGACCACGGCGAAAACCGTATTGGCGGTCACTAATCAGCTGGCGATGCTCAAGGTACCCCATGAGCTGGCAGTTTACAATGGACTCCATTGTTTTGAAGAACAAGGAGGTGATGGCGATTGGCCGGTAGTTGGACGGGTCTGAGTTTCTTCGAAGTCGAGAGCCTTTTTCAGGGATCGGGTGGACGAAAGCCGTCCTCCATGATTTTGGGACTACGCCTAGGGAGTAGGAGTACCGGAAAAGACGCGTTAAACCGGGATTCCGTCAGGCCCACTCGACTTGTGGATGTCCAGGGAGAGGAGTGCTTTGCGAACCGAGCGCTGTGTGAAGTGCGCTTGCGGCATGGAGCACTCACACCGCGGGATGGTCGGCGGCGTACTCCCCCCGTCATCGAGAGTCGAGTTAGACGCAAAGAAAGAGCCTAGAAGATCGGCTTTCTCCTTTGCAGTATGGGCCAGTGAGTCGTCCTCCCTGTCCAGAGATGGAAGAGGTCTGTAATTTATTAATTCGTGATGATCGCCTTTTTATAGAGCGGTTTCACAATTGAAGTTTTTAATTTATCGGAAAACGTACTCTGTGAGAACGATAGATTTATGAGGTTTGAAAGAATATGACCTATAATATCAGCACTATCCTTTAGTATATGAGTAGAGACTGAATCATTACCCATGTACTTTGTATTGTTTAAGGATTTAATTATTCTTATAACTTCATTTACAGAGCATGGTCGTAAAAATATGCTATGTTCGATGTTATCTAAACGTATTCTATGTTTTTGTATTTTTTTATCAATGTTTATGTCAGAGATGTCAATAAAATAGTTGTTAAATTTTTCTCCAATATCATTAGGATTCACAGTTTTTATACCGTCACTATATATCCAATCAATATCTTCATTGTTTGTATAGTCTTATTCATTATTTTTAATAATGTCCGAGTTTGTCTTACATACATTCTTGAATTTTGTTTTTAATTGTTATTTATTATCTTTTTTGGCCAAATAATACAAGATTTGAGTAATTTCGAATACTTAGCATACCGTTCTTTGTTTTTAGTATTTTTGTTTTCATAATAGATGTATCTCAATTTTCTTGAAATTTTAATACCCGTAGTAATCCACTTAGGTGCTTGAATACTAAAATTTATTTTACACATTTGAGAAGTATAATTCCGCCTCTAGGTCCTTCAAAACAGTCATTGCCAAGGCAAAGTCAGAGCACATAGGCAGAATTGGCGAGAAACTAGTTCGCCTTCCTTCTGGAACCCGTGCATTTTGGTCTCTCGCCAAGGCTGTCCAGGGGAATTTCTGTCAGCCATCTCTTCCATCTCTGCACAGGGAGGACGACTCACTGGCCCATACTGCAAAGGAGAAAGCCGATCTTCTAGGCTCTTTCTTTGCGTCTAACTCGACTCTCGATGACGGGGGGAGTACGCCGCCGACCATCCCGCGGTGTGAGTGCTTCATGCCGGAAGTGCACTTCACACAGCGCTCGGTTCGCAAAGCACTCCTCTCCCTGGACATCCACAAGTCGAGTGGACCTGACGGAATCCCGGTTTAACGCGTCTTTTCCGGTACTCCTACTCCCTAGGCGTAGTCCTAAAATCATGGAGGACGGCTTTCGTCCACCCGATCCCTGAAAAAGGCTCTCGACTTCGAAGAAACTCAGACCCGTCCAACTACCGGCCAATCGCCATCACCTCCTTGTTCTTCAAAACAATGGAGTCCATTGTAAACTGCCAGCTCATGGGGTACCTTGAGCATCGCCAGCTGATTAGTGACCGCCAATACGGTTTTCGCCGTGGTCGGTCAGCTGGTGATCTTCTGGTCTACCTCACTCACAGATGGGCGGAGGCAGTAGAGTTCAAGGGGGAGGCATTGGCCGTTAGTTTGGACATTGCGAAGGCCTTCGATCGGGTTTGGCACAAAGCGCTTCTTTCGAAGCTCCCTTCCTATGGGCTTCCCGAGAAATTGTGCGATTGGATCACCAGCTTTCTTGCAGATCGGAGCATCAAGGTCGTTGTAGACGGTGCAAGCTCCGATTGCAAGCCTATTAATGCTGGTGTTCCACAGGGCTGTGTGCTATCGCCAACGCTGTTTCTTCTGCATATCAATGATATGTTGCATACCCGTAACATTCATTGCTATGCAGATGACAGCACTGGTGATGCTCTTTACACCGGCCGAGCCAATATTTCTCGGGAAAACGTCTCCGAGTGCCGGGACAAAGTTGTGTCAGAAGTCGAGTCTTTGTTGAACAGAGTCTCGGATTGGGGACGACTAAATCTAGTCCAGTTTAACCCCCAGAAGACACAAGTTTGCGCGTTAACCGCTAAAAAGAACCCCTTTGTCGTATCCCCTCAGTTTCAAGGCACTCCCCTTGTTGCCTCAGCCAGTATCGGAATCCTCGGCGTCGACATATCGAGTGACGTGCAGTTTCGTGGTCACTTGGAAGGGAAGGCCAAATTGGCCTCTAAAAAGCTTGGCGTGCTCGGCAGAGCGGGACAGTATTTCATGCCGGCACACCGCCTGCAACTTTACAAGGCGCAGGTTCGGCCGCACATGGAATACTGTTCCCATCTCTGGGCTGGGGCTCCCCAGTACCAGCTCCTTCCACTTGACCGCGTCCAGCGCAGAGCGGCTCGAATCGTCGACGACCGAGTGCTTTCCGATCGGCTCGACTCACTGGCGCTGCGAAGAGATGTTGCATCTCTTTGCGTATTTTATCGCATCTATCACGGGGAGTGCTCTGAGGAATTGTTCGGATTAATCCCAGCCGCCGAATTTCGTGAACGCACTACACGGCAAACGTCCCGATACCATCCACACCATCTGGATGCTTGGCGGTCCACCACTGTACGTTTCACAAGGAGTTTTCTTCCACGTACAACCTCTCTGTGGAATAGTTTACCACCGGCGATTTTTCCGGACCGATACGACCTGGGGACCTTCAAGAAAAGAGCTTACTCCTTTCTAAAGGGCCGGCAACGCACCCGCAATTCTCCTGGTGTTGCGGTTGATCATGGGCGGCGGTATTCACTTAACATCAGGTGAGCCGCATGCTCGTTTGCCCCCTCTTCTATAAAAAAAAAAAAAGTAGGAAAGCAAATATTACATAGTAAGCAAAACATTTAATGAAAATTATTGAATGCTGAATTAAGATCTTCTATGTCGATTTCCTTCCAGGAAAGCGCTGCCATAGACGTTTTTAACCCTGTTTGTTTTCTTTGTTATAATCTCTCTGTTATTAACATATGTATATTTAAGTTTTCTTTGTTTTGCTACCGGAAAGCTTAGTAATTGACTTGTATTATGGTCTGACTTGTTGAACTCATATAAGTAACTATAGGGACGTTTTATGTCACTAGCTATATGATCAATGCCTGTCCTTTGACGAGTCAGTTTATTAATATGAAGCTTAAGATTATAGTTATGCATTAAGTTTAATATCTCTTCGGTTGTACTGTTGTCATTTAGCGTGTCAATATTGAAATCACCGCATAGAATAAATTTCATGTTGCTCTTAGTCGTTAGCCTAAATAGTAGTGTATCTACTTTATTAAAAATACGGAAGCCGGTGATTGCGGTATCCTATATACGCAAACTATTTTGCATTTGTAAGCTGGTACTTCAATTCCACAACATTCGAAATATTTTACAACCGATATTTCATTACTTACATTTATGGGCTTAGAGAGGTGTTTTATCTGTGAGCCTTTTTTTTTTCAAATAATTGCAACATTTCAGTGTGAGCTCTTAAAATGTGGAGGGCAATTTGAAATTGGAACATTCGTTCAGTTGCGCGCGATTATTAATGTCTGGTATATGGCACTAGCGTCATTTAGTATCGAGTAGCAGAACTAAGCTTTCTAGAAAATTCCGTACTAGAAATTTCTACAAATAGTCGATCTAGACCTGTATGTGCTCGAACATTCTACATGTTTCAGTGAAAAAAGCCTATATAAGGCTAGTAAGAACCGCGACCGAAGGAATATTGAATTGACGATTCTTTATAACTGCGAGCTAAAGTGTAAAATGTGATTAATTATTAGTGTGTTTTAAGTTGTAATTGATGTTCGGTAATTAAAGCGCCAATTTTGGTAATTGCATCGGCATTTTTATTGTAACAAACCCTAAGCTCGTAACTGTACTTTTTCTTGTAAATTATCGTGTTATAAAAATATATTTTATCTTACTATGATGCACTGGTCAGTAATGACCATAAGACATGAGATACACTGGTCTGGTACATATTGTAGCAATACACCGCGACGCATTTGCTGCTGATAATGTTGATGATGCACAATGGCAGTGTAAAAGAAGCAATCACCCCATTTCGTCCAGTAATTTCTCGAGAAAGATCTTTTGCACAGACATAAGGTTTCCTTACGATGTTCGGTGATATCGATATTTAAATAACAACAATAAGGATATTTAAATAAGAACAATATCACATTCAAGTGATAATTGCCAGGAATTGAACTCTACTATCTTTTTGAACAAAAAGCAAACTGAAACTTGTAAGAAGAGAACAATACCTTATTATTTTAAAAATCAATACAGTGTTTAAATAGACATCCTGACACACAGTTACCTTTTTAAACAAATAAATGTTTTCGTCCCTAACTCCGAATTTAATTTTCGAATATTTCACCAGAATATTGCCGGTGCTATAAATATATTGTTTGATGGTATATATTGTTTGATGCTTTTTTGTAATTAATGTAATAGGCTTTCTTTGTAAATATTTTATAATAATTTTTTTTTGTATTGTAAGAACGAAAAGACTATTTATTTGATACACATATTTTACACACAATTCAAAAAATATTGGGTTTGCATACTTTATGGAGCAAAAAATATTAAGAATGCACCAGTCTAAGACTGATTATGCACGAGAAATTAATAGGAAAAACGTACAATTCATTTATAAAATAAAACAAAAAATAAATAAAATTATAATGTGGTCTCCAACTCAGTATTATTTCGCGGACCTATTTGATGTAAAGACAGAGCTGGTTTTCGATTCGAGCCGTGTGACTTCGCAGACAAATCGGTGTGTGTTCCTTGAATAACGAATTGTGAAAAACGAAAGTGGTGCAACATATCTATAAATTTTATTTACTATATATTTATATAATACCTATACATATGCTAGCATATAAAATATAAACCTGATTTAATAAACAAAATTAAAAGCAACAACTAGATGGTTGGATTCCTTTTGTGCCTAGAAGTCCGTCTAGGTGTTCTCCATCACTCTCTTACTTATTTCTGTGACTAAATAGCAGTGCTTGTGGTATAGGGTTCCGGTCTGAAGAGTTTGGAGATAGTATAATTACCTACAGGCTGTGAGGCAAGCCATCTTAGTCCTCAGACAACGCATCAGTCTATAACTGTTAACAAATTTGTTTAAAGATAACTGCAGGTTTATTTTTTATTTACGTGGCATAGTCACGCTGCAGCTGTATTATGGTTGTAGCATGAGTGAGTCGGCTCGACCGGGGTTTCCTACGCTCTTACAGAATGACCATGCTACAGCATCCACAGCCCACATATGTGAACGGTGTGAACTTAACGATCCATTGAATGTTCTTTTTGATAAATTCGGGGTCATTTATTAAGAGACAATCGTTATTTATTAAAAGAAAGTAGATGCTTAGAGCGACAGTAACCTAATTTATTTTTATTTATTTATTTAAAATGAAAATGTAACTCCTTAAGCTAAAAGGTATATAGGGCGGACTTAATACCCCATGGCATTCTCTGCCAGTCAACCCTAGGTGCCAAAGGACAATTGCTGGCAGGTGCGAACATAATGCATATTATATTTTTATGGGTACAGATATTATTTTTTTAATTTGGAAACTCAACAGCATTTTTTTACAAACATACTTATATATATATATATATATATATATATATATATATATATATATATATATATATATATATATATATATATATATATACTTAGCCAATAACAGAGTTTCACAACATGCTGAATAACACTTACGAAGCAGAGAGGTAAATTTTTAACTTAGTACTGAGCTAGTTTTTTTAGTTTTAGTTAGTATAGTTAGTTCTGAGCTAATACGGCTCTACAGACTTATGTACTATTTAAAATAAAAGACGTGTGGCACTAGGGGACTGCCGCGGTAAAGCTATTGCATAGCATTTTGTATTAACTTATGCAATTATAATTATTTATTTATTTTATTTATGCAGTATTTCTTTTTCTTTGATATTAATTCAAGTTACACTTTTTGAGCGTGGTGAACGATAAGAAAACAATTTTTTTCTTTTATTAAATAAATAAATAATAAATGCACTTTATTCATTCATATTCAAAACACTTTATACACAAATTTTACAAGTATAGCTATTCACTGTTGTACATAAATACCTATACACCTATATACTTTCTCATAAACAGCTGCTTATGTATTCGTCCGATTTCGGAGCAGCTCGTCTCGATTCATGCGAGCTTCGTAGAGTCGTACAATACGTCTAGTTGCACGCACACAAACACCGTGTCGAAGACTGCCGAAAAGAAACGACGTTAGACAATGCACGGCCTTCAAGCCACACCTCCGTGCCCGTCGGAGTAGGGAGCGTGAGGTTTTTTCGTTACGGAATAAATTTCTGGATTCGGTGCCCGCGCTCAAGGCCCGCGATAGAAGCTATGCAATATATAATAATAGCTTAAAAGTATAAGTTACTATCATAAATATTGGAGTTCTCTTAAATAATGGAGTCCCTTATTAACAGGGAGCTCAAGCGGTACCTTGCGAATTAACAGCTGATTAGTGACCGCGGATACGGTTTCCGTCGCGGTCGCTCGGCTGGTGATCTTCTGGGTTATCTAACTCATAAATGGGCGGAGGCAGTGTTGTCCAAGGTTCTTCCCGTTGGCCGTTAGTTGGACATAGCGAAAGCTTTACATCGGGTTTGGCACAAAGCGCTTCTTACAAATCTTCCTTTCGATGGGCTTCCCGAGATATTGTACGTTTGGATCACAAGTATAGGAATCCTCGGCGTCAACACATCGAGTGACGTGCAGTTTCGTGGTCATTTGAGACAGAAGCTTAAATTGGCCCCTAAAAAGCTTGGCGTGCTCAGCAGAACGGGGAAGTATTTCATGTCGGCACACCGTCTGCAGCTTCGTAAGGCGCAGATTCGGCCTCACACCGAATACTTTTCCCATCCCTGGGCTGGAGCTCCCCAGTGCCAGCTTCTGCCTTTTGATCGCATCCAGCGCAGAGCAGTTCGAATTTTTGGCGACCGAGCTCTTTCCGATCGGCTTGACTCACTCTATTCGCATTGCGAATAGATGTTGCATCTCTTAGCGTATTATATCGCTTTTACCACGGGAACTGCTCTGAGGAGTTCAGACTAATTCCAGTCGCACAACTTCACCATTACATACCGCGACAAAAATCGCGATACCATCCGTACCATCTGGCGGTCCGCCACAGTGCTATTAAAAAGTTTTTTCCCTCGCACAACTTCCTTGTGGAATCGACTTTCACCGGAGATTTTTGCGGATCAGTACGACTTAGGAATCTTCCAGAAGAGAGCCTACTCCTTTTTAAAAGGCCAGCAGCGCATATACAATGCCCCTGGTGTTGCAGTTGTTCATGGACGGATGTAATCACTTACCATCAGGTGAACTGTATGCTCGATTGCCCCTATCCTATACAAAAAACGAGAAAAGAACTGGTATATAATAATTATGACAGAATGTAATAATTGCAAACGATTATCTTTATTTTGTTGAAAACATTGCCTACATTCATCAATAACGCGGTATCAACGCGGCGACCGCGCTTTGTCAACGCGGCGACCACTTGTGATATCATTTCAAATGGATGTCGATGTATGCTCAACTTTTCTAATACAAAAAATACTAGTCAGTTAACATCTCCGGGTGAGCTGTTTTAATACCTGTGTTAGAAATAGTCCAGGACATTAGACAAAATGCGGATTTGAAACAGCCACTTTTTGAGTTCGCGGTGATCATCCTAGAATTAGTAGTACCAATAGTACTAATTGAAATAATTTTCCTTTAACTTTGCTTTTTTACTACAAATATATATTTTATTATATATTATTCAAACACTATAACATATTTATCATTCATTCTCTATATTTATTTACGAAGTTTATAAGTAGAAAACCTGTCGTATTAGACGGTAAACACGAAATCGTTAAAATGATGATTAGAGAAGTTAATCATCATTTTGGATATGCCAATCACCAGACGGTGATGAATGAGGTGAACCAAAAATTTTATGTCTTGAACTTGCGTAATGTAGTACGAAGTGTGTCACATCATTGTCAGTGGTGCAGGACATACAGGTCAAAACCGCAGAACGTGCCACAAGGAAATTTTCCTCTGGAGAGAATAGCTCACAATGAACCACCTTTTACATGCTCAGCCGTGGATTATTTCGGACCTATGAGTGTGACTATAGGAAGGCGACATGAAAAACATTGGGGTATTTTATTTACGGGTCTGACCATCAGAGCAGTACACCTAGAATTAGCAACCTCATTGACACCAGCGTCAATGATAATGGCATTGAGGTGATTTATTGAGGTGACAAATTTCTAAGCTGCGAATAAAGAATTATTGACAGCATGCGAAGAATGCTATGAGGGCATGAAAAATGAGTCATTTAAAAAATATATTAAATGGAAATTTATACCTCCGGGAGCACCGCACATGGATGGCGTCTGGGAGAGGTTAGTAAGATCGATTAAACTTGCGTTGACCGCTACGCTCAAAGAAAGGAGCCTGCGAGAGGAGGTTCTGCATACGTTGCTTTTAGAAGCAGAGCATACTGTAAATTCCAGACCTCTGGTAACATTCAGTATGGATAGTCCTGAAGAGGGTTTGACACCTAACCATTTTCTTCTGGGACGCTCATGTGGTGATCGACCACCTGGATTATTTTTAGAGCAACATCTGATGGGTCAACTCAATTGGAAATCTGCACAGAGGATAGCAGACCATTTTTGGACGAGATGGCTGAAAGAATACATGCCTACTTTAATACCTCGAACAGGTAATAACGGAAAGTTTATGGAGCCTAAAGAAGGTGATATTGTCTTGATAATAGATCATTCGTTGCCACGAAATACGTGGCCGAAAGACAAGATTAGTAGGACGCTACCGGGACCAGACGGTCACACCAGAGTGGTTGACGTCATTACTGGCACAGGTATTTTGAGGAGACCTACATCCAGAATAATAGTTCCTGGTACCCGCGACGCCTCCCAAATGATGGTGCTGATGCACAGGGGGCAGATTGTTGGCAACGCGCCTATAAGAATATTTCAATTTATTAGTTAACCGATTACGAATAGCTTCTAAAAAGCAAATTATCAAGCAATAATATTCCGATAAGAAAATGCTTAATTGAATCTTAAAGAAATATCGAATTAATGATATGAAGGTCTTGGGTTCGACTCCCACGCCGGAATAGTTTGTCGTTTTCCTAGTAATATTTCCTTAATAAATTCATATAGGTAATTTTTAAGATATAAATTATGTTACCGGATTTGTTCCCCGGTTGAAATCATCTTTCCAATAATGTTAATTTAAAGAAATATTAAAATAAAGTTAGAGACCAGGATTTGTTCCCCGGTCGAGATGATCGCTGTGCATAAGTAGAATTAATGGAAATTGATTGCATAAGTATTGTCTTATATGAGTTTGATATGTTTTGTATGAAAACAAATGCCTATTTTCTATGATTGATTTATGAAAACATTCACTTATATTGTTTGATAAGAAACATGATAACTGATAAGAATCTGATTAGAAATAGTTTTCAACGTTTGAGAATTGTGTAGAAGCATTTATTCACCTAGTATTGTTGATATTAGACTTTCCATTTTTACTGATAGTCGATAGCCGTGCAAAAGTTAATTGTTCAAATAGTGTGAGATCATAGACGCACGCTAGCCACGTACTTAGGAGGCCAAATATGTAGAAATTTAAATATTTTCAATTTCAGCAACTTATGTAAAAATGACTTGTAAAACATTTCAGATTGATTGTACGTGCAAAAGAGGTGAATTCTGTGTTATTTTTATGTGGAAATTCCTGTGAATAAGTGAAATAATGATAGTTTTGTATAAGAAATTTAAAAGTGTTTTAATAGTGAAATGTATAGAGAAAATGTAAATTAAACTATTGTATTGGTTAAGATACGTATAATTTCAAGTGGAAAACATTGTTTTAACTTTCTATGTTAAATATTTAAGAAATTTCAACTTTGAACATGTGAGTAAAATAGGCATATTTTGTTAAATAAATAAAAGGTTTTTTGTGATATGAAAATGTAATGTATATCGTAGTATAGATATTTTTTGTGCTATCTATACAAGTAAATTGTATAAATGTATGTCTTATACAAATAAAGTTATTGAGTAAACCGTGAGAGAGTGATGGTACAAATTGATGTAATTGAGTTGCGCAAGCGCACGAATGGCGCGGCTCACTTTCGTGTATAGCTCTGGGGTAGCTCAGTAAACGAGTTTTCTTGCAATTCGTTCGGGAATCGTTCGGGAATCCTTCGGGAAAGTTCGGAAAACAGACCAGCAGTCAATAAGAAGAAGAAAGAAAAATTGTAGGAAAGTGATAGGGAAAACTAATTACTCTCTCACGGAACAGTTTGAAGATAATTGCTGTTTTATTCCCAAGGAATTCTTCCCTCAAATAATACAGTCCACATCGAAGAATTAAGGCGTTGGAACCGGGACGACTTCGGAAGACCCGTAATCCCCGCCTGAACCTATTTTCTGAAAAGGAAGAGGTTATCGCCCTTGTGTGTTACTCCGTTGCGGAGATCGCATACGTTGTTCCCGAACCCAACGTAGGCGTTATAGGAGGCCAGATCGAGAGAAGCCTCGATTCCTCCCTTCTGTTTCTTAGTTTAACGTTTACGCCCCCTGGTTCCTTTTCAAGTGGTCCTTCGACTCGGATCAAGGAACCAGCAGTGGACTGCTGGTTAAGGAAAAAGAAGACCTTCGGAGCCGAGTGAAGATCAGCAACCTAAGGAAGCCGGAGGTTTGAGCTGAAGCAACAGGATCAAAGGCCAGAAGACCAGGTCAGCGCAGTAGGACTGGACCTGGAATTACCGGAAGAAAGAAAACCGGGATTGCGTCTTGGGGCGTGTGCTCGCATGGGGCACGTATCGCAGCCAGGCGCAGGTGCTTTGTGAAGGCGCTCATCGTGGCCAAGCAGGGCTTGGCATTTTTCTGTCGGGCCAGCGTGCTCGGCATTTTCCTGTCGGACGATCGTGTCCGGTATTTCCTGTCGGAAGACCGTGTCCGGAATTTCCTGTCGGACGACCGTGTCCGCCATTTCCTGTCGGGTCATCAGAGGGTGCAAGAAGAAGAAGCATCCACCGCTGCTTCTGCCAGGCGAGGGTGCTCGTGGGCACCTGACTGCATCACGGCCGGAGGAGGGCGTTTGGACGAGGCATCACCGGCGACTGGGCGACGAAGCGCAGCATACATCCCGACCACCTAACGGTGCCAAACGGTCGGGCTCTGGCACAACACCTTCGGGTGGAGCAGTTATCTCGAGCGAGACTGCGCTTGCACTACCGCTCGACTGTTTCGTCATATTCCGTGGCGGGGCAGTTCCTAAACCTTTCCTCCATACCATTCCTGCACGACTCCATCCCTGGACGGCTCACCTCGGTAGGCCCCGTTCAGGATTGATAGGGCTGATAGGGCTGTTAGGGTGGTAGTAAGGTTGTAGGGTTGGGAGATAAAGGGGGGGGGGGTTAGTGGGGTTAGGTTGGGGTGTAGATGGGTTGTAGGTAAGGGGTTGTAGGGACCGTAGGGACAGTTAGGGACCGTAGGCCAACAATCACCCTCCTGCAAGATGAAGAAGGCACAAGACCAGACAGCGAGAAGCGAAGGAACCAAGACAAGGACGGGGCTCTCAAGAAAGGCTAAAGAGGCGGAATCATCTGGAGCGACCACAGCTACTGCTTTGAGTGGGGCAACTCCTTCAAGTGGAGCCACCACCGATACGTTCACATGCACGTGGGACTCAGGGACGTCCGTGGCAACGACAAGCAACAGGACGGACACCAGTGGTACGCAGGCCAGCACCGCACAATAATCCGTTATATCCAGGAGTGAAATGGTAGTCGAAAAAGTAGGTCAAAGGACCGAAGAAGCGGCATCGTCAAGGACAGTAATCGGGCACACTAGTGACAAAGGGTCACAGAGAGGTAGTAGGTCATCGCGATCGGCGAGGCTGAAAGCCGAATTAGAGGTGCGGATTAAATTCGAACGCTCAGAGCTCGAACGAGCACAGGCAGTTGCTGCCTTAGCCAAGTCTCAATTGAAGTTGGCACGTCTCAACCGAGAAGAGGAGATCGACTCGAGTGAGGATGATGAGGAGCGGAATACTCAGGTGGAACCTTTCGTAAGGAGTTGGGTTCAACAGACCATAATGAGCGCGCCGGTTAGTGTAACGCAACCCGATATTACTGATAAAGAAGCGTGTAAAGGATCACGCCGCAAAGGGGCGGAGATCGAGCGCAACCAAGGAAATGCACAGAAAGCACACACGAGTGAGGTGTCAGAATTGACCGAAGCGATTGTGAGTGCAATAAAGATAGCGGGAAAAGATAAGTCTTCCCAGTTTCATTTCCTCCAGGAATTACCGGTGTTCGATGGAGACCCGGGTGAATGGATAATTTTCAAAACGGTGTTCGAAGACACAATAAGCCAATTTTCAGGGGTGCAGAATGTCGCACGCCTTAGGAGGGCATTAAAAGGTACCGCTAAGGAAGCGGTTAAGTCGTTGTTGTTTACTTTGTGTGAACCTGAAGAAATAATGAACGCTCTCGAAAGAAGATTCGGTGGGGTTGAGATGCTCATTCTAGCCGAAATCGAGAATGTAAAGCGTATGCCAAGATTGGCGGAAGATTGCCGGAATATAGGATCTTTTGCAAGTCGTATTACGAACGTGGTTGCCAAAATACAAGCATTAAATCAACCACAGTATTTATACTCACCGGAGTTAGTAAACCATATAGTAGAGAAACTCGTAACTATGATTAAATTTAAATGGTTTGAATATCGAGCTCAGCATCTTTTGGAGCCAGAGTTACAGAAGATGGCCAAGTATTTAAATTCATTGAGTGAACAATTTGGAACGACCTTAAGCAATGAAAATATGCCTGAAAAACGAAGCGTCCTGAATTCAGGAAGCAAACTGTACACACCGCAAAGTGGTCTGTACGCAACCGTGTCAAGAGCGAGCGCTATGAGCGCCGAAGTAATACGAGCGAGCGTCTAGAACGCCGAAATATTAAAGGGCACAACCGACAAGTGGTTATGATAACCCAGGATAAGCCTGTAAGTCGGATAACACATAAGTGTGTTATATGTAACAAGGAGCACTCTATAGTGAGTTGTTACACGTTTAAGGACATGAATAATATGTAGATGTAGATATCTATGGGCCACAGCAACCACTTACCATCAGGTGGACTGTGTGCTCGCTTGTCACCCTTTTCCTATAATAAAAAAAACTTGTTGTAGTTTAGATTAATTATTATTTGATTTTCCATAATGCAGTCAAAATTAATGTCTCTTTCAAAGTCATCCAAAATCAATTTTTTTGTTTTTCTCTACCACTTTTGCCAATCATCCATTGTGACATGGGCACATGCTTCAACGAATATAGAAGAAACAGTATAAAAAGTTAAAGCGGAGTCACAAAATAAGAAGACAAACACTAAATTACCAAATTACGCTCAGTAAGCTCCCGAAATGGCGGGAGATTGAAATTACGTAGTGCTTTTTTTTCAGCGCGGTCTTGTATAGGAGTTTTTTTGCCTACAAAAATTCATGATTCATGTAATTTAAGGATTTTTAAAATTAATAAATTTAATTAATCAAATAAAAAAATTAATGATTAGATTATTTGAGTATTTTACCGATTATTTGAATATTTTTGCGGATTATTCGCGTAACAAATAATTTTAATCATCCAAACACTACGGTAAGGTACATAGCGACATACAATTGAAACAACGTCGAGTAAAAAAGTTATTACTGGTTATTTTTTTAATATTTTGCTTTGTTTGAAGGATTCGAATTTAAATTAGTAATTAAAAACTATATATGTTGTAATGAAATATAGATAACTTCATAATTCTTCGGATTTACTTAAAATGTTATTTTAAATCGCGTGAGTATGCTTGTGCAAAGTTATTGCGGAATGGAATTAATGTGAAACGTCAAAAGGTATTTCTTAGATTTGGTTGACTATAGTGATTTATAATTTATTGTTGATGATTGATTTCTAATTTATGTTATATAAATTGTATTTCTTACAATATAGTGATTGTATATTGATATAGCATGAATGTTAATTTACTTATACAATATGATTAATGACATTTTGGATAGCTGTATAATGTTACCTTACGTAACTGATAAATAAAATAACAATATTATAGTGGTGGTAATATGATAGTACGCGTTATAAATGAATATTGAATATAATATTATGCCTAGTTTGATATTTTGTCCATTTTAAACAAAGATGTGATGTATAATTTGTAATTTAGAGGGCAGCACTAGTTGGTTGTCCCTAGTTACCTTAGGGAAATAATAAAAAATAATCATCATGTCTACCTGAAATATGTTATAGCTTTTGACAAATGATACTATAACCATCAATCTAATTGAGCTAACTAGTGTCAAATGTGCATTTGTCCGGAATTGACGTTTGCAGTTTGCACAGCGCCACGCTTACAGCAGTCCATGTTTAACTGGACTTTTACGACCTGTAAAGCAATTAAAATAAGACCTATCATATTTTGTAGCAGATATAATTTGTTTTAAATAATTTAATTAAAAAATAAGAAAAATGTGTGATGTATACTTACTGACATTCTATTTTTCTACTAGTTTGATGAGAAGCAAATCATAACATCGACTGGTGCACTCTCACTTCCATCTGTACCTAAGAAAATGTTAGTAATTGGTGCTGGAGTTATTGGTTTAGAACTGGGCTCTGTTTACCAAAGACTTGGTGCTGATGTTACTGCCATAGAATTTCTTGAAAGTATTGGAGGTAAATATACTCTTGATATTTTGTTGCTGCAGAAAGTATACTGGGTCTGCTGGGTACAGGCCTTAAGGAGTGGCAAGTCTGCTCCATAACTCTGATATAAAATGCTCATTTCCTTGAAACATTTTATTCTTCAGATATGATGGTGTAGTTACAATGCTTTCCTTAACCGACAAGTAAATCAATGCTTTAAATTGCCAATTAACAATTTCTTCAGTGCTAGCAGGAATAGAACCCAGGTTACTCATACACTGTAAAATATATGGCGAGCGCTCAGCCTCCGAGCTACCATGGCTCTTGGCAAGCTATTAAAATATAGAGTAAATGCTACTCTCTCTCTCTCTCTAATGGTCACAATTTTTAGTACACTTAAAATAAGATAATAATTGCTTGTGCTGTAATTGTGATGCAGTGTCAACTCTATACAATCATATCACATCCAGATACAAATATCAACAATTCTTGTTTTCACACAAACATTTTTGCATTAGCTGGTAATTAGTTTAATTTCGCCCTCTCCTTTCCACAATTGTACGGCCCAACATTTGGCCAGTCTCGTCATTTGAGTCACAAGGTTTGCTTCGTTGTCGCCATGCATACAAGCTAATAAGTGTAATAATTTGTCATGTGTCTTCTATCTGACTATAATGTGGTTGTTTTCAATCTTTCTTATTTACTATCTTCATTACCACTAACTATCGAGTGGGATAGTAGTCTGACTACTATCCCACCCACCACCACATGCTTAGAATGGTTAATAAAAGGAAGAAGTAAGACAGTTCCAGGTTTGCTTTTTCACATATTAGCCAGGTAATCTGAGCATTGAGATATGCAGTTCTGAAATAATATAATGAAATAAGACATTGGTTTAAGCAACAACAATAAAAACTTTTTCAGCTTAAAGTGCTTGTTTGATAAATGCATTTATATATTAATCACGACTCCGTGTCGTAGTGGCTTAGCAATGAGTGGCTGCTCTGGGGGTCGCGGATGAAAAAGGAATATGAGAAGCAAATTGAAAATATCATCGTTAACGGTTACGCAGAGAAAGCGAACCATATTTCCATTTCTCCACGCACGTGGTATCTTCCTCACTTCGCAGTGACTCACCCACAAAAAAAGAAAATAAGGATAGTTTTCGACGCCGCCGCAAGGACGGGCGGACGTTGTGTTAACGATGCATTGTTAACCGGACCGGACTTATTGAAGTCGTTGTTTGGCGTTCTACTACGATTCAGAGAAGGAAGCGTGGCAATGATGGCAGACATTAAAGAAATGTTCCTGCAAGTGAAAATCCGGGAAGAAGACAGGGATAGCCTTCGATTCTTATGGCGGCACAATCGCGATGCGCCACCGGAAGAGTATAGAATGACGTCACTCATATTTGGAGCGGCATCATCACAATGCATCGCTATGTATGTGAAGAATAGAAATGCGCGGGACAACGCAAATATCTATCCAGTAGCAGCTTCCGCTACGGAAAGCAATTTTTATATGGATGACTATCTACAGGCATTTCCCGACGTGACGATGGCCGAAAGGATAGTAAACGATATGTATGAATTACATAAACGTGCTTCTTTCCAACTGAGGGGATGGGCTAGCAACCGACCCGAGGTTTTATGTAAAATGGAAAATAAACATAAGAGCGATGTAAGTCATCGCTGGTTTCAAGGTCCTGAATTCCTCAGGAAAAGTCCTGATTTATAGCCCAAACAAGTGGACACCATAAATAGCTTAGAAACAGGTGAAGAAAAATCGCCAAAAGGCATAAATGCGCTGAGAAAGCAAGAACCGTTAAGTCTACCCGACTACGGACGATTTAGCAATTTTAAGAAATTCCTTGGCGCAACTACACGCACCTTACAAGCGGTAGAAAAATTCAAGAGTTTAAGAAAGTCGGTTAAAGGATCCGACAGCGCAGCCGAAAAGTCGGTTATGTGTTCCAACGAAATTTTAGCAAAGTCGGTTAAAGGACCCGATGGCGCGTTGGACATCTCTTGAAAATCTCTTGAAAAAAGCTGAATTATTAATTTGGAAGTTCGTTCAAGAAGAGTGTTTTCATTTGGAAATAAAATGCTTGAAAGCCGGCAAAAGCGTTGAAAGAAGTTCACGCTTATGTAAATTATCTATGGAAATAGGAGAAGATAACTTACTCCGTTTAAATGGGCGTTTACCTTTCAAGTCTAATTTGACCGAGGAAAGTAAAAAACCTGTCGTATTAGACGGTTAACACGAAATCGTTAAAATGATGATTAGAGAAGTTCATCATCATTTTGGATATGCCAATCACCAGACGGTGATGAATGAGGTGAACCAAAAATTTTATGTCTTGAACTTGCGTAATGTAGTACGAAGTGTGTCACATCATTGTCAGTGGTGCAGGACATACAGGTCAAAACCGCAGAACGTGCCACAAGGAAATTTTCCTCTGGAGAGAATAGCTCACAATGAACCACCTTTTACATGCTCAGCCGTGGATTATTTCGGACCTATGAGTGTGACTATAGGAAGGCGACACGAAAAACATTGGGGTATTTTATTTACGGGTACTGACCATCAGAGCAGTACACCTAGAATTAGCAACCTCATTGACACCAGCGTCAATGATAATGGCATTGAGGTGATTTATCGCCAGAAGAGGAAAACCAGCCGTTATATACAGTGATAACGGGACAAATTTCTAAGCTGCGAATAAAGAATTATTGAAAGCATGCGAAGAATGCTATGAGGGCATGAAAAATGAGTCATTTAAAAAATATATTAAATGGAAATTTATACCTCCGGGAGCACCGCACATGGATGGCGTCTGGGAGAGGTTAGTAAGATCGATTAAACTTGCGTTGACCGCTACGGTCAAAGAAAGGAGCCTGCGAGAGGAGGTTCTGCATACGTTGCTCTTAGAAGCAGAGCATACTGTAAATTCCAGACCTCTGGTAACATTCAGTATGGATAGTCCTGAAGAGGGTTTGACACCCAACCATTTTCTTCTGGGTTGCTCATGTGGTGATCGACCACCTGGATTATTTTGTTTATGTTTATATGTATGTGTAAAGGAACCAGGAGGCGTAAACGTTAAACTAAGAAACAGAAGGGAGGAATCGAGGCTTCTCTCGATCTGGCCTCCTATAACGCCTACGTTGGGTTCGGGAACAACGTATGTGATCTCCGCAACGGAGTAACACACAAGGGCGATAACCTCTTCCTTTTCAGAAAATAGGTTCAGGCGGGGATTACGGGTCTTCCGAAGTCGTCCCGGTTCCAAAGCCTTAATTCTTCGATGTGGACTGTATTATTTGAGGGAAGAATTCCTTGGGAATAAAACAGCAATTATCTTCAAACTGTTCCGTGAGAGAGTAATTAGTTTTCCCTATCACTTCCCTACACTTTTTCTTTCTTCTTCTTATTGACTGCTGGTCTGTTTTCCGAACTTTCCCGAAGGATTCCCGAACGATTCCCGAACGAATTGCAAGAAAACTCGTTTACTGAGCTACCCCAGAGCTATACACGAAAGTGAGCCGCGCCATTCGTGCGCTTGCGCAACTCAATTACATCAATTTGTACCATCACTCTCTCACGGTTTACTCAATAACTTTATTTGTATAAGACATACATTTATACAATTTACTTGTATAGATAGCACAAAAAAATATCTATACTACGATATACATTACATTTTCATATCACAAAAAACCTTTTATTTATTTAACAAAATATGCCTATTTTACTCACATGTTCAAAGTTGAAATTTCTTAAATATTTAACATAGAAAGTTAAAACAATGTTTTCCACTTGAAATTATACATATATTAACCAATACAATAGTTTTATTTACATTTTCTCTATACATTTCACTATTAAAACACTTTTAAATTTCTTATACAAAACTATCATTATTTCACTTATTCACAGGAATTTCCACATAAAAATAACACAGAATTCACCTCTTTTGCACGTACAATCAATCTGAAATGTTTTACAAGTCATTTTTACATAAGTAGATGAAATTGAAAATATTAAAATTTCTACATATTTGGCCTCCTAAGTACGTGGCTAGCGTGCGTCTTTGAACTCACACTATTTAAACAATTAACTTTTGCACGGCTATCGACTATCAGTAAAAATGGAAAGTCTAATATCAACAATACTAGGTGAATAAATGCTTCTACACAATTCTCAAACGTTGAAAACTATTTCTAATCAGATTCTTATCAGTTATCATGTTTCTTATCAAACAATATAGGTGAATGTTTTCATAAATCAATCATAGAAAATAGGCATTTGTTTTCATACAAAACATATCAAACTCATATAAGACAATACTTATGCAATCAATTTCCATTAATTCTACTTATGCACAGCGATCATCTCGACCGGGGAACAAATCCTGGTCTCTAACTTTATTTTAATATTTCTTTAAATTAACATTATTGGAAAGATGATTTCAACCGGGGAACAAATCCGGTAACATAATTTATATCTTAAAAATTCCCTATATGAATTTATTAAGGAAATATTACTAGGAAAACGACAAACTATTCCGGCCTGGGAGTCGAACCCAAGACCTTCATATCATTAATTAGATATTTCTTTAAGATTCAACTAAGCATTTTCTTATCGGAATATTATTGCTTGATAATTTGCTTTTTAGAAGCTATTCGTAATCGGTTAACTAATAAATTGAAATATTCTTATAGGCGCGTCGCCAGCAGTATCTATGTAACCATTTATTTTATTCAGTAAGTATTATTTTAATTTAATTATTATATTAATTTTATTTGTAAAGAAGCTGCTAATCTAAAACCTAAACTGCAATGCAACAAAATATTATGTATATATATATATATATATATATATATCTGTAGGTGAATGTTAAAGAACCTTAAGTCCATTTTTGGCCGTTTTCATGTTTTTACAGATCCCGATCCGAAAAACTCGAATTTTTACAATAGTAAAAGACATTAAGTCCTAACGCCGTATTATTTTAAATTAACAAATGTAACTGGATATTAAGTCCCTGAGTACATAAAAAGTAAACATTCGTAAAGTTCTTTAATATCTTTTAGCATTCATTTATAGACGACATTTCAGTGTTAAATGACATTATGTGGGACTTACGACTCTTTAGCACTAACTCGCGCTTTGGCGCACGTCTTATTTATGTTTACTCCCCGCCCGCTACTCTTGCGCTGCCACTGGCCACAACGGGCAATGCAATCGTGTCGAAGGCAGAGAAGATTTGCGTGTGATTTTAAACTACGTGTAATTTGTTGTTTTCGTTCACATAAATGAAACAAAATGTTTATCGGACGAGGAAGGAAACTTGTCAATATGATAAAATTATCAGGTATGTAATTTAAAGAGTTTTTCTGCGAATATATGATACTTTTTCAACCTCGTAACGACATTTTGCAAACACCTTATTTTAATAATAATATCATACTTAAGTTAATAGGCCTAACTACTATCAAAGCAATATTAATGAATACTGTAATGTTGTTGTTGTTGTTGTTGTCTTGCGATAACCCAAACTGTTAGCAAAAATAAATTGTATTTTATTTTATTTGAAAAATATATTTAATATATGGCGCACGTAAAGGCAACATTTATACTCCCGTTTCTTATGCTTATATTCTCTTCGAATGTCAGTTGAATGATAGTTAATGAAACAAAAATGTATGTCAAAATCTTGTCATAAACTGATTGAGATGAAACTTGATATGTATATGGAGACCTGTATGAATGCATAGTTTATTTTTATCGTGATATTGTCATAGAATCGGGACATACGCAGGAGAAACCGCAGGGCGCTACTAGTAAACTATATCTGTCAGTTCTGCCCCGGGTGCCAGCTTTCTACGTATTGTTACGACCTTGAGGTTCGTGGCAATAAAAATTGCCGATAAAATTACCTAAATTAACACTTTAATTTACTTTACACAAATTAAAGTTAAAACACTAATAATTAAACACACTAATTCACTTAATTCCGCTCCGAAGCTTCGCTTGTTTCGTCAAATCAACTCTGTGTCGATCGCATCTTGCGCCACCTATTTATTTAAATTAGCAAAATATCCAAAATGTTCAAGTAAACACGCGTAAGGTACCGAGAGTTCGAGTATAGATTTTCTAGAAACTTAGTTCTTCGGGTGGCGCTGTTGGTCGAAAGATTTGTGATGTCATAAACTGCAACGCTCCCCTCGCTCTCGTTCCTGACACTAGATGGCGCTAGTTGTGTCGTCGACTGGAGTGCGTAACACTGCCCCCTCCTAAGACATGCTCGTCCCGAGCATTATCGGTCCCATAATAACGTGCCAAGCGATCCACATGGACGATCTTAGGAGTCCCTCTTGCGCCTTTCTGTATCCGGTAGGTCACATCGTTGATCCTGGTTACAATCCGGTACGGACCGTCCCATTTAGCTTGAAGCTTAGGAGATTTCCCTTTGCTGCGGACTGGATTGTGCAACCACACAAATGAACCTTCGTTGAACCCTTTATTGTTCATTTTGCGGTCGTACCGGGTTTTCATTTTCTCAGACATTTGCTGGCCCGATTGTCTGACGTGCTCATAAATGTCATTCATTTTGTTCCGCAAGTCATTTGCATAATCGGTTATACTGCGTGGGGCATCAGGTGGTATCCCGGTGATCAGGTCTGCAGGCAGCCGTAATTCTCTTCCAAAGTTTGCGAAAGCTGGTGTCACTGCTGTACTTTCGTGAACAGAACTTCGATATGACAACAAAAACGGTTGTATGTGCTTGTCCCATTCTCGTTGCCGATTGTCTACAACTTTTGCTAGGTACCTCTCCAATGTCTGATTAAATCGTTCCACCATTCCATCAGATTGCGGGTGATAAGAAGTCGTTCTTGTTTTATGAGTACCCATAACTCGGCAAGTTTCCTGGAATATTTGAGACTCAAAATTCCTTCCTTGATCGCTGTGAATCTCTAAAGGTACTCCAAAACGACAGAAGACTTCATGAACTAGTTTATCTGCAACTGTTGAAGCTTCTTGATTCGGAATGGCGAAGACTTCCGGCCACTTAGTGAAGTAATCCATCACAACCATGAAATACTTGTTACCGCTTTCACTCTCCGGAAACGGCCCCGCCACGTCAATGGCTATTCTCTCCCATGGTGCACCAACATTGTACAACTTCAATGCACCTCTACTACGAGTCTGAGGTCCCTTTACAGCCGCACAACTTGTACATTTGCGACACCAGTCCTCGACATCGTTTCGACAGTGGACCCAGTAAAACCGTTCTCGGATCTTCAGTAGAGTTCGTTTAACTCCCAGATGGCCTCCTGAACAATCATTATGGTACAGCTGTAGAACATCCGGTACTTTAGCTTTAGGGACAACCATTTGCAAATGACAGCTGTCTCCCCGAACGTTTTCCCATTTACGACACAGAACTCCATCCTGAAGCAGCAAGCTGTCCCACTGGGCCCAATAGCTTTTAGTGGTCGAACTCATCGCTGAGACGTCACTCCACTTCGGCTTGGGAGCACTGGCCTTTATCCATTCCAGAATCGGCTTGATATCCGGATCTTCCTGCTGTGCATGTAGTAAGCTGTCCTTCCACTCGTTGCTGAGGTGGTCTGCCCTGAGCATCCTCACGGATACCACTTCCTTACTCTCTTGCCTAGTACAATGTTTGCAATCTTCAGGACAAGGTCTTCTTGACAATGCATCTGCGTTGCCATGAGATTTCCCGCTGCGATGTTCGATCTCAAAGTCGTATTCCTGCAGTAGTTCAATCCACCTCGCAACTTGTCCTTCTGGGTTTCTAAACTGCAATAGCCATTTTAGTGCAGTATGGTCAGTTCGTAAGTGAAACTTTCGTCCCAGAAGATATTTGCTAAAATGCTGCAACGACTTTACTACAGCGAGCAATTCGCGTCTTGTGACACAATAGTTCCTTTCCGGTTTTGACAACGACTTGCTGAAGTACGCTATCACGACCTCTTGGTCACCACTCCGTTGAGACAGCACACCACCAAGTCCTATATCACTTGCGTCTGTGTCAACTATAAATTCTTTGCTTGCATCAGGGTATCCCAAAATAGGTGTTTTGCACAGACGGTCCTTGAGCTCCTGGAATGCGATATTGCAACTTTCATCGCAGCAGAAATGTCGCTTCTCCTCGGTTAGCTTGTGCAGAGGTTTAGCTATATCTGCAAAGTTCTTCACGAATCGCCGGTAATAGGAGCACAAACCCAAAAATGCTCTAACCTGCGTCTTGTCTTTTGGAACCGGACAATCCTTGACAGCGGCGATTTTCTCTGGATCTGTGCGGATACCTTCTTCCGATACTACAAACCCCAAAAAGTTAACTTGCCGTTGGAATAGTGAACATTTCTTCGGGCTCAACTTGAGGTTGGCACTCTGAATCTTCATAAGCACGCGTTCCAGGTTTTGAAGGTGTTCCTCAAACGTACGGCCCACGATGATGATGTCATCCAAGTAGACCAGACAGGCATCGCCAATTAGCCCGGTAAGTACAAGTTCCATCAGCCTTTCAAACGTTGCTGGAGTATTGCACAACCCAAACGGCATTACTTTGAATTGCCACAGACCCTTTCCCGTCGGGAACGCAGTTTTCTCCTTGTCCTTAGGGTCAATTTCAACTTGCCAGTAGCCACTTTTTAGATGCAGCGTGCTAAACCATTTTACTCCTGTAAGCATGTCCAGCGTGTCATCAATTCTTGGCAAGGGATAGCTGTCCTTCTTTGTAACGTCGTTCAGACGGCGGTAATCAACACAGAACCGCATGCTGCCATCCTTCTTTTTCACCAGCACCACTGGCGAACACCATGGACTAGAGGAAGGTTCAATAACACCATCCTTCACCATTCCTTCAATCATGGTTTCCACTTCCTTTTCACGTGCTACCGGCAATCGTCTTGGCCGCTGACGGATAGGCAACTCTTCACCTGTGTTTATTTTGTGTTGAACTAAACCAGTCTTTCCTATGTCAGCATCGTTTGATGAGAATACATCGGCGTACTCGAGTAACAACTTCTTCGCCTTGACCAATTCGTTCGGGGACAGAACACTGCGACAATCTTCCAAAAGTGTGGTCACTCTCGTTTCTGCATCCTTGCTGGGGGTCCCACTCGATATATATTGGCACCGACGTAACCAATCCACTTCGTCACAAGTACCAATTAATGTGCCTTTTTCTATAATCTGGTCCCGGTCGCAAAGGTTCAGCACACGTACTCCTGAGATGTCAGTGGTCCGGACCAAGGTTCGAGCTACTTTCCATGGAAGGTCATTGTTTACCCTTTCCACAAGTACACAACGGTGAGCTTGCCCAGCGTTTCGGGGAAGACTAACCGGAACAATCGTTTCCGATCTCGGCGGAAGAACAATCTTCTTAATGCTGTACACGTTCCCTGGTAACGCACCTTCCATAAAAAGTTCCTCCTGTCCACATTTCAAAACACCTTGCTTAACGTCGATCTCACAACAATTATTCCTCATAAAGTCTAGGCCTAGGATGCAGTCGTCCATTATATCAGCCACGATGACATTATGTAGGTAGATCACGTTGCCTAGCTTCAACTCCATCTCCTTCTCCCCACGGACGGGTATACGCTGACCGGTGGCTGTTACCAAATTAATGCGTTCTCGGTTGTATGCGGAGTCCCCAAGGAACTGACTTATAAGTTGGGAACTAACAACCGTACGAGAGGCTCCAGTGTCTATGGTCAGTTTACACGGCATTCCGTTGACCTCACCCTTGATGATTAGACTGTTCCCATCATGGGTTTGTGAGATCAAGATCCTTGGGGCTCTTTTAACATCAGCCAGCACCCGCCCCGCAGTTCTGGCTTTTACTCGTTTCTCTGCTGCTGCTGGGCGGTGCTGTTGGCCGCACTACCCTCCTGAGATCGTTCACCTTCCCTTTCTAGGGCAGCTTCCTTTCGCTTAGGGCAGCTGGATCGAAGATGGCCCTTTTCCCCACAGCCATAGCACCTTGGGCTGTATCCTTTGTTGCGGTCGCGAACTGTAGCTGCTGCAACCTCCCTGACGCGATGGGAACGAAGATCCTGCCGCACGGCTTCTACCTCCAGTGCATGGGCCAAGGCGTCCTTAAGCGTCTCGTGGTGCCCGAGCCTCACAGCAGCTCTGACTTCCAGGTCGCGGATGCCGTCGATGAATGTCTGCACCAGGTTCCCTTCAATGAGCGCAGGTACAGACTGGTATGCTTTTCGAACCATCTTCTCCACCTCAAGGGCCCACTGCTGCAGGTTTTCGTTGCTGCGTTGCACGCGATCTTTAAGCTGCGCGCGAAAGACGTGTTCCAGGTGAGCGTCACCATATCTCGCCTCCAATGCCTCAAGGAGCTGCTCGTAGGTCACTTTCTTACCGAGAGCTTCCAAAACGGTTAAGGCTTGGTCGCGCAGGCCTAAGGTGAGTGCAGTCATGGCCTGGCTTTTATTCCAGCCGTTTGCCACCATGACGGCCTCGAACTGCATTTTGTAGGCCGACCAGGAAGAAGTCCCGTCGAACGGCGACACTTTGAATCCACGTAGCGAAGGTGTTGTAGCTACTACGGGAGCTGTTGTTCCATCCCCAAGTTTGAGGTCGTCCAGCGTTTTCTTCACGTCGGCCATTACGTTGTCAACCCGATTGTTTACTTGGTCGATTCGGGTTTCGGCCTCCGACAGGCGGTTGTCATGTTGAGCAACCTTATCCTTCACCTCCCGTATCTCTTTTCCGAAGATAGCGTGAAGGTCCTTCATGAGGAGCATCTGCTCTTCCTTATCGCGTTGGAGTTGCTCTTCTAAACGTCGGGCCTGTTCCTCTTGTCGGCGGGCCTGTTCATCCTGTCCACCCCGCAGCTGCTCTTCCAACCGACGGACCTGTTCCTCCTGTCGGCGAGCCTGTTCCTTCTGCTGCTCTTTCAACAGACGGGCCTGTTCCTCTCGTCCGCGCTGCAGCTGCTCCTGTAGCATGGCCATCAGAGCACCTAAGTCTGATGCTGCAGATGTAGGAGCTACTGACGGGCCCGCAGCCTCCGTGGCTAGTAGTTGGCCCTCCGACGTCTGCGGCGTTGCACCACCAAACCTCCTCTGGTCCGTCTCCTGCTGGCGTTGACTTCGGGTACGGACACCCTCCGTTTCCTCCTTAGGTAAAATCGGCATGATTTTATCCCACTTCTGACACCAATTGTTACGAGCTTGAGGTTCGTGACAATAAAAATTGCCGATAAAATTACCTAAATTAACACTTTAATTTACTTTACACAAATTAAAGTTAAAACACTAATAATTAAACACACTAATTCACTTAATTCCGCTCCGAAGCGTCGCTTGTGTCGCTGAGTTCAACTCTGTCTCGATTGCATCTTGCGCCACATATTTATTTAAATTAGCAAAATATCCGGAATGTTCAAGTAAACACGCGTAAGGTACCGAGAGTTCGAGTATAGATTTTCTAGAAACTTAGTTCTTCGGGTGGCGCTGTTGGTCGAAAGATTTGTGATGTCATAAACTGCAACGCTCCCCTCGCTCTCGTTCCTGACACTAGATGGCGCTAGTTGTGTCTTCGACTGGAGTGCGTAACAGTATATTGCGACATACCCTAGTTATAGACTTTATCATCATTTTGTAATACATAAGTATGATGAATGGCGTTGTATCTAAATAAATTATTTACACATAATTTTTTTAGATGGTGACAATATAATAAAAGAGAATCAACCAGGATGTTCCAAATGGCCTTATGTAACAGTAGCTGAAGGGCAAAGCAGAATATTCCAACCGTTGAATGAGATACTATTTCCCTCTGTATTACCTCCTACACAATCATCACAATCTGATGATAACACCAATAGAACAGGCGAAAAAAGTGATACTTTGAGTGAGATTTTATCGACAGATGATGATGATTATATTCCAAACACAAGTGACTCAAACGATTCTATTCCTTCGAAAAACAGACATAATGCAAGACCTCCTGTTACTATAAACGAAAGTTTAGAAATAGATACAGAAATAGGTTCTGAAGTATTTGTTGAAAAAATAAAAACCAGAAAACGGTTAAAAAGACCAGAAACATGGAAGTGTAATCTAAGACGTAAAAAGGCAATATCGGGCAAATTACATGAAACACAAAAAGGAAACATAGTTTCTGCTAAGATTATCAAGACCTCTTGTTCTTGCAGAAAAGGATGCAGTAACAAAATCAACGATAAACAACGAAGACATATATTTGAAAAATATTGGAACGAAGGAAAGACGTGGGACATGAAACGACAATTTATTTTGACATGTGTTCGAAAAAGAGCTATAGAAAGACGAAGAATACGCAAAGAAGACTCTAAAAAACAAAGAAATCATACATTAGAGTATAGATTTCTGGTTGATCAAAACGAAATCGGTGTTTGTAAGACATTTTTCTTAGGAACTCTGGGTATATCCGAAACGGTGGTTCGAAATACAATTAAAAAGTCTAGCTATGGAATTATAGAAGAAGACAAAAGAGGAAAAAAGGAGCCTCCAAACAAAACAAAGACTGAAGTAATAGAAATGATTAAAAAACACATAGAATCATTCCCTAAATATGAAAGTCACTACAGCAGAGAAAAAACAAGGCGTGAATATTTAGGTGCACATGTAAATTTAAAGTTAATGTATAAATTATATGAAGAGGAATGCATAATAGAGAATGTTGAAAAAAGATGATTGCAAAAATTTGGACATACAGAAATACTTTTGATACTCATTTTAATTTAGGATTTAAACCACCGGAAACTGACACATGTGACGATTGCGATCGTTTTGTAATTCAAATGCGTGGGTCTGAGGGATCCGACAAAGAGGCACTAAAAAGCAAATATGACGATCACTTGAAAGAGGCAAAGGCTAGATATGATTTAAAAGCTTTTGATAAATTGGAATGTATAAATACTACCGCTGGTAAGAAAGTAATTACTGTAGACTTACAAAAATGTTTACCAACTCCTTTGTTGACGAACAATCTTAGTTTCTATCTTCGCAAGTTGTGGACTTTTAACTACACAATATTAGATAGTTCCACGAACAAAAGTACCTGCATTATGTGGGACGAATCCGTATCGGGCCGTGGAGGGAACGAATTATCATCGGGCTTAATCAAATAGTTTGAAACAAATGTTTCAAATACATCTACCAAAGAGGTTACAATTTGGTCCGATAATTGTGCCGGACAAAATAAAAATGTTCATATTATAATGTGCTATTTGTGGCTACTAAAATATATACCAAATTTGCAAGTTATTAACCACAAATACTTAATGAAGGGTCATACCCATATGGAGGTGGACGGTATACATTCTATTATAGAAAGGAAAAAAAAAAGACAACCGCAATTTTCTATAATGACGCCATGGGATTGGCAACAATTGATTAGGTCTTGTTCTTCAGATAAAGCACCGATAGAAGTTATCGATATGCCAAGGGAAGCATTTAAAAATTTACTTATTCTCCAAGAAGGTACCTCATCTCCCTTTGTTCATCGCAAAAAAGGAGATATTGGTCAGTCAGTGCCTTACTCTGATATAGTATGGATGCAATTCAAGAAAGAAGACTATGGCACAATGTATTACAAAACTTCTTTTAAACAAAATGAATTTGAAAAGGTGTCTTTGATAAGAAATCGAAGAAGATCTTTGGGCGATTTTACCCTACCCGCACTGCAGCCCATAAGACAGGATTGTAAGCCGATCACGACTAACAAATATCTAGACTTGCAAAAAGCTTTGCAATGGGTTTCGCCCATTTTTCACGACTTTTATAAAAAACTGGTTCATGATGGTACAGCGCGTGACCTACCGGAACCGGAATAATTTTTTTTTTGATTTTAATTGTGATTGATTTATAATATAATACAAATAAAGTTGTTAAAATACTGTTGATTTTATTGACATAGCTAAATATTTTAGCAAAATATTCAATTTTAGCGGTTAGGTACTACAATATTACTATTTTACCCTTTTGTAATCAATTTTATCAATGATATAGGGACTTAACAAACATAACAATACTTAGTTATTGAAATACTCACCAAAGTTAAAGAACATTAAGTCCAAAAAAAGCCTTAGGAGGCTTTAGTGGGTTAAAAATATATCAAAGGTCGTAGTTAAAGAAATAAATTATTCCTAGGTTTTTATTTGACATCGATCCGATATCTACTTTTTTATATAAGCTATCTTTAATATTTCCATGAGGTTTTAGTCGTCATTAATAGGTTCTACTGTAAAGTTTATACATTGTGACTTAAGGTCTCTTACCTTTCACCTACAGATACACATAACTTAATCTAAATACATTTAGTGACAGTGTGACATAAACCAGCATTGGTTTTACCGCACACTGCGATTCGACATCTGTCGCTCGAACAGAACTAAGTGATAGGTATTCATTCTTAACTACCTACTTACACATTAATTGCGCGATGTGATTACTGCGCACGCTATTTGACCAATCAACACGCATAACACATATTATGCACCTCTAACTACAAAAGCCAAAGTAACTGGTTTGGGTTTGTAGATTCACACGGGTGACATTGTTTGTACAATGTTTTTTTTATATTTTACGCTAGTAATGCTAAACATAAGTAGTGCTGTTTAAGTTTATTTTGATGTTTACTTTAGTAATTTGGCCTTTAACTGTTGTAGGTAACTCGTTTATCAATTTTGGTATTAGGTATTGTAACATTGCTTTTCCGTATAAATTTTTATAGGTCGGTAAATTAAAAATTGCATTAGAGGCACTTCTTGTTTTACTGCTGCGGTAGGTAAATGTTTTAAAACTATCAGTAAAGAAATGATCGCAGAGCAGTATATATTTCACTTTGTCGTATATAGGTATGGTGTTGCAGTGATAAAAAAGTTGGTGGTAATTATTTTTGTATTTGTTTTTTATATTCGTAGGGACGATGGTTTTTAAAAGTCTGACTTGGAGATTATATATTTGATCAAGATGTGATTTGCTAGTTCTGCCATAACTACTAAGACCATAATGTATAGTGGTCTCCACCAAGGCCTCGTATAAAAGTAAGAGCGTGGGAAAGGGAATTTTATTCTTAATAAGTCTGAATTTAGCCAGCATTGCACGTACTTTATCACAAACATGGTTTATATGTTCTGTCCATTTAAGACGATTATCGATTACTAACCCTAGGTACTTTTGTTTGTTGACAATCTCCACAGGAGCACAAGAACAGTTAGTCAAATCGCTATGAAGACAGTTATGGTTATGCGCGATTAGTTTGAGGCTATAGAGTTTTCTATTTTGACTTGAGCTTACGTACATGAGTTTCGTTTTGTCCGCATTAAGAACAAGGCCTGCATCGTGCGACCATTTTGTCAATTGCGTAAAGTCACTTTGTAGTTTTTTAAGAGCAAGATTAATATCCCTGTCTACGGCTACAAGACACGTGTCATCAGCGAATTGGAATATTTCACAGTTTTTGACAATATTAACTACATCGTTGACGTAGGTGATATAGTGGAGTGGTCCAAGTACCGAGCCTTGTGCCGTTCCTTCAGAAGTTTTAATTTTCATACTGAGAGTGTTCCTGATCTTTACCACAAATGACCAATCCTCAAGATAGTTCTTACACCATTTGTTCAGAGGGCCTTGTATCCCACAGTCGTTTAACTTCGCAAGTAGGGTATCATGATTTAATGTATCAAAGGCCTTACTGTAATCTATGAATACTATAAGAATATGTTTTTTGTCATTAAGGTGCTTGTATATTCTGTCAGTGAATTGGAATAGAAGCTGTGTTGTACTCTTTTTTGGTTGAAATCCGTATTGTTTGTTAGTGATAATGTTATTATTTGTATAAAACGTCTGAATTTGTTTCGCAACGGCTTTTTCAACTATTTTGTCAATAGCAGAGAGAATAGTTATTGGGCGATAGTTTTCGTAGATGTTATGGCTTTCTTTTTTGTGTATTGGCCTAACTATTCCCGTTTTCAACTCATTAGGATACTTACCTTGTCTAACGGTTTCGTTTATAAAATGAGCAATGACGTCGGCTATTTTAATCCCAATGGTCTTTAGGTCCTGCGCTCTAATCTTATCAATTCCCGGTGCCATAGTGCTATTTATGGATTTAATTTCTTTCAGAGTTGATTTTGCTGTCAATTTTTGAAAGCGACAAGATACTTTAGGAACATCTGCATAAGTTTCCCTATCTAAAAGCTTTATATTACATTTTGACATATTTTTAACACTATTTTTAAGACATAAAGCAAAGTTGTTGGTCAAATCATAAATCGAGGTATTATTTTTTTCGAGTGCGTTGGTAATAATCGTATCAGCTAATATTTTTGTCCTTCCAGTGAGTTCATTTAATATTTGCCACAGTACTCTGGGGTTGTTTTTATAGTTTGTGATGTCTTGACGTAGTTTTTGATTTTTACACTTCCAGATTAATTTATTTGCAAAATTCCTTGATGAGTTATATTGCAGTTTTAGAATTTTATTGGATGGGTCGGCTATCCGGTTTTTAAATAATTTATCCCGGTATTCACAAGCTTTTAAGATCTTATTATTTATCCATTTGTTATTATGACGATTTTTATTATTTGATGTTTTTATTATAACTGTTGAGTTTTCGTAACATTCCATCCCGGTCGAGATGATCGCTATGCATAAGTAGAATTAATGGAAATTGATTGCATAAGTATTGTCTTATATGAGTTTGATATGTTTTGTATGAAAACAAATGCCTATTTTCTATGATTGATTTATGAAAACATTCACTTATATTGTTTGATAAGAAACATGATAACTGATAAGAATCTGATTAGAAATAGTTTTCAACGTTTGAGAATTGCGTAGAAGCATTTATTCACCTAGTATTGTTGATATTAGACTTTCCATTTTTACTGATAGTCGATAGCCGTGCAAAAGTTAATTGTTTAAATAGTGTGAGTTCAAAGACGCACGCTAGCCACGTACTTAGGAGGCCAAATATGTAGTAATTTTAATATTTTCAATTTCAGCTACTTATGTAAAAATGACTTGTAAAACATTTCAGATTGATTGTACGTGCAAAAGAGGTGAATTCTGTGTTATTTTTATGTGGAAATTCCTGAATAAGTGAAATAATGATAGTTTTGTATAAGAAATTTAAAAGTGTTTTAATAGTGAAATGTATAGAGAAAATGTAAATTAAACTATTGTATTGGTTAAGATATGTATAATTTCAAGTGGAAAACATTGTTTTAACTTTCTATGTTAAATATTTAAGAAATTTCAACTTTGAACATGTGAGTAAAATAGGCATATTTTGTTAAATAAATAAAAGGTTTTTTTGTGATATGAAAATGTAATGTATATCGTAGTATAGATATTTTTTGTGCTATATATCCTCTCAACTGCGGATGTCTAAGACTTGGACACGAAAATATCTCCGTTGACTGCGGGCGTCCAAGTGTTAGACATTTTTTACCCGCTCTTTTAATGAAGAAACAAAGCATTATGCGCTATTTCTAACTCATTCTACCATATGTCAATGTGTACAGGATAAAAAAGGCTAGCATAGAAACGCCACAGCTTATACACCTTAGTAGTATATTTTATTTAAATCATTCTTAAATGTCGTCCGTTCCTTGAGTCAGCCATTAGTGTGATTAACGCGCGCTAACAACGAAGTTGTTTGTAATTATTTTGTATTAATTTATATTTATTGTGTGGTGAATTGTGTTAAAACAATGCCTGGGTATGTAATCTTCTTATTTATAATCTCATTTTATGTTTTATCTTATTAACTACGTGTGAAATCGTTTTTAATATGTATGAAGCAAACTGCTATCTTAAAACTAACATGCTGATTGATTAAAGTTGACTTGAAATGTATGTAAAATTTTAGTGTTTACTGTCAGTTTTGTGTTAAAATACGTATAATTGTTCATCGTTCACAGTTTTAGTACATCAAAATGTGGATAAAGTGCAATATTTTCAAAATTTTAATGTATATACGCAATAGGTGCAATAGTGTCCATTTTTGAGACGTCCGTAGAAGTGAATTCTAGTTCTCTGTTTTGCGGGTGGCGAAAAAAGGAACTAAACTTTGCCATACTGCATCAAGTTCAAATTCAGTTGAATGGTTAGAATAGTAAAGAATCTAGCGCCCTCGAGCAGAGAAATGGAGCTTGGTTGACTCTACGATTATTCGATGATTTATAAAAAATTGAATGTGGCATTTGGATATGTCATGTATATACACAAGACTTCGGAATTTTTTAAACAATTTTAATAAAACAGAAAGTTAGATAGTATTTACATAATATGCTTTTTAATATTTTTATTTTAATATTTTTTAATATTTAATATTTGAAATTTTTATTTTTTTAATTGAATATGAAAGGTTGTGGTTTTTAAGGTCACCCTCAGACACATATTTCTTATACTGGTTTTTTTAATGTACATTTTATATGTATGTACTTCGCAAATCGTGTAACGTTGCGTTATGTTTCAACCTAGAGCAAGATTGCTGCTACCTACAGTACCATTCGTAAATTAATTGTACTGTAGATACAGTAAATCCAACAAGTACCAGGAGCCTTTTAAAGAAATAAGTACCTATGTTATAATATATTTATTCAATTTTATACTTATGTCCATCCATCCATTTAGTTTTTATTGTTGCCTAGCTATAATTTGTTCAGCTAATTATTTCAGACTATCATCGTCGAAATTGTTAAGTTAGTTAAGTTACACAGCCTATTTCCGTCTCACTGCTGGGCCTTCCCTCACTTCTGAAAGGGTTTTACGGCAAAGAAGTATCCACCGCGCTGCCCATATGCGTGTTGGCGAACTGCACATGCCTTGGAAATATTTTTTTTTATTTCTCAGACAGTCAGACTTCCTCATGATGTTTTTCTTCACCGCCGAGTAAAGGTAAATCAGCACTTAAAATTGCAATTAATAATTTCATTGATGCCGGCGGGGATCGAACCCGGTGTGCTAGCGTACTGTGAAATTTAACGCGAGAGCAACAATCTGACCTACCAGGGCTCTCTCATCGTCGAAATGAATACTTAAGTTAGTTAAGTTACAGCCTTTTTACGCCCCACAGCTGGGCAAAGGCAAAGAAGTTTCCGTCGCGCTGCCCTAATGCGTGTTGGCGAACTTCACATGTCTTCGAAATATTTTTTTTCTTATTTCACAGACGTGCAGGTTTCCTCACAATGTCTTTCTTCACCGCCGAGCACGTGGTAGATCAGCACTTAAAATTGCAATTAACAATTTCATTATTGCTAGCGGAGATCGAACCCGGCTTGCTAGCGTACTGTGAAATTTACAGCGAGAGCTAACCATTTGAGCTACCACGGCTCTTCTGAGCCACCACGGCTCTCATCGTTGAAATGAATACACCTCTTTATTTTGTATGTTTTTTTTTTTCTATAGGATAGGGTGACAAACGAGCACGCAGTCCACCTGTGGTGGTTGCTGCGGACCATAGACATCTACATCTATCCTCGATTACAAATCAAAATGCAAAAATGCGTGTCACCCGTGAGGACTAAGATGGAACGCCTCGTTTCCAGCAAAAAGGCTCTCCGGTTCTCTACACTCACCATACGAAACACAGAAGCATTAAGCTATTATTTTACGCTGGTATTCTGTGAGAGCGTGGTCCTTCCCCGGTCGAGCCGGCCTATTCGTGCTACAACTATACTACTAATATAACTGCAGCATGGCTCTACCACGTATAAAAAATGTTTTAATGAACTAGTACATGATGCACAAAAAAGAAGTGAGAAAGAGAGAGTGAACAAAGTGGGTTCTTTAAAAATATACATAAATAATATTTTTTTATTTCAGAAAGAGATATATTTATTTTAAATTTTATTATTTCGTAGCTATTATTTGTGTTAAAGGAAATATGTTACCTTTTGGAGAAATAATGTTATTGGTTATTGGAAATGTAACATAACCGCTGCGCACCTCGCGGCGCCTCTGTCACTCGACACATATTATGGTGCAGTACCCGGTTGACCGAGCTTTGCTCGGTATTTTTCGCTCGATTTTTTTAATTCGTGTGTTTTGGAAATTATATTTAGATACAAATTACATACTGATGAATTATAAATAATATTTTTTGATCTTAGCGACATAACAGAAAAAACTGAACTGGTTATTTGAATAAAAAATCATGAGTGCAATTATTTTTATTTAAATTTTCGTGTTTTTAAAAAATACTAAAAAAAGGGCTCGAAAAAAATATATTTTCTCAAAAAAGAAAGAAACTTGAAAAAAAAAAAATAAAAAAGTCGGTCGGTCGGTCTGGGCTCGAACCGGGGTTTTACGATTTTGTGACCGCCCATTATACCAATAAGCTATTTATAATCATTACCAAACTGTCAAAATTTACCTTCTTATTCCAACTATATTGTAGCAGTTTTTAATTGCCTAAAAACACGGACAAAAAGACATTTTCTAAAAATAAATCTTAGCTAGATCGATTTATTATCCCCGAAACTCCCTGGACACTAAATTTTATGAAAATCGTTGGAGCCGTTTCCGAGATCCCGATTATATATATATATATATATATATATATATATATATACATATATACAAGAATTGCTCGTTTAATAGTATAGGATTAATAGTATAGGATTGGGTATTGTTTACAAAAAACGTTATTTACAACTCTACATCAGCGGGAGTGACTCTTGAGTGGTTTTATGGTTTTTAAAGGAATGAATGAATCTTTATTTCTGTACAAGTGCTGTTAAAGTTTGTTTGCTCAAATAAAGTAATTAATTTTTCAATAAATACGGCAGTTACGACTAAAACTTTGATATCGGCATTAAGAGTACTTATGAAATACCTTATCGGATTTCTAAAACTTAGCAAGACCTATTGAAAGATGACTGAATCATGTAAAGAAAAAGAGAGATTCAAGACTGAATCATTGTAGTGAAATAAAAAAAAAACTATTTTTATTGACTAAAGCATTACGCCGCATTATGCCGCATTTGGTCCGAACTACATGCTACATCGGTGTAAATTGATTGTGGGTTCTTGTAAGCTTATTATTAATGCGTTTTACGATAAAAAATTGTATTGTAGCCTATGATTTTGCACATAAAATATTTTAAACAATAGAAGTAAGATTAAAATAAAATAAAATTGAACTACTAATAAACTTTGTGTCATTGAGAAATATGATAGTTTTGACTTTATTCAATATTTAGTTATACTAACTACTTTAAACCTTATTAAATATATGTACTGGTTTATAGGAAATTTTACAGAGAATTCAGAAATGTATACATATTATAGTATTCGTTATACCAAAATCAAGATATTTGCGTTTAAACCGATTGGGCCCAATCAGCCGTCCATTTTATTAAACAGCTCCGCGGTCAACGGAGTATTACGGTTAGAGTCTCCGCAGCTGAAAGGTTATACAAGTAAATTGTATAAATGTATGTCTTATACAAATAAAGTTATTGAGTAAACCGTAAATTGATGTAATTGAGTTGCGCAAGCGCACGAATGGCGCGGCTCACTTTCGCGTATAGCTCTGGGGTAGCTCAGTAAACGAGTTTTCTTGCAATTCGTTCGGGAATCCTTCGGGAAAGTTCGGGAAACAAACCAGCAGTCAATAAGAAGAAGAAAGAAAAAGTGTAGGGAAGTGATAGGGAAAAGTAATTACTCTCTCACGGAATGGTTTGAAGATAATTGCTGTTTTATTCCCAAGGAATTCTTCCCTCAAATAATACAGTCCACATCGAAGAATTAAGGCGTTGGAACCGGGACGACTTCGGAAGACCCGTAATCCCCGACTGAACCTATTTTCTGAAAAGGAAGAGGTTATCGCCCTTGTGTGTTACTCCGTTGCGGAGATCACATACGTTGTTCCCGAACCCAACGTAGGCGTTATAGAAGGCCAGATCGAGAGAAGCCTCGATTCCTCCCTTCTGTTTCTTAGTTTAACGTTTACGCCCCCTGGTTCCTTTTCAAGTGGTCCTTCGATCCGGATCAAGGAACCAGCAGGGGACTGCTGGTTAAGGAAAAAGAAGACCTTCGGAGCCGAGTGAAGATCAGCAACCTAAGGAAGCCGGAGGTTTGAGCTGAAGCAGCAGGACCAAAGGCCAGAAGACCAGGTCAGCGCAGTAGGACTGGACCTGGAACTACCGGAAGAAAGAAAACCGGGATTGCGTCTTGGGGCGTGTGCTCGCATGGATCACTTATCGCAGCAAGGCGCAGGTGCTTTGTGAAGGCGCTCATCGTGGCCAAGCAGGGCTTGGCATTTTTCCTGTCGGGCCAGCGTGCTCGGCATTTTCCTGTCGGACGATCGTGTCCGGTATTTCCTGTCGGAAGAACGTGTCCGGCATTTCCTGTCGGACGACCGTGTCCGCCATTTCCTGTCGGGTCATCAGAGGGTGCAAGAAGAAGAAGCATCCACCGCTGCTGCTGCCAGGAGAGGGTGCTCGTGGGCACCTGACTGCATCACGGCCGGAGGAGGGAGTTTGAACGAGGCATCACCGGCGACTGGGCGACGAAGCGCAGCATACATCCCGACCACCTAACGGTGCCAAACGGTCGGGCTCTGGCACAACACCTTCGGGTGGAGCAGTTCTCTCGAGCGAGACTGCGCTTGCACTACCGCTCGACTGTTTTGTCATATTCCTTGGCGGGACAGTTCCTAAACCTTTCCTCCATACCATTCCTGCACGACTCCATCCCTGGACGGCTCACCTCGGTAGGTCCCGTTCAGGATTGATAGGGCTGATAGGGCTGTTAGGGTTGTAGTAAGGTTGTAGGGTTGGAAGATAAAGGGGGGGGAGGGGTAATGGGGTTAGGTTGGGGTGTAGATGGGTTGTAGGTAAGAGGTTGTAGGGACCGTAGGGACAGTTAGGGACCGTAGGCCAACAATCACCCTCCTGCAAGATGAAGAAGGCACAAGACCAGACAGCGAGAAGCGAATGAACCAAGACAAGGACGGGGCTCTCAAGAAAGGCTAAAGAGGCGGAATCATCGAGCCACCACCGATACGTTCACATGCACGTGGGACTCAGGGACGTCCGTGGCAACGACAAGCAACAGGACGGACACCAGTGGTACGCAGACCAGCACCGCACAACAATCCGTTATATCCAGGAGTGAAACGGTAGTCGAAAAAGTAGGTCAAAGGACCGAAGAAGCGGCATCGTCAAGGACAGTAATCGGGCACACTAGTGACAAAGAGTCACAGAGAGGTAGTAGGTCATCGCGATCGGCGAGGCTGAAAGCCGAATTAGAGGTGCGGATTTAATTCGAACGCTCAGAGCTCGAACGAGCACAGGCAGCTGCTGCCTTAGCCAAGTCTCAATTGAAGTTGGCACGTCTCAACCGAGAAGAGGAGATCAACTCGAGTGAGGATGATGAGGAGCGGAATACTCAGGTGGAAGCATTCGTAAGGAGTTGGGTTCAACAGACCATAATGAGCGCGCCGGTTAGTGTAACGCAACCCGATATTACTGATAAGGAAGCGTGTAAAGGATCACGCCGCAAAGGGGCGGAGATCGAGCGTAACCAAGGAAATGCACAGAAAGCACACGCGAGTGAGGTGTCAGAATTGACCGAAGCGATTGTGAGTGCAATAAAGATAGCGGGAAAAGATAAGTCTTCCCAGTTTCATTTCCTCCAGGAATTACCGGTGTTCGATGGAGACCCGAGTGAATGGATAATTTTCAAAACGGTGTTTGAAGACACAATAAGCCAATTTTCAGGGGTGCAGAATGTCGCACGCCTTAGGAGGGCATTAAAGGGCACCGCTAAGGAAGCGGTTAAGTCGTTGTTGTTTACTTTGTGTGAACCTGAAGAAATAATGAACGCTCTCGAAAGAAGATTCGGTGGGGTTGAGATGCTCATTCTAGCCGAAATCGAGAATGTAAAGCGTATGCCAAGATTGGCGGAAGATTGCCGGAACATAGGATCTTTTGCAAGTCGTATTACGAACGTGGTTGCCAAAATACAAGCATTAAATCAACCACAGTATTTATACTCACCGGAGTTAGTAAACCGCATAGTAGAGAAACTCGTAACTATGATTAAATTTAAATGGTTTGAATATCGAGCTCAGCATCTTTTGGAGCCAGAGATACAGAAGATGGCCAAGTATTTAAATTCATTGAGTGAACAATTTGGAACGTCCTTAAGCAATGAAAATGTGCTTGAATAACGAAGCGTCCTGAATTCATGAAGCAAACTGTACACACCGCAAAGGGGTCTGTACGCAACCGTGTCAAGAGCGAGCGCTATGAGCGCCGAAGTAATACGAGCGAGCGTCTAGAACGCCGAAATATTAAAGGGCACAAATGACTACGTTATATTAAAACAATATTTTCCACTTGAAATTATACATATCTTAACCAATACAATAGTTTAATTTACATTTTCTCTATACATTTCACTATTAAAACACTTTTAAATTTCTTATACAAAACTATCATTATTTCACTTATTCACAGGAATTTCCACATAAAAATAACACAGAATTCACCTCTTTTGCACGTACAATCAATCTGAAATGTTTTACAAGTCATTTTTACATAAGTAGCTGAAATTGAAAATATTTAAATTACTACATATTTGGCCTCCTAAGTACGTGGCTAGCGTGCGTCTATGAACTCACACTATTTGAACAACTAACTTTTGCACGGCTATCGACTATCAGTAAAAATGGAAAGTCTAATATCAACAATACTAGGTGAATAAATGCTTCTACGCAATTCTCAAACGTTGAAAACTATTTCTAATCAGATTCTTATCAGTTATCATGTTTCTTATCAAACAATATAAGTGAATGTTTTCATAAATCAATCATAGAAAATAGGCATTTGTTTTCATACAAAACATATCAAACTCATATAAGACAATACTTATGCAATCAATTTCCATTAATTCTACTTATGCACAGCGATCATCTCGACCGGGGAACAAATCCTGGTCTCTAACTTTATTTTAATATTTCTTTAAATTAACATTATTGGAAAGATGATTTCAACCGGGGAACAAATCCGGTAACATGATTTATATCTTAAAAATTCCCTATATGAATTTATTAAGGAAATATTACTAGGAAAACGACAAACTATTTCGGCCTGGGAGTCGAACCCAAGACCTTCATATCATTAATTAGATATTTCTTTAAGATTCAACTAAGCATTTTCTTATCGGAATATTATTGCTTGATAATTTGCTTTTTAGAAGCTATTCGTAATCGGTTAACTAATAAATTGAAATATTCTTATAGGCGCGTCGCCAGCAGTATCTATGTAACCATTTATTTTATTCAGTAAGTATTATTTTAATTTAATTATTATATTAATTTTATTTGTAAAGAAGCTGCTAATCTAAAACCTAAACTGCAATGCAACAAAATATTATATATATATATATATATATATATATATATATATATATATATATATATATATATATATATATATATATATATATATATATATATATATATACTTTAATACGTACATAAAATAACATGTTACATCTTATATATAATAATTATAATAAATAAATATATGTGAATAATACATATAAATAAATATGTTTATAAGTATGTTTATATGTATGTTATATTACCATTTATTTTATTCAGTATTATTTTAATTTAATTATTATATTAATTTTAATTAAATAATAAAATAAATGGTTACATACATACACATAAACATATTTATTTATATATATTATTCATATATAGAGTGTATTAATTTATTATAATTATTGTATATAAGATGTAACATGTTAATTTATGTATGTATTAAAGTATATATATACAAAGTACATACATACATAACATTTATATATATATATATATACATACTTATAAACTTCGTAAATAAATATAGAGAATGAATGATAAATATGTTATAGTGTTTGAACAATATACAATGAAATATATATTTGTAGTAAAAAAGCAAAGATTAAAGGAAAATTATTTCAATTAGTACTACTAGTACTACTAATTGTAGGATGATCACCGCGAACTCAAAAAGTGGCCGTTTCAAATCCGCATTTCGACTAATGTCCTGGACTATTTCTAACACAGGTATTTTAAGCTAACTCGGAGATGTTAACAGGCTAGTATTTTTGTATTAGAAAAGCTGAGCATACAAGTGGTCGCCGCGTTGACATTGCGCGTTCGCCGCGTTGATACCGCGTTACTGATGAATGTAGGCAATGTTTTCAACAAAATAAAGATAATCGTTTGCAATTATTACATTCTGTAATATATATTATATACCAGTTCTTTTCTCGTTTTTTTTATAGGATAGGGGCAATCGAGCATACAGCTCACCTGATGGTAAGTGATTACCTCCGTCCATGAACAACTGCAACACCAGGGGCATTGCATATGCGCTGCTGGCCTTCTAAAAAGGAGTAGGCTCTTTTCTGGAAGATTCCTAAGTCGTACTGGTCCGCAAAAATCTCCGGTGGAAGTCGATGCCACAAGGAAGTTGTGCGAGGAAGAAAACTTTTTAATAGCACTGTGGCGGACCGCCAGATGGTACGGATGGTATCGCGATTTTGTCGCGGTATGTAATGGTGAAGTTGTGCGACTGGAATTAGTCCGAACTCCTCAGAGCACTTCCCGTGGTAAAAGCGATATAATACGCTAAGAGATGCAACATCTATTCGCAATGCGAATAGAGTGTGTCAAGCCGATCGGAAAGAGCTCGGTCGCCAAAAAATCGAACTGCTCTGCGCTGGATGCGATCAAAAGGAAGAAGCTGGCACTGGGGAGCTCCAGCCCAGGGATGGGAAAAGTATTCCGTATGAGGCCGAATCTGCGCCTTACGAAGCTGCAGACGGTGTGCCGACATGAAATACTTCCCCGCTCTGCTGAGCACGCCAAGCTTTTTAGGGGCCAATTTAGGCTTCTCTCCCAAATGACCACGAAACTGCAGGTCACTCGATGTGTTGACGCCGAGGATTCCTACACTTGTGATCCAAACGTACAATATCTCGGGAAGCTTGTAAGAAGTGCTTTGTGCCAAACCCGATGTAGGACTTTCGCTATGTCCAAACTAACGGCCAACGGGAAGAACTTTGGACAAAACTGCCTCCGCCCATTTTTGAGTTAGATAACCCAGAAGATCACCAGCCGAGCGACCGCGACGGAAACCGTATTCGCGGTCACTAATCAGCTTTTGATTCGCAAGGTACCGCTTGAGCTCCCTGTTAATAAGGGACTCCATTATTTAAGAGAATTCCACTATTTATGATAGTAACTTATACTTTTTTAAATAGTATTAAGTCTGTAGAGCCGTATCAGCTCAGAAAGTAAGCGCTCACCGAAATTTCACAGTAACAGCAAGCAAGCCGGCTTCAATCCTCGCCGGCACTAACGAAATTTGAAATTGCAAGTTTAAGTGTTGGTTTACCACTGTAGCAAAATTGAGTAGACTAAATTCGTTATAACTATCTTAGAAATTTGTGTTCAGTAGTAAGATTAGTAAAAGCTGTAAATTTACATATTACCAGTCTGTGGAATTAAAAAAAATATCGTTATAAATCCATTTATTCCGATACAACCCATATACTCTTAAAACTCTTAAAACTTAATGGATTTTATAAATTACTGTTTCTATGAATCAATCGAGGGGCACGGCAGTGCCCCCGCCAAGTCGAGCACGAAGCAAACACTGCCGTACCATCCTTTACTGGAACCATTTCGCCGCATTTTCAGGCCCCTATTCGAGAACCTTTGGATAATACCAGAACGCAGAAATTTTCGTCATCCAGTAAACTATAATCATATACTTAAAATCCAAAATTTCAAGTCTGTAGGTCATTTAGTTCCGAAGTTAAGCGAAAGCAAAGTTTTGCATTTATGACACTCACTCGCTCACTCATGATCATCAGAATAGAACTAGTACTTCCCATAAACTCAGAGAGCTGAAATTTGGTACAGAGTTAGAGTTTAATGGCCACATAAAGGGAAAACTATAAAAACTGGGATAATCGAACATCTGGAGTACCTGGTGACCCTGATTATAAAACACAAGAGCCCAACCAAACTATTAGAAGAGATCGACATACCGCCTTTACAAAAAATATTCAACTTGGTGGGCCACTTTATTTGATGTCAAAAATCGAAGGTCTAAAGTATCCGATGAAGAACCCTCAGCTGGTCTCAGCTGTATTAGAGATATGGTAATGCCCCCTTCTACCATTGGTACATAAAAATCTACTGTCATTGCAAAAATCCATCGTAGTGGGACACATCTAATTTAATCTAGCCTATAGCGTCCCACTGCTAGGCGAATGCCTCCTCTTCTGCTTTTAATACGCATATAAATAAAATTAAAGGAAAACTCTGGATAACACTAGATTGGCTTTTATACTTATACTTACTAGTTTACAAGAAAAAATAGTCGAACGATTAACTTTATTCTACTAGAACATTACTCAAATTCCTTTAAGGTACCGTGGACATGAATTCATCTCCACGTTTTTAGACCGTTGAGTACCGCGGACATGAATTCATGTCCGCATTACGTGCTGCTATTTTCTTCATTAATTGATATAAAAATACAGAATATTTTCAATTGAAGTTTTGTGATTGTGATTTTAGTTGGATTTTCTTTCAAAAAACTGTAAATAATGTTATTTATCTTTACTACGTAATGTTTTTGAAAGATCTAAGTTACAACAGCAGTAACTTTTTATGTTTTAATTGATAAAAAAGTAGAATCAAAAAACCTCTACGCGAACAATTCATAACAGTCAAGATTTCTAATAAAATAATAATAGTATATTTCTTATTCGAATACCATAGTAAATACTTTTACTAGGAATTGCTTAATGTTATATCTATATGATTGTATAAGAAAAATAAAGGAAGACGCCATAATATATACACAAAAAAGGTTTTGAAAATGAGGTTACAAAGCGCGCGCAAACTGTCTATTAACGAATTTTTAGCAAATGTTTGCAAGTGAAAAAGTAGAATTATTATAATTATTATATGCATAATTTCGGAAGAATATGTTGTATTGATTGGAAGGACATAAAAATAAAATAAAAACATTCATCAAATAAAATTTGTTGTCAGTAAGTACACTTTATCAAGATCCGTTAGAAACAAAGAGCTGTACAAAATAAAATAAACATTTAAATGTTATGCTTATTGTTTCTACTTATCGAAAATCTTATCAGCTTTAAATAACTGTAACAAAAACCTCTTTAAACATAAGTGAGAAACATAAATGTTTATAACAAGTGCCGCCAGCTGAGGTGACAAAGCTGTTTTTGTTACGGCGGGCGCAGTAAGAGAAAGGTTAAATAAACAATTTACACTAGACTTACCAGAAGATACTGTTTGTTTACTACCGACTAGAAATATGTGTATGCAGTTAAATAATGCTATGTTAAAAGCGATTCCGCACCCCGAGATAAAGTTAGTTGCTAAAGATTCCTTGGATTGTTCAAAATGTATGATAACGAAAGCCCGGGCGTATTTACAAAAATATGAACATGATACGTCGATGACTGCTGGAACTGGAAGAAACTGTAATCATTAAAGAGGGAGCTAAAGTAATGCTTAGGAGAAATATTGATGTTAGTTTAGGTTTAGTGAATGGGTCATTAGGCGTTGTACAAAAAGTGAGGTGGGACCCGGAAGACCAAACAAAGCCTAAACAATTGGTAGTAAAATTCGCTAATAATTTGATTCACGAATTATTGCCTATTAAGTCAAAATTTGAGATCATACCCCGGGCATACATGTACAGGGAACAATTCCCAATCTGTGTCGCGTATGCCCTAACAATTCACAAGAACCAAGGTCTAAGTCTAAAAAATGCCCTTATGGACATTGGCACCTCCATATTCACTTGTGACCAAGCCTACGTGGCGCTTTCACGAGTAACCAATCTTCATGGGATGCACCTCATAAATGTTGACTTCAAGAGTATAAAAGCACAAGCTTCAGCAATCACCGAATACAACCGGCTTAGGCGTAAATACCTCGCCGATCTTTCAGATTTTAAACCGTCTAAACCGTCTAAAAGAATAAATAATGAACGCGAATGGGCAACACGAAAAACTGTTGCTACTGTACAAGAATCAGAACCGGAAAAAAAGAGAAGAAAGATTTGTAATAATAAAAAAAACAACTCCTAAAAAGAAAAAAAATTTGTTGAATAAGAAAATCTAATAAAATAATTCAATGTGCCCACGTTTCTACAAAAAGAAGTGAAATCCCACCAAAAACATTCTGTAAAAAACTAGCCAAGTCTCGATGGAGCTGCTTGTTTATCTCTAAAAAGTAATGAAATCTAGACAAAATCGTGCCAAGTCTAAGGTTCCTTACTGCGATTTCTTTATTATTATAGTTGATGTTGTGTAACTTGGCCGTTGAAGGGTACACAAGGGTACAAAACCAGGTGCTACATGACACCCTTGCATCAATCTGTCGCCAGAACCGCTACCCATTGACGATAGAAAATTGCCACTTGGAAAACGTCGATTGAATAAAAAAAGAAAAACGTCAATTGCAGGCTTGATAAAGATGTGTATTTCAATAATACTTTTGCAAAGGCGAGCCTAAAACAAACAGTATATAAAATTATTTCCAGTACAGGCGGACTTCGAATCATTGATAAAAGTCCGTCTGTACGTCTATTTTATGTTAGATCGGTGGTCGATTTGACGCCTACAATTGACTGGTTATTCAATCAACGTTTTCTAAGTGGCAATATTCCATCGTCAATGTATAGCGGTTCTATCCATTGACGATGGAATATTGCCACTTAGAATAGATGGATAGATTGGTGCAAGGGTGTCATGTAGCACCTGGTTTTGTACCCTTGTGTACCCTTCAACGGCCAAGTCACACAACATCAACTATAATAATAAAGAAATCGCAGTAAGGAACCTTAGACTTGGCACGACTTTGTCTAGATTTCATTACTTTTTAGAGATAAACAAGCAGCTCCATCGAGACTTAGCTAGTTTTTTACAGAATGTTTTTGGTGGGATTAAATATACATCGATCATGATATGCATTTTATCAACAAACTAGTTTATTGCAAGGTATAGACTTATATTTATATCGAAATGTACAATTTTCTTGAGATGTAGCTTTTAATCGTATTAGTCACTACCCAATAAGCCCATCGAAAATCGAGAAAGTTAAATTACGTACCAGAGAGTGCTTTTGTGTTTGATCTTGCTTCAAGACATAAACTTAGCATCAGGGAGTTTTGGCGGGAACTTGGCCGTAAACGGATTGTCGCTCCTGTTTTGTCGCTTAAATAATGGTTTGAAGTGGATTTTGATTAGTAAAAGTGTTGCGATTTTGTAAATTAAGTGTCCGCGCGTGTGAACTATTAGAGAAAATGACGAAACAAGTGCTTTGATGTCGATATAAACCTCAAGTTATTTTGATCGCTTCGGTGCCTTATGAGCTTGAGTGGCTGTCGTCATCAACTATCCGCTAGGTTGAGCTGTCGTCAAAATCTCTCAAGGGCTTTGCAATGTGACGTATCAGCATATTGTGAAGAAAAATAATATAAATACTATTGTTTAGCTCACTATTGTTTAGCTCACTAGCTCAGATGGTTAACGCCCGCTGTAAATAAAAACTTTGTTTAAAAAAAATATTGTTTAAAAAATAGAAAATTTTTGATATAATATTTAGTATCAACAATTTTCTATTTTTATTCAAATGAATGGTATAGTAATGCTGAAAAAGAACCTAACGGAACTCGACTTTCCATTAAGAAACAGAAGGGAGGAATCGAGGCTTCTCTCGATCCGGCCTCCTATAACGCCTACGTTGGGTTCGGGAACAACGTATGTGATCTCCGCAACGGAGTAACACACTAGGGCGATAACCTCTTTCTTTTTCAGCAAGTAGGTTCAGACGGGGATTACGGGTCTTCCGAAGTCGTCCCGGTCCCGACGCCTTAATTATTCGATGTGGACTGTGTAACTTTAGGGATGAATTACTTGGGAATAAAACAGCAATTATCTTCAAACCGTTCCGTGAGAGAGTAATCACTTTTCCCTATCACTTCCCTACACTTTTTCTTCTTGACTGCTTGTTCTTCACTTTTCCCGAAGGATTTTCTTATTTTTCCGAACTAATTCCCCGAACTATTTCCCCGAACGAATTGCAATAAAATCCGTTCACTAAGCTACCCCCAGAGCTAAACGCGAAAGTGAGCCGCGCCATTCGCGTGCCTGCGCAACTTAACAACATGAATTTGTACTATTACTCTGTCACGTTTCACTTAATTTCTTTATTCACATAAATCATACATAAATACAAGTTATCTATTTAGATAGCACAAAACAATATCTACACCATGATATATATTATTTTTTCGTATCACAAAAATCCTTTAATTTATAAAACAAAACATGCCTATTTTAATCACAAATTCAAAATCCAAACTTCTTAAATATTTAACACAGAAAGTTAAAACAATGTTTCCCACTTGAATTTATACATATGTTAACTAATACAATAGTTTAATTTACATTTTCTCTATTTATTTCACTATTTAAAACACTTTTAAATTTCTTATACAAAACTATCATTATTTCACTTATACACAGGAATTTTCACATAAAGATAACACAGAATTCACCTTTTTAGCACGTACAATCAACCTGAAATGTTTTACAAGTCATTTTTACATAAATTGCTGAAATTACAAACATTTTAAATTTTTACATATTCGGCCTCCTAAGGGCGTGGCCAGCGTGCTTCCGTGAACTCACACTATTTGAACAACTAACTTTGCACGGCTCTCGGCTATCAGAAAAAATGAAAGTCTGAAATACACTTAATTTTAACAATATTAAATAAATAAGTGCTTCTACATAATTTTCAAACTGTAGGAAACTATCTCTGATAAGATTCTTATCAGTTATCATGTTTCTTATCAGATAACAATACAAGTGAATGTTCTCATTAATCGATCATAACAAATAGGCATTTGTTTTCGTACAAAACATATCAAACTTATACAAGACAATACTTATGCAATTAACTTCCGTTATTTCTGTTTGTGCACAGAGTGATCATCTCGACCGGGGAACAAATCCGATCTCTAACTTCACTTTAATATTCCTTTGAATTTACATCATTGGAAAGACGATTTCAACCGGGGAACAAATCCGGTAACATAATTTATAACATAAAATTCCCTATATGAATTTATTGAAAGATATTACTTAGAAAACAGTAAACTAGTCCGGCCTGGGAGTCGAACCCAAGACCATCATATCATTAATTCGACATTTCTTTAAGATTTAACTAAGCATTTTCTTATCAGAACATTTCTATTGGACAATAAGTCTTTGAAAAGTTATTCGTCATCGGTTGACTTAATAAACTGAAACATTCTTATAGGCGCGTCGCCAACAAATGCAAAGAAGATAAACAAGCGAACAAAAAACAAAAATTGCGCACACATTTCTCACCAAGTTTCATCGTTATCGTATATTGATGATATAAAGGTAATAAAGTAAAAACTCTAAGTGTAAACTGTGTTACCCTAAAAAACTGTACAATGTGCAAAAAAAAAACCAAATCAACACATAAATTATATTCAGCGATTTCATAATGAATATTATTTTTTATAAATATTATTTTTTTGTAATTTTGTCCGATTATTGTGTTAGGTAATTTATTATTTTTCTTGGAAAGCTACGTACTCCGCAATATTCGATTTGTATTAGGCTGCCGTACCAGAGATAATCAAAGCGTCATAGTTTTACACTAACAATACATAACATATACGATTCTAAATTAATCAAGTTAAATGGAAACCTCGCTTAAATATTTATGAACGAGAACACTTATTGATACCATAGTGTGGACAAAACTCGTAAAAGAAGCTAATATATAAACGAAAGCGTTACAATTTATTTAAGCGTGATATTTTTATTACGTTGTTGCGGTAAAACATGAAATACTCTTGAGAAATTTAAGACTGTAAGTTACGTGGACGTTCTAGACTCTTGAAAAATGATTTCATTGACTCTAACTGCAAAAATAATTTTCAATTTTGTTAGACATACTCAGGTTACCTAATTATAGTGCTTTTTTTTCGTTTGACCTTTGTATTCATATTCAAAGCTCTTTTTTATATAAAATTGAAGTGACAAAGGAACTTATTGTCCATATAATGTTATGTACATACTTCATGTACACCTGCAACGAACTTCAAACAAAGGTTACAGATGACACGGTCTTTGGTAACAGTAAGTTGCTTAGTCACCAAACATAATACGATTATTGTGTATATTAGGCGATATAGAATGAGTAATATTGAACTTTGAAAATTGAAACTCATGTTTAGGGTATCAGAGATGTTGATAACCATTTGCATTGTTTTTTTTATAAAACTGAATAAACATACGACAATGTATAGTCAACCAAAATATTATGAAAGTTTTCAGAGTAAAACTCTGATGAAATTTTATGGAATTAATTTATGTTTCAGTTATTTGTTTTGTAATATAGAGATCATTCAATATTTCGAGATTACTTTTCATAAACTTCACTACTTCATAAACATATAACGCGAGAAATGACAAAGTTTTAGTGGTCAACGAGCAAATATTTGCAAATTACGTGGTAGAGCACGTCACAGCTGTACTCGTAGTGTGACCGCAGCAGGGTCAGCTCGTCCAGAGTGAGACCAAACTATCACTGATTACTAGCGTAAAACAACAATACAGTGTTGTGTTTCGTATGGTAATAAATGGATTTCAGACCTGATGTATTCCGATCTGACGGCAATAGAGAGTCAGTATAAACACAGTATATAGGTGACAACACATATCTGTTGTATTCATTTCTTAAATTGGTGGCAGATTTTCACGAGCTGCAGTAGTCGTTTTCCATCAGGTGAACTGTAAATTTGTTTGTTCTTCAGTTTTATATAAAGGAAAACCATTTTAATGGTAAAAACATATTCCGTTTTAGCCCTCAAAGGTAATCGCTTCTCTACATATTTATATTTAATCAAGAATAGAATACACACAGAGTAAGAATGATATATATATATATATATATATATATATATATATATATATATATATATATATATATATATATATATATATATATATATATATATATTATATAGCATATAGATAGGATACATTAATGTGCTTTCTGTAAATCTTATCAAAATATATTAAACTATTGCGCGCCAGCGCACACTAAGTTTTCTTCACACTTCTGGGTATCAATAAGCGGTTCGGTATCGCACCGATGATTTATGGCACCGCAGGTAGTGAGTGTTAAACATTAGTAAGATTGTGTGGGCCACAGCATCAACCAACTATCAGGTATGATCTAGATGAGAGTATTTTACCTTTCGATAACGATAAAATAAATTAATACATGGGTAACCGTTTCCCAGGACACGACTACAAAAAAAAACAAATATATAAATATAGCTCGTTTAATCAGTTCATTAATATTAAAGTATAACCTGACTACATATTAAAGTAAAATAACTGAACTATTTTACTCACGAAACTGCAATATTTAAATTTTTTACATTGTATTTTATCTTTTATTTGATGGGAAATCGGCCTAAAAATCCTGTTATACATGCCATTTTATAACGCTACACTCTGTCACTTTATGTGGTTGTCTTTGTAAAAAAAAAATACAATTTTTTTTCTAACGCTTATACTGTTGAGACCTGACGCTAGTTATAAAACCTCATATTACGACTCGATATCCTCGCGCTCCCGCCTTACCGTTATGAGCCCCACTGACACTATTGGAATCGACAATTGCAATTTTAAGTGCTCTGCGGTTAAACACGTGAGACAACTTGCATATTTGGGAAATAAAACATTTTGAAGACATTTGAAAATCGCTAAAACTCAAAAAGCATCAGCAGCCTTTTGGAACCATGGCTTTCTCAGAAATACAATAGCAGTACAACGTTTGGTCACTTTTTCCTTAGAGATTAATTTGCGTTGATGCATATAATACTTACACATCTTTGGATATATAGAATTCTTATTACAAAGTTATTGACCACGCTTTTATTTCTGTGCATTTTCCCTGCATGAATTTAATTAGAATTACTATCAACCGATTATAAAAATAGGTTCTCGCGTGGTAGCATCGTATCGGTATATAAAGTGCAGGAATGCCCATTAGATGTTGTACACACCTGTTAAGACATTAAATAATTCAATGGATGCAGGTGGCTCAAAATTTATGTAAGAAACCATTTTAATACCTTAGAAAAATGGTTGTTGTCTACACTTTAACTCGCGTCATAAATCTACTCTTACTGTACCAAAGTACAGACTTCGTAAATCTAGCGGCTCATTTTTGGGTAGATTTATAATAATTTTAATAAATTCAAGAATCCCTAAAATATTACCGATTTTCCTTTATATAAATTCAAGGAGCATAAAAATATTCTTATGTAGAAAGGAGGATTAATATATTGAATAAAACATAAGAGAATACATAAGAGAACACATGGTGACCTTCTTTAGACTTTTTTTACTTATGTAGGTGATATAATTTTTTTTTTGGTTTTTTTTTTCGCTTTTTCTCCTCAGTTGGTCTCCCCGCAGTACGAACCTATTGACTTTTGTGACTTACGAAAAATACTCTGTAAAAGCCAATTTTGAATGTAAATATTTGACCTGACTTTAATGTGTTTCATGGCATTTTTAAGCGAGACATATTCAGCAGTTTCTGATGGATTGTAGCGAAAATGATAGAAAAAAATGCAATAATGCATTTGCTAGTTTTGCGTTGACACTATTAAAACCTTATAATTTTGCTTCAACCTAACATGAACTAAAGTATGAACGATAAATGTTGATTGTTGAACCTTTTGATAATAATTTTAGGCATTTTTCCCAATTTTATAAAATAAATGCACAAAAAATTATTATGTTAAATACTTAAGACTAGTTAATAATAATGTCTAAAATAAAACGAATATTTTGAGCCAAAACTTTAATAATAACAGATCTTTCATAACTAAGAGTAGATTCATTTTCAATTCCAAAACTTAACATTTGAATCTCGGTTTAAAAAGAAAGATCACTTATTTAGTATTCAAAAAGTAATAATAGTCTAACTTCGAGAAATTTTGTTTCAATACAAAATATTTCAATGAATACTTTACAACTACTTCATCGGTTTGAAACTTAAGGTTACGATCTTGAGTTGAACTCTGAAGAAAAAAGCTTATTGTTAATTATTAGGTATAAGTATTTTTCTCTAGGAGTTGACTAAAATTTAAGTCGTTCTCATGAATGCATTACTTTTTTAGCTGACTATAAAAGGTGGAGGTTTGCAATACGACTGTATGTTTTCTTTTGTATGTATGATAAGCCATATCTTGGTCAACTGTAAACCAATTTTATAGATACTTTTTTATTGAATGGGGTATATTTCAGGGATTCCCGTGTAGGGGCGGGCAAGGACACGTACCCACACTTTCCCGTGCCGTCCATAAGCGGCGATAGAGGTGAACCAAGGCAAAAGATGGGCAGCAGCATATTCCTGCTAACAGCAAAATAAGAGTAAAAAACTGTGGTTGTCAACCCGCTTGCAAAGTCTGGCAACATGGCAATATCTCCCCATGATGAGAGTTATGAAGAGACGGCCCCCGGTCCCTGTCGGTCCCGCTATTCCTGGCTGCGGCGACAACCATGGTAACGTTGGGGTAAGGGGTGCTAAGAAACTCCGTTAGTGGTTCGGTCGCAACCTAAGATGACTCGATTTGGCAATATATAACACACGCACCCTGAGGACTAACTAGAAGATTCTGCTTAAGCTGGAAGAAGAGATGGACAGGTTGCGCTGAGATATTATAGGATTTTCTGAGGTCCGAGGAGAGGAGGAGGACACGGTAACCATTGAATACACAACTTGTTTTATCACCGAAAGAGGGACCATCTCTCCCAAGGAGGTGTCGGATTTATCGTCCCCAAGTCTCTCATTAACAACGTTTTAAAGATTGGTAGTGTGTCGACGAGGGTTTCGTACTTTATACTCAGAATCACCAACCGTATTCGCTGAAGGTCATACAGGCTTACGCACCAGTATCGGCACATCCCGATGAGAAAGTGGAGGAATCTCTAGAGAGATGCATTCCTCCAAAACCAACTATATGGTTTTAATGGGAGACTTTAACGCAAAAATAAGCACAAGAGAGAACGGTGAGCTGATGGTAGGGAAATTTGGAATAGGGCAACGAAACCCAAGAATCAAGCAGATGGCCATCTTTATGGAGAAAAAGGTACTCTTTATGATGAACTCATATTTACTATATAACTTTATGGCAACTCTTAATTGATGCCTCAGTGATAGCGAGAGTGAAAACTGACAGTAGTCAACAATTGGTGAGAAGCGCAGTGAACATAAACGCTCGGTTGTAGAGGTCACGTCTAATTACGTCAACGCTCCATCCGCTTCGTGCTCCAACTCAAAGTCCCAAAAACTTAAAGCTCGAGTTAGAAAATAGTTTACAGTGCCCGGTGGGTAGCAATGAAACGATCGACATAAATGAAATGCAACAAACTCGTGGAAACGGTTCATGTTGTCGGAGTTAAGTAAGTAGTAACTCTTCGATCACACTGTTAATCGCATGGCTGTTAGACCGAAAATGAAGCTGCAGTCCTAAACAGATTTGAAAGCATACAAGTAACTGAACAGACAGATTTCCAAATGCATGCAACTTCAATACAGCTCGTATTACAACGATAGCTTTCTTTTATTACTGCGAGGGTTTTAGGATAAGTTAAAGTCCGCCTCACTACCCAAAGCACGTTGAGAATCTAATAATTGTCCTGAACGTTATTAATCTATGTGTTATTAATCTAATAATTGTCCTGAACCTGTTTTTAATTTCTCAGAAAATTTCTTCGCGATGTTTTCCTTAACTGCAGAAAAAGTATCAACACTTAAACTTGAAAGTAACTATTTTATTCATGCCGGCGTATACGACACAGAAATCCGGATACTCACGTACAATTTAATAAAGAGGCGGGTGCTTATCTTCTGAGCTATCACGGCTTCATTTGCTCTTTTTATTTAAAATGTTATTTTTGCAGATGTTTAAAAATTAAATAGGGACTGTCATTGTCACTCTACATACAAAAGTCTTTTACTACATACGCACATACAATTCCTTGGTGCTGAAAATGTTCATGGGCAACGGTGATAACTTACCCTCAGGGTATCTGTATTCTCGTTTGCCTACTGTAGTGTGTGCTTATATATATGTAGGATAGAATAGGAGAGAGAGTTAGTAATAAATCCACAGTCAAGACCACTAGACGTATTATTATTTATTCCCCGAACCTCCCAACGATTACATGGTGACCCTATCAGGCGGTACGCTGCTACAATGCAATCGCACCGCCGGGACCTGCATAAGAAATAAAGTAATTTATTGAAGAAAATAAATTAATCGAAATAACAATATGAAAATAATATAATAATAAAAATAACATTATACCGGACGTGACAAATAATTTTTTTAAATACGAATATAAGAAGAGACTATAATTTTTTTGAGAAATCGAAGTCGGTTATATACTTAAAGAAAAAATGTTATAGAAAAAATTAAGAAAATACCTGAAAACAAACTATACAAGAAGCTCCAGTAACAATGTATTAACAGCAAAATCAAGATTGACAAGTTCCAAGAAAGAAGATTCCAAGAACAGAAAACTTCTTAATCAAAATTCCTTCAAGAAAAGAATACCAATTTAATCAAAAATAAAAATGAAGAAAAACGACGCTTACGAGGAAGTCTAGGCCCAACCACATCTGGGAGCTAATAACTTCTTCGAGTGCGAGAGCAGCAGAAAGAAGTCAGGGGTACAACGAGCGACTAGCCAAGTTCCATAGCAGGTACAAGACATAATATCCCGAAAGCGCAAAATGTAACTCAAATTATATAATTGTCTCGATTTTAAATTATATTATATATATATATATATATATATATATATATATATATATATATATATGCCAAATCATATTATTACTTATATAATGTTATAAACAGCTCTGGGGAAAGAAAAAATTAAATCAAAAATTAACAAGTAGGAAACACATTAATATTAATAGAAAAATTCAAAATGATGTATTATACCGCAACAATAAATCGGTAATCGGTAATAACCTTTGTTTTGCAACAATATGGTTGTACAATGGTTTTTATGTATAATTAGTTCTACATATTCTACTATAGTAACGTGCAAATATTAATGGTCATGTGTAACAGTATATATAGAAAATTTTAACAACACATATCATTCGTCATTACAGCCCTTCACAAGTCCACTGCTGAACATAGGCCTCCCCCAAGTAACGCCACAAAGCACGGTCCTGAGCCACCTGCATCCATCGACTTCCTGCGTGTCTTACCAGGTCGTCACTCCATCTAGTGGGGGGTCACCCTACACTGCGCCTACCGGTACGAGGCTGCCACTCGAGAACATTTCCTCCCCATTGGTTATCGGTTCTTCGAGCTATATGGCCGGCCCATTGCCACTTCAGCTTACTAATCCGTTGGGCTACGTCGGTCACTCTGGTTTTACTGCGGATATCCTCATTTCTGATTCTATCACGCAGAGAAACTCAGAGCATAGCCCTCTCCATAGCTCGCTGAGTGACCTTGAGCGTCCTCATACGGCCAGCAGTGAAGGACCACGTCTCAGATCCGTAAGCCAGCACTGGCAACACGCACTGGTTGAACACTTTAGTTTTCAGTGATTGAGGTATACCTGACGAGAAGATGTGTCGTAATTTCGCAAACGCTGCCCAGCCGAGTTGAATCCGTCGATTGACCTGTCGGTCGAAGTTGGACTTACTTAGTCGGACTATTTGTCCCAGGTAAACGTACTCGTCAACAACTTCGAGCATAGTACTCCCAACAACTACCGGCATAGGTGTGACATGGACATTAAACATGATCTTTGTTTTGTCCATGTTCACCTTAAGACCCATCCGTTGGGAGACACCATTGAGGTCATTGAGCATAGTGCTAAGGTCCTCCAGCGATTCTGCCATAAGGACTATATCATCGGCAAATCGAAGGTACGTAAGGTAATCGAAGGTAGGTGTACTCGTCATTGATGTTAATACCGCATCCTTTCCAGTCCAGTAGCTTGAAAACGTCTTCCAACGCAGCGGTGAAGAGTTTCGGGGATATAACGTCACCATGTCTTACACCTCTCTGCAGTTGGATAGGTTTCTAACTCTGGTTCTGTACTCGGATAGCCATCGTAGCCCTACTGTACAAACACTTCAGCACTTCGATATACCGACATTCAACTTGGCACCGCTGAAGGGACTGTAGCACCGCCCAAATTTCGACAGAATCAAAGGCTTTCTCATAGTCCACATACGCCAAGCAAAGTGGCAGATTGTACTCTTCGGTCTTCTGTACAATCTGCCGCAGGGTATGTATGTGGTCTATGGTACTGAAGCCTTTTCGGAAACCGGCTTGGTCGGGAGGCTGGAAGTCGTCGAGTCTGCGTGCGAGACGATTCGTAATGACTCTCGAAAACAGCACGTAGATGCGGCTCAAAAGGGATATCGGTCTGTAGTTCTTCAAGAAAGCGTTGTCGCCTTTCTTAAAGAGCAAGACCACCGCACTTCTGCTCCACGCGTCCGGAGTAGTGCCACCATGGAGGACGAAGAAGAAGAGCTGAGGAAGAAGAAGATGAAGAGCTTCTGAAGGACTTCAAGTATCGGTGTTCCACCCGCTTTCAGAATCTCGGCTGTAATTCCATCCTCGCCTGGGGCCCTGCCGTTTTTTAGGTGCTGGAGAGCCATTATAATCTCGCTCAGACTGACGTCCGGGATATCATCGGAATTGTGTCGGGTAAGACTTGCTCTTGGATTGTTACTCACACTTGCGTGTGGCTCCAACGATGATGTGTACAGCCGTCCATAGAACCTCTCAATCTCACTCAGAATCTCAGGTGTCCTGGAAACAATGTTGCCACACTCAGGCTTCAGCTTTGACAGTTGGCTCTTTCTAGCAGACAGATCTCTGGCAAAGACTTTGGAGCCCTGGTTCCGCTCGATGGCTTCTTTAATACAAGCAGTCTTAAAGTTGCGTAAGTCTCGCCGCATGCATTTGGAGATCTGTCTGTTCAGTTGCCTGTATGCTGTCAAATCTGTTGACGATTGCAGCCTCATCTCCCGTCTAACAGCCATGAGATTGAGTGTGATCGGAGAGTTTTTGTGTTCTTCTGTGGCGGGTCTTGCAGAAATTAGCTCCGACCGCATGGACAGTTTCCACGAGCTTGTCATTCATATCGTCCACTGCGTTGCAATCTTCTAGGCACTGAAAGCGGTTACGTAACTCGAGCTGGAAAGTCTCGGGATTCTGGATTAGAGCACGAGGGGGACGGAACATTGACTTCCTTAGACGAGACCTCTCCAACTTAACGTTTAGGTTCAGTGTGCCTCTAACCATTCAGTGATCGCTGCCGGTTTTCACCCTTGCGATCACTGAGACATCACTGAACAGTTGGCGTCTGGTCATTATAATGAAGTCAATCTCATTTTTTGTCGAACCGTCGGGGCTCGACCAGGTCCACTTCCTGTGGGGCCGCTTCTGGAAGAAAGAGTTCATCATAAAGAGTCCCTCTTTCTCCATAAAGTCAGCCAGCAGCTGGCCCCTACGGTTCTGTTGCCCTATTCCAAATTTCCCTACCTTCAGCTCACCGCCTTCTCTTGTCCCTAGTTTTGCGTTGAAGTCTCCCATCAACACCGTGTAGTGGGTTTTGAAGGAATGCATGGCTCTAGAAATATCCTCATACATTTAATCTACCTCCTCGTCGGAATGTGCTGAGGTTGGTGCGTAGACCCGTATGACCTTCAGCGAATACTGTTTGGTGATTCTGAGTATCGGGTACGTGACTCTCGTCGACACACTCCCAATCTTTACAACGTTGTTGACGAGAGACTTGTGGACGATAAATCCGACACCTCCTTGGGACGGATGGTCGCCCTCCCGGTGATAGAACAAGTTGCCGGACTCGAGGATTACCGTGTCCTCCCCCTCTCTTCGGACCTCAGATAATCCAATAATATGCCAGCGCAACTTGTCTACCTCTTCTTCCAGCTCCAGTATCTTCTCGTCAGTCCTCAGGGTGCGTGCATTATACGTTGCCAGGTCGAGTCGTCGTAGGTTGCAACCGAACCTCCACCGGAGATTCTTAGCACCCCCTGCCCCGCCGTTACCATGGTCACCACCGTAGCCAGGAATAGCAGGGCCGCCGGGGACTTGGGGCCGTTTAAATGCGTCGTTGCTCATATTTGCCATAGTTGCCACGCTTGGCGAGCGGGTTGGCAACTGCAGTTTTTATTATGTTATTGTTGTTATTAGGAAGATGCTGCTGCTCATCACCTGTCTGTGTCCCTCTGTCGCCTCTTACGACACCCACGGGAAGATATGGGGTAGTGGATATTCTCAACCGCCACTACACGACATAAATTACACGTAAATTATTTAACACGTAAATTATTAAAAAACGCATAAATTATTCAATATTATTTATATGGTAACCAATTAGTTATGTAACACGTCAAAGAAAATACCAACGTACGATTATCATTATAGCTCAGTGGCATATACTTGTTATCCTATACTATTAAACGAGCAATTCTTGTATATATGTATATATATATATATAATCGGGATCTCGGAAACGGCTCCAACGATTTTCATAAAATTTAGTGTCCAGGGAGTTTCGGGGATAATAAATCGATCTAGCTAAGATTTATTTTTAGAAAATGTCTTTTTGTCCGTGTTTTTAGGCAATTAAAAACTGCTACAATATAGTTAGAATAAGAAGGTAAATTTTGACAGTTTGGTAATGATTATAAATAGCTTATTGGTATAATGGGCGGTCACAAAATCGTAAAACCCCGGTTCGAGCCCAGACCGACCGACCGACTTTTTTATTTTTTTTTTCAAGTTTCTTTCTTTTTTGAGAAAATATATTTTTTTCGAGCCCTTTTTTTAGTATTTTTTAAAAACACGAAAATTTAAATAAAAATAATTGCACTCATGATTTTTTATTCAAATAACCAGTTCAGTTTTTTCTGTTATGTCGCTAAGATCAAAAAATATTATTTATAATTCATCAGTATGTAATTTGTATCTAAATATAATTTCCAAAACACACGAATTAAAAAAATCGAGCGAAAAATACCGAGCAAAGCTCGGTCAACCGGGTACTAATAATTAATTTGTTTATCATTATATATATATATATATATATATATATATATATATATATATATATATATATATATATTATAAATTACAAATGTTACAACCAATCATCATTAAATGGTTTCTGTGTTTATGTCAAATTATCATATACATGTACATAATACAGCCCATCCTTAGTAGAGTACACATCGTAATTAAAGCGGAAAGGGAAACCGACTAGAAAAATGCTAAACTATTTAAAATTCTATTCGATTTAAAATCTCTTCCTTTGTGAGGGTTGAGCAAAGTAACACAGCAGTCGACGCGTGTTTGCAAGTTCAATTCACTCAATTCTTGAGGTACTCATCTTTCAAGTTGTTTTATTGCCCGATTTGCTTTAAGTAGATTAATACCGTTTTATCTCATACCACGAAGCCTGCTGCTATTTCTGAATTGTTTTGTGATGGAGGCGCTTCCACAATGATAGCCTTTAATTCTTCATTTTCCTTTTTGGTATCTGGCCGTTCACCGGGTTTGTTCTGAAGGTCGAAATTTCCAGAACGAAAACGTTGAAACCAAAAACGTACTGTGATTTCTTTTTCAACATCAACGCCGTACACATCATTATCCTTCGCGCTGTATTTGCAGCACTGGTGCCACAGTAGCACTCGTACTCGTAAATATACCGATTGTAAATATACCACAAAATGTAAAACATGAAATGTTTTCCATTTTGTGGTATATTTCGTATATAAAGAAGTATTAAGAGACGCCAAAGAAAAAATAACGAGGAAAAAACACATGAATTACTGTTTTCAAAACTCAAATGTACTAGCTAAATGAATTTATAAATTTGAATTTTAAATTCTTAACCAAAGAGGAGATATTTCAGATCAAAATGGTCAGTACGACGAAACGCTTATTTTATATGTAAGGACCCAATATTTTGGAACATTTTCAATATATTGCCAATTTGGTCGATAAACGTTCGCCTAGGACGTCCTTTTCTGACTCTGCCGCTCACTTCCGCAACATAAATTTGCTTTGTCACTCTTTCCTCATTCATTCTTTCTACGTGACCAAACCACCGAAGCATTCCTTTCTTAATTCACGTCACAACATCATCTTCCAAACCACATGAGATTCTGAATATAATTTTGCAATTTCATTAAAATTTCATTGACAAGAAGCAACCAGTTGAAAAGCAATCGGTCATCGACACAAGTTGTAAATGTTTGGTTTGAACTTTAACATTTAAACTGTATTTATTCGATACTTCTTCATGTGGATTTGATAAATCCTTTGTCCGATAGGAGTAGAGTTGAAAACTATTTGAGGTCGGTTCATTCGTCTCACTTTGTTATTTACTTTAAATTCATTTATACCAGGCGGTCCCATAATGAACTGGTGATATAGTTCAACGCGATATGTCGCTACATGTTGTATTGCATTAAATAGTACATTTATCGTGTACTTAATATAAGAAACATGCATCGACATGAAATGCTTAGTCTTAGTTTAACAGGCATTTCAATAACGAGAGTCGCGTATTTTTTCAAAATGTCGAAAACTGAGTATCGAAGTGTCATAAAGTTTCTGTTTAAAGAAGGTTTATCCCCTGCCCAAACAAAAAAACGATTGGATGGCGTGTATAAGGAGTCTGCCCCCTCCTATAGCACAGTGAAAAATTGGGTGAAAGAGTTTCGCCTCGGGAGAGAAACCGTCGAAGACTTTGGCCACGACGGTCGAACTGTGGAAGTGCTAACTCCCGAAACGATTGCTCTTATCGAAGAGGAGGTTCTGAGTGACCACCGTTTGAAGATTAGAGAAATTGCAGCAAGGCTTGGGCTCTCTAAGAGTACCGTTCATCGCGCGATCCATGAACATCTTCACATGAAAAAAGTGAGTGCAAGATGGGTACCGAAACTTCTTTCAGCGGTACAGAGACGGGAAAGAGTGCGCAGCGCTTCGGAGTTTTTGGATCTTTGTGGCGAAAATCCAAAGACTGTGATCGAGCGGCTAGTGACTGGTGATGAAACAATGATCTTGTATTATTATCCACAAAGCAATCGCGAGTCAATGGAATGGCGTTATAAGGGTGAAAAGCCCCCTAGAAAGGCAAAGGTGCAACAATCGACTAAAAAACTGATGTGCACAATATTTTGGGATTTTCAAGGCATTTCGATAGTGGATTTTGAAGAACGTAATACAGTCGTAAACGGCGAATATTATGCTTCTTTAATATATAAATTACGTGACAAGATAAAGGAAAAACGAAGAGGCAAGCTGTCTAAAGTTGTCCTGTTGCTTCATGAAAACGCCCCTGTTCATACCGCTGGTGTTTCGAAGGATGCAGTTCGTCAATGCGGGTTCACAGAAGTTCAACATCCACCTTACAGTCCAGATATGGCCCCGTCCGACTATTATTTATTTCGAAATTTAAAGCGGGACTTAAGAGGAAGAAAATTTTCAAGCGATGAAGAGTTGCAGGCGGCCGTCTTCAGTCATTTTGAGGATAAAAAATGTGATTATTTTCATAAAGGTTTAGAGATGTTGATTCACAGATGTCAGAAGTGTGTTAGTATACATGGTGATTATATTGAAAAATAAAATTGGTTTCGTTTCATTTCCTTCACTGGTTCATAGTTAGGCCAATTCATTGTGGGACCGCCTACGTAAGATATGTAAATATTTGAAGGGAAATATTAAGCTTTCAACTGACTGGTGTGAAATATTATGTAAATAGAAAGCATTACAATTTTTTAATCTTTTATGTAGTATTGAAGACAAATAAAAAATAACGAACACTTTCCCGCCTTTTTTCAATTGTTTCTTTATCCACCAAAATGAGTAAATTTAACGAAGAAATTCAATACATTATGAAGTTTTTTACAAAAAAAGGGAAAAATGCGACACAAGACGCGAATAGAAAATTGAGACGTTTGTGGAAGTAACGTAGTGTCACTAATAGTAGAAAAAAGTTGGTTCAAGCGTTTTTAGTTCAGGAATTTTGATGTTAAAATGCAACTCCCTCTGGTCACCCTACACAGATAAAGTCGATGCCATTTTTGAAAAAGTAAAGCAAAATCGGCATATTAGTAGTTACAATATATCCGAGGCATTGAAGATTAACCACAAAACAGTTTTGAACCATTAGAAAATTTAGTAGGTAGTTAGTTAGTAGAGCTTATTGAAAGAAACCTAAAAAATCGTGTACTCATTTCCGATTCCCTTTTAAAACTAATGAAATCGAACCATTTTAGAAAATATTGCTTACAGCTAATAAAATTGGATCACTTACGATAAGAATGTGCGAAAATGATCATGGTTAAAAGGTAGTCCAGCTCTACAGACTGTAGCGAAACCCCGATTAATACACAATAAAGTCGTAGTATCGTTCAATGTGAGCTGTTACCGCCAGACAAAACGATCGATTCGGATCCCTACTGCCAACAATGAATAAGACTCTAGCAACAAATTGAGAAAAAACGGCCGGAGTGGATCAACAGAAAATTAGTGGTTTTTCGTCATAAAAATACAAGACCACACATATCTTTGGCCACTCAGCAAAAATTGAGAGAGCTTGGTTTGGAATTATCAACTCATCCACCATATAGTCATGACCTTAGATTATCACCTGTTTCGTTCTCTTCAGAACTCTTTGGGCAGTGTTAGGTTTACATCAATAGAGGACTGTCAAAACTATTTGTTGCATTATTGATCAAAAATCCCAAGATTTCTACAGAAAGAGGATCATGTCACTACCTACAAGATGGCAACAAGTTATCGAACAAAATGTCACACATATATTATTATGAAATTTATTTAAACTTTGAAAAAAAAATGTCTTTAATTTGTATATATCATAAGAAGAAACTTTTCTTCGGCCTTTTGTAATATCTATACAAGTAAATAAAGTGGAAGTACTGTTTGTAATGTCAAAATAACAGAGTTTTACTGAATGCATATATGTTTAAATATCTGTCTTCCTATCTGTCTGTCTGCCAATCTGTCTGTTTGTTCTGCCTAATCTACGAAACGGCTAGACCGATTTTGATGGAACTTTCACTGACAGATAGTTGATATTGTTGCGCGCCATAGATGATGCCTGGTATATAGCACGTAACAATTGGTGTCAGAAGTGCGATCAAATCATGCCGATTTTACAAAAAGACGACTCGGAGGGTGTCAACGCCAGCAGGAAACGGACCAGAGACGATTTGGTGGTGCAACGCCTCAGAAATCGGAGGGCCAGCTACTGGTCACGGAGGCCGGCCTGTCAGTAGCTCCTAAATCTGCAGCACCTTACTTAGATGTTCTGATGATGATGCTGCAGGATCAGACTCACCGACAGGAGGAATAGACCCGTTGAATAAAAGAGCAGCAGGAGAAACAAGCTCGCCGACAGGACGAACAGGCCCACCGAGAGTGGGAACAGGCCCGTCGACAGGACGAACAGGCCCACTTGTTGGAAAAGTAGCTGGAGCGCGGATAGGAGAAACAGGCCCGTCGTTTGGATAGCAGCACAATCTCAATAAGAAGACGAGATGCTTCCCCTGAAGGACCTTCATGCTACCTTCGGGAAAGAGATAAGGTAGGTGAAGGATAGAGTTGCACAACATGACAACCGCCTGTCGCAAGCTGAAACCCAAGTCAACCACGTGAATAACGTGATGGTTAACTTGATAAAAACGCTGGACGACCTCAAACTCGGGGATGGATTTACAGCTCCCGTAGTAGCTACAACACCTTCGCTACGTGGATTCAAAGTGCCGCCGTTTGACAGGACTTCTTCATGGTCGGCCTACAAAATCCAGTACGAGGCTGTTATGGAGGTTAGGAACAAAATTCAGGCCATGAATTCTCTCACACTAGGACTGTGCGACCAGGCCTTAACTGTTCTGAAAACTCTCGGTAAGGAAGTGACCTACGAGCAGCTCCTTGAGGCATTGGAGGTTAGATATGGCGACGCTCACCTAGAACACCTCTTTCGTGCACAGCTTAAAAACTCGAAGACTCGGACAACACGAGACGCTTAATTGGCTCATACACTGATGGTGGAAGCCGTGGGGTGGGATCGTCGTTCCCATCGTGTCATGTAGGTTGCAGCAGCTGCAGTTCACGACCACAATAAAGGATACAACCCTAGGTTCTACGGCTGTGCAATAAGGGGCCATCTTCAATCCAGCTGCACTAAGCGAACTGTAGAAAGGGAAGGTGATCGATCTCGACAGGGTAGTGCGGCTAACGGCACCGCCCAGTAGTCGCAGAATCATCGTTCCCCTCACGTTAGGAAGGTTGCAGCAGCTACAGTTCGCGACCGCAATAAAAGTTATCGCCCAAGTTGCTACGGCTGTAGGGAAAGGGGCCATCTTCGATCTAGCTGCCCTAAGCAAACAATAAAAAGGGAAGGTGATCGATCTCTAGAGAGTTATGCGGTGAACAGTACCATCCAGCAGCAGCAGGAATCCGACTATGTGATCGAACATCGCAGCTGGAAATCTCATGGCAACGCAGATTCGTTGTCAAGAATACCTTGTCTTCAAGAATGCAAGCGTTGTACTAGGCAAGAGGGTAAGGAAGACGTATCTGTGCGGATGCTCAGGACAGACCACCTCAGCAGCAAGTGGAAGGACAGCCTGCAACATGAACAGCAGGAAGATTCTGGAACGGATTAAGGCCAGTGCTCCCAAGCTTAAATGGAGCGACGTCCCATTGATGAGCACGACCACGAAAAGCGATTGGGCTCAATGGGACAGATTGCTTATTCAGGATGGAGTACGCACCGTAAATAGGAAAATAGTCGAGAAGACAGCTGTCATTCGTAAATGGTTGTTCAGGAGTCCATCTGGAAGTTAAACGAACTCTATTGAAGATCCGAGAACGGTTGTACAGGGTGCATTGTCGTGATGATGTCGAGGATTGGTGTCGCAAATGTACAAGGTTTTGCGGCTGTGAAGGGACCTCAAACTTGTAATAGAGGTGCATTGAAATCGTACAACGTTGGTTCATCATGGGAGAGGATAGCACTAGATGTTGCGAAGCCGTTTCAGAAAGGTGCAAGAGGTACTCCTAAGATCATCCATGTGGATCGACTGGCGCGTTATTATGTGGCCGATAATGCCATAGATGTTGCCTGGTATATGGCACTAGCGCCATCTAGTATCGATTAGTAGATATAGGAGCGTGAAGATCTTTCTAGAAAATTCCTTGCTAGAACTTTCGACATTCTGCTCGAACATTCCAAATGTTTCAGTGGAAAAGCCCTATATAAAGCCGTTACGGGCCGTGACTGATGCTGTATTGAATCGGCGATTCAAGCGAAGACTTAGGAGTGAATAAGAGTGAACTAAAGTGTTAAGTGTGATTAATTATTAGTGTGTTTTAAGTTTTAGTTGGTGTTCGGTAATTAAAATATCAATTTTGGTAATTTAATCGCCAGTTTTTGTTGTCGTCGTAAGCTCGTAACAATAATATATGGAGTAACTTAGGCTAACTTTAGGGTAGGCTTTAACTGCGCTTTAACCCCATGAAATCCAATCGTAATAAACTCCTCGCGGACAAAGTCGCGGGGACAGCTGGAGTAGAAACATATTGCAGATAAAAGCTAGTTTTTTTTAATTATATTACACACAGTCCACCAGATGGTATGTCGATGCTAACCAGCATCGACTAAAATATAGAAGAGATAACGACTAAGATAAAATGCCTGGTTGCCATTGAAAAGAGTATCCAGAATGCTGTTATTTTACGCAGATATTTTATACTATAGCTATCTGCGTAGCTCTACTATGTTTACCCCTTTATAACATAATCTCTACATTTGAGAAAGGATATAATAAACTACCGGTGCAAAGAATCACGCTAGAAATGCATAGTTCGCTCTTATTGCAATGGTATTGTTTCCATTACAATAAAGATATTTAATAACAAAAACAGTCTTTTGGAAGCTTTTCATTTAGGGACTTATATTTCATTGTTCTTTTGAAGTTTCTCAAGCTTTAATTTACATTAAATGAATATGCCTTTCATAGATCTCTTTAGAATACTTAATTAACTTATTTACTTTTATAGCGGTTGAAACACGTAGAAGGATTAAATGAGTAGAATGACAAAGCAAATTCATTCTGTAGACGTGAGTGGATGAGTCGGGAAGGGATGCCATAGACGACGGATAAGGAGTGTATATCGACCGAATTGCGATATATTTAAAATAGGCCAAATTAAGAGTACTCTTAACAAACAAGCATGCGTATCTAAGGTATACGGATTCGAAAAATGTGAGGGACGTCCTTCAGGATAGTGTCGAATGGAATTCCGTAGTCACCGCTTACCCTCTGGGTGACAGGCTAGTTTTTTATACAATACCTATGAAATTGCCGTTTTGCGGTACTGATCATTTCAAACAAAACAATTTTTGTTTGGCTTAGTATTCTAATTTCAAACTAATTTTATTTTAAAAACATGGAATCATTTTTCACAATTTTATAATATATTTATTGACTAGCCGTGATAGCTCAGTGGTTAACGCTCTCTGTAAATATAACAGAACGCGAGTAACCCGGGTGCGATCCCCGCCGGCACCAATGAAATTTTTAATTGCAATTTTAAGTGCTGATTTACCACGTGCTCGGCGGTGAAGGAAAACATCGTGAGGAAACCTGCATGTCTGAGGAATAAGAAAAAAAAATTTCGAAGACATGTGAAGTTCGTCAACACGCATTTGGGCAGCGCGGCGGACACTTCCTTGCCCTAACCCCTCTCAGAAAAGACTTTACTTTTACTTTACTTTTATTGACTAGCATTATGTTTTCAACAAATTTTAATCTTTTTCGTGAACATTAAATATGATAAGAGCACACGGGGTCAATATTTGAATATTTTGCGGCGCCATAACTTGCGGATCAACCTGCAAACATGGATGTCGCTGGGAACACCCCAGTTGTGGATGATCCAAACGATGGTGGAGCAGTTGCGCAGGAACTGGAACTAGAGCGAATGAAGAGTACATTGAAAGAGGTGATTGTGGAAACGCACAGTACGCCTCTCAAAAATCGACCGCGACTTCCCCGCATAGCCCTAAGCAAGCGGAATCGGGCTGTCGTGAGGACTCTGAACCCAATGCTGGTGTCCTATTAGGAAACCAGGCGAGACCTTTGTTTTTGGAATCAATTCGTTTTGGCGCCGCACCGGCAGTCTGCCGCATTATAGGCGCCAAACTGTCCACGGCTGGATGCACTACTGGACAAATAGCGCTATCAAATTAGCCTGGAGAATAAGAATTTAATAGCAAGCAGGTAACAACAGGCCAATAATAGTGCGCACCGTCAGGATGGCGTTTGCTTGGACAAATTTCAGTTTGTCCCAGCCGGATATAACGCCAAAACTGACGGAGCGCATAGACGACCCGAAGCAGAGAATCGCTGCTTGGGGAAAGCGCATTCGGCAATATACCAAGAGGTCCACACGTTTCAACGAGAATCGTCTCTTACAGAGTGATCAGAAGACGCTCTATAAATCATTGGAGCAACGAATGGTATGTGAAACGGGCCCAGCACCGATTCAGGCCGATACTGTAGCATTCTGGCGCGGCCAGTGGTTAGAGCCCGTAAACCACACCGAGGGATCTCATAAGGATAAGGAGAGGTTTTTTCCCGGGTGATTTTTTGAGTCCATTCTAGTTCTGCCTCTCTTCGAACCCTCTCATTACTTAACTGGAAGGCTCCAAGGGCAACAACTATCGGAAAGATATCCTAAGAGATGGCACCGTCGACATCCGTCGTGCTTGTCGCCATCCCGTTGAGTCACTTAGGCACTCATCTGCGGTTATTCGGCGCTTTCCAACTCTGAGTACTTGCTCAGGCACAACCTAGTAGCCAGAATTATTCACCAGAAACACGATCTGAAATACGGTCTCGTGGACCGGAAATTGCCGTATTACAAATACTTGCCGGAAGCCGTGCTCGAAAATGACCGCGCCAGGCTCTACTGCGACCAGGGCATCATCAAAGACAGGACTATTCTTACGAATAAGTTTGATATTGTGCAGATGGATCGGGTACAGTCAAGGATATTTTGGTCGACATTTCTATTCCGTATAACGAGAACCTCGTGAAAGCCGAAACAGATAACGAACAAAATATCTGGACCTGCCTAAAGAGCTGACTGACATGTGGGGTGGGCTGTCGAACGAAATTATACCAGTAGTTATTTTTGCAAAGGGATTAATCCCAGTCTGCCTGTCGGATCATCCGAGGTGACTTGGACTCCGTGAAAAACTGCTTCAAGGTCAAATGCAGAAGGCGGTGCTACTCGATGCCGCTCACATAGTCCGCCGGTTTCTTTCCCTTTCCCTCTAACCCTCGGCCGTTTGATCTCTCCTGCCGAGCGCTTCCATATGGTTATGGTTTTTATTTATTTATGTATTTTTATGTATTTATTTTATTGTATTGATATTTATGTACATTTATTATTACTTTTATTTACAGTTGTATATATACAGGGTGTTAGTGTAAACACCGTTATCCTTGAAACTAGTGGTTTGATTTCACTTATAGAACATAAATTCAATGAATTAAAAAAAAAACGCTATTTTCTTTCATAAAATTTAAAAAGTTTCTGTCCAACACCGTCCGTAAATGCATGGATACCCTATACGCCCGAGTGACGTAATCACTGTAAAGATCACCGCCCGCGCTGGCTACCTAAACAACATTCCAATAAAACACAATAAGTACACATAACCTGTGATGTAACTTTTCTTTCATACCTTCATTCTAGCTTAGGATAGGCAAAAATTGAGAAATTAAGGAAAAGTACCCGGTTGACCGAGCTTTGGTCGGTATTTTTCGCTCGGTTTTTTTTAATTCGTGTGTTTTGGAAATTATATTTAGATACAAATTACATACTGATGAAATACGAATAATATTTTTTGATCTTAGCGACATAATAGAAAAAACTAAACTGGTTATTTGATTAAAAATCATGAGTGCAATTGGTTTAATTTAAATTTTCGTGTATTTAAAAAATACTAAGAAAAGGGCCCGAAAAAAAAGATTTTCTCAAAAAAGAAAGGAACTTGAAAAAAAATTAAAAAAAGTCCGGTCGGTCGGTCTCGAACCACGGTATTACGATTTTGTGACCGCTCGATATACCAATTAAGCTATTTGTAATCATTAATAAACTGACAAAATTTGCCTTCTTGTTCTAACGATATTGTAGCAGTTTTTCATTGCCTAAAAAACGGACAAAACGACATTTTCTAAAAATAAATCCTAGCTAGATCGATTTATTGCCCCCGAAACTCCCTGCACACAAAATTTTATGAAAATCGTTGGAGCCGTTTCCGAGATTCCGATTATATATATACAAGAATTGCTCGTTTAAAGGTATAGGATTGAGATTTTACTAAAAAAATTTTATTTTTCATTGAATCTACTTTCTATAACTGAAACCAAACCACTGGTTTCAAGGATAATGGTGTTTACACTAACATTCTGTATAAAACCCAACAAGATGAGAAAATTATACAGATACTCCAAATAATAATAATGAATGATTTTTATATAAATTATTATTTATTTTCAATATTCTCAATATATTAAATAGACTTCGAAATTAGGGCATTTCAGTTATAAACAAAGTAGCACGTTCAGCTGACAACTAAACTGAAACCACTGAAACTAATATTTTCCTTCCTTGTACTCGTTAATCCAAAGTATTACGCCGCTTCGCTTCAATTTCAATGTGCACTTATATCAGAGATTTTACTACGATTGAAAATGTCTATTTTGTTGTTCTTGCTACAGTAAGAGTAGCCGGTCAACTTATGAAATACGTAAAGCTGTTATATCTCTCCCTCCCCAGTTAGTTACAAGAATAAGAGAAATTATCATATCATTACAAAATATATTATTATTATTTATAAAATTCACATATGCATAAAATATAATTTGAATACTAATGAAACTTTTTGATATTAGTTCGTCGGTTTTGGTAGTAGTTCTTTTTTAAATCCGAAAAGGCAAATCTTCCTGAATATACTTGATAACAATATTTTACTTTCGACCGAATACTCAGGTCTATCTTTGCGCATGGGCATACCGAGCAAGTGTCCAGGGTCGCGCAACCCATGGAGCCCCCTAATGTCCGACTGAGTGACATTATCAAAATTAAAATTGAATTCTCTGACATATACTTTTCTACTTTTTGAACAAAGCGCTTAAGCACAATATTATTGGAAATAATAGACAAAACAACAATTCAGTCATAAAATATTACCTTTATTTATTTATTTATTTATTTATACCTCTACACTAGGATTTTCTCCTGTATCGTGGGAGTAGTTAACATTCATGAATTTTATAAAGACCGACATCAAAACGTGGAACAATCATTTTTAGGTCATACAAATATTTTTTCTACTGCCACTACGTCACGGAGTCGTCAATTTCATCAACATTCGTCACGCTAAGTCTATAAAAAAATGAATGTGTATCAATCATGTATTTTCGAATTAATAGTCCTGTCCTGCCCAGATGGCAAGTCCCCGTTGAGACCGGCCGACATTATAACCAGACATTATTAAGTGGCTACTGTAACCAATGAATACCGGCAAATAATGCGGACAAACAAGAATAATGGGATACCTCACAGACTGAAATAATACTAGATCTCTATGCTCTTTACACTGGAACACGACTGAGTACTTTCCTGATTTATTACCAAAATGCCATCTTCATTTAATCGTATTAATGTACGACGTTTCTTTAAGCTATAAAAATGTGTTTTTTAAAGTTGCTCCCACAGTGAATTTTGCCTTGTTTTGTAAATATTTATTTAATTTTTGGACATAAGTAACATAAAAACGCACGTACATACCCTGAAAAATGATTTATAAGTCATACAAACAATGTGTTATTTTTATTTTCAGTCTTCGTAAATACAATCATGTATCCTAATATCATTTTAAGCTAAAATGGCTACGTATCCATCATCGAGGATACATCAAAATTCTTCGCACACTATTCAATCCTTTACAATCCATCACGCCCCACAATACCTTAAATGCAAGTTTCAGTAGTTGTTTTTTTGTCGCGATCGTAACTTGCAATATTTGGAGGGGTTCATCTTAAGTGATTTTCCACGTCGCACCAACTTTATGTCTAAGTCTTTCACCTCTGAGACCATAAGGCTTTGGAATAAATTGCCTCCACATATTACGAAACCGACTTCTGTTGCTGCTGCATTATTATTATTTATTATATAATGGGTATGCAGGTATAATATAGAATTTATTTTATTTGTAGCAATATGTATTTATTAGTGTATTTATATGTATGCTTTGCATATTTTTATATTTATAGCTTGGCAGGCTGGTAGAGAATGCCTAAGGACATAAGGTCCACCACTTGTGAAGTTCATGTGTAATAAATATTTTAAATAAAAAATACGCAGAATTACTGTCATTTTGCAAAAAAGTAACATACGCATAAAAGAATGTAGGATGACAGAAAGTCAAATCGCAGAAAATCCATAATTAAATCGTATAAAACATTTTAGGTCATGTTGAGAACACAATTAAAATTTAATTTATTTTTATGATTCTTTCAAACAAGAGAACATAAATTTCTAAAGATATTTGCGTCATCTATTTCTATTGCTTCTAAAGTCTTAATGTCTTTAAATTTTGTGGAATGATCGCCAACCATAATTTTAATTCCTCAGTTAAAACTCAATGTTCCGCAATAAATATATTAACAAAAACAATTTTAATAATAAAAATTAAAAATTTGTTTTAATGATAAATGCTCAGTACTTCTCGTCAGCAAAAAACGCAACGAAGCACATTTGACTCTTAGTCGTCGAAGTAGCAAATCATGAGGTTTTGGATTGGAATCTATAATGGTACCAAAATCAGTTTTCGGATTTTTTTGTCAAGAAAATTTCAGTAGCAGCCCGGAGTCAGGAATTTTTTTAATTGTTTTTTTTTTAAAACGTTACCCTTACATTAGGATTTTCTCCTGTATCGTGGGGGCAGTTTATAAACATAAACTGCACAAGGACAAAAATCCAGACCCGGAAAAATTAATTGTAGGCCATACAAATACTTATTCCGTGAGGAATTCGAACCCGCGACCCCGAGCGCAGCCACTCATTGCTAAGCCACTGCGCCACGGAGTCGTCAAAGGAAGTTGGCGGTATTTCACCCCTGTGACCAGTAAAGCACGTAAAGTCTTTAATCCCGCGCCTGATCTTCCTTCAACCGTGTCGGACGTGAGGGAAAAGAGAGTGCACTTGAGTTTACGCATATACTCGAGTACTATAATCTTTTGCTGCGCGGATGGCTGATCTCCATTCGAACTTATTTGTTGCCAAGCTAAGCATTGACTGCACTTGCGGGATGATGTACTCGCTAAGCACATAACTTTGGCAAAGAACTTCACGCTGTAAAGGTAAAACTTTCCTTATCCGACACTTTTTTATTGTCATTGACCTAATTCCTTCACTTACTATGTCATCATCATCATCATTGCTGCTTAAAAAAGTGTGGATGTAAAAATATCCATCACTTTTCATATCATCTCGTGGGTGTCAAAGCGATAGAGGGAAATAAAACAGGAGATGGGCAGCAGCATCTTCCTGATAACAACTGTGATATAATAAAAAACTGCGCTTGTCAATCCACCAAACAAGCGTGACAATTGTAGCAAATATTCCCCCTCTTTAGCACTTTAGGTTAAGCCCATAGATTACTATAATACACAATGGAATGGCTGTCAACCCTATTTTGTACCGAGGTTCGGCGTCGCCGGGAGCACACATATCAGTTAACGTGACTTTTTGAGTTTCGCGGGAAACGCACATTCGATTTTCGATTTTTGTATTTTGTTGCGTTGGTACACATATCCTGAGCATATGTTTCAAGTTTGAAGTGTATAGCATGTTTAGTTTATTTTTGACAGTTACCAAGGTCAGACGTACTTTGGTGTGCTCGGCGATTTTATTCTATCAAAAAAAATTGATCAAAGAAATTGCAACAAATTTTGTGTAAAAAATGGAATTACGTGCTCCAAAACACTTGAAATGTTGACATTGGCATACGGTGAGTATACTCTTAGTAAAAAAATCGTTTATAAGTGGTACAAGCTCTTTCAAGATGGCCGAGAAGATGCCAATGACGAACCTCACTCTGGACGCCCCAGCACGTCAATAACCGATGAAAACGTTGAAATAGTGAAGAAAATTGTTTTGGAAAACCGTCGAATCACTATCAGAGAAGTTGTGGAGGATGTTGGCATATCGGTTGGCTCTTGCCATGAAATTTTTTCGGATATTTTGGGCATGAAACGTGTGTCAGCGAAATTTGTTCCGAAATTGCTCAATTTCGACCAAAAGAACCGTCGCATGACAATCGCTCAAGAGCTATTGCATGATGTCAACAACGACCCAGATTTGCTCAAAAGGGTCATAACAGGTGAGGAAACATGGGTATACGGTTATGACGTCGAAACTAAGACTCAATCGTCCCAGTGGAAGCACACTGACTCACCAAGACCAAAAAAAGCACGCCAAGTTCGATCAAATGTGAAGGTTTTGCTTACAGTTTTCTTCGACTGTAGGGGTGTGGTGCATCATGAGTTCTTGCCACAAGGTCGTACGGTCAATAAGGAGTATTACCTTGAAGTTATGCGCCATTTGCGAGAAGCAATACGTAAGAAACGTCCCGAATTGTGGGTAAACAATTCATGGTTTTTGCATCACGATAATGCACCTGCTCACTCATCGTTGCTTGTGAGTTGTTGTGAGTTTTTTGACCAAAAACTACACTACAATCATGCTTCAGCCACCATATTCACCGGATTTGGCCCCATGTGACTTTTTCCTGTTCCTAAAACTGAAGAGACTTATGAAAGGACGGAGATTCGCAACGATTGAAGAGATAAAAACTGCATCGGTGAAAGAGCTGAAGGCTATACCAGAAAGTGATTATCAGAAATGCTTTGACGATTGGAAAAAGCGTTAGCACAAGTGTATTATATCTGAGGGGGATTACTTTGAAGGGGACAACGTAAATATTGATGAATAAATAAATAGTTTTTCATAAAAATATAAAGTCACCTTACTTTTTGAACACACGTCGTACTATAGCATTCTATAGTTAAGCCTGTGTTTCGCAGTGAACTTTTGATGGGGTGTAATAATTAAAATGGAGATTATTATTATTATTATAAAGCCTTACATCATTTAAAAGTACAACTATTGAGTTCGAGTGACATGAAAATATTCATTAGATGTTTTGACCACGACTCTTTTTTTTTGTCAAAGCCCTTTGTTCGGCAATAAATGGTCGTGCGTTAAAATCACAAGTATTTTTAGATTACCAGGAGTGTTTATAAGGAATTTTATAAGTAATTTTAAAGCCTTAAAAAGAAGTACTATGATAGTTTTGTACATGTTAAACCTATACCGAAGCTATATATTTGTAGCACAAATGGATTGGCTCGACCGGGGAAAGACTACACTGTTTCGTATAGTGAGCGTAAATTACCGAATATACTTAGTGCTCTATTTAATCTACACTCTTATTACCTTAGTCCTTGGAATGACAAAGTGGGATCTATTAGTCTGTCTCGACACACCAGTTGTAAAACATAGTCAACTTTTAGCATTTATCAATTTATTTTATTTGTTTTTATTTTATTTCGTAACTTAAAAAAAATTGTTATTTTGTTATCCTCGTTCATTTATTAAACAAAAGATGATTATGTAATAAATTGATATAAATTTAACAAAAGTTATTTATAGGTGGTGGCCACACAATAAAGCGTGAAATTGGGAAATTAATGTGCCGTAAAATTAAACGAAACAATAACATGAAGTAAACTCCATTGGATTCGATTTATTTCTAGTTGTGCGAGTAAATGCTACAGTTTTTCATTACTATAAAAATAAGAACATATTCAATTACTACAATAGAACATAATAATATCCATCCATCCATTACAGCCTATAAAAGTCCACTGCTGAACATAAGCAAGCCCCCCCCCCCCCATTTAACCAATCTATGTGGAGGCAATAGATTGCTTAGTAGGGGGATTTTGCCATAGTTAACAAGCTTAGCAGGCGAGTTAGCAACTGCAGTTATTTTGACAACTTTGAGATGTCCCAGGAAGACGCTGCCCATTTCCTGTTCCAGTTTCCCCCTCTCACCTCTTACAACACCCGATGATACGAAATAGTTAGTGGATATTCTTCCACCGCCTCTGCGCGACAGTAACATATAAAAAAAAAATACCAATCAATCAATGTTTACTTACTTGTCACCAGATGACGTTGTACTAATGGATTACTATATATATATATATATATATATATATATATATATATATATATATATATATATATATATATATATATATATATATATATATTTTGCTTCTGTATAACTATTTAACTTGTCACTGGATGTCGTCGCACTAAAAAATTACATAACTGAATCACGATGCTAAGATTATTTGTAATAATGTAAGGTAACTATAGTCAACCAAATCTAAGAAATACTTTTTGACGTTTCACATTAATCATTCCACAATAACTTTGCACAAGCGTACTCACACGATTTAAAATAACCTTTTACGTAAATCCGAAGAATTATGAAGTTATCTATATAACATTACAAGTGTATAGTTTTTTATTACTAATTTAAATTTGAATTTTTCAAACAATGAAAAATTAAAAAATAACCAGTATTAACTTTTTTTACTTGACGTCGTTTCAATGACATGTTGCTATGTATATTACCGTAGTGTTTGGATGATTAAAATTCATTGTTATGAGAATAATCGGCAACATAATTAAATAATCTGTAAAAATATTCTAATAATCGAATCATTAATGTCTTAAATGTATTATTTGTTTAGTTTAATTTTTATTTTCAAAATTCCTTAAATTACATGAATCATGAACAAAACAAGTTTATTTGTTCACTTTGTCAAATTAAATTTTTATAAGCAAAAAACTCATATACAAGGCCGTGCTAAAATAACCACTACATAATTTCAATATCCCGCCATTTCGATACCAATTACTTGACCCCACAGAATCAGTAATTAATTTTTGACAGGCCTGTTGGTCTAGTGGTTAGTGACCCTGACTGCTATGCCGGAGGTCGTGGGTTCGATTCCCACCCAGGACAAATGTTTGTGTGATGAGCACGATCATTTGTTCTGTGTCTGGGTGTAATTTATCTATAATATTTATGTATTTAGAAATATATAAGTATGTTTATCAGTTGTCTAGTACCCATAACACAAGCTCTGCTTAGCTTGGGACTAGATAGCGTTGTTCCACAACCATCAGGTTGTGGAATATTATTATTATATTATTATTTTTGAGGCGATGTATACGCTTTTATAACAAAATGCCAGAAAATATGCCGGAAAATTTGACGTAAGTACACATAGTTCAAAAACTTTATTAAACTAAGTGTGTATAAAAAGGGTTATTTTAATACTAAGGACTTTATGGATGATAATAAGCCATGGGAAGGGTGATCGCTACCAAGCTATTTCTAAATTGTTTTGTGTTGTTAATTGTAACACGCATGATTGTAAGCTCTTATTTTAAAAAAAAACTAGTCCCGTTGGGTTTCTTGCCGGATTTTTGCGAACCAGTGGTAAATGAAAAAAGTGATGTGAAAGTGATAGAATAAAAAAGTTTTGGTTTCTGTTTCCGTTTCGAGAGCTTACTGTGCGTAATTTTGTGATTTTGTGTTTGTCTTCTGTGACTCAGCTTTAACTACCAACTTTTTGGACTGTTTCTTCTATAATAAATTACATGTTAGAGCCACGCTACATCTATATATATTATAGTTGTAGCACGAATGGGTCGGCTCAACCAGGGCAGGACCACGCTCTCAGAGAATCCCAGCGTTCAATAGCAACGTAATGCTGATGTGTTTCATATGGCTAGTGTAGAGAACCAGAGACTCTTTTTACTGGAATCAAGACATTCCATCTTAGTCCTTAGGGGTGACGCATTTGCATTTTGGTTCATAATTGAGGATAAATGTGTATGTCTATGGGCCATAGCATCCACTTATAATCAGGTGCACTGTGTGCTCGTTTGTCACCCAATGCTTTAAAAAAAATTCGTTGAAGCATTTGCCCATGTCACAGAGGATGATTGAGCAAAAGCGGTAGAAAAACAAAAAAAATTGATTATGGATAACTTTGAAAGAGACATTAATATTGACTGTATTATTGAAAATCAAATAATAATAATTAATATAAACAACGACATCCCTACTAGTTGTACTGAAGGTGATTGAATAAATTTATTTTGAATCTAGTTTCAATCTTAAATTTTTATAACTGTGCCTCTAGAAATAAGCAGTAACAACAAATACTAAGAAACTGATAAATCTTGTGTTCAAAATTATCCGTTTTTAATTTATTCTGGTTATTCAAACCAAACTGTAAATGATTACCAACTCTAAATAATCGATATCGATTTTTTTAAGAATCGAATATTTCCCCTTTTCTGGTTGGCATGCTTGGTGCAATAAGTCTGACAGCGGTCAAAATGTATTTCTTAGATTTGGTTGACTTATAAGCGCACCCACTACAGACATACCTCCTCAAAAAGTAAAAACTCTCGACTAACCGTACAATTAATATCAAATTTTCTCAATCGGTTTTCACTGAAACGGAACAAGGTTGCACTCTAATGCAATTGAAACAATATTATCATGAAATAATAAGAAATATAATTCCCGACGTTTTGGGTGCTTTCCAGCATCCATGGTCACGGGACACTGAGGTGACTGACGTCTCGATGTAAATGATAACTCGGAGTACCTTCGGCTTTTTAATAATTGTTCACGGTCCGATCTATGCAGAATGAACTTACTCTGTCTTGAAATCTTGCAGTGGTATGCTAGGGTTTAGTTTTAATTTTATTAATTACAGGGTCCCAAGCAAGTGGTAGTACCCAGCCTCCTTCTCTATGGAAAATAGGATGTTTTTTTAATTTCAATAGCCTCACGTATCATCCTTGGTAGAAATCGATGTTCTTTCGCGAGGATTTGTGGTCTATCGAATCGGATGCAATGGTTGGGGCCGCCTAGGATATGGTCACGAACTGTGTTATAATATTTATGTCGGGAAACGTCGGGAATTAAAAACATTTAAAATGAAACGCGATAAAATCCGTAAAAGCAGTTTTAATCAAAGTGTAGTGTTTGCGTAAATATAAGAAATCATTAAATATTTTTGTGCTCTACCCTTTGTGGAAGATATTTTGAAAAAGAACAAATTCGAAAAATTCTGTCAAATTCACCATCATTACTATCACAATTACAGCTTCACAAAATGCGTTGCTCAACATAGACTTCCCGCATAAGCCTCAAAGGGTTCATCGACATTTACATTACTTAGTTCACAATAGTTGCCACCCTTTTGTTACTGTTCTAATCCAGCGCCACAACGCCGTCCGACAGTATGTGGTGATGAAGCCGTAGATGATGAAGCACTTTGTCTTAGCAAAACTCTCTCATTTTTGCCTTGACGACAACCACGCTTGACTGGCGATGGATTTATTATCTCATTATTAAACGTCTGCGTAAAGACAATGTTATACCGCCATTTATTGATGGCCAGAGATCTATCTGGATTTTTTTAATAAGGGAGAATTTTTTAATAAGGGATCAAACACACATACGGCTCACCTATTGGTAAGTGACTAGCGTAGAGCCCATGAATAACTTAAACACAAGGAGGATTGCGCGTCAGCTCTTTAAAAAGAGTAGACTCTTTTTTTCAAAGTCCTTAAGTCGCCACAAATAAGTCGTGAGAGGAAGAAAAGTCCTGTTAAATCACACAGTAGTAGACCGCCAAGCATCCGTCTCAAATTTTGTCGCGATGTGCGAAGGTGAAACATAGAGGCTGAAATAAGAACAATAATTCCTCTAAACACTCTTCGTGGTAAATACAAAAGGAAATTTAAAGACTGTAACATACCTTCGCAGCGCCAATGAATCAAACCGACCAGAAAGATAACAGTCGTCCACCATTATCAAAATTTAAGGTCGGCATCAAATACCATTAATTTTATATTTTCGATTTTTTTTAAAAAAGCTCCATGTTTTTCGGTGAAAATACAGCGTTGATCTGGTATAACTCTTTCTGTTCGTGAACTTTCAGTCAGTAGTCAGTAGTCAAACAAAAACACATACAAACAAAAAAACATTTTAATAACGGTTTTATTAGTCAATGGCATGAAAATAATCACTTGAACTCAACAAAAGGCGGAAATTTCAATTTTATTTATGCGTTTAGATTGAAGAGACAAATATCTCCCTCTTTATCTCCGGCTGCTTTATTTTGATGCGAATATTGTTGAACCTCGGCAATGATTGCGTTCCCCTTGTTTCCTTTTGTATGCTACATTTTTCACTATTTTTTTTTTCAAATATTTGCGATTGAATGTGAATGCACAAATTTTATTGTAGCAATAAAGACGTCTCCGAATCGTATGATGACTGACTCGGCGTCCTAGGTGGGCGGTTCAAAGCGAACGCGAATACACGCGAATTCAATGCGATGCGGTGCGACGCGGCGGCTATGTCCTACGTGCACGCGAATCGTGTCGCACAGCCGCCACCGACGACGCTGCCGTTCAGTGGGCACTGTGCATTTGTCATGGACGGACGGAAACAAATATTATTGGAAAATTCATTTCTTAAGTATCAAATACTCCAGAAGTATGTACGGCGAAGAAGTGGGACTAATATTGTATACTTAGAAAGGCATATTTATGGGGAATTTCACAATTTGTATGAGGAATTACGGGCTCAACCTTTGTTATTCAAGGAATATTGTCGAATGTTGCCTACAACGTTTGAATATATTGTGCAAGCCATAAAACCTGTTTTGCAATTCACTAGTACCAATTTTCAGCGACCTATTTCTGTAGAAGAACGATTGATGGTGACTTTAAGGTAAGAAAAAAGAAAAAGAAATATTTCTTACATTTATTATTATGTATCATTAGCATTAAGAAGTATTAATTATTTCAATAATTAGTTTTCAATAATTTCACAAAGAAGTGTAATATCCATGTTGAGAACCGGGTTGTGTTGGATTTAATTTTGACAGCTCCGTTAGTAGAAGCTCCTGCATTTGCGTTCTAAAATGTAATTTGTTCATTGACGGTAACTGTTTTATATAAGGTAATATGGATTTGAACCAAAGAATATCGTCATCAGTAGTATCTTCTTGACCCTGGCGAAGAATTTTCATCTTCTCTCTCTCGATGTCGAGGAATGCTTCTAGGTCACTATCTTTTCTTTTGCGTGTTTGTCTTGTGATAGCTGGCAACGAGGGTGAAGGCAAAGGCGATTGATGTGTGTTAATATCTGTTGTATTCTGTGGCATTTCTTGCAACGTAGACATAGATTCATGGAGTTGGGTGTCGTCACTGTCAGCCACGTCCAGGGCCAAATCGTCTTCCAAACTAGCAGCGTCTGTAGATTCCGGCAGATCTCTTGAATTGCTATCTGTTTTTGTTACAATGTTTCCTTCTGTTTTTCGGGGTTTCAAAATTACTATTAAGAATGACATGGACTCAAAATATGGCCACGTGCCTGTATACTTCGGCTCGTTGTCGGCGTCAGCCCCAGAACGAGGCTTCGGAATTTTTTTTAATTCTTTTATAAATGTGTCTCTCAAATTTTTCCATTTTTTCTTCGCCGTTTCACCTAAAAAATGAAATGAATAATTAATTAATATATTTCAATTTTTTCAGGTATTTAGCCACGGGCATACAGTTCCGGCAACTCGCTTACTCGTTCAGAATTTCAAAATCTGCTATTTCCACCATCGTACCACAAGTTTGCAAAGCTATATGGACACAATTAGTTACGAAGCATATGCCCGAGCCTTCAGAAGATAACTTTAAAAACATAGCACAATGTTTTTGGGACAGATGGCAGTTTCCTAACTGTATCGGGTGTATTGACGGAAAACATATTCGCATTAAAAAACCAAATAAAACTGGTTCTATGTACTATAATTACAAATCCTTCTTTTCGATTGGGTTGTTAGCAGTCACTGATGCAAATTATAAGTTTGTAATGATAAATGTCGGTTCCTATGGAAAAGAAAACGACGCCGGTGTTTTTGATGAATGCCCCTTTCGAAGTGCAATAGAACAAGGGAGACTAAAAATACCGAAAGAACAAGTATTGCCGGGCTCAAATATCGAAGCTCCATATGTTCTCCTAGGAGATGCTGCGTTTCCTCTAAAAGAATATCTTATGAGACCTTTTCCAGAAAGATCGACAACTAAAGGGGATGCAAAAGATAATTATAATTATCGCTTATCTCGAGCAAGAATGGTAGTGGAATGTTCTTTCGGTTCAATAACTTCTAAATTCAGAATTTTGCATAAATCTATCGAAACAAATGTAGAAAATGCAGTTCATAACGTAAAAGCCATATGTTTGCTGCACAATATTATTCGTGATCTTGAATCAATAAATGAGACTGAATTTATATCTTTCCGGCAAGCATATCAAAATACACCACAATCACCACGACATAATTCACAAAGGAGATTTAATGCTACATCACGAGCAGCCGCACAAGCGAGAGAAAACTTTAAATTGTATTTTGAACAACATCCTCTACAAAGATATATGTGTAATAGCAATCTATAATAAATAAATGTGTTGTTCTTACTTGTAGTCCCAGTTAATTTGGCTAAATCCTCCCATTCTCGGTACGATAATAACCGGTTGTGATAATTTTTATTCCTTTTATCCCATAATATAGGACGTTCTTGGATAGCATTAATAAAATTTTCTGACATTATCCAAACAAAAACACGACGACACCGCATCCAGTTCGCGCGAAAATATCAAGCCAACTGATCGCGTTCGCTTCATTTCGCCCGCTTCGCACCGCACCCCACGTGCAGCTGGTCACGTAGGCCACTTCAATAGGTTTCGACTGTTTGTTGTTTTCGCGCCGCGCCGCGACGCTTCGCGTTCGCGTCTAGATCGCTCACGCAGGACGTCGGAGCGACGCCTCTAAAAAGCGAAAAAAAAAAAGAAAAAAACGTGCCTTTGTAAAAGCGATTTGTTTGTTTTTCCTGAATGCCACATAAAGAGAGAAACGTTTTTCGCATAGATTTAGTATGTATACCTCAGAGTAATTGCTAGCATAGAGTCCTAAAACGGGAACAAAATCCTTATAGCTGAATTTAATATACATATACATATGACGTTTGCCGTGACGTATGACGTGAGCCGTGGTAGCTCAGTGGTTAACGCTCGCTGTAAATATAACAGAACGCGAGTAAACCGGGTTCGATCCCCGCCGGCACCAATGAAATTTTTAATTGCAATTTTAAGTGCTGATCTACCACGTGCTTGGCGGTGAAGGAAAACATCGTGAGGAAACCTGCATGTCTGAGGAATAAGAAAAAAATATTTCGAAGACATGTGAAGTTCGTCAACACGCATTTGGGCAGCACGGCGGACACTTCCTTGCCCTAAACCCTCTCAGAAATGAGGGGAGGCTTGAGCCCAGCAGTGGGACGTATATAGGCTGTAACTTTACTTTTTTTTACTTTTTATATGACGTTTAACATAGTACAAAATAAGATAGCTATATTATTCTCAACTTCTTTTTCTTACAAGGTGGTCGCCATTTATACATTCCATAGACACCTCTATTGATGTGCCTTTAACAAACAAAAAACGTTGTCGATAAATTCATTTAGTCTATGGCTTAGTAAAATTAAGGATTTTTATGAATCTGGTTCGTAATGTTTATATCAACGAAAGTTTATGGAAACTTCATCTGACATCTTCCAACAAAACGTAGATCAATAATGCAGAATTTCATATACTTAATCGTTGTATAATTTAAAATATAACGTGAAAAGTTCACTATGAAATATACTTCAATTCAACCGTTACATTTGTGAAAAATTATCCTTTGACTTAGATTTTATAGATTCACAACGAATAATAACTGTGTTCGTTTAATCGACATTTAGTTTGTGTCACGAGATGTATGTATACATATGACATTGTTACGACAGTTATTCTTTTATAGAATGAGTGTGCCAAGCGAACACACAGTTCACTTGATGGTAAGCGGATACTGCAACCCATAGACGTCTACATTTATCCTAGACTAAAAATAAAATACAAATGCGTTGTCAAGAACCTCGTTTCCAGTAAAAAGGGTCACCGGTTCTCTACACTCGAAACAACAGTCTTAAACTGCTATTTTACGCTGGTACTCTGTGAGAGTTGTATTAACCCGGTCGAGACAACCTACTCGGGCTTCTTCTATTATAGCTGCAGAGTGGCTTTACCACATTAAGTAGTACAGTTATATAACTGTGGCACAACCGCTGTCTGTCTTCTCTTTTGTCGCTAGATCACAACTACCAATAAATCGATTATGAACGTGTTACCCATTTTCTCTCTACTCCTTCAAGATATTATTCAACATTTATTAATTAAATATAGCCAATCAAAAGTCCACTGCTAAACGTAGGTAAACATTTGCCATAGCCCCATCTTTAAACAAATAGTTTGGCAACCGAAATTTTTTATTATTTTGAGTTGTTATCACGAAGATGCTGTTGCCAATCTCACGTTTCATTTCTCTCCGTCGTCTTTTACGATACTCATGGCATGGTTTGGGGTCTTAGAGCTTCTGAGTAATAATATATGTTATTTGGTCGGAGGTAATGGATTATTTTTGCTGACGGTACACAACATTATTAAGACTCTGCTTTACATTTATGATTAAGAAATATTCTCATCCAAGCAGGTAATGTTTTGTTGAATATAATTGATGGTTTATATTTTCCGCCAAGCAGGTGGTAAATCTACATAAATAAAAATTATAACCGCATGTATCGTATGAAATATGATCACTTAAGAAAGGTTGGACAGATTTTGATGCACTCGTACTTACAATTGTACTAGGTAAATGGCATTGTTGTCGAGATCTAGAAAACAGTCGTGCAAAGCCGAGGCGGATCGTTAGTCAGCATATAAAGTTGGGATTACAAATGAAATCAACTCGCTCATGTATCGTGTGTCTGTCAATACTTAGTATTGATACCTCCCTAATTATTAGTTTTTAAAGTTTTTCGAAACGAATATTTGAAATTTAATATAATAATCATCATCACTTGATTTAGAAAACAATATACTTGATCGTTTGAATAATATTAAGTCTAGTACTCTTTTTAAAATATTTTTAGTCATATGAAGTAATAAAAATAAATTACTAAACAAAAACGAGTATATCTACATCGAGTGCAGCTAACATTGCGAACGAAATCACTATAGATTAAAGACGTAATGTCTTGTAAAGTAACGTCACACATAATACTACTACAATAGGGATGTCATTTTTCTAGTAAATCAGAACATACGAGTGTACTTACTCTCATATTTGGCATAGTATAAAGAGAGCAAAGATTACCATTTGACGTTTCTAATTCTCCACGCTTGAGTTATACGTCGATAGATTTGACTATTTTTGTCTTATTCAAAAATTAAATAAGAAAAAGCGAGACAAGTATATTGACTTAATTTATGTTGAATTGTAGATTCTCTCTATGCATACGTATGTATATAATTACTCTAAGATATATACTAAATCTATGGTTTGTTGAGGGTACGTATGAAATTAGGTCTATTTCTTTGGCACGCTCTGTAGCCTAAACAGCTTGGTGAATTTTAAAATTATATGGGAGTTATTGTTTTAACTATTGGGATTGCTGACATAATATAGAGAACATACGGTTCAAAAAAGTCAATTTCAATAATTATTAAATGCATACTCATATTAATATTATATGAAGAGTGGCTTTATCTATAACAGCAAACACGACGAGAGTTTTTGACCTAGAAACATTAATAACTTCACAGTTCTATAAAACGGGTTTTATATAAAAATGTATTTTCTAACTTACCCCAAATTTTATACAAAGCGGAAAAGAGTATCATTATAACATGGAGTCTTTATTAAAAGTTAAAATTAAAGTTTTATTGCAATGTAATAGCCTACTTCAGACTACTAAAAAAATAAAATAATTTCGTATACTGCAGTCGGTGCTAAGACATATATATATATATATATATATATATATATATATATATATCCCGGTCTTTTGTGTGGATAAAAGAAAGTCACAATTTCAAATGTCATCTAAATAGTCTTATCAAAAACTTTATCCCCTATTTTCCCAAGCCAATCAAAAGTATGACGTCTAATACATATGTGACGTCTAATTATACGTGGTAGTGCCACGCTGCTATACGTGGTAGAGCCATGCTGCAGTTATATAAGTAGTATAGTTGTAACACGAATCGATAGGCTCGGCCGGGGGAGGACCACGCTCTCACAGAATACCAGCGTAAAATATTCATTTAATGCTGCTGTGTTTCGTTTGTTGAATGTAGAGAACCGGAGATCCTTTTTACTGGAAACGAGGCATTCCATCTTAGTCCTTACGGGTGACAAAGTGTCTGTATTTTGATTCGTAATCAAGGATAGATGTAGTTGTCTATGTGTCACAGCAACAACTTACCATCAAGTGGACTGTGTGCTCGTTTGTCACCGTATCCTATTTTTTTTTGATTTAGACTATAAGTTGTTCTTTACGTAACTTTTATAATTATATGTCAGAAACGTCATTAAGACCTCATTTTTTTAAGAATTTCAGTTACTTCATATTGAAACGCATAGCATAGCATAGCACGCACGCATTTATGTGTGCTACAAATAATAACCATCCGGTAACGACTTTCGAGATGTCTGGCGTTTAAACGAAGTATGGTGATTATGAAAAATCTTCCTAAATACTGAAGGGGGGATTTTTAAGAGCTGAAGAAGATGACGAAAAAATATACCTTTTTATCCTTCACTCTATATATCTCTATGCCAATAACTGAATACAAAACAAAATATTATAGGTTCTTTTAAGTCATAGCCATTTCACCGCCATTAGAAGTTTAAAATTCAAATACTGTTGCAAAAAGTACCGTTAACAGTCAGCCTAGAAATGTTCAAAAACGAACTAATTAAAAAGTCCAACATTTTCTTACGATAAACGTAGAATCTCTTAGTAATAGGGGTTTTACTTAATATTTCCTATTTCATTTATTACTGTTAGTAAACTCATCGTCGATTTCATAAAATTCTTAGGGTAAATAATCATAAAAACTACTTGCAACCCTTGTCTCCATATGCTGCAGAAGATACTTATACAACCCGTAGAGGTCACTGCTTGGCATGGCCTTGACCCGTTGTAGTGTGGGTTTATCATAAGCATCACGCTTAGCAGGCGGATTGTTAATCGCACACCCAGACGTTTCCCACCTTTGATGTTGCTCCCTGTCGGTAGGCTGAATATTTTGCGTCTAGCGTAAAGAATGTGGCTATATCGCCAACTATTGGAAACCATGGGGTTATGGCATATTACAAATTTGACTCTCAAGGCACGAAATAGTATGATCGATTAATTTGTATGAGAACTGGGTTACATCATTTACCACTATTATTTTATTTACAGACCCTTATGAAACGAGATTACTCCTTTTCGAAATGCCGACAAAGCAACTGCAACTGTCCACAGGCGGCCATCAGGTGAGCAGCATGCTCGTGTACCCCTCTATTCTAGAAAAAAGTTTGCATTTTCGAGTAAACTTACTGTATGAAAACTTATTATAAATGATAGTTCGATTATTAACAAATTTTAATAAATTTTCATCGATTTATGGTTAGTAGATTTTCTATAAATATAATTCAGAGAAAATAAGAACTTTACACGGTAAAATTCTTATTAATAGAATATTTACGATGGTACTATTGCCTTACATTATGTGTGAGACTGTAACTTGCGGACAAACCTCACGGTTTTTGCGAGTTAAATAGATTTAATCCATGTATCATTGTTATGTTATAAATAAATTTAAAAAAATGTGTAAAAGTAAATAAAGTGATATTGGATCGTTCGGTTCACAGTGACCTGTCAACCCTTGTCACCGCATGATCTTTCAATTTCAGTAATGTTGGTAACTCTTATGCTATATGTATATATATGCTGCTCTAAGTGGTAATAAGACCGTTGACCTACTCGTATATCATTTTCGTTTTTTTTATGATCACACGTACACCCCACATAAAAAATAACATCGAGACGTAACTGATTCCAATATCAGAAGTGGCGCAAATATGAGTTTCTGAGAGATGACTACATATTTGTGCCATTTGCTGTAGAGACTATCGGTCCGTGGGGGTCCACGTGCGGTGAATTTTCTAAAGGAACTCTATCCGCGACTCATCGTTGCCGCTGGTGATAAAAGAGATGGTTCTTTTCTCGCTCAAATGCAAAGTATAGCCATTCAGTGAAGTAACGCAGCCAGAGCTCTTGGCATGATACCACGGGGAATAAGACTGTATGTTAATTAAGTTATTAGTGTTACTTTTTTATTATAGTTTTTAAAATTGTATATATTTCAATATAAAAAGTATATGAAATTATAGATATTAGGCCTCCGTAGTAGAAGTATTATGGTACATGACAATAAACGATTAAAACAAGAACATGATGAGAGAAGATGCGAAAGCTTCATACAATCGTTTGCAACGTTTGTAAAAAGTTTTTAAAGCGATAGCTTAATACAAGCGTTTGCAACGTTAGTATAAAGCTTCCGCACTCGTCTCGTTCACTAAAGGCAAGGCAAGGATTGGTAGCGTGGTGGACACTTCTTTGTCCTAAAACTTTCTCAGACATGAGGGGAGACCTGTTCCCAGCAGTGGGGCGTATATAGACTGTAACTTTAACTTTAAATTTCAACATTACCAAGTTTTATTTTATAGAATAAGGGTGACAAACAAGCACAAAGTCTACTTGATGGTAAGCGGATGCTGTGGCCCATAGACATCTACATTTATCCTCGATTAAGAATCAAAACGCAAGATGCGTTGTCATCCTTGAGGAATAAGATGGAATGCCTCGGTTCCAGTAAAAAGGGTCTCCGGAACTCTTCACTCACCAAAATACGAACACGAAACACGAAACACGAAACACAGCAGTATTAAGCTGCTATTTTACGCTGATATTCTGTGAGAGCGTGGTCATTCGCCGGTCGAGCCGACTCATACCTGCTACAACATATTGCAGCATATTACTATAAATATGTATAAAACTAGATCAAATATTTTTGTACCTAATTTATTAGTTAGACCTGTATTCAGGAGTATTTACTCAAGAGAAATGAGACTCTAAGATAGTTAAGTAAATTTATTTTCGATTCTTTGGTTGCAAAAACACTATGTTATATAAAAGATATTAAAATAAATCCACTACTCATGTAGTTGTGTGTTTAATTTTTGGACATACTAAGAGCGTATACACGCATTTACGTTTCCTCTCGGTATAAGGCGGTTAAGAAAAATTAAAAACCAGTACTAGCACTGTGATTGACTGCTACATTTCGCGGTTTCTTGCTGTGGCACAGACTTTTTTTGATTTGAAAATTTTTCAGGCACGTTAATGCTTCTGCTCGGGTATTGAATATTTTTTTCGCGCCAAAAATTATCCAAATTCTAGAGAAAGAAGAAGTCTGTAGGTTGAAGGTGTGATGAGTTCTGCGGATGACGGAGAGCTTCCAACCTCAGCTCTTACAACCTCTAGACCATCTGTTGTACAGTATAAGGTCACACGTTGTCGTGCAGGAGCCGCGGGAACGAGCGATTGACCATACTTTAGTTGGAGACGTGTGATATTCTTCATAATTGTGTACAGTTTCTCACAGTACACATCTGCATTAATGCTCATACTATTTGGAAAGAAGCTGTAATGAATCACATCGGCGTTAGACCACCAAACAGTGACGTGATGGTCACTGCATGGTACAAAAAAATGAAGGTAATGCAATATTTTTAAAGGGAAAATAAACCTTTTCTCATCTCACAAATCCACGATATGAATAAAAATATTTCAGTGTATAAATTCGCGGTGTGTCTCTTGTTGTTGCAAAAGAAAATTTCCAGAGCTTCTTTCTTTTTTATGTACGCTTTAAATTTGCATATTTTTAATTTTAATACCCGTTTGCTTAGTAGATACATTTTCTACGAGAATTTAAAATAAATATTTATTTTAATCTCCATTTCATTTAGTATTTTTATTCTAAGGCTTCAAACTGTTAGATTTGATTTGAGCGACGCTGATTTATAATCTGCATATTTGAGAGATAGAACAGTTTGTTACTATTAACATTTAACACTATTTTATGTAAATTATTTTATGTTAAGACACATTGGAGCTATGCCGCAAACTAATAGCACATTTACTCCCAAAAAGCCAAATTCCTTATTCAACATTTACCTTATTCTATATTTATATAACGTTTAAAACCAAAAAGCCTTATTCTGACTTTTGAACTTGTAGAGACTGTTACTTAACTTTTTGCTGAAACAGAAATTTTTATTCAATATAGATTATAATTACTTAATACTTATAAAAAGTTACTCTTTTGTTTAATTTACCACTGGTTCAGAAAAACCTCGGTTTTAGAAAGAACCAGCAAGAAACACAGCCAGGATTTTTTGAAGAAAAAAACAGCTTACAATCATATAATATGTTACACAATAAACTAAACAAATTATATTAGAAATGGCTTGGATGCAATTAGTGTTTCAAAACAAAAAGAAGCTCTAATACGTTTCTTCTACAACGATTCTACGTGCTTATAGCTTTATTTATTTATTTAAATAGTAATATAAGTAAATAATATAAATAAAATAAATTAATCCATTGAAACTTTTTAATATTCGTGATTATTATCAATTAGTTAAATTAATTATAAAGTCTTAAGATATTGGGTTTTCTTAATTAACTACTTAAACGTAAAGTTGACAATATATCAATACAAAATACGCCGTTACTTTAGTCATTCACATAGTCATGTTCTATTATAATTCACAGTAATTATTTATTACCCCTAATTAATTAATTAGGTACTCATCGGTATAGATCACACTGATGTTTACGATGTTCTATTAAAATTTAAATAAGAATGAACAAAAATGCTCCAAGTTTTCTCACGCATCTAATCAAATTAATATAGTAATTGCTTTAGTAGTTGTATAACCTTTGATTCTTTACCACTAGGAATTAGACGTAAACAAATAAATAAAATTTAATCATATGTTTTTAACATACCTGACATTGACATGACACTTTTTTTATAAAATGCATTTGAAAACAATTTAAAAATTGTTTACCTATTATAAGTACCGTTAAAACTCAAAAAGTTGTGTCTGTCTGTCTGTTTATTCCGGCTAATCTCCAAAATGGCTAGTCCGACTACTGTGAGTTAAAGGATAAAATCATCATCAACGGAGTGAAAAGATGAGCTCATATCTTGCTTATCCATAATTTGCTGATACAAAAAATTCATCATCAAACATAGGAATTTAAATTATTTTAATATAAATATCATATACCTCCGACAAATATACAAAAACAACTTAATATATTATGCTTGAATATAGCTTACATGTATAATATAGACATCAGATAAAAATAATCAAGAATATAAGAACAGGTATTATTTTATCACACCAGCTTTCCTCAAGTTGACTGATAGTTACAAATCAAATAATACAAAAATTAAATTTTACGCAAGTAAAAATTATAGTCATTGACAAAAGATAACATTAGCTGGTTATAAGTATTCAAAGTAAAATTCGAGACTAAGTAATTAGCAACACAATTAATGCAATATTTCATATTTATATAAAAATAATACATGTAAAGTTTAATGGTCTACATACCGTTGCCTTAACCATAATATCGCGTCACTATCATTTAAAAGTGACAAATATCTTACGACAGAAACAATAATAAAAGCAAAAGTCAAAATTGCCAAACCAGGTAGAAAATGGAAAATAACATCGAGCTATTATGCATTATACAACATGTAACAAATACCCTGTGGTTCCCGTTAACTACGTTGTCAGAGTCGGTATCCAAGCATGTAGAAACATTTTTTTTTTCAAAAAAAAAACACATTTAAAAAATTAATTTTAATGAAAAAAATTTTTTCTGCAAATTGTTTGTGGTTTTATTATCTCTGCATTGGCCGAGAAGTTAGAGGATTGTCAAAGACCCCGCATTACCGCTACTCGTGCGATTTAGAGGAAATAAAACCACATAGTACAATTTGCAAATTCATTTTTTTAAATGTGTTTTTTTGAAAAAAATATATTTCTATACGCTTGGATACGAATTCTGATAACACCCCTAACGGGAACCACAGGGTATTTGTTGCATGTTGTATACTTCATTGCAAAATATATCAAAAATTAAAATTTCCTCCTTAATTAAATAAAATTGTGAAATTAAACTACTAAACTTACTTTTTATACCTGTTTATAACTACTTTCAAATTAATGTTCCGATTGCAATTTTTTTTAAAAAGAGTATTAACAATGCTATAAACATTACTAATACTCCCCTTAACCACTCGTGGTAACGAGTGGTTAAGGGGAGTTGGTAGGCTTAAATTGCTTGTACCTTAAACTACTGGGACGATTTGGGTTAGCGGATATTCTTTCAACCCTAAAACAGATTGTATTTGAATACTAATGTTATAAATTTCCACTTCATTACTAAATAAACCTGGGAAAAATATTTAAAAAAGGTTACTTAAAATGTCGTGATTAAATCTAAATTTGCGACTATTTGTAGGAAAACTTTACTATGTATTTTTCATATGAAATTTTAGTCGATAAAGAATATGTAACGGTAATCATTCTTTAAATAAATTCGTATTATTGTGTATTACAAGAACGTTATAAACTTATTAACATAACAAAATTACTATAAAATACGTGGCGTTTCGCGCATCGCAAACTCAAAACCGTTAGCCGACGAACGACTAAGGTATAGGAAAAACCCAAAAAACCCTATTCTTCGAGTAATAAAAGTGGTGGCATATATTGGACGCTACATATATGCCACCATAAATATTAACACAGAATAAATAATTGATTATGTGCTAATATTAAGTATATTCAAAACATGGGAAGTTTTCTTAAATATGAAATTTTGTCACAATTCAGTAGTCAACAATAGAAATAAAAATAAGTATTTTGTATCGACGATTGATAAAAATATGAGTTTTCTGAAGTGGAGTATTCCTATACGTTTGAATACTGATTACCAAATATTTTGTACTGATATAAAGCAGGAGACAAACTTAATCCATCCAACTATTGGCCCATATCTCTGTAATTAATAATATCAATAATAATAGAAAAATTTGTAACAAACAAATTATTAAATATTTAGAAAATAACTATCTACTAGCACTAAACCAGTATGGTTATAGAACGGGTCGGTCAATGAATGATGCAATGCTAGATTTGACCAATCAAATATCGACATATCTCAATGCGGGAGAAAAATGCGTTGGGGTTTTTTAGATTTCAAAAAAGTTTTTGTTACCGTCTCAATTTCGATTTTAATCTCACGACTGCAAAATACGGGTATCAGGGACGTACCTTTTCAATGGATCTCTGACTATTTAAAAAATAGAAAACAACGAGTACGCATATGCAACCAATTGAGCGATACTGTGAACTGCTCTTGTTCTTGGGGTCTACTTTAAGGAAGCATGTTAGCAGCAACTCTATTTGTAATTTATTAATGAATATTATTATAATATTTATTATAAAATATTATTAAATAATAATGTTTGCTGGTGATACTGTGCTGTTGTTTTACAGGAAGGACTGGAAACTGTTCAAAAACTAAGTGAAATAGGTTTAATTAGAGTAAATAAATGGCTGCAAAACAGTAGACTTACGCTGAATATCTCCAAAACAAAATACATTTGCATCAGCAATACCAAAGCATCGAATTCCAAAACAATTTGAGTGTAATCATACATTCTAATTCATGCCATATATCTCACTTTCAATCAAGGTGTGAGTGCACCCCCATAGAAAGGGTATCAAATAAAAAATTTATCAAATACCTGGGTGTCACAATAGATGAAAATCTGTCATGGTATCTACACATTCCGAATACTGCCAAAAGATTAAAAAAACTATTATTTATTTTCGGACAACTAATAACAATAGCTGACCAACAAATATTAGTCCAGACCTATAATGCTCTATGGCACTTTTTAATAAGATACTGCATTTGTTCTTAGGGTGGTGCGTGCAAAACACACTTAATGTTAATAGAGCGAGCGCAAAGGGCTGTCCTAAAAGTGATGTTTTCTTTACCTTACCGGTACCTGACCAAATTGCTATAATTATAAAAAACAGGTATATTGTCTGTTCGGAAACTTTCGTGTATTAATGCATCAAATGGTTTCATCACACGCACACGCACTCACGCACGCACACTTATACAACGACACAATATCAGGTCAGAGTGTCGATTGATAATACATTGTTATTTTTATATATGAAAATGGCTCAATAGGCTATGTGAAGCTTAAGAGGGTACAAAACACATGTACAGTTGTGTGTAATAAATATGCCCAGAATACAAAGTAATTCTCCATGTTATTTTCTAGCTAAAACATGAAATAATCGTTATAACATTTAATATTTAGTTAATCGATATATCGTTATCATCGATAATCGTTAAAAGATAATCTAATCTATTACAAAATTTGTCTTTCAATAGCTATCATCTCAAGATGTTTTGTTTTGTATAAACTACAATTTAATATAAGCCCTATTTACATTAAAGTTATCTTCACAGAAGTATAGTCTAGTTTTTTTTAACGAACTATAACGATTCTTTCCAGTTTATAAAATGAATAACTAAATCATTTGGCAAAAATCCACAACTTCCCTGGCGTTCTTATGCTCGTATTTTTTCACTCCGGCACAACACACCAATAATAAATATGATAACTCATAATTAAACATTTAAAAATATCTCATTCCTTTGCAAAATCGTTTTATTTGCAAGCACAGTGACGTCGCAAGCCAGCGTTTTCGCACAAAAACGATAAATCAAAAGTTATTTTTATAGAACTATTCTGTTTTATTTTTTTTTTTTAATTGTAGTGGTTCATTATCACTCTGGGATTCAATTAAAGCACGATTTGAAAATTTGTGAAATACCCTAATTATTAGTAGTAGACTGTGTGGTCGTCAGTCACCCATCTAATATATAAAAAAATTTGTTTGTTCGTATTTTATGCACTGCCATATCCATACCATACCGATCATCAGACTGCGGTTAATATTCTACAGAAATGAAGTATTTTTGTAGTAAAAACTCTTTCACTTGCAAAATGGAATATAATGGACCAATGTGGCTTTGAGGTCGAGTCTACCAGTCGTTCTAGTTAATCATGTCATAGTATTTTTTTTATTTAAAACGAAACATTGATTGCAAAGGTTGCAAGCAACGGTGCAGTACATGCAACGCACGAATAGTCTCTTGTGCTACTCAGCACTCAATTTTAGAAGATTTATTCGAAAATGTAGTTGTTGTAAATAAATATTAATAATTACCTGCTTATTTTTGAAGTGGTGCGTCAAATGTTTTCAGACGACGATGTAGTTTTTAGCTTCCCGCTTTAAATAAAGTTACCGCCAAGACACGTCGCAATGCTGTGCACAGATCTTCATTCACTTTTGAGAGAGTTATGGAGGAATTCTTCCGCTGCTGCAGTACATGTTAGTACGTTCATAACTTCCCGTTAAGAAAATTGAAAATTTGGATCAAAAATCTGGAAGTTATTGTTTTTACCCGTTTTTCGAAAATTGAGTTTTCATCAAATCTTGACATTTTGAGGTCTCAGGAAGCCACCCTGACAATTTTTCTATGGTGTTTGTATGTCTATATGTATGTATGTGTGTGTGTGTGTGTGTGTGTGTGTGTGTGTGTGTGTGTGTGTGTGTGTGTGTGTGAGTGTGTGAGTGTGTGTGTGTGAGTGTGTGTGTGTGTGTGTGTGTGTGTGTGAGTGTGTGTGTGTGTGTGTGTGTGTGTGTGTGTGTGTGTGTGTGTGTACGTGCGTGCGTGCGAGCGTGCGTGCGTGCGTGCATGCGTGTGTGGATGTATGTAAACCTCTTATAACTTTGGAATACCTTGACAGTTTGAAATTATGTTTCATCAAACATCATGATGCGGGTAATGAGCTGTCATGTGAACATTATGCTCCTGTAATTTAATTGTTTAAAATAGTTATTCAACTGTTTCGTGTTAGATTTACCAAAAACGTGGAGAAAACTGTTCAGTATGTGTGTTAAAGTGTTAGTGTTAGTTAGTGAAGGCATATAATACGCAAATTAGACTTCATTATTGTTAATCTTACGGTGAACTACATAACTGAACTACAACTCCACAGAAATTAAAACCGATATTACTGACCTCACCTGTGACGCTTACATGGCCGCTCTAAATCGTTTCGTGACGCGTCGAGGTAAGCCTCGACGCATTACGTCCGATAACGGGACGAATTTCGTAGGCGCATCAAACGAAGTGTATAGGCTCTTGCATTCATCGAGTGTTGCATCTGAAATGGTACAACAGGGTATCGAATTTATTTTCACGCCTGCATACAGCCCACATTTTAATTCATTAGCCGAAGCTGCTGTAAAAGCTTGTAAGCATCATTTAAAAAGACTCTTAAAGCTTACCCATTTTACCCTTGAGGAGATGGCTACTTGTCTTACGCATATAGAGGCGGTCTTGAATTCGCACCCTCTTACTCCTCTGTCTTCAGACAATAACGATTTTTCGGCACTTACTCGGGAGTAACTATTCACTTAAATAATAATAAATAATAAATCATTTCATATATTTTCTCCTCACAAAGGTATATAATTTCACATTATTTCTTAAATAATACGGTTGTAGATAATTTTGACTTCCTGAGTGGACGACCACTCTTATCTGTACCACATTCTCAGGTGACTGATGCCAACGTCAAGCGGCTGGATCGCTGGAGGAGGATACAATACATCAGACAGCATTTCTGGAGCCGCTTTCATAATGAATACACCTCTCTGCTGCAGGCCTAATCCAAGTGGTTTCATTCCAGAGGTGAAGTGAAGTCGGGGTCTTTAGTTCTGATCAAGGACAAGACAACACCACCGCTGCTTTGGTCCCTGGGTCGGGTCATGATGACCTATCCCGGCGTAGACGGAGTCACGCGGATGGCTGAGTTGAAGGCGAAGCGAGGCATCATTCGTCGTGCTTTCAACTACATCTGCCCTCTGCCGGTTGAAGATTGAAGATGTCTCTTCAACCCGGGGAATATGTCGGCGCACCTCGTCGCACCTCGTGTGACAACGGTAGACGCAGAGGGGCGGGCCGGTTGCTGATTCGCTGACACTGCGGCAGCGCGAGCGCCACCGTTCCTCACTCAGCTACGAGACGCGGTAGCAGACGGGCATTTCACCTTGCAATATATGTACATTTGTTTAAACGTTTAACGGCATTAAACCTGTTGTTAATATAGTCCATTCGCTTTATTTCTAAAGGTTTCCATAAGGCCTAATCATAATGGAAAATCAAATGTGAGGGAATTACAATATAAATAAAACGAGAACATCATCAATGTATTCGAATTCAATCAAATACGCGTTACTCGTATTAGGAGAACTCAAAAACTATTAGTCAGATCTCGATCAAATTTACATGGGACTTCACGAAAAGTATCAGTTTTCAATTAAAAAAATAATCAAAATCGGCTTACCTAGAGAAAAGCTATGAGGTAATACAGATGAACAAAACATACAGTCTAATTGAACACCTCCTCCTTCTCGAAGTCGGTTACTTATAAGGCAAAAAATAAATACATATATTTTTCAGGATCAATTTTACAAGCTATTTCACTATATTTGGTTATTACATGCCACCCATGTGGTTTATGTATGATATAGCTGTAGTGTAATAAAAAAATAGCTATATATTAGGGATTATAAAAAACGTTATGATCCAAAGTAAATATTAAAGTAGTATCCACCTATTAATTAAAAAAATATTTTGCTGTTAATTATATTAATATATGTTTAATATGTTTTGTCATTTTAAGACCCATGTAGTTTTTTTTTTAAAAGAAAACAATATCACATTCACTATGAACTGAAAGGATTTTGCTTTTGTATTTGAATTACTTGAAACCTGACCATGATTTTTCAGTGTTATTTAGATTCAAAATTATTCTTTCTATTCAGGAGAAAGTAAATAATAAATAAAAAATATTTTATATATATTAACCAATAAGAAATAGCTGAACAAACATTTATTAATTTGTCTATTAAATTAGCAAATATCCTATATCATTATGGTGAATTGTAATAAAATAAATTGACTTTTAATTCATTTCATGTGAAATACTTATGTTTAATTTTAGGTATGAAAGTGCTATAATTTTATGTGTTAATGTCAAGTAATTATATTTATTTTAAGGTATTGATGAATGATTTTCTTTTAATTTAAAATTAACTTTATAATCTAAAATTTGATTCAAATTACCAGCAATTCTAGAACCTTCCACTTTTTGATTTTCTGAATCTCATCATCAGTGTACAATATATCATATCATGGTATTTACCAATAAATAAAAACAAAATTAGGACTAGTCTTGTTTTAATTAATTTTACGGCTGCATTAAATACAATATTTTCTGACATATTAAACTCAATATATGTGAGAGGATATGCTCGACTCACACTCTTATGAACTGATTTCAAACCACTGGGAGGTATTTTTTTTGTATTTAATATTTTAAACAATTCAGAATAAAATAAGATCAGCTGAATTTACTTACCTCTTTAGCAGTGTTTACCTCCATTCTTTTTTCCTCGTTGGTTGGACTTGGCGCCTCCCACATATTACTTGATAATATCTCCCCTGCTGGTACATAGCACAGTAGCAATACATAACCTTATATAATATTGAGTTAAATTAAGTCGTGTCAATATGATTTTATAAGTTTTTGTTTTTATGTAAAGTGTTTTACAGGTACAATAAATATCATTATCATCAATATTATTATAATTTAGTCACGGAAATGATCCTGTACGTATTCACTGACTGCGAACTTTCCGCAGCTTTGATTCTTCATATCAGTCATATGTTCTATGGTTGTTATTGGTATTTTAGTTTGTTCTATGTAAGGAAAGACCCTACACAATTAAGCTTGTTAAAAAAGTTAAAGTTACAAATTATATACGTCCGACTACTAGACACAGGCGTCCTCACATTTCTAAAAGGGTTTTAGGGCAAGGAACTCTCCACCGAGCTGCACCAATGCGTGTTGGCGAACTGGACATGTCTTGGAAATATTTTATTTTATATTTTTCAGGCTTCCTCCAGATGTTTTCTTTCACCGCCGAGAACGTAGTATGTCAAAACTTCAAACTGCTATAAACAATTTCATTGGTTCTGGTGGGGATCAAAACCGGCGACCGCTTAGCCCCTGAGCTACCACGGCTTGTACCTCTCCTGCGTCTTGCAGAGGGATAATATACTTGACTGGTGCTATAACTGACTTCTTTTTCAGCGGTTTGAATTATGTTTTAATGAAAAGACTCTTCAAGATGTTGCTAATCTTGTAAGTGACATCTCTGACGCATGGTAGTACAGCAGGCATACGATTGAAACGAATTAATAATACATCTAGAAATCTAAAGTACTATTTGCCTCTTACTCCATTGAGAGTGAATTTTAGAATTTATGGATGGTCTAAAAGTGAAGTTACTTTATCTAATGGTGAGAGTGTCGTCTAAATACCGCTTGTAGGATTTTTGATTTACGGAAGAAGTAAACAAGACTTTCTCCTCAAAGTCGTTCATATATTGGTGAAAATGGGAGATGCAGATGAGCCCATCGCCACACCATCTACTAGCTTGTGGAACTCTTCTTTACGCAATAAATAGCAGAATGGCAGAGTCAGAAAGGGACGTCCTAGGTGAAAGTTCCTCGACCAAATTGGCGATATATTGAAAATGATAAATGAGCAAATTAGGAGTACCCTTAACCGACAAGCATGTATGCGTATGTATACGAATGTGGAGGAGGCGTGAAAGGTGAGTCAGGATCGTGCCAAATGAAAGTCTGTAGTCTCTGCCTACCCCTCTGGGTGACAGGTGTGGGTGCTTATATTACGATTTTTTATAAGACATTGTCTGATTAATACTGCATATTCTACGGCCATGTAGCTTGTGACCCGGAGAAAAGCTCTACCGTTCGCTTCGTACATAAACAACGCCGTCTCACTGCCATTCTGCCAATCAGGATATTAGAAACCCCTGTCCCCTGGCAAACAAAAGCCAAATACTTAGGCGTGACCCTTGATACGAGGCTCACTTTCGAGCCCCATATCAAGAAAGTAACTCGTACCACGCGACTTTACATGAGTAGACTCAACAGCATGTTGGGCAGACACAGTAAAATGCCCCTCCGAGACAAGCAAACCCCATATAAGGTCTGTATACGACCCGTTATGACCTACGGGGCCCCCATTTTTGCTAATTCCAGCCCTAGATTATTAAATGAACTTCAAATAGTTCAAAACCTCTTCAGCCGTTGGGCTACGAATTCACCCTATTACATCCGTAACGCCGACCTCCACAGAGACTTAGAACTCTCGACAATCCAGCAATTCCTAAAATCACTGTCTGAGAAATTCTTCAAAGCCTCAGAGTCCCACTCAAATCGCCTCATTCGCGAGGCAGATGCCTATACAGCCCCACTCTCTCTCTCTCGGACTCCCCCCACAAGCTTTCGGCCGACCTGAACTGCCTCCTGGCAGCTGAGGTTGAGCCTCCACAACGCATCTCTTAAGCTTCCTTAGTTTGGTAAACTCGTAAGCGGCTACTCGCCGCTTGCGTCACCCTTTCACCCAAGGGGAGTCGCGTCAGATACGACTTAAAAGATCTCTCGCTAGGTCCATAAGTCAGTCTCACGGGTGGTGTTTAGTGGATAAAGTTTCCACATAACCACGCACTTGGCTGCGGGGTATGCTATGAGCATTCACCACCTCCCTCCCCTGTTTACCAGAGGGTAGCCCTTATTTGCTCCTGGGCGCAAAAAAAATTTTAAATCCGTAATAACTAGTTTTATTTAAATGTGTAATGTTCGCGTAAGTAAAAAAATCATTTTAAATATTGTAAGTCAAAAATCGCCCTTATATATAAGACGACCAAGATCCGGACTGTCAAATTCCCGCGAGGGGAGCGACAGCTTGACGGACATTGTTATTACATTCAATAGCACCTAATATAAATAATTATTAATTTTAAAAACCAGGTAAATAATCAATCGCAGTGTCATACGTAGATCCCATTACTGTAAAAGTCAAGTCATTTTCATAGTAGTTTTAAGAGATTTTTCACATATTTTAACCGACTTAAAAAGGAAGACGTATTCAATTCGACTGCGTGTTATCTGCGAACCTTTTTCCAAGTGAACCGGCATTGATGATTCCTTTTTTATATGAAAGTTTATTCTATAAATTTAATCAAGATCTTATCAGTAGTTTTTGAGTTTCATTATTAATACATATTTAACTGACTTGAACTACACAGATGTTCTCATTTAATTTGGTAACGAAGTTAGTTGCACAATTTTTTTTTAATTTTTCACTTGTTACCAGATACATTTCAAAACACCTCTCCACAAACCACCCCTTTCTTCACAAATATATCAATTTGCTGTTGTTGACAATACTTCACTATATACTAAATTGTAGAAGAGTGTGGTTTGCAAGATGATGTTGTGACCAGGATTAAGAAAGGAATGCTTCGGTGGTTTGTTCATGTGGAAAGAATGAATGAGGAAAGAGTGACAAAGAAAATTTATGTTGCAGAAGTGAATGGCAGAGTCGGAAAGGGACGTCCTAGGCGAAAATTTATCGACCAAATTGGCGATTTATTGGAAACGGGCCAAATTAGGAGTACCCTTAACCGACGAGCATGTATGCGTAGGTGTATGGATGTGAAGGAGGCGAGAGAGGTGTTCAGGAACGTGCCAAATGGAAGTCTGTAGTCTCTGCCTGCTCCTCTGGGTGACAGGCGTGAGTGTTTATGTATGTATGTACACTTAGTTAATTTGTTATCATGATATTAATTAAAACGGATTACTTGATGATAGCAGTATTTATTGGCAGCGCCAATAAAGTTGATCCAGAAGATAACGATTAATCACTTTGGCGATTAAGTTGCCTAAGTTTCTCCTAAGTTCCTAATATTCTGTATTTTACTAAAATAGAATGAGTTTATGACTAAGTAAAATTTAAAGACTGCAACAAATTGAATGGATTTTGTTGTACTACTTTGACAAAATTAATATGACGTACTAAACAATAAGGCATCTAAATAACGGATGTATTTTCAAGCAGTGTTCAAACATCAATTTATTCGAGTATTCCTTAGTTTGTGCAAATGATATATTATGCTATATTACATACAAAGTTGGCGAGCTGCGGACTTGGCTAATCAGCTCACATAACCGAGGTTATTCGGTGATCTAGCGACGTGATTTACCGGCTAGCCACTTTAAAGTAGCGCAAGGATCACAACAACAAGGTTGGCAAACGAGGCCATAGTCAATCTGATAGTAAGTGGATGCTATGGCCCATTGACATTTACATTTATCCGCGATTAGAAATCAAAGTGCATATGGGTTGTCACCCCTGAGGACTAAGATGGAATGCCTCGTTTCCAGAAAAAGGGTCTGCGATTCTCTACACATACAAATAGTGTTATGTTTATGTTTTAAACATTTTTGTTTAAGTTATATATTGCTATAAGCCAATGTTCTTAATTATTAGTCAGTGTCTAAAATAAGATATTACATTGTTTCATACAAATGAGGCGACAGCCTAATATTTCATTTCAAATATTACATAATCTATTATTAAAATTAAAATAAATAGCCAAATAACGAAATAAACCAAATGAACCGAAACTCAAATACTTTTCAACTCCGTTCCGATCGGCCAAAGGCTGCTTCTAAACCATAATGAGAAGTATTGAATAAATACAGTTTAAATGTTAACGTTCGAACTAAACTTTTAAGACCGGTGTCGATGACCGATCGCTTTTCAACGGGTTACTTCTTGTAAAGTAGATTGCGAAAATAGGTACACATTTCTCACATTTTAATGAAATGTTCATGTAAATATTTACTCGTGTAAATTAAAAAGGATCTTCATAGTTTTTTGATACTTTTGTTTGTTGTTCTACTTCAATATTATAACTATTATCTCTACTTAAATATAAAAATGTAAATTACAGGTGCTTGTACAATGTATATTCCTGTGACAAAAATGATCGATGCTAAAAATAAGTAAGTGTTAATAATGTAGTTTATGTTACATTTTAGGAAACCTACTAAAATATATTTGATAAATAATAATAACGTCCTCCAGACCAAATTTCTCTCACGGCGACTACCCTCACCGGAGACTAGCCATCGGCGCAGGGCAGGATTAAAGTGCCCTATTGTGCAAGCACAAGTGCACTCTCTAATCCTCACTCTCATATCCCCATATCCTATATTGAACGGTACCCACACAACTGGAAGAGATCAGGCGTGAGGACCAACGGCTTTACATGCTTTCCGGGGCACGGGATCGAGACAACGCCAAACTCCAGACTCCGGACAGCTACTTACAATTTCCTGGCGGAAAAACTTAATAAAAGATTTATTCATCCCGATCCAGGATTTGAACCCGTGACCTCATTGTCAGAAGTTGCGTTTCATAGCCACTAGACCAAAGAGGCAGCCAGGCGGGCAATATTGTATAAATTGCATGTTTAGCTTATATTTGTTTACTTAAAACTTTAAATTGTGAAAATCGACTTCAAAAGATAAAATGAATAAAATGATTTTCACATAATGTGTAAGTAAAAGTGTCATCATCATCATCATCATTACAGCCTTTCACAAGTCCACTGCTGAACATAGGCAACTCCTGAACATAGGTAAAAGTGTACCGCAAATTAAAGACCTCACCTCAGAAACTACAAACATATAATTTATTATTTTTAATTTCTGAAAATAGTTTTTACTTTTTTAAGTTTATTTTTTTACTCCTTTGAGTGTAAGTAATGTCATAAGTTTAAGGTAACAACATCCAAGAATTTGTAGTGTAGTGCAACCCCACGTCAATATATATTTGTGTTAAATTTAGAATAAGAGCAGTATAATTAAAGTATTCAGTAGAGAAACACGTCTCTCTTTCATTGACATCCTTCCCAACATTACATCATTACATGGCGACCCTGCCAGTCGGTGCGCGCACGACTCCGCTCGCCGCGTGCACCGGCTGGCCACCGATAATAAAGTTATAACAAATACATAAAAAAATTGTTAAACTAAAAGTTATGACACGTTCCCGGATTGAGAAAATTAATTAAAAAGTCGTGTAGAGCCAGCCATCAAAAAGTGATATCATTGTGAATAAATATTTATAAAATAAAATTAAAACATAAGAAGTATAAAACCAAAAGGCAAAGAGGCATCAAAAAGGAGAAAAGAAGATGAGAGAAATAACTTTTTCACTCCAGATAAGAAGAATATTGGTTGAGAAGATCTAAATTGAAATACGCAATGGTGTTCACATAGGAAATTTTACATTATCAAGATATATACACAATTTTCAAAAACTTGTAACAACCAAGCAAAACAAAAAGAAGATATTTTTATTTTAAATTATCATGAATTTAATTGAGTGGCCAGTTTTTAGGAGGACTGAATTTCTCGTGTACTCCATATTACGTACAAGAAAACAGGAAGTATTTTCAAGAAACAAAAAAAAATTTTTAATAAAGACTGTAATGTAAAAAATATGCTTGATGTATCTACAAAATAATTACTGTATAAAATGCAAATTATATGATTATATTTTTAAGGTGAGTGATTTTAATTATTTATATCTTTTAAAATTCTAATTTCATAAAATTAAAAATATAATAACTTTAGTCACCTATCATATATTTTTACCATTTTGTATTTTTTAACTCATTTTGTTCATTTAATAGATGGAACACTCTCAATAGAAAGCAAGTGCTATTTGTATATTCATATCCATATTATTTTAGCGTAATTACTTTAATTATCTATTTGGTTCTAAAATATTTAACATAACGAATGAAAAAGAGGAACTTTATTATATTGCTATCAGATAAAAGACAACTTATGAATAAATTTTGTAAAATATAAATTGATCGATGTATAATATTAATTTAAAACGCATCTTGACTTAATAATGCAAAAGAATATTAACTTATATATTTTATTAATAGTGAAAATTGCAATATTTTGTGTGTTATTTAGAATTAATCGAAATGTAATATCATGTTTTCTTTGTATTAATATTGCGCATCAAATTATAGTAGTTCGATACTTTTTTTTTGAGATAATATGATTATTGAATTTAGGTAATGGCTCTAAACTCCAATGACTTATGAACTATTGAAGCTAAGACACGTATTAAACAACTTATATATGACAAAAAATGCGATGTGAATTAATGATGTCAAAACATAAAGTTTATGTGGTATGGAAAAAATAATTGTTTGTGCCTTAAAAGTATAAATTGTTTGCATAAAAGAGTAAAAGAAAGGATAGGAAAAAAGGGTTAAATTAATTTATAGAAAGGAAACTGTATGAGAATGTTGAGGTTTTGATATGGATGTGTGAAAGTTGAAGATAGACTGCGGCAAAGAAAGGAATACTTATATAATAGTATGGATTTCAAATGTATATGTAGGATGATGTAAGTGATGTTTAGATAAATTATTAGGAACTATGCAATAATTTTGCTAGTTATTGGAATGATGGAATTAGGCTATCGGACATTATCTTAGCCAATGTTTAGGGCCCAAACTCTGGTTATGTTAATAAACCGATATGCTTAATTGAAAGGAGATGGAATGAGATTGAAAGAATATAAAAGCAACTGATACAGACAAAGATTTATGAAGAAAAAAAATGATGACGTTGAGAAATAAATGATGGAGAGATACGGGAACGTCCATCACTGGTAAAGCATATAGTCCTCAAGCAGGGTATGCTTCCGTGATAGGATGATAAAATAAGGAGTTTCGGGTACTAGGGAACAACGCCTTCAGTACAAGTGATGTACATGAGTTTACTCATATTAGTACTGTTAGGGACCAGAGAAGTCTTAAATTTGTTACCCTTAATAATGGTACATTGAGGTCATATCCTTCATTGGATCATGGTGCGAACTTAGTTTTCCTCTGTGACAATTGTTATTTTTATATTACTTAAACCTTATATGACTTAAACGTAGACCTCAAGGTTGTGCGCACAACCCAAGGTACACTTTTACCTTGACATAATTACGATAAAAAGTTATGTACCAATAAAATGAAATGAATGTTACGAAAATGTAATATAATACCCAAATAAATAGGGGCCCATATTTATAAAGTACCCGCGTGATAAATATCACGAAATAAAATATAAATGAAATGAATTAATACTCCGATTCCCGGTATCTAATAAATTAATAAATATATATAAATGAATAGAGAGAAAGAGAGCTAGCTAAAGGTCAAAAATATTAAGAAGAAAAAAGAAAGTACGTACAAGAATTATGAAAAAAGGCCTAATAATCGATGACAATACAAGATAATAAGGGGATCCCCATCTAAATCTATAGGGTTGGATAGGTATTTATTTTTCATTTCTGTATTATGACTATTAATGCTACCCAAAATGCGACTAACCAGTTACACATATAATAAGTACATATAGAGATCGATCTACACAACTACGCGAAAATGTATTGTGTGTGTATGTATTGTGCGCGTATTTGTTTAACCACAATTGTATATGAATGTACGAGATATTTTTTTTCATATTTAGACACATTAATACATTACAATAACTCTACTTGTATTTCTTTCCGTCATATGTTTTTTATATGTTAAATTTGTACATTTTAAACTATATTTGGTTATTTTGCTTATAAGAAAAGTCCAGAGTATATCGATACACTATTATTATAAATTTATTAATGTAATAGTATTCTTTTTATGTTTTTCTTTAGAAAAGACAACGGAACCAAAAATGATGTTATCTGTTTGAAATAAAAGTGCCTTTTTCAATGTTAATAAATATTTCGTAAAACAAACTTGACCTGTGTACCTAATAGTGTTTTCTTTTTTTTATATATAAGTAAATTTCATGTCACGAAAAATGAGTTTTCGAAATTATAAATAACTTAAATAATGAATGTTTATTAACATACCTATATAAAAATTTTATACCTTTTGAAAATGATATTATATATAATTTTAATGCGTTGACATTGACTATAGATATCAAAATTGTTCTTCTCAATATTTAAATAAATTAATGTTTTGTTACATAACTGTTATAGTGATATTTTAAATTTTTATTTGTATACGCTATAATTAACATCATAATATTTCTAACAACGTTAAATTAATACGTATATTCATGTTATAATATATTGTTGTTATCTTAAAATTAGGAGTGAATCACACCGTGTGGTCATAGTTCGATGTAATCGCAAACATTTCCGTATACGTACTTTGGAATTTAAAACAAAGGTATCTCAAATCGCTAGCACTGCTAAGATTACAATTTGTATTTTGATCTGTCTGTTGTTATGGTAGTGATGACGACTTATGTTCCCATTATTATTTCTTTGTTCTCTTAATTTTAATATGCAATATAGTAATTTATTTTCGATTTTATTATGTTTAATTTTTAAAGATTTTTTAGTACTTTAAAATAGTACTTACTTGTGAGGATTATGAGAATATTTACTTCGTTTAATACAATTTTGAAACTCATTACATAATGTATATAATTAATTGATTTAAACTTTGTTGTGCACATATTGTGAGCCCCAATCCCTGACTGACAATAATGTAACTAAATATTATACTAGACTATAAAATATAAATTTGTGAAAGACCTAGGAAAATTTATGAATAAGATATGGAATACATAATTATAAATAAATAGTATTGACAGTATGTAGGTTTGATCAAAGGAACGAAAAATTATCGAAGGTTAGCATATCCACATACAATGGGCCTGATCAGCTGAGTGTTTGGAAAACCTAATAACTGATTAATTTTTTAAGGTTGTTCGGACACGACTAAATGCGAAATAAGTTTTGATGTATTTTTAATGAGGGAAATGATAACTTATTATGAATTGTATATGAAATAGGAATATTGTCCATTATCTTGATCATGTATGTACGCGAGCAGTATACGTGAAAGTTATGGTACAATTAAATAATGAATTACATGAGTTGTAATGAAAAGAAGTGAATTAAGTGATATTGCTTATATTCTTGATTATGTATGTACGAGAGCCGTGTACGTGAAAGAAATGACACAAATATGTAATGAATAGCTAAAGTGCTAGGTATGAATGAATAGCTAAAGTGCTAGGTATGGAAAATAAATAATGGTTAACTAAGAATGAAGTAAAGATACGAAAGAAAAATAATAAAATATTGAAATGTAAAAGAACATGAAGATTAAGAGAATATTATATATTTTATTACTGTCCTGACTAGATAAATGGTAGGCATAATAACAAAATTATTATGGATACGAATAAATAATATTGTAAATTTTCGTGAAAATCAATACATAATTTTATGTTATACGTAATTATGCCTGATTATGCCAATTATACTACTGTGATTATGCATTTTTACGTCTTAGATATGTCTTAGATTATTGTTTTAATAAAGATATTAATTTGTTTAGAATAATTTTAGGAATTTATTTTCAGGATTGGAAAAAAAATATATAGATAGCTTAATTTTTTTTTATTTTTTATTCGGTGGGAGGTGTAGTGTAGTGCAGCCCCACGTCAATATATATTTGTGTTAAGTTTAGAATAAGAGCAGTATAATTAAAGTATTGAGTAGAGGAACACGTCTCTCTTTCATTGACATCCTTCCCAACATTACAAATTTTATCCCCGTATTTTCCAGTCATGGTAGTGCATTTTATTCTTAAAATTTATATGGGGCCAATAAAAACAATTTTAATCGGTTTAATCACGAAATACATGACCATGACTTTCTCTATGCGACTTGATGAAATAAAAATGTTGTACTAGAACAGAGCTTTTTGTGAATTAATTCGAATGTACTCGTATTTTTCAAGTTCACAGAGCTTCTTGTACATACCATTAATTTTATTTTCTTCACATTGTTTGTAATTATTAAAGTTAACGTTATTTTAATTTATTAGAGCATATTGTAAATGATAAATCAGTTCATTATACACGTTTGTCTCTCTATAGTAAACTGTACGAAAAGCTAGTAAAAACTCAGTACATTAGAAATAAATCTGTGTAATTATCGCACTGAGGATCGCGATTATACTAAAACCCATAATGATCTCTGTAAAAAAATTCTTATATATACGCGAACATTACAGAATGTAATAATACTAGTTTTTATGGATTTTATTGCGTATATTAACTTCATGATGGTGCTGTAAAGTGCTCGAAACGTCAGGTAGGTATATAAAAAATACGCGATAAAATCCGTAAATACTAGTATTATTTAAAGAGGAATGGCTGATTTAGTACCGCATAACTTTTTCGTTGTTTTGTCATAGAATTAATACCAAATATTAAAGCAACTAAGCCATTAATTTTCATGTAAAATTAATGTTGTGTATGTTAAAAGAGGTAGGTATATATATATATATATATATATATATATATATATATATATATATATATATATATATATATATATATATATATATATATATATATTAAATATAATATTAAACACGGCTACCTACGAACGCTAAGTTGATTCTGCCTTTCAGATTTAGTACCGCATACTTTTTTCGTTGTTTTGTTATAGAATTAATACCAGATGTTAAGGCAACTAAGCCATGAATTTTCATGTAAGTTTTATATTTTTAGAACTTAGGATTAGTTAATAATATCAGTAAAAAGAATTTAATGAATAAACGTAATATAAGCATAAACTAAACGCAATGAGGGCTATCGCGTATGAATTCGCCGCTGGAGGCGCTACCGCTAGTGTAGGGTGAGGTCTCCGATGTGTCAAATGTCACTGTTAGTAGTAGGTGGGCTACGCGTGTTTATTTTATTTTTAGAATAATATTGTGAATATATTGCAATTCCTGAGATTAATTATGGCCAATATGAGTTACTTGTCAATGAATGTCAGTGCTTTAAAAGCGGAGCTAAGAAAAAGAGGTGCAAAATTAAGTGGGTTGAAAGAACAGTTAATTCAGAGGTTAGTTTGTTTACTATTTACAAATACATTTTTGTCAAAATGATGCTTATTTACCGAGTTTTCAGAAATGTTTTCTTTTTACAGACTTAAGAACTATGATAGAAATAATGATTTTAATAGAAACATAGAAGATGAAATACTACCAAATGATTTGGCGTATATTGTTGAGTGGCTTTCAGACAGTTTGTAAAGCAGTATAACATCGAAAAGTGTATCCTAACCTAACCTAACCTAGATATAGTGAGTATTACCACTTACTTTTTAGAGGTTTACAAAGACAATGTGGGAATGACTGAGTATACTGCAGTTTACAAAAAAGGCTATAATATGATGATAAATGAATATTTAGTGGCTCTAGTGATATGTACACAAAATAATTTACTTTTTTATAAAGATGTGTCACGGTACAGTGGATGATTATGTTAGGAACAGTGTAATAAACTATTGCTCTTCAGAGAAAGCTTCCTTTGGTACTCGTATAAGCGGTGTGTTTGAAGTAGCTTTTTTACATGGAATATCAAATGACCACGATTACCTTAAACTACTTAAACATGGCTTCTGCGCTGAAGGTAGTGAGTTTTATTCTCACCAAGGACAAACATTTGTGTGATGAACATAGATGTTTGTTCTGTGTTTTGTGTTTGTATGTATTTACATTTTAATTTTAGAAAATTAGTTTTAAATTATCTCTAGGATGTACCTATAGTATCTCAAACTAGACAATGCTAATTTAGATGATTCTAAAATTTATAAAGATGTAACTGTTAATAATCTTGTATTATATGAAATATTTGCTAGAACTCTTATACATTGTTTTGAGCGATAATATATATAATTATTTTTGGATTTCTCTGCGATTTCCCTACAACGGTATACGGTTAACGCTTGCCATGCAAAGGGTATTACTCTTAAATGTTGCTAGCCCTGGGACATTCATGAGGTGGATTATACTAACAACAAAGAGCCCTTTTCTTCTACAACTTATTCACATATCAGATATACCATATAGCTGTTTGTAAAAGGTTTTCTGTAAGGTGGATGCAACCAATTATTGTATCTCAAGAACCATTCTCCAGCTTGGGTTGCTCAAATTCAATCAGGAATCTCACTGTATCCTACCCATTATCTTGTTTGTGTTTCTTCCATGCTTGAAAATGTTGGGTTCAACTTATGTCTATCGAACTTAGTATTTAATTTGTATTTCATCAATACTAATTTGATATCTATGGCCATCTCATGAAATAAATTATTTACAGATGTTATCCATGAATGAAGTTTGTGAAGTTTTCTGAGACAAAGCTCGAGATTTGAGCTTACATGTACAGAAGGACCACAACAAAGATCCCAGCATATTGTGTTGCGTAATATAAAAATTTCCGCTTTCATGCAATATATACACTAGAAGTATCCCGAGAGAAAATAGATGGTTTAGAGAGAATAAACCCAATCTTGCTTCATGCTAAGATTAAGTCTCGCCATTTTTCCACTAAAACTTTGTATTTATAGTTGCAGAAACAAACCTATGATTGGGCGGGACGCAATCGGAAGTTATTGCTGTAACTGCACTCATACGTCGAGTGAGAGTTGTTGGAAGTGGACGTGTACATCTTTTTTCTAAATAATTCCTTAATAGTGACTAATTAAATTGAACTTTGTGGCTACCCAGTTAAGAGTCCTTACTGTGCGGTGTAACATTACTACTCATCAGTGTTAATACTTGTGTTTATCTCGTTCTTGCATCGCATCTGTGAGTTGCAACTGAAGGGAGCCCGCACGTCACCCCCTCAAGACAGCGAAAGTGTAATATCTCTGTCTTATTATTCCTGCCTCATATCGCAAGTATACTGTGCGTAATGTCCAAGTTACAGAGAACTCCGCCTAAGTGCCCATCAAACCCAGACATAAGTCTAACTACATCGGATGCTAGTTATGTAAACACACGTAAGCGTTTCACTGGAGGGTATGACTCGAATTTTCTGTCCACACTGATTGATGAACATTTTAATACATTAGACGTAAAAATTAAGGAAACTATTACAAATATAGTTACCTCCACGATTTCCAACGAATTGGTTAAAATATCCCTCTCATTATCAAGCCTAAACACAACCATATCTGAGCTGCGAGATGAGAACATTAATTTAAAACAAGGTATTACGGATTTAAATAATCATCTGTCGGAGGTCGATACTACTTTATCCGATCTTAATGAGCAGTCAATATCGTTTGATACGCGGCTTAAGATCGTAGAAAGTCAAGTCTCTAAAGACAACTATTTATCTGACAAATTATTTATTTATTTTCCACTATACAATTATCTTTACAGGTTTATCACCTAATGCGATAATGTAGACAACTATTTTACCAACTCCAACTACACAGTTACAAGCTAATAATTTTCGATTACAGATATATACATACTTATTGCTATTTCAAACACGTATCTATATCACAGAAGGACCATAACTAATTTCAAACAGAGCTCTTACTATGAACCCACCCAGAGTACAACAAAATATATCTATGTCTTCTGCTATACGGTTGAGGAGACGGAGGGCGCGCGTAAAGGGCGCTTCAGTCACCAGCTTAGTGCGGCCGCGCGGCACAGCTAGCAGTTGTTGCAATACGTCTGGATTGTGAATCTTTCGCCTCATCACCTTAAAGATATATAAAACAAGCGCTAAATTCCTCCTAACCTTTAGCTAATTGTATCCTACCATACCTAAGGTGAATAAGGTAGGATACTTATTTGGGTAAAATGGGTATACTCCATACATTTTTTGATATAAATATCTAATAAGTATATTCTGCACTCTCTCCAACATGATACTATACTTAGTCTCATTTGGAGACCAGATGACCGCGTTGAATTATAATTGGCTCTATTAGAGGTTATGGAGACCAAACTGGCTGCGATGGAGCAACAGGCACGTGATTGTAACATTGAAATATCAAATTTGCCTGATTGGCGTGCTAATAAACCAGAAAATCCAACCATCTGACATAATTTTGGCCCATTGGGTTCCTCATGTTGGTGAAAACGATAAACGACCTAAAAATGCCATAATAAAATTTAAGTCCAAAATTTTGCGTGATAATTTTGTAGCTTCGTACTGTGCTAAAAAAGGCTTAACTTCAGAACAGTTGTCTATTACTGGATCATCGAATAAAATATATATAAATGAACATCTAACCTTAAAAAATAAACAGATTTTTCGTGAATCCCGTGAAAAGGCCAAAACATGTAACTACAAATATGTTTGGTACAAGAATGGTACAGTTTTGGTACGAAAAACTGACTCATCTCCTGTCTTACCAATACGCTCACTACAGGATCTTAAAAAAATTAAGCCTTAGAACAATTTGTAATAGAAATTTGATATCAATTTTATTTTTATTTTCTTATCGTTTATTTTTATTATTACATTTTTGTGCTGATATATGGGGATACTGATATATGAGCATGTTGTTTGCACATTTACTTCTACAAAAAGGTCAGTAACTTATTTTCAAGACTATTTTATAAAACTATACTTTAAAATATACTATGTATTATGTAACAAAATTTTAAACTATCTAATACTTTAGTGTTATACAAAAACATTAACATAATTAGGATATTTTAGCCTTTAATCATTATGCACAAATACGGCGCAATGATAAAAGAAATTTTAAAAATTCATCTCATCTACTTAATTTAAAATGTGTATCGAAAATTAATCTTTTTTTTTTCACAATATTTCTAATGAAATACTGAATAAATTATGAACTTTTATTAAATGGATCCCGAAATAAAAAACATATCAATTTACTGTCAGAACTGTCGAGGCTTAAGAACTAAGTTGCACACTCTTTTTATGAATATTTTACTTTACGATTATGACATAATAATATTGACAGAAAATTGGCTTCATAGTGGCATTTATGATAACGAATTAATAGATCGACGTTACAAAGTATTTCGCAGCGATCGGAATCGGACGGCGACCGGCCGTAAAGACGGCGGTGGCGTATTAGTAGCGGTGCGCAGCTCACTTGCTGCCGTGCCATACGGCCTGCCCTCCGCGCCTCACGCTCCCCCCGAGCCGCCTTCTATTGTTGACCATACCATGATACTTATAGGTTCGGGTTCTAGTAAGCTTCTGTTATGCGCTACATATATTCCACCCGATTTAAATAACGAAGTATACCTTACTTACCTAGATTACATAATATGTTATGTCATGCAACCTTAAGACTCATGTAAATTTTTAATGGTGGGAGACTTTAACTTACCCACAATTAATTGGCTTCCTAAAGATAATTATCTAGAACCTACCTTTTATAGTAACGCATGTTTATCTTCTAGGCACTTAATTAATTTTATGGCTTTGACGGACAGCTTCCAATTTAATCACTTTAGAAACTTAAATGACCGCACCCTAGATTTATTTATATCAAATATATTAGAATGTAAAATTATGGATGCTACTTATAATTTGTTACCATTGGATAGTCTTCATCCTACTTTTTATGCTTTAGTGCCTTTTATGCATGATAACAAGTCTACGCCAAAGATTTCACGAACACAGCTTTGTTTTCGAAATACCCCGTTATAAATAATCAGCTTTCCAAGGTAGCATGGGACGAAATGTTCTCAGGTAAATCTGCTGAAGAGGCTGTAATAGATTTTTACGAAATACTTTATGGTTTTATTAAAAAGTTCATACCTACAAAAATCTTAAAACAATCTTCATTCCCTGTTTGGTTTAACGCCACTCTGATTCACACTTTCAAACGTAAAGAGCGGGCCTGGATCAAGTGGAAAAAATATGAAAACTCTTATGATTATAACGAATTCTCTAGGCTTAGAAAGTACTTTAATAAAGAGTGTGCAATAAGATATAAAAACTACATGTCGTCAATACAAAATAATATTAAAAAAGATATAAAGCATTTCTGGACATATATATCAAAGCGTAAAAATACTGCTAGTATTCCTGACAATGCTTGCTATAATGATAATAATGCCACTAATCCTACAGAAGCATGTACCATATATTCAATGTTTTTTCACTCAACCTTTGAAGCATCTTCAGGTTCAGCTGAATATGATATTGATAGTATCGACTTTACACAATGCCCTGATTCACACATTAATTTAACATCTACCATACTATCAGAGGACGAAGTTCTTAAAGAGTTACAGTCGTTAAATGCAAACAAGGGTATGGGGCCCGATAATATATCACCAGTGTTTCTGAAAAATACAGCAGTTAATATTGCTAAACCGCTGTGTTTCCTTTTTAATAAATGTTTAAGTGAAGGTATATGTCCTAACATATGGAAAGCCGCTAGAATCGTGCCTGTATATAAGTGTGGTTCAAAACGAAATGTTGAGAACTACCGTCCTATTTCTATTTTATCAGCTGTGTCGAAGCTCTTCGAACGATTAATTTTTAATTCTATATATCCATCACTGCATAGTTTAATCATACCCAAACAACACGGTTTTGTAAGACGACGATCAACTACTACCAATTTATTAATATATCTAACGGACTTATTCGAAAATTTGGACTCAAATCATCAAACTGACTGTATTTATACAGATTTCGTAAAGCCTTCGACAGAGTTGATCACAAAATCGTACTTGATAAAATTGCTTTCAACGGTATACGTGGCAATCTTTGGCGGTGGTTTAAATCATACGTAACTAACCGCACGCAATAAGGTTGTTATTAATGGTTACGAATCAGAGTCTGTGTCTATCACCTCCGGGGTACCTCAAGGATCTATATTGGAACCACTATTATTTATACTTTTTATTAATAATATTGACTCCTGTTTTCAGCACAGTAACTTTTTACTATATGCTGACGACCTTAAAATTTATCGTACCATTTGTGACAATGATGATCACCTCAGACTCCAGGATGATTTGGACCGCTTTTCTGCTTATTGTATAAAAATAAATTAAGTCTTAGTATTAATAAGTGCAAAATGTTAACTGTCACTAAGAAAATTAATGTTAATCAACAATCATATTCCATGTGCACCTCTACTATTGAAAAAGTACATTCTATTTGTGACCTCGGCATTACCATTGACAGTAAATTAACACTCGATTCACATGTTGAACAAATATGTAATAAAGCTCTTAAAATGTTTGGGTTTGTAATGAGAGCCTGTAAGGATTTCACCAACCCAGCAACATATATCCTTTTGTATAAGGCACTGATACGCTCTCAGTTGGAATACGCTGTTGCTTTGTGGAATCTTTTTTATAATGTCTATACCGATCAGATTGAGAGGGTACAAAAAAAGTTTTTTAAGTCAATGCTCTATAGATGTAAGCATAAATATTGTTCGTGTGATGCTATTTTAAATAAATACAAAATGTTAACTTTAAATCTCAGACGACAACAATTAGTAGCAATGTTATTATTTGACCTTTGCCATAATAGATATGATTGCATTCCTGTAACAAATAAATTGCGATATCGTGTACCTACTCGATCACGTGTAAGATCAACATACTCCCGTCAAACATTTGCCCTTCCCTTGTGTAGAACCAATGCTGGCAAAAGAGCGCCGTTGTATCGCTTAATGCAAAATTATAATGATCACTTTTGGGACATTGACATTTTTAATAACAGTGCTAACTCCTATATAAGCAAAGTGATTAATAAGCTTATGAGTCGTGATAACTAAAAACTAAATAAAATAAATCAAAACATAATTTAAATTATATAATTTTTCTGAAATCAAAACTAAAATGTGAACAGTTTTTTTTTTCATTTTGTAATATTGTATTATATGTAGTAAGTCCTCCTTCACATCTCTCACTTTTGTAGTTTATCCTATAAATCATTATCTGAGGCTGGTGGTGTTGGCTTCACTAAACTCAAATTTTGGGATTAAGACTGTAGTTATTAAGCCTCTGTTGAAGCTGTTTACTGGTCCTTAAATAAACTAAAAAATAAATAAATGCATTGTAGGTTTAAGAGCAGTGGGATGCTACTCACATGTTATGAGTATTATTTGGTACCTAAGCCATGCTCGCCATGAGGGTATTACCCGGCCTGCCCCCTTCTTCGAAAAGTTTTATTAAGTATTCATTTATTATAAGTACAATAAAAAAAACTTAAAAAACAAAATATTTCTTATTTACCTACACTCAAAACCCCATCAGAACATTATCATTATCAAATGTTGCAGTCCGCTACTGAATATAGGTATCTCCTAATTCACAATGCTGAGAATATACCGATCCTCATCTCAATCTACCTACTTAATGGTAGAACCACGCTGTAGCTATAATATAGTTGTAGCACGAATGAATGTACGACCGGAGAAGAACCACGCTCTCACAGAATACCAGTGCAAAATAGCAGTTTAATACTGCTGTGTTTCGTATGGTGAGTTTAGAGATCTGAAGACCCCTTTTTACTGGTAACGAGGCATACGATCCTAGTCTTCAGAGGTGACAACGCATCTGAATTTTGATACTAAATCAAGGATAAATGTAGATGTACATGGGCCACAGAGAGCCGTGGTAGCTCAGATGGTTAATGCTCGCAGTAATATAACATAACGCGAGTAACCCGGGTTCGATCACCGCCGGCACCAATGAAATTGTTAATTGAATTTTAAGTGCTGATTTACCAAGTGCTCGGCGGTGAAGAAAAACATCGTGAGGAAACCTGTATGTCTGAGGAATAAGATAAAAAATATTTCTAAGTCATGTGAAGTTCGCCAACACGCATTGGGGCAGCGCGGCGGACACTTCCCCGCCCTAAAACCCTCTCATAAATGAGGGGAGGCCTGTGTTCAGCAGTGGGACGTAGATAGGCTGTAACTTTACTTTTTAACTATGGAACACAGCATCCACTAACCATCAAGAGGACTGTCTGTTCGATTGTCACCCATGTTCTACAAAAAAATAACGATTAGAAAAGCACTACAGAGTAGCGAAAAGCAATACAGAATATTTACTTTATCAAAAAAACAATGTTAATTTGCCTATATGTAACATAGGTACACTAGGAGAGGTTTTGGCCGTCGACGGATTGTTGGACAATTTGTCGCTCCTGTTTTGTTGCTTGAATAATGGTTTGAAGTAGATTTTGATTCGTAAAAGTGATGTGATATTGTGAATTGTCCGCGCATGTGAACTATTAGAGAAAACGACGAAACAAGTGATATAATACCGCAAAAACGCCATGCTGCAGTTATATTAGAAATATAGCTGTAGCACGAATCTGTCGGCTCGACCGGCGAAGGACCACGCTCTCACATAATACCAGCTACCGTGAAATAGTAGCTTAATGCTGCTGTGTTTCGTATGGTGAGTGTAGAGAACCGGAGACCCTTTTTACTCGAAACGAGGCATTACATCTTAGTCCTCACGGGTAACAACGCATCTGCATTTTGATTCGTAACCGAGGACATATGTAGATGTCTATGGGCCACAGCAACCACTTACCATCAGGTGGACTGTGTGCTCGTTTGTCACCTTATCCTATAAAAAAAATTCAAGTTTCCCTGGAGGCAAAACATTGTCTTAAACTTTATTATAATTTATGGACTTTCGTTATTTTTAACATGTCAGTCCCATTGTACCTTATAACTAAATAACACAATACAATTTATCAAATTACTTATACTAAAGACTTTTTCAGAATTTTTCAATTTATTACAGTCCGAGATCCCACCGCACGGTTACTACGCCTAACTCTTCTTAATAAAACAAAAATTTTATGAATAATTGTAATATATGAATACATTTTATATTTAATGTTCGGCCGAATATTCGGTTTGGTAAAAGTTTTACCGAACTTTCGGCCGAATATTCGTATTCCGTGAAATCTATATTCGGCCCATCTCTAATATATATCACCTGATTGGGATCAAATAATTAATAAATTTGAATCCCAGCTCAAATGTACTGCTATTTGCCTGGGTGGTTATAATTATATGGCTCTGGTTTTGCATCCGTGTCAGGTCAAATTCAGTATTTGAGTTTTCTGTCAAGAAATTATTTATAACAATTGTTTTACTTCCGTGCCCCTGAAAGCACTTACAATGATTAGTTTTGCGCCTTATCTCTTTCCGTTCCAAAGAACCTGAACTTAAACCGACCACGTATGCTTGCGCACCCACTCGTTCACGATATTCCAGTTCTGCGCAGATGTCTCGTCGCCGTTGAGACCGGCCGCCGAGACCGAAATGAGATCTGAAGGACATTATTATTATCTTCAATATACTAGTATAATACAAAATTGGTCATACGCAAAGTTCAAAAATTTTATTAAACTAGGTTTGTATAAGGGTTATTATAATATTAAGGAATTTATGGATGATAATAACCCCTGGGAAGGGTGATCGCTACCAAGCTATTTCTAATTTGTATTGTATTGTTAATTGTAAACATGATTGTAGGCTATTATTTAAAAAAAAGTTCCGCTGGGTTTCTTGCTGGTTCTTCCCAGGACAGAGGTGTTTTTGCGAACCAGTGGTAAATGAAAAGATTGACTTTCAATAAGTACTGTTTATAATCTACATTGAAGAAGAAGTTTCTGTTCTGTTCTGTTCTATTCTGTTCTATTTCAAACTTCAATTTATTGTTAGCTGCGTAGATTGGACAAAATAATATTTAAGCATATAGCTCTGTACTGACTGTAGCCCGAGTTTATTTTGACATCAGGACGTCAATCATTTCCGCTCGTAGAACTACTGCGAATAATTGTGATCCATGTGTGTATCTACCATGTTTCGTTATATATAGTATTAGCACACTGTGGTAGCAGCGTCGATGAGTTTGGGCTCCACGGACTTTCATGCATGAAAAGTGCAGGTAGGTTTTCCCGTCACGGTTCTTTGAACGAAATCATCCGAAGGGCTCTTGTCTCCATAAATGTCCCATCGGTTTTAGAGACTTGCGGGATATTTAGAGACGATGGCAGGAGACCCGACGGTATAACTTTGGTCCCTTGGGAGAGAAGTAAAACCCTTCTGTGGGATGCTACTTGCGTTGACACTTTGGCGGCCTCTCATCTCAAGGGTACCTCTTTTAGAGCCGGGGCGGCATCTGAGGCAGCCGAATTCAGTAAATGGCGCAAATATGAGTCTTTGAGAAATGACTACATATTTGTGCCATTTGCTGTAGAGACTATCGGTCCGTGGGGTCCGCGTGCAGTGAAATTTCTAAAGGAACTGTATCCACGACTGGTCGTCACTGCTGGTGATAAGAGGGCTGGTTCTTTCCTCGCTCAAAGGCTAAGTATAGCTATTAAGCGAGAAAACGCAGTCAGCGTTCTTAGCACTATACAACGGGGAGCAGGTCTTTTTGACTATTAAAATTTAGATTTTCTATATTATAGTTTTTTCTTTTATATTGTATATAATTAGTTTTAATCGCAAATATTATAACTTTAATTATTATTTTAGTTAAGTTCACTATTATAATTTTTGTAATATATATTGAAGGTACACCGGATGTGTTCTAGGAAATAAGCGGATATAATTACTAAAAATGATGCAATTTTTTCAGTTTAATTTTAAGTGAATTAAAAAGACATTGTATGAAATGACAATTGACATTCGAAAGTAGAGAAACCAGTGAACCTTTTCATTTGTTATCTGGGGGTTTATTAGAAATATCTAGACTATCGTTTAATACACAAAATTAAAAATATCTAAGCATGAAATCTCCTCAGCCTCAGCATTGAGTTGCGTCACTGAAGTCCACGGGATCGAATCTCGCACGGAACAAATATTGGTATGACCTACATATAATTGTTCCGTGTCTGGATGTTTCTCTTTGTGTAATATCTGTATGTAGACCGCCTGCACGATACGGGAGAAATTTTTAGTGTATAAGAATAACCCTCGTATCCCCTCGTAATAGGGTTTTATTTAGAAATATTATATTTGATAAAACAATATATACTAAAAGGAAAAATAATTAATGGTTCCTTAAGAATAATCTAAAAAAATACATTGTGAAATGGGCTAGAGTTTGAATGATCTGAATTGAAAATTAAAGCGCAACAAGCGCAAAAGTAACATTCAGTTACTTACAATTTGTTTTCTTATAATTGTCATAATAATTTTCATAATACTATGGACTAGTTTCAAAAAAACATCGTCAATTGAGGGGATTATTACAAAACACCAAGTTTCCAAATCCGAGGGAGAGGCATTGGCCGTTAGTTTGGACATAGCGAAGACTTTCGATTGCGACTGGCACAAAGCGCTTCTTTCAAATTCCTATGGGCTTTCCGAGAAATTGTGTAATTGGATCACTAGTTTTCTTTCTGATCGGGGCACCAAGATCGTAGTAGAAGGTGCATGCTCCGATTACAAACCCATTAACGCTGGTGTTTCATAAGGCTGCGTGCTGCGTGACTGTGTGCCAACGCTGTTTATTCTGCATATCAATGATATTTTGCAAACCCGTAACATTTCTTGCTACGCAGACGACAGCACTGGTGATGCTTTATACACCGCTCGTGCCAATGTTTCTCGGGAAAACGTCGCAGAGTACCGGGACAAACTTGTGTCTGAAGTTGAAACTTTGTTGAACAAGGTATCGGACTGGGGGCGACTAAATCTAGTCCAGGTCAACCCAGAAGACACAAAACACACAAGTTTGCATGTTTATCGCTAAAAAAAACTCTTTTTGTTGTATCTCCTCATTTACAAGGCACTACTCCTGTTGTCTCAGCTAGTACCGGAGTCTTCGAGGGCCACATATTGAGTGACGTGCAGTTTCGTGGTCACTTGGAAGAGAAAATCTTTAAAAAAACCTTTAAAGCTTGGCGTGCTCAGTAGAGCGGGACAGTATATCATGCCAGCTCACCGCCTGAAACTTTATATAAGGTGCAGGTTCAGCCGCATATGGAATACTGTTTCCACTTGTCTCGCCACTCTGTCTTTGCCACTTGAGCTTTTTCCGATCGTCTTGACTCACTGGCACTGCAAAGAGATGTTGCATCTCTTTTTTTATAGATGAGGGGGCAAACAAGCATACGGTTCACCTGATGTTAAGTGACTAACACCGCCCATGAACATCCGCAACACTAGGGGAATTGCAGGTGCGTTGCCGGCCCTTAGCGTATTTTATCGCATTTACCGCGGGCAGAGCTCTGAGGTGTTGTTCGGATTAATTCCAGCCGCACAATATCACTATCGCAGATCGCGACAAAACTTGTGGTACCATCCATACCATCTGGGTGACTGGTAGTCCACCACCGTGCGATTTATAAGAAGTTTTCTTTCTCGCACAACTTCCTTGTGGAATTGACTACCACCAGAAATTTTTCCGTACCGATACGACTTATGGATCTTCAAGAAAAGAGCCTACTCCTTTTTAAAAGGCTGGTAACGCATCTGCAATTCCCCTGGTGTTGCAGTTGTTCATGGGTGGCAGTAATCACTTACCATCAGGTGAACCGTATGCTCGTTTGCCCCCTCTCCTATAAAAAAATATATAGCTATATAGATAGATACATCATGAGTGCGTGAATTTATCACATAGATCTTCACGAAGGACGAAACGTCAAATTTCGGAGTAGCGTCAATAAATGTAAAAATGTCAGAAGGAAATAAATATATTATGCGATCCGTCATATGAAACTTCGTATTTCGATTTTCGATGTTATCCTTCAGATACGTGTGACGCAGACAAAAATGTTGACGGTTATTTCTCACACAGAACTGTAACACGTCGTAATGTATAAAGTTTTTTTTATTCTTGTCAAAAGGGAAGGCCAAGATACTAATAAAAATTTAACACTATTTTGTCAAAACCTAACTTTGTTTTTTAGGTTTCGTTCCGTTCACATTCCGCTATAATATAAATAGACTAGAATCTTTCACAACTACACATATCTCTATATTATCTTATAATATCATCATCAAATACTTCTATGTATAGTACAGAAGTCTTTGATCAACCGAAAATAGTAACGTGAGACGCCGTAGCCTCACCTTACCACCGTTTAGATTATGGCGTAGCATCTTCTAGATTTTGCTTTAAGTACATCAAAATTACTTCTGCAGGAGTAAAATAGAAAAATAAAAAAGCAAAGAATCATTTCTAAATACTTTTATTATTATTTGTCAAGCAACTGCTTAAGAGACACGACACAATTACTGAAAAATATCAAGTTTTTTCTACGTCATTAAATAGGCAGGGTCCTTCTTTTTTACAAAGAAAACATATTTTTTATTAATTAGTTTTAATAACTGTAACCAATTAACTTTTAAAATTTCAATTAGAAGATACATTTTATATTTGCTTGTGACCTTATTTAAGAGGACAAAAGAGCCTTTTGACGTTAACTCAATTTAAGTAATTTAATTATTCACATACATGCACTATTTGAATTTTATTACAGAATCGACCAAAACAATAATTTTATACATGGTCTACCACGCTGCCGATGTTAAGTGAATCACGCAATGCTGGTGATTGATTAACGAACATTTAGAATGTTTATATGGAAATACAAATCGAAAATTAACAATGTAAACTTATTTAGTACAGCTAAAAAGTAAATTATGTAGTAAATTATGTAGAACCAGAGTGACCGTCGTAGCCCAAAGGAAAAGTAAGCTGAAGTAGCAATTGACCGCCCATATAGCTCGAAAACCGATAAGGAAAAAAGGTTTACGAGTGGCAGCATCGTACCGGTAGATGTAGGGTAAGGCGATCCCCCACGCAATTAAATATTTTACTGGTTCAGGCAGGAGTATTATATAGTAGTAGTATAGCATGTTTGCTATATTTGCCACTCTTGTTAGACGGTCAATCTATACTCGTATTTACAATCTAATACTAAATATTATATAGCAAAATATTATCACCAAATGATTAAAGTCCCTTCTAACAATTTGTTACATTTCAATCCTGGGATAAATAGGAAGATGTTTATTTTACCCTTTGCTGTAAAGAAAAAAATAAATTAACAGCATTACTTTTTTCAAATGTTTAATTGTTCTATGTTAAATAAATAGTTATATTAAAACTGACTACTTATATTTATAATATCAAAGATACATAAACTCTTCCGCCTGTCACCAAGGGGGGGGCAGACAGAGGCTACGAACTTCTATTTTGCACTATTTTCGAAAACTATTAAAAAAAATTTTTTTCCTTTTATTTTCTTTCAGTTGAATTTTTCTTAGTATTCAATTTTTAATTATCTGATATATTTGAAGATCCTTTACAAGAGAAGATTTGCTATAGACACCACAGTTTACTCAATGCGGAAATCTCGCGCCTTTGATACTGCTATTCTTGTTTAAAATATTCTTCCCCCTTGATAGGTTTCTTTATTTTGCTATCAAATTTTTCTATATTCTCCATACCCTTGTCACTTGCATAATCACTATAAAATACTTCAAAGATATTGCAATGTATTTGTGAAACTCCTCATCTCTATAATATTCGTTATCAATTACTACACTATAATATATTAATGCGAAAAAGTTTTCTTTTTTTAAAACACGCTAATCTCTTGAACTACTAGTTATCGAGACGGGAGATGTGATGGTGTTATTCCCGTACAAATAAATGGGCCGTCTGTTACAAACGCTGCGTATATAATACATGTGTCTATCTTTACATAACAGATATACCCACTGTGTATATAAACACCCTGTGCAGTACAAAATATAACATGCAATAATAAAAAAAGTCCTCCAGACGTAACTTTGATACAAAAGGTGGGTCATGATTATAGTGCCCAAGTGCATGCGCAATTACAGGATGTACTCTCTATTCCCTCACTCAAATATACCGATGGGAAAGCAATCTGACAGAAGCAGAGAGATCAGACGAAGGATGAACGGATTTAAGAGCTATCCGAGGCAAGGGTTTGAGCAACCACAAAATTCCTGACTCCGGCTTGCTACTGAGTGTTTCTTGAGTGTAAAACTCAACTAATTTTTTGGCCCGATCTATAATTCGTTCGTGGCATCCCATTATCAGCATTCGCGTTTACACAACGAATCCAATATAGTACCATATAATATATTGCGGGTCTCAAACCATGGGGCGTATTTACAAAAATGTTACTTTTCAGGAGACTTTTCTTGTGATTTAGCTAGCTGGTTATGTTTTTGCATGTGGCCATATATTTAGCGCGCGTCCCCCCAGAAAGCACAATCGAGCTAGGTGTATTTTCAATATATCAGAATTTAGAGCAAAAATGCAGCACCTCTACCGTCAAGTAAATAAATTGGAGCATTAATACGAACGACGCTGCGAGCTAAAAACCGTGGGCTTGCTGGCGTCCTGTCCCGTTAGCACGCCCAAGTTAGATCTCGGGAACCGTTGAGAGTAGAGTCGTGTATTGTGGTTCAAATTTTCGAGCAAAATTGGAGCACTCTGCTCCCGTGAAATCAACTTCGAAACTAGAATATGAAAGGAGTTAGACACTTCAGTTACTACGTGATGATTTATTTTTAGTTATTTCCTCTATAACACTTGTTTTTGGTCCTTAAGTCTATTTGGCATGACGGCGAATCGGTAAAACTCCATAAATATTTGCCTAAATATGTTAGAAATTTATGGATGTGAAACATTTTTCCTTAAATTATTAATAATTGTACCAATAATAATTTGAACCTTGTTGGTGATTTTAAATATTACAATTTTGAAATGACAAACCATCAAAATTAACATTATTTTCGTGATTTAAAAAGTTGTACGCCTTTGTAAGAGTTGTTTGGTTTCAAAGTAAAAGTATAGACCATTTTTTGTGCAACAAACAAGAAGAAATCGAATGGTACCAATTACAAAACTTTTTTGGAGAGAAAAAAATTACGACAAAAAGATAACCACATAAAATTAAGTTCATTCCTAAATATGAACATAATTATTTAAAATTACATAACAGACAGGGTATGAAATTGTGTGATAAGAGAAGAGCGTGGTTTGCAAAGTGATGTTGTGACCAGGATTAAGAAAGGAATGCTTCGGTGGTTTGGTCATGTGGAAAGAATGAATGCGGAGAGAGTGACAAAGAAAATATTTATGTTGCAGAAGTGAGTGGCAGAGTCGGAAAGGGACGTCCTAGGCAAAAATTTATCAACCAAATTAGCGATTTATGGAAAACGAGCCAAATTAGGAGTATCCTTAACCGACGAGCATGTATGTGTAGGTATATGGATGTGAAGGAGGCGATAGAGGTGTGTCAGGATCGTGCCAAATAGAAGTCTGTAGTCTCTGCCTACCCCTCTGGGTGACAAGCGTGAGTGTTTGTATTTTCTTGTTAATTTAATAGTTAAACATAACAAAAATAACACACTTAGTGTTCAATCATTGATAAATCAGAATTAATCTTTATATTACGAGTAATAAAATATACTTTTTTACGTAGTAGAGCCATGCTATGTTTTTAAAATTACATAAATTCACAACCTCTAAAAGTGAACATAAGACATTAGAAGAAATGAAATAAAACCGAAATTTTAAAGCAAACTTATAACAATTAAATTTTATTCATAATCCAAAAGAACTGATTTATTTGAAATTAAACAAAAATGACTTGAGATTCAAGACACATGAGATTTTTATAGAAAATAAAATTTAAACCTTTAATAGGAACTTATAGTCATAAATACCAAGCATGATAAATTCTCTAAAACATTATAAAACAAAATCAATGTTTTCAAAAAATAAGAGCATAGGAAAAATTGCACTGTTCGTTGTGACGTCAAGGATACTTAAGTTTGCTTTACTTGTCTTATTCAGTTAACAAACGATCTTGGCATGCCTCATTAATCCAATTTGCCATTAAAATTATTAAAGGATGACAAATAAGCAATTCTCATTGCTTTACTGGTATTAAATGTTATGGAAAAATTTTAGTAGGTTAATATTTTCTCATTTTTAAATGATCAATTGCGTTAAGGAGGCATACCAATATTATATACTTAATAATACACTATAGTTTCAGTTTTTTTTGGGCCGACATCAAAATAAGAAGCTTTTCTTGTAGGAAGGGTAAACTCGTCATCGTTATTATTAGCTCCTGTCTCCAAATATTTTTCCTACAAAATGAAAATTTCCCTTAATATCCTAATCCTTTAGAATAGTTCCACACGTAGCCATCAAAGTTTTTTGTTGTTTTGTTTTTCATTTAATGAAAGTTTCCATGGAAGAGCTTGCCTCTTCAAATTTATCTAGTAGCCGAATTTGAAAACATAAGTGAATCGGAACATCTTTCCTTACTTGAATCCATCTAACGTTTTCCCATTTTAAAAGCATGCCATCCGTCGGTTTTAGCGTGTTTCCAATAGAGATGTCTCGTATTGCCTTAAATTTTTTGAGTTCTAAATAATAATCAACCCTAATTTCATATGTTCTTCATATTCTTCCCGATTCTCTTTCCGTTCTTCTTCGGGTAACGACTCAAACTTATAAATGACAGCATTGGTCTTCTCTCGGCTTATGAAAATTTATATTTTTTGCCAGGATCAATTCTTTGTATTAAGTCATGCTGATAGAATCCTTGTTATTATACAATGTTGTTAACATAACTTACAGGATCAGCCTCTTCTTGTTGACTTTGACTAATGAAGTTTACTGATTCTGTCACTTCTTTTTTAAAAGACATTTGTAGGTTGTCCATTGTGTTTGGTGGAGAGGGTTGAATATAATCGTAACTGGTGACATTGGGGAAGGATGACTTTCAACATTTGGGTTAATAAAATTGGGATATGCCATAGAATCATCATCATCAGAGTTTCTCACTCTTTCTGGTAATATTTTATTATTTGAATTAGATGTAGTAGTTCGTGTTTCTAATATGCTAGGCCTTAACAATACCTGCACATAGGAGATTAGAGTAGAAAGTGGTGTAAGTTCTCTACTTTGAACTAAAGAAAGTATTTATTTGGTTATTTTATACTGATATTGGTGTCAAATGTGAGGCTAATGAAACATCTTCAGTACTATTAGAATTAAATATATTTATTCAATATAGATTACAAGTAAATAAATAACTTATTATTTACTTGTAATCTATTTATACTAGAAAAGCCCCTTCCCTGTTTAGAACCAGCAAGATACCCAGCGGGATTTTTGTTTTTCAAAATATATCACACAGTAATTTGTACTTGATCACACAGTATGTTGTACAAAACCTATTCACGAAACAGCTTAGAAGCGATCACCTCATTCCCAGGGGTTATTATTTTTTTTACAGATTTTTTTTATTAAATTTTTTAAACTTTGTTATAGAGATACCTTGTAAATTTATCGGGGCTTTGTTGATTTTCTTTCGGACTCTGAGTTTATATTATGTATTGCTGACATACTTTAGCGTCCGCGTTTTGACGATATCTTGACACAGCAATACTAAAATATGTGGACGTATGTACATATATCTGATGTGATGACTAAATATCCTCAGTATAATGTGGAGATTGACGGTCGTATGCGCATACGTCTTTGTGGCACGTCAATTCTGCCACTATATGCAATAATATTGCTGTTACGTCTATACTAGAATTATTTTATGCGGCCAGTTTGGGTCATAAATCATCGAAATATTTCGCTCTATCTCCCACTCACGGGCCTTAGGAGCGAGCATAGTGATGCGCATTATTGTTGTCGATAAGAGTTATCGATAGTGTATTTAGTTTTATCATTATGTGGGTTAGTGATAAAAATGAAAATAAATAGATAAAACAACGTATTTATTAAAATAAATATAATAATTATTTAATATAAATTACTAATTAGGTATCTACGTATTAAAATACTATAAGTCCTAATGTTTGGAATGTAACAAGATATTTAAAAAATAAATATAAATAAAAAGATAATAACTTACATCTAAAATGAAATCTTAAACTATTTACATTAAAATTCTACATCAGAATCATCAGAATTATCGTCATCCACGTGAACGATATCTTCACGTGTTGAAGACATACTTTAACGTCCGCGTTTTGACGAAATCTTCACGTGTTGAAGATATCGTGTATTATTACGATGTACGATATCTTCTGCCAGATGAGAATTTTTCAAGTCTTCCTCTTGGAGTTTTTCTGCATGCTTCACACAATCTTCCCAGTTCTTTTGCGTAAGGATTGAAATTGCTTCATGCAGTAACACTTCGACATCTGCAATTTTAAAAGTGCTGCTTTTGGTGGGTTATATTGGCAATGGTAAGGTGGTAAGCGAATCACTTTGTGTCCTGATTTCAAAGCTAGCTGATCCAATTTATATATTTTTTTCTGGTCGGTTCCATTGCAAGTGTAATTATATTGTTGTTTATATATTATTCAACTATAGTCAACCGAATCTAAGAAAAACATTTTGATAGCTCTCAGACTTATTGCACCATGCATGCCAATTAAAAAAAATATGGTAACGTACAATGTTCGATTCTTAAAGAAAAAATCGATATCGATTATTTAGAGTTAGTAAACATTAACAGTTTGGTTTGAATAATCCAAAATAAATTAGAAACGGACAGTTTAAATCACAAGATATATCAGTTTCTTCGTATTTGTTTTTACTGCCTATTTGAAGAGGGAAAGTCATAAAAATCTAGATAAAAAATAAATTTATTCAATCACTTTCGGTACAACTGGTTGAGCTGTCGTTGTTTAAAATAATTATTATTAACTTCCCAGTGGTATGTTATTGCAATGGGTCCAATTTTGCACTTTTCAAGGTCTTTAGAGTCAAATAGTATGGTTTTTAAGAGGATGTCCGTATGTGCACATGTACGTTTGTATGTATATACATCGAGATACACGAACATACGTTCGGATTCAATTTTCGTCTCGTATATCTCGAGAACAAAGAGTGATATTGACATGAGATCTGTTTCATTTAACCCATAAATATGTAACTTAGACCTCATTAAATTTTGAGCAAAATCGGTCAAGTCTTTTTTTGTGCCGAATAAAAAACTGTATAAAATATTAAAACATCATATTTTTTATTCTTTCGTTAGTTAGTTAGTTAGTCATGTGGACCTTTCAGGTCGCACCTAGACCACATTTTTGATTTTCAATAATGAAGTCAAAATGAATGTCTCTTCCAAGGTCATCCATAATCAATTTTTTTCTATCACCCTTGCCCTTTGTGACACGTGCATATGCTTCAACGAATATAGAAGAAACAATCCGAGTCTCAAAATAAGAAGACAAACACAAAATCACAAAATTACGCACAGTAAGCTCCCGAAATGGCAGGAGATTGAAATTACTTAGTGTTTTTTCAGCGCGGCCTTGTATATGAGTTTCATGCCTACACAAATTTACGTTTTCTATACGTAGTAGAGCCATGCTGCAGTTATATTAGTAGTATAGTTGTAGCACGAATGGGTCGGCTCGACCGGGAATGGACCACCCCTCATCCTAGGTCTCACAGAATACCAGCGTAAAATAGTAGCTTAATGCTGCTGTGTTCCGTATGGTGAGTGTAGAGAACCGAAGACCCTTTTTACTAGAAACGAGGCATTCCATCTTAGTTCTCACGGGTGACAACGCATCTGCATTTTTATTCGTAATCGAGGATAGATGTAGATGTCTAAGGGCCGCAGCAACCACTTATTATCAGGTGGACTGTGTGCTAGTTTGTCAACCTATCCTATAAAAAGTTAACAAAGTAAAAAAAATATTCATGATTCATGTAATTTAAGAAATTTTAAATATAAAAATTAAGTAAACAAATAATACATTAAAAAATTAATGATTCGGTTATCTGAATATTTTAACTGATTATTTGAATATTTTGCCGATTATTCGCGTAACAATGAATTTTATTCATTCTAACACTACGGTAAGGTACTAGCGACATATCATTGAAACGGAGTCAAGCAAAAAAAGTTTGTACAGGTTATTTTTGTAATATATTGCTTTCTTTGCAAGATTTGAATTTACATTAGTGATAAAAACTATCCACGTTGTAATAAAATATAGATAACTTCATAATTCTTCGGATTTGACTAAAAGGTTATTTTAAATCGTGTGAGTACGCTTGAGCAAAGTTGCGGAATGATTAATGTGAAACGTCAAAAGGTATTTATTAGATTTGGTTGACTATAAATACTTAAAAGAAAACAAATGTATTGCAAACTTTAAATAATAAAATCTGAAATACCGTTTGTAATAGTTTCGGCTTGAGCTATCACTAAATTTAATCCCGTCTTGGTGGAGCCACTCCTGAATTATTCACTCTTTTTGCTAGGCGATGTCGGTGCCCGATTTATTTACTGGCAGTGGTAGGGTGCGCTGTCTATTATGATAACTGATGGTTCTTCAGGACTCTGCAGCAGCTTTGTAAACCAGTCTGTGAAGCCTTCGGTATTCATTTATGAATGCTAGTCGTCGTACTTTTGAGACTTCACAGCACGGAATACCCATCTGGCTTCGGGTGTAAAATCATATTTTGCGCAGCCTGGATGACAAACTGAAACAACATAATTAAATGAATATTATATTTTGTATTAAATCATTATTAAGTCGTATTTCTTACATAAAAGATGAAAGAATACTTACCAATTAGTCTGCCCCCCCCCTTCCCGTTTTTGTGTTTAAGCCGCCTTGTCCATCCTTGTCTAGCCAAATCCGTTTGCGGCTGTGATTTGGGTTCACCCAAGTCTCATCTAAATAAATTCTTGGTTGAGTGTCTTCACTATCTCTCAGGGTCTTCTATTTTCTCAGGAATTGTAGCTGCGCACAGACGATGTCAGTCCTTTCCATCAATTGATTACGACCATCTGGAGCTTGTATGTATTTGTACTTGTACCCAAGTTCTATGAGTATTTTACGTACGTATAATCTAACAATGTTTTTATAAAACTTCCGTTAGATGCCGCCACATTGACACTTAAGACTCCTGAAATAATAGAAGGTTAGTAGAAAAAAAGGCTAAGACTGTTCTTTTGTTAGAAGCTAAGGGTATAAAAATCGATGAGACGAGACTTAAAACTGAAATGTCTTTGGTAGCATTTTCGTTGTGTAAACTTGTCATTAAGTGATCACATACGATGATGTGGTATGGTAGAGCCACAGATCAGATAGAGAAAGGTAGAGTCATGTCGCAGTTGTATTGAGAATGCAACAAGAATAGGTCGGCTGCTCCGGGAAAGGGCCACACTATGATCTTACGGAAACTTGTAAACACTATACAATATAAGTACAATTTAAGTGACAATTTAAGTTTTAGTTATAGTTTTTCTACATTACAGTTTAAAAAAATAAGTGTTGTTGTTGTTTTACGATAAAATGAATGACGCATCAATTGCAAGGAGGACACAGGTGATACAAAACGTGCCATCAATAGCCTTATTATTACTTTCTGTAAAAGAAAGCACAGCGTGACTCAAACAACATCAGCGCCATCTAATTACAACTTTGTAAACATTATTAATTTTATTACATTAGCAATCTACTTATATGTTAATGTAATAGTTTTAACGATCTTTCAGGGCTTGATAAACTAAAAGCCGAACCAGGATACCAAAAACCATCGAACAGAATAACAGAACCAAGTAACAGAATCGTGTGCATAAAAAATGTAATCAATGTAAACAACATTATGGGAACTGTTACTTGATTGCAAAAGGGAAATGTTTTTTCGTATGTTTAAGTGTATAGGGGAAACCTGAATGCCTAAGAGTTCTCCATAATTTTTTCAGAGGTGTGTGAAGTCTTCCAACTTGCATTGGGCGATTATGGTGGAATACTGGCAACCTTTATGTTAGAGGAGACCTGCACTCAGTATTAAGCCAATGATAGTTTTCTGATGATGCTGCTGATCTGCTGTTATTGATGATGAAGATATAGCAGCAGTAGTATGCAGTCAGGTACATTGATATTCAAAACTAATTTGGAGTCGCCTTGTACCCTAAACCTAAAATATTGACTTACCAATTTTTATGGATATATGATATAAAAATGCAACATTTTGAAAAACTGTGAAACCCACACCTACGTTTTTAGGGTTCCGTATACAAAGAGTGCTAACCGACCCTATTACTAAGCCATCTTTGTCCGCCCATCTACTCATTCGAACTTTACTTGAATTTTTTACAGAATGTATATATCTATTGCCGTAATAACAGCAAATATTAAAAAAGTAGAAAAATTAAAGAGATATGGAGACCCTATAAGTGTTTTTGCGTAAACTACTATTAAACATTCTGTATAAACACTTAAGCCAGTTTATTAATTTTCGTGTATATAACTTGAAAAATGACGGAATTTCATACAAGTTTCCAACCCCCACTTTCAAATATTTTTTTCGGTACGATACGCGCGACATCTATTGTAAGTTAATTGTACTATGTCTGTGACCTTCACGCAAACGCAAGCATTAAGTTGATAAGGTTTTACCGCAATCTGAGAGCGCATTTAAGACTTTTGGGGGATTTTCGAAAACTGTGAAACACGTACCTTTTTGTAATGATTTCTTATATTTACGCAGACACTACAGATTGATTAAAACTACTTTAACGGATTTTATCGCGTTTAATTTTAATTATTTTTAATTCCCGCCGTTTGCATGCTTTCCAGCACCCATAGTCTGACTTCCCGATGTCATTGTTAAACCCGTAGTAACTTCAGCTTTTTTAATTATTGTTTATGGTCCGATCTATGCAAAACGAACTGACTGTGTCTTGAAGTCTTGCAGTGGTATGCTTGGGTTTGTTTGTAATTTTATTGATTATAGGGTCCCAAGCAGGTGATAGTACCCAGCCTTCTTCTCTATTGAAATTAGGATCAGTCAGTCAGTCAGGACATTTCATTTTATAAGTATAGATAACTACGTTCTTAATGAGTCATTCCTTTTTCAAGATTGGGTTCGTCTTTACCTGTAAACTGAGAGAGATAGAGAGAAATTTCTAATTCAAATATGACGATAATGCCGGATTTGATAGGTGCTATCTATCTATATATACACTATTTTAACAAAATTATTAATTAATCAAACATTCCCATGTATGTCTGAAATACGATTAAATAGGTTATATTTTTGTCTTGTGTAGATAAGTACTAAGTTACAAAATCGACAAGTATAGGGGACAGAACCTAAAAACAATATCTGCAATGGTAACATTAATAATATTCACGTTACTCACGTTCAATATAGCGGATTGGAACCTACAATTTTTTATTTAGATGTTCCTTACCCTCAATTATTAGACTACTATCGCTTTTGACGCCAGATTATCTTCAAGTACCAAAGTAATGGTGTGCAACATCTAGAACTGCGCATTTAGATACAGTCCACCTGATCGTAAGTACATGATGTGGCACATAGAAAATGAAGATGCGTTGTCACCTCTGAGGACGATGCAATGACTCCTTTCCAGTAAAAAGGATATCCAGTTCTTTACACTCATCAAACGGAACGCTTGTATTCCGTGAGAGCGTAATCTTGTCAAATCCCTAATCGAGTCGATCCATTTGTGCTGAAACTACAACATACACGCAGCGTGGCTCTACCACGTATAAAACTTGAAAAATGACGGAACAGCATTTTCTATCATCCTACTGGTGATAGAAAATGCCTACCCACCGTGGTGATTACGTGGGTCATTCAATAAGTTTTTAGATATGCAAAAGTATTCCAGATACTATTTATATTTATTTTACATCTTTTCAAAATATTCTCCATAATGCTTTATACAAAGTTCCATTCGCCTAAACCAACTCTGAAAACACTTTTGTAAGTCTTGATCTGACAGATCGGCAATCGCTTCTTCGTAGGCAGCCACGGTTTCTTCGCCGCTTGAAAAAAATTTGCCTTTTATTTTTTCTTTGACTCTTGGGAACAAAAAGAAATCACAAGGAACTAAGTCAGGGCCTTAGGTTGGGTGACTTAGAGTTTTAACACCAGATTCTTTTCTCTAAGGGAGGTATGTGAAGAGGCGTTATCGCAATGCATCATGATTCTCTAAAGCCCGGTCTTTGGTTTTTTCTCCGGCACAGCTTGAAAAGCTTTAGGTAATGCAACTGTAGTACAACATCAGAGTTAACCAGCCTATAATTTTCCAACATTGACACGACAAATATCCGTTCTGCAAAAAAAAACCTAGCCATCATTTTTTTCCGACGTTGCGAGGTCTTTAAAGCTCTGTCGTTAACTGTCCTTCTGAGTAGACCCATACCGATGACTTCCTTTTATATTACGGATCATATTGATAGATCCATCTCTCGTCTCTCGTTTCTGAAACACGCCTAGATGCCGCGTTTTTAAAACGTGGACGCATTTGGGATCCATCGACAACAAAGCTTCCCTCACTCCAAGATGTTTATGTATGATGGTATGAATGCTCGCCGAACTAATACTTACAATCTTTTCGATGCCCTTTTATGAGATTCGTGGATCTTCTCGCACCAACATTTCGGTAATCCATACAATTTCTGCCGTTACTGCTGTGTGCGGGGCCCCGGTTCTTCGGTCATATTTAAGGTTAATTTTACTTCTTTTGAATTCAGCAAACCATCTAAAAAGTGGTGCGCGTGATGGAGCTGAGGCCCCTAATGCTGATTGTAATCGTTGTAGATTTAATTACTCGGTTAGACTAAATTTAAAATCATAGTATATCATAGTGCGCAAATGTTCATGGTTAATATCCACCATTTTAAATGAAAAGCGCTGGAAGGGTTGCAGAAAAATTAATAGATACTTGGTTTTTTTTTCTTGCTTGAGGAGTTCTATTTTTGAATAAATTTGCTTTTTAGAAACATATAATACGGGTGCATTCCATTTTTAAATTTCTCAAAATTTATTAAGTGACCTACGTATTGGGTAATTTACAAAGTAATAGGTGTCAACTGGTATTTTCGTTTTTTGCACAATTATAAGAAAGTACTCCACTACTGTCCCACTTGATGTGGATAAGTATTATGTGGATAAGATAAGTAGTATGAGTTTTAACCCTCCGTGTACCAGGTGGGGTTTGACAAACCCCAGTCCTACAAATTTTGCGATAATTTTAAAACCGTGAATGCGCCGAAGTTCGAATTTTCAGTAGCTGGAATTATAACGTTGCCACTCCGACCAGTGCCGCTAAGTCGTTCCGGTGACAATCGCCAAGCTAGCTACACATCCTTAAAGTGCGTGTGGGCGTCACACACCCCACCTCGTACGGCGCGTTAATTAAAAGGTAAGATTTTTATTCGATGAAATTTATATATTTTTATTTATTTGTGTTATATTATGTATGTTTAGCATTTTAAATGAATTTGAACTAGTTACAGATAATAGTTTACATGAAAAATGTCCTATATCAAGGAAGCTGATATATTACAAGCACTTTTAGATGAAGGAGACGACTTTGAGTTAAAATCTAGAGGTTCAGAACCGGGATCTGAAGGTGAATCTGAACATTTGAGTATTCAGAGTGTAAATTTTTTTTCCGATTTTGACAGTGACGACGATGTACCATTTTTAGAGCTTCGCCCGTCTAGACAAAGGTATTATACAGTCTTCTTGGAATATCACTATGGATCATTTCTTTACTAGCTACGAAGGTACAGAAAATTTACTTTATAACCATAAGCTCACCGTTTTCGAGAAGTAAATTTATTCCAGAATTTGGTATTTCTTTGATAAAAGGCCACTTAAACTGCAGAAGGCAGAACCAAAAACTTCGAAGGGACCTATGCAATAGAATTGCTAAATATTTTGATGATACTACTCTGTGTAAAAAGTATCGGGAATATGTCAATAAAAAGACCCGCGTAAAAGAGGTCGTTCTAATTTTTTACTGCATGTTGGTAGCACTGTACTGATTTAGGGCGCAAAGTTTGAGCGGGATCTGTCATTTAATTTGTTTTAAACTACACTTTTTGTTAGTCATAGTTTTGAGTTCTCGGCGATTTTTACGATGGAAAATATGGTTGAACAAAGAGTGTGCCTTAAATTTTGTGTTTCGAATGATATTTCATGTGGTGAATCACTAAAAATGTTGCGAAATACCTACGGCTAATCGTGTATATCGAAAACAAGGGCTTATGAATGGTATAAGGCTTTTAAAGAAGGCCGAGAAGTAGTAGTAGACTTGCCTCGTTCTGGTAGACCTTCAACCGCTACGACCAAGGAAAACATCGACAAAATCAAGAAGCTAGTGCTCGAAAATCGACGTATGAGTCTGAGAGAGTTGGCTAGTGAGGTTAACATATCTTTTAAGTCCGTCCACAACATTCTCATTGACATTTTAGGCATGAAACGCGTCGCCGCTCGACTACTTCCAAAAGAGCTCAATTTTGTTCAAAGAGCGCAGCGAAAGCATGTCGCTGAAGACATGGTTTCCCGAGCTTCTACGGGTCCGACCTTTATGAAACGTATAATAACTGGCGACGAGACATGGGTTTATGAGTACGACATGCAAACAAGCTAACAGTCTTCGGAATGGCGTCTCGAAAACGAGCCGAAACCCAAAAAACCGCGGCAAAGTCGCTCCAAAATCAAGGTGATGCTGACAGTTTTTTTTGACTACCGTGGTGTGGTTCACTCCGAATTCCTTCCAAAGGGGGAAAGAGTGAATAAAGAATATTATTTAGGCATCATGAAGCGTTTGCGTGAGAGTATCCGCCGAAAACGTCCAGATTTGTGGCAACACAACTCATGGATGCTGCACCATGATAATGCACCATCACACACAGCCATTATGGTGAAAGAGTTTTTAGCGAAAAATTCAACAAAAGTTCTCGACCAAGCACCGTATTCACCTGATATGGCCCCGTCTGACTTTTTTTTATTTCCCAAGTTAAAATTACCACTTCGATGAAAACGTTTTGAGTCGATAGAAGCCATAACAAAAAATTCGCTGAATGAGCTAAAGGCCATACCGCAAATAGCCTATGAAAAATGTATGGAAGACTGGGTGAAGCGTTGGAGATGTTGTATTGCAAGCGGCCTACTTTGAAGGCGATAAAATAAATTTAGATGAATAATTTGTATTTTTTGTTTTATTGACAAATTCCCGATATTTAGTACACAGAAGGTACGCCCAAAAATTAAACAGATCGTACAGAAAAAAAGTCTAATGCTCCAAAAATTCTTAATTTGCCCTATAAACAAAGATCTAAAAACAAAATACTCATGTAAAAAAATGTTATGTGCCAATATGTAATGCAATGCAATATGGAGCACACAGATTTTTTTCATCAAGTCTGTGGTCAGTTGAACATCGATGATCTCAAATAAAATTTATCTATCCTGTGTTCAATATATGTTTGATTATTGGAAAATATATTGTAGTTTGTGAATTTAAAACGATTGTAATAATTTTAAGCGTCATTTGAAATTAGTATATAAGAAAATGACTGTTGAGTTACATAAATTACGGAAGTTGTGTTTTTTGTTCATTTATAATAATTATTATTTTAACAAATACTCTCTGCTCTTAGTTTTACTTAAACCTGATTATTATTGTGTGTTTATAAATACCTTATATTTAAATCCGTAAAATAACAAAAAATACATGTATTTTATCACTTTTATATTTTAGGGTTTGTCACACCCCACCTAATATGGGATGAGACTTTTAGTCACCTGGTGCACGGAGGGTATTAAGTATGTGATGATATAGCCAAAGATGTTGAAGTGCGCTGACATAGTTTAACAAAAACCTGTCTTGAAGCAGCTTTCATAGAAATGTTAAGCTGCTGAGCTAAAAATCCTTGGTCCTAAATTTCTGAGCGAGAGACACATTCTACATTTAATGTTAACTTTTGCAGAAAATGCCTAGGGACGAAGTCTTTTATAGAGAAGTGATTGAATAAGTTATAATATAATAATTATAAGGAGTAAATATAAGAGTTTATAAATTGTTTGTAGCGGGTTTATTCCACCAAGAACTCATGCAATACATATTAATATAAACCAGCAAAATATGTTGATAAATATGTCAGCGTGTGTTGTAGCGATTGATTACACAATGTATATTTGCATTACATTGTGTAATCAATCTTGAAACGGGATAATGTTCTAAACATATATACATTATCACAACCGAGGATTTGTTCATATTTGTACAGAAAATTAACATACTTAGAAAACTAATTCTATTGATATAATTTTATTAGCATAATTTGTATTTTTATTCAGCTTTTTGTCAAGGTACGTGAAGGAACAAATCGAAAGGAAACATCTCTGAAATAAATAAATATATTTCAAGGAAATTTGAATTTCAGCAACATGCAATCAGGGCAGCGTGACGTACTCTAATTAAAGAAAGGAGATTTGTGCCCAACGGTCAGATATAAAAGTGGCAACCTTTTACCGACAATCTAAGTATATTCTGATGGGCTTATATAGTATGTATATACTGTATATATATATATATATATATATATATATATATATATATATATATATATATATATATATATATATATATATACGCCGCGCTGCCCCAATGCGTGTTTCACTTCAATTAACAATTTCATTGGTGCCGGCGGGTATCGAACCCGGGTTGTTCGAGTACTGAGAAATTTACAGCAAGCGCTTAACCCCTGAGCTACCAAGACTATAGCCCCCCCCCCCCCACAGAATGACGATCTGAAACAGAAACAGAAACTTTTTATTCAATAAAGATTATAAATAATACGTATTGAAAGTCACTTTTTTAATTAACCACTCGTTCCAAAAAAAACTTCTGTCCCGGGAAGAAACAGCAAGAAACCCAGAGGGACTTTTTTAATAAAAAAATACAGTTTACAATGTATGTTACAATTAACACACAACAAATTAGAAAAAACTTGTTAGCAATCACACTTTCCGGGGGTTATTATCGTCCATAAATTCCTTAATATTATAATAACCCTTTTTATACAAACTTTGTTTAATAAAGTTTTTAAACTTTTTTCAGGTGAAATTTGTTAAATTTTCTGCGATTTTGTTGTAAAGCGCATACATCGCCCTAAGAATAAATTAATGACTCGTTGGAGGCGATTAACTGCCACTACTAGCTTGTATCTGTTCCTAATATTTACGGAATGAATATCACTTTTAATAAATGTAATTGTATTGAGACGGAAATCATATATTGCTCTAATGGCCCTCTTCTGTAAAACAAATATAATTTCAGTGTTAGTGGTATGTCCCCATAGCAAAATACCATACGACGATCTGGTGAGATATGCAGAAAGTCGAAGGATGCAGGTGGTTTAGGACCGTATTTTGTGGCATTTCTGGGTAGGTCTATGTTCAATAGTAGACTTGTGTGGCTGTATGATCACGATGATGATTATATAGTGAAATAGAACTTTCACTGAGGCTTTCATAGAACGTTATAAAAATAATGGAAATTTTGATATAGTAAAGAGACACAATTACGAATTAAGATGTTGATGATGATAACCCCTTAAGTCAAGGGCCACTGCTAGTCATGAGGTTCCGGGTTCGAATCCTGGGTCAGGCAAAAATAAGTTATTGTATTCTACTATCAAGAGAGTCTCAGTATAAGCTTGGAGTCAGGAAGTTGAAGTTGAAGTTAGAGCCGTGGTAGCTCAGATGGTTAGTGCTCGGTGTAAATTTCACAATACGCGAGTAAACCGGGTTCGATCGCCGCCGGCACCAACGAAATTGTTAATTACAATTTTAAGTGCTGATTTACCACGTGCTTGGCGGTGAAGGAAAACACCGTGAGGAAACCTGCATGTCTGAGAAATAAGAAAAACAAATATTTCGAAGACATGTAAAGTTCGCCAACACGCACTGGGGAGGCGCGGCGGACACTTCCTTGCCCTAAAACCCTCTCAGAAATGAGAAACAGAAACAGAAACAGAATTTTTTTTATTCAATGTAGATTATAACAATACTTATTGAAAGTCACTTTTTTCATTTACCACTGGTTCGCAAAAAAAAACCTCTATCTAGGGAAGAACCAGCAAGAAACCCAGCGGGACTATTCTTTTCCAATAATAGGTTACAATAATGTTTACAATAAACAACACAAGACAAATTAGAAATAGCTTGGTAGCGATCGTCCTTCCCAGGGGTTATTATCATCCATAAATTCCTTAATATTATAATAACCCTTTTTATACAAACTTGGTTTAATAACATTTTTGAACTTCGTGTATGACAAATTTTGTATATTTTCTGGGATTTTGTTGTAAAAGCGTATACATCGCCCCAAGAATGAATTACTGACTCGGTGGAGTCGAGTAACTGGTACTACTAGCTTGTGTCTGTTCCTAGTATTTACAGAATGAATATCACTTATTTTCGCAAAACTACTTTTATTTTTGTGTACGTACATGACATTTTCATAAATGTATTAAGAGGCCAGAGTTAATATATTAATTTTCTTAAATTTTTGTCTCAGTGACTCTTTTGGTTTTAAATTATATATTGCTCTAATGGCCCTCTTCTGTAAAATAAATTTCATTGTCAGTTGCGTGTCCCCATAGCAAACTACTATACGACATAATGCTATGGAAATAACTAAAGTAAATTAAGTAAAGAGAGGAGGCCTGTGCCTAGCAGTGGGTTGTATATAGGCTGTAACTTTACTTTACTTTACAGGAAGTTGGCGGTATTTCACTCCCGTGCATCGGAAGGCTCGTAAAGTCGTAGGTGATCTCTGATTTGAGATTGGCCACCGGTACAGTTTGAAAGACATTACTATTATATCAATTTCATTATGACTTATTTCCTAACAATAATATTTCAAAGTTGGTGACTTTTATTCTACAATTTATTTCTGATGGATAGGATCAGTCTATCAATGAGAAGAATTAAGTCATGTGAATAAATTGTATGATTAAAATGGATATTATTATGTATGTTTTCCTCGTGGCTTCGCTCGCTTGGTTATTACTTTTGGATAGAAAATCTTTATTAATAAATTCACGAAAGCTTTTTAAATACGTTTTTTTATAAAATTAGGATAAAAACCAGCACACAATCTTTATACGTGGTGGAGCCATGCTGCAGCTATAATATAGTTGTAGCACGATAAGGTCGGCTCGGCCGGGAAAAGTACACGGTCTCACAGAATACCAACGTAAAATAGCAACTTAATACTGCTGGGTTTCGTATGGTGAGTGTAGAGATCTGGAGACCTTTTTTTACTGGTTACGAGGTATTCCATCTTAGTCCTCAGGGGTGACAACACAACTGCGTTTTGATTCTTAATCGATGATCAATGTAGATGTCTATAGGCCACAGCATCCACTTACCATCACTTGAACTGTGTGCTCGTTTGTCACCTTTATTTTATAAAAAAAACCTGATGGTAGGTGGATGCTGTGGCCCATAGATATCTACATTAATTCTCAATTAAGAATCAAAATGATGATGCGTTGTAACCACTGCGGGCTAAGATAGAATATCTCGTATCCAGTAAAAAGGGTACTCGTACTCTACACTCACCATACAAAACAAAGCAGCATTAAATTGCTATTTTACACCGGTATTCTGTAAGAGCGTAGTCCTCGGTCTAGCCGACCCAGTCGTATTACATCTATAATATGGCTGCATCGTGACTAAGTGTGGAAATACTTATATATTTATCACGACAGACTTCTGCAAGTAAACTTGCATTGAACTGATTTTTATGTAGTGGCACTTGTTGTATAGGGGCTAAAGAATATTCAGCAGTGTACTTGTGAAGAGCTGTAATGATGATGATGATGATAAATCTATCTATCCATTCATTTATTTCAGCCTTAAAAATCCACTGCTGAAAATAGGTCTCCCCCATATAATGACTCTTAGGGAGTTTTTGCTATAGTTGTCACGCTTGGGGGCACATTTTTGTAATATTTTGAGGAACCAGGAAAGAGGATGCCGTTGACCATAGCCTGCTCTAAATTCTCTTCGTTGCCTCTTACGACATCCACGGGACGATATGGGGTAGTGGATATTTTTACATCCCCACTACACGGGTAAGATGATGAATAATTGATAAGATTATTTGTCCATATTTTGTAATTTGTTTATTTTTACTAGAAAATTCAGTTAAATTTATATATGTATTAACTGTTTGAAGTATAAGAAAACAGGCTTATTAACAACACTTCAGTTTAATCACAGACGTGTCGTCATCCTTAAACGTCATTTAGTGTGACGAGGGTTCAGAATTAATTAATTTTAATTAACATCGCAATGAGAAATAATATAGGTAGCTCTGCTTTTATGTAAGAGTAAATACATGACATTTTCCTTGTGTGGAATGTCCTGTCCCACATCATCCCGGGCTTTTGATGTGAAACGACGGAGGGAAAATATCAGGAGACGGGCAGCCGTATCCTCCTGATAACAACTTAAGAATAAAAAACTACAGTTGCCAACTTGACTGCTAAGCGTGAAAGTAATTCATTTATTTACATTTTATGCCATCTTATTATTTTAACAACATTAATTAAAATTAGACACCTAATTGTAATTAGATTATTATTATTATTATTAGAATTAAAATTAGACACATAATTTAACAGTGGTAGAGCCATGCGGCAGCTTTGCTGTTGCACGTGTGGGCCGGCTCAAACCGGGGTGGTACCACGACCTCACAGAATACCGGCGTGAAGTGGAAGCTCTGCTTCCGCGTTTCGTCTGGTGAGTGCAGGTGGCCGGAGGCCCAAATCCCCCCCCCCCCCCATCAACATGGTAGCGGAATTAAATAAAGGTAGACTACCCCAGGAGGGTACCAGCACCCCTGGAGAATCCCTCGCTGAGCATCCACGACCATGTTTCTCCACTTCTGAGCGTGGGTGCTCAGGCTGCCCCGCGTATTCTGGGGGGGGGCGAAATTCTGCTCAAGACTACAACTGCTCGGGGCAAACGGAGCAACAAGACCAAGGCGACCCCTGCCACGCTGTCCGTGAATTTCTGCAATATCAGGGGACTTCACTCTAACCTAAACGCCGTCCACTACCATCTCGAGACGGCGAGGCCGGCTCTGCTCTTTCTGACCGAGACGCAGGTGTCCTCTCCGGCTGATGTCTCGTATCTCTCCTACCCGGGGTACAAACTGGAACACTCCTTTGTGCCTCGGGCTGGAGTTTGCGTTTACGTCAGAGAGGACATCTGTTCTCGACGCCTCGGCAGACTTGAAGGTTCGGACTTGTCCATCCTTTGGCTACGCGTAGACAGCGACGACCATCCGCGCGTCTACGGGTGCCTCTATAGGTCCCATAGCGGTAATGCCGAAACAGACCGACTCTTCGACCACGTCCAAATGGCTGCAGATTCGTTGCTACAGCAGATCCCCTCCGCAGAGATCGTGATCCTCGGCGACTTTAACGCCCATCACGCCGAATGGCTTGGTTCACGTTTAACCAATCATGCGGGGAGATCTGTTCATGATTTTGCCTTGGCATATGGTCTGACACAACTGGTTACTTCGCCTACGCGGGTTCCAGATGTGGAAGATCATGCACCTTCCCTGTTGGATCTTCTGCTGACCTCTCACCCGGACGGATATCAGATTTCCGTCGACGCCCCTTTAGGCTCCTCGGACCATTGTCTGGTCCGGAGTGTTGTGCCACTCACGCTGAAATCGCGGTTGCATTCTGCAGGCTGCCGACGTGTTTGGCACTATAGGTCAGCCGATTGGGATGGGATGCGGTCTTTCTTTGCATCCTACCCTTGGGGGCGGGTTTGCTTCTCGCCGGATGATCCCAACGTTGTTGCGGATTCTGTTACTGATGTGGTACTTCAGGGTATGGAACTTTTTATTCCTTCCTCTGTGGTGCCCATTGGAGGCAAATCTCAGCCATGGTTTGGTCGCTCCTGTAAAATAGCATCATGCTATAAGCAGGAGTGCTATCAAGCCTGGGTTGATGCATCAGCGTCCCGGGATGTAAACACCAGCGCTCTAAAAAAGAAGTATAATTCCGCCTCTAGGTCCTTCAAAAGAGTCATTGCCAAGGCAAAGTCAGAGCACATAGGCAGAATTGGCGAGAAACTAGTTCGCCTTCCTTCTGGAACCCGTGCATTCTGGTCTCTCGCTAAGGCTGTTCAGGGGAATTTCTGTCAGCCATCTCTTCCATCTCTGCACAGGGAGGACGACTCACTGGCCCATACTGCAAAGGAGAAAGCCGATCTTCTAGGCTCCTTCTTTGCGTCTAACTCGACTCTCGATGACGGGGGGAGTACGCCGCCGAACATCCCGCGGTGTGACTGCTCTATGCCGGAAGTGCAGTTCACACAGCGCTCGGTTCGCAAAGCACTCCTCTCCCTGGACATCCACAAGTCGAGTGGGCCTGACGGAATCCCCCCAATTGTGCTGAGGACGTGTGCTCCAGAGTTGGCACCGGTTTTAACGCGTCTTTTCCGGTACTCCTACTCCCTAGGCGTAGTCCCAAACTCATGGAAGACGGCTTTCGTCCACCCGATCCCTAAAAAAGGCGACCGCTCAGACCCGTCCAACTACCGGCCAATCGCCATCACCTCCTTGTTCTCCAAAACAAAGGAGTCCATTGTAAACTGCCAGCTCATGAGGTACCTTGAGGATCACCAGCTGATTAGTGACCGCCAATACGGTTTTCGCCGTGGTCGGTCAGCTGGTGATCTTCTGGTCTACCTCACTCACAGATGGGCGGAGGCAGTAGAGTTCAAGGGGGAGGCATTGGCCGTTAGTTTGGACATTGCGAAGGCCTTCGATCGGGTTTGGCACAAAGCGCTTCTTTCGAAGCTCCCTTCCTATGGGCTTCCAGAGAAATTGTGCGATTGGATCACCAGCTTTCTTGCAGATCGGAGCATCAAGGTCGTTGTAGACGGTGCAAGCTCCGATTGCAAACCTATTAATGCTGGTGTTCCACAGGGCTGCGTGCTATCGCCAACGCTGTTTCTTCTGCATATCAATGATATGTTGCATACCCGTAACATTCATTGCTATGCAGATGACAGCACTGGTGATGCTCTTTACACCGGCCGAGCCAATATTTCTCGGGAAAACGTCTCCGAGTGCCGGGACAAACTTGTGTCTGAAGTCGAGTCTTTGCTAAACAGAGTCTCGGATTGGGGACGACTAAATCTAGTCCAGTTTAACCCCCAGAAGACACAAGTTTGCGCGTTAACCGCTAAAAAGAACCCCTTTGTCGTATCCCCTCAGTTTCAAGGCACTCCCCTTGTTGCCTCAGCCAGTATCGGAATCCTCGGCGTCGACATATCGAGTGACGTGCAGTTTCGTGGTCACTTGGAAGGGAAGGCCAAATTGGCCTCTAAAAAGCTTGGCGTGCTCAGCAGAGCGGGACAGTATTTCATGCCGGCACACCGCCTGCAACTTTACAAGGCGCAGGTTCGGCCGCACATGGAATACTGTTCCCATCTCTGGGCTGGGGCTCCCCAGTACCAGCTCCTTCCACTTGACCGCATCCAGCGCAGAGCGGCTCGAATCGTCGACGACCGAGTGCTTTCCGATCGGCTCGATTCACTGGCGTTGCGAAGAGATGTTGCATCTATTTGCGTATTTTATCGCATCTATCACGGGGAGTGCTCTGAGGAATTGTTCGGATTAATCCCAGCCGCCAAATTTCGTGAACGCACGACACGGCAAACGTCCCGATACCATCCACACCATCTGGATGCTTGGCGGTCCACCACTGTACGTTTCACAAGGAGTTTTCTTCCACGTACAACCTCTCTGTGGAATAGTTTATCACCGGCGATTTTTCCGGACCGATACGACCTGAGGACCTTCAAGAAAAGAGCTTACTCCTTTCTAAAGGGCCGGCAACGCACCCGCAATTCTCCTGGTGTTGCGGTTGATCATGGGCGGCGGTAGTCACTTAACATCAGGTGAGCCGCATGCTCGTTTGCCCCTCTTCTATAAAAAAAAAAAAAAAAAAAAAAAAATTATCAAATAATCATTACGTGACCTTTTGTTCGACTGTTCCTTTCAATGTAAGGGTTCCCTATCAAGTGATATAATATGTTATGTGTTGATGAGAAGAAGAACGACATAAATATTGTTCTAATTCCTATTCGCTAAATTCTTTCTTCAGTTCCAATTGGGAATAATTATTTGTAGGCCATACAAATACTTGTTCCTTGCAGGATTCGTATTTCGAAATGTCATTGATACGTTTTTTTAGTAAACTGATCGGAAATATCGAATCAAAAGAAAAAAAAATTATGCGAATAACGTTCATCCGATTCAAACTTCTACGAACGAATAAATACTTAATATAATAATTGCCAAATTCCAATTTCAAATTCTTTTAAAAACCATCATTTTTGATAGCCAAAATTTTAAGAGGATTAGATTTTATTGGCGGTATTAATTTTCGTAAGTAAATCCACCGATCAGAGCTTTTTAAACCAATGAAAGAGATAGCGTCCCTAGAGATAAACTATTTTTGTACAAACACGCAAAAAATACCACCTACCCAGACTCCTAGACAAATATACACCAGTTTAACCGATATAGTTGAATGGATTAGCTGAAGTGGAAATGGGCCAACTGTATAGCCCAAAGAACCGACAACCGATGGGGAATCAAAGTTCACGAGTGGCAGGCTCGTATCGGTAGGCGAAGTGTGAGGCGACTTTACACTATATGGAATGATGCCCTGGTAAGGCATGTAATAGTTCGATGGATGAACGTGGTTCAGGACCGTGCTTTGTGGCATTTTTTGGAGAAGGCCCATATTCAATAGTGGATTTGTAAAGGGCTGTAATTACATGTCTGTCTATCTTGTGACCTTTTACTCCTGTGAGATATTGATACAGAATCGTTAGTAACATCTGAAAGTATTTGACAGATTATTAACTTCTATTCATAAATTTAACGTAAGTTTATATAAGGTCACCTTTTTAATTTTTATTACAATAACCAGTATCTTTAAATAAATAATAAGATCCTTTAAGAGTTCTTTAACATTTTTAATATAAAAATGTTTCAAGAAATTTTTTGTAATTTCTTTTTAATAGCTAATCGGTATTCACTCAGCTGCTTGACATTAAGTTAAGTAAATTATTGTTAAAAATCAGACTAAAAAAGCCCTATTATATACTTAGTAAATTCATTTACTATTTTTTTTTATTTTCACATACCAAACCTACCTACTTAGTAATAAGAAATTAATTTAAAATGTTAATTTTAAATACTATTGCTCTTCTCTCAAATAGATACTGCTAATGACAATTACTTATAAACACCAACAAAACAAAAGTAGAAGTTGCTAAAATTAATTTAATTAAGTGAATATATTAATTGGTAAAGAAATTGAGTGGTAAAGAAATTGAGAGTATCCAAGATTAAGTATCAAAATGCAGATGCGTTGTCATGCCAGCGGACTAAAATGGAATGCCTCGTTTTATTTAAAAAAAGATATATGGTTTTCTACTTCTTTAGACTACCTGGATATTCTAGGCTCAATTTAATTCCAATTAACAAAATTGAGCCTAGAACGTCCAGGTTGTCTAAAATTTCGCTAAACCATTTCTTGTTTTACCGCAACAACGTGATAAAAATATCACGCTTAGATAAATTTTAACGCATTCATTTATATATTAGCTTTTAGGAGTATTGTCCATACTATGGTGACAACTTATGTCACAACAGTAAGTAGAACACTGTATGTAATTTTTTTTTATATAATAAGGCTGACGAACGAGCTCAAAGTCCACCTGATGGTAAGTGGTTTCTGTGGCCAGTAGACATCTACCTCTATCCTCAGTTAGAATCAAAATGCAGATGCATCTTCACCCCTAAAGATTAAGGTAGAATGCCACATTTCCAGTAAAAAGGGTCTTCAGTTCTTTACACTCACCATACGAAACAGCGTACGTTGATAATCTGTGTGAATTTGGTTTTTATTTCTTTTTTAATTGTAAATTAATTTATTTGATTTATATTACATATTATGTCTTATGATATATTATTGATTTTTGACATAAATAAAAAGTATAGGCTTACTGTAACTTCGTAAATTGTTCGTTCTTCGTTAATATGTCAAACTATATTACTTAGTTTGCGTAGCAATAACCCTTGCAAACTATCTAACTAATAGCCGATACTTGTTTCAAAGGAGTCGTAACTTAAATATGACAAGCTACCCTAACTTAACAGTAAATCATGTTTAACAAAAAATTTAGCTGCATTAATATAGCACGAAACACTATTTTTATTGCAAGTAAGAAATTATTTGAAAGACAATGGAACAAGTTTATGATCGTCAGATAACAGTTATCCAATGAATAAATTGTAACTTGACTGAATATAAAAGTGAAACAATAGATTTATTTCATTTATAAAACTGTAAATTTTCAATTTATTTATTTTACATTTTATTATAAAAAATTTACGGTGGTGATTTAAAAATAAGCTCTAATTTTTAAATAGGTAAGTAAAATACGGAATAAATTACACAAATTTTACAAAAACCTTTTGCCCTAAAAATAATAATAACGCAGTGTTCAATAGTTACTTCTGAGACATTTAAATATTTAATATTGTTATACTATAGTAGTTATACTGTAGTAGCAAGCCCTCTGTGTACGTTTTGTTAAGCAAATCCAGTATCGATTAGGCAAACACAATTATTATTCCCTGTGATACCCACAATAAGTCTTATGATAGTTTGGCCGAAAGATACCGACTGAAATTAAATAGCTTTTATAGTGATCTATTTCAAGATATATTTTAAATTATACAACGACAATACGAAATTCCGCATCATTCGACTACGTTTTTGTTGTAAGATGTTAAATGAAGCTTCCATAAACTTTCCTTGATTTTGATTTTAAAATCCTTAATTTTACTAGGTCATAGACTAAATCAATTTATTGACAACGTTTTTTATTTGTTACGTCATGTCACTCCTACGCCGGTAATTTTTGCTAGCACTAAGCTCTAAGTTGTTGACGAGTATGATTACCAGGGACAAATAGTCCAACTAAATAAGTCCAAGTTCGACGTAGGGCAATCGACGGATTCAATTCGGTTGGGCAGCGTTCGAAAAATTAAGACACATTTACTCGTCAGGTATACCTCAAAACTTGAAAATCTGATGGCTGTGGAGTCAACATTTTAAGATGTCAGGCCTCAAAACAGCAGTGATGTGACGCTACTGTTGAAGGCGCCCCCAATATCTGGAAAGGCACAAGGATCTATTTCTTTATCCTCCAGTGCTTTTTTGACCCTTTCTATGACACTGATCGGGACTACGTTTTACTAATTCTAGCAAATAGCGTAAGAACTATACTATTTTAGTATTATGAGTAATAGTGTATCTTATTTCCTGGGCTGCCACAGCACTGAACTATGCGGTTGCTACTTTTAATTGACTTCTTACAACTAAAGAGTTACATGTTATGCGTGTATCCTCGTATATACCACTCTTTTTCGTTTAACACGGTAGCCGAAATTTTCGTGCCTGTAGACACCGGAAGAATAGGTTCTAATGCGACGAGCTAGTGAGTAGATTATTACATAATACCTAATGGAAGTTTTTTATGTTATTTATTATATATAACCAATGTGCTGTATGGGTGCGGCATGAATAGTAAAAGTGGGTGAAAATGTAGTTCGGAGTCGGTGACAAGCGTTGTTTCGGTTTCTATTGCCGCAGTGGTCTGTATCGTATAGGTTGAATGTGTATGAAGCCGTGGGTGAAGTGTAGGTGTTTTTTAAGTATATTCGTTAACATAATACGCAATCACTTTTTTCTAAACTTAGAAAAAAATCGTATCAGGCTCTAGGGACCAAAACTTGCAGAATCAATAAATACATAAAGAATAATTAAATGAAGAGATCCGTTATAATTTCCTGAGTTGGTTTATTATAATTACTGTTTGTAACATATTTGTCTATTGATGTATTTTTATATTTATTGACTTAATTCATTTATTTTATTTCATAGGAAACAAGGTAAAATATGAAATTATCTGCATCCGTTTATTTGAATAACTTGCTATTAAATAAGAACATTTTTACGATGTGTTGAGTTATAGCAAGCGTGAATGACATGAGTAGGTATCCAAGACATGACAGCTAATTTTAAGGAAAGATTACGTATTCAGCTTTCATACAACGTGGATTGACAAGATTGTGTAAGTATGTAAAAGTTTGTACTGGGGTTGATATTTAATATTAGCAGTATATAAGAATTCGCATAAGTTTGTAAATAACGAATATTAAAGTTACAACTTTTTTTATAATTTTATTATTTAAGTTTTTTTTTATTACCAACATATTATTTTCAACCATTTCCAGCAGCATGAATTATAATAGTTTAGGGGTTCAGTTAAGTAGTACACAAGCAATCCCTGTTTGAATCGTTAAGCCTTGTACGGACCTCGGTTCCATATGCCGTTTCGAGTAAATGTGCTTTCATCCGTCCAAAACACATTTGTTAGGAAATGTTGGTTTGAGACATTTTTCCCAATCCCCAGTGGCAGCAAAACTAATCCTTTGCATATTTATATAGACGTAGTTTGTTCCTTTTCAGCAATCGATGTATAATAATTTAATATTTAATTAAAAACTTTAACTTGTAGTACATATAAAAACATATAAAAAATCCTTCATGGGATAGCTATAAAATTAGGTGAATAAAATACTAGTGAGGGTGACGTTCTGTTCTCTGTGTCTGTGTCTGTGTTCAGTGTGTTCTCTCTTCAAAAATTGCTCTTAACTTTTTAGTACTACAGATTGTGCGTGCGTGCGTGTGCGCGCGCGCGTGTGTGCGCGCGTGTGTGTGTGTGTGTGTGTGTGTGTGTGAGTGTGTGTGTGTGTGTGTGTGTGTGTGTGTGTGTGTGTGTGTGTGTGTGTGTGTGTGTGTGTGTGTGTGTGTGTGTGTGTGTGTGTGACCTCATAATATAATTATATTAATATAATATAAATTAGTTAATGAGTACTGTTCTGTCTCTTCATAACTCTCGTTTAGTAGGAAGGAGTACACGGCTTTCTTACATTTGTAATTAAGTAGTTCATAAATAGAAATATTAAAATTGATTTTATTATAAAGAAAAGGACCGATATATGAAGAAAACTTTTTAGCAAAATGAAAGTAGACTGTTGGAATACTGCAGATTTTGTCCTTACGCCTCTTGGTAATTTCGATATATGGAACCTATTGTAACATCACTATATGTAATATAAACAATTACCTTACATTAAGAACGCTGTGGTCTTTGTGAAGCTGAATTGTCGGATTTAAGAATATGTTCTGATGTATTGTTCTGTGTCTCACACTAAGTACACGCCCAGCTTCTAGTCTGTGACTCGTTGTTCGAAATAGGATGGAAAATGACGCCGAGCAACTCCTTCATGAGTGCTGGGCACTATGTACTGATTTTCTCTAAGTCTTTGAACAGCTCCTTGGATTATTTGTACTCTAGTAGAGCAGACGTGAGTTGCGCCGTAACTCTCACGATAAGTATGCAGAGCTTACGCTGAATTTTATCGGCATTTGCCACATAATAAAACACATGGTTTTTTATTATGTGGCAAATGCCGATAAAATTCAGCGTAAGCTCTGTCACTCATTTCACTGTAAGAAAATTGTTTAAATATCTTATGAAAATAAATCACTTGAAGCAATGTGCGCGAGAAGCGAAACGCACACACAATATTCGGACTACTCGTTTCGCTTCGTTCTTCGTTCGTTTCGGGCGGTGAACTGAAAGTGAAACTTCGGAAACAGCGAAAATAATAAAAGTAATAAATAGGGCGAGCACACAATGTAATTATCGTTTATCGATACTTTTTTTACACTTAATGACCTAACCGAGGCATTTGACTGCAATAAATTGTGATTTTTAACAATTGATAAATTATTGATTGGTTAAAAAAAGTTTAGTTTTGTACAATTGAACTAACGAAACTAATTTTTTGTCTGTGACTTCCTATCAAACGTGTAAATAGGTATAACTTTTTAAATTGATTGTTTATATGGTTTTTTTATCATGTCAAAACAATTTATTATCTCTTAATCATAAAGAACACACTTAAACCAAAAAGCTTTAAAGTTTAGCTTTAAGAGGGCATATGCGATTTGCGTCGAAAACTGCATGTCTTAGGATTTTTTCAAGGGCGATATTGTAACGATGTGAGCAGATTATGTGCAGAAAATTAAGGTTTTATAAAGATGAAGTCTTTATTTAGCGCACTAAATGGAAAATAATAGTTTTTAATTACGATTTTTTTAGAGCGAAGACAATCCCTCCATAGCATTTTAAGAAAATATGCGTCAGAGTTATATTACAGGTAGAATACAACCATTATTAAAATACTTTACTTCAAAAGTTATTATAATGAAATATATAGTCTTTTAGTGCAGAACAAAGCCTAAGTAACGAAAATATTTCGATTTAATATTAAAAAACGATATTATAAAATCACCAAAATTGTCCACTTCAGTCATTTTTTTCATTTATTGGATATAAGCTTATCTAAAAATTATTTATCAAAATACAGATTATATTTAAGAACAACAAAAATTATTGCTCATTTTATTTAGTCAATTATTTTATATGATAATTTTAAAAATACTATAAATCATCTTGTGTAGAAGCCGTCCGATTCCAGTACGCTCCTGGTCTTCCCAACGATAGGACTTATTACTTTTTCGTTCTTGTTAATTATCACTAATTACGTTAGCGCACTAGCACAGCACAGCACTAATAGTGCTGCCAAGTGTCCCAATCCCGGTTTGGGCAGGACGTCCTGAATTTTCACTAACCTCCCCTGTCTATATTTCGATCGATCATTTTGACAGCAAAATTGAATATATCTGTAAACTGCTCCTACATTAAAATACTTTTTCTATGCATATTTTCGGGTAAGTTTTAAGCTTTGCGCGTAATGTATTGCAAGGTAGATACACATTATGTTGACTTGTTTTTTTTTTCTCACTGCCTGATGCCTATCGCCGGTTTGAGCTATTTATCGATGTCGCTAATTTGATTTTCATTTATTATTTCATATTTATTTTATATTCTTTCTATTACTATTAATCAGTAACGTATCTAACTTACATGCTACTCTTTAGATAAGTACATTTTGTTAAATGCAAAAGGCTTGTCGAATGTTCTTCTACTAGTCAATTTCTTCCATCGTCTGTAGTTACTCTTGTTTCCAATAAAAAGTAACATTATGCGTCCAATTCAAGGATTTTATCTAAGCTGTCAAGGTGTGAGGATTTAAAACCGTTTAAGTTATGCCGTTTTTATGCGGCTTTTTGAAGTGCATGAGTAGTGAGTTCATTAAATTTATTACTATTTTCACAATTATATTATTTTGAAAGTTCAAAGTCTACGACAATGTTTGGACGAAAAATTATTCTTTCATTTTATCAGTCCGAAATAATAATTATAAAACACATTGCGAATTGTGTCAAAAAACCGGTATAGCTAATAGCAACTCCCCGCCGATACCAATGAAATTGTTATTTTGATGAATTATCTTATTACATTACGAAACAGAGTAAATGTATATCAAACGAAATCTATTATTTATAATACGTATTTTTCAATTCGAATATATATAACTTACCCTTTTTCTAGTTATTAACTTAACGTTGTGACATTCCTGAGTCTACTCAATAGAGTAAAAGAGCCGACTTCAATTTAATAAAAGAATAAAATAATGTATACATATTAGCTCCCAATGTTAGAGCTAGATCGGATATTAATTCTCATATACAATATGTCTTAGCACAGACCTCATAAGCTATTATGCGGGAGCCCATACGGTAGGCATGGTTTTGGCTTGGTTTTTGCATCACTTGAAAAGTACACAGCGCTCGGTTTTTTTTTCTTTTTTTAGCACACTCTATTTAATTTAAAAAAATTGATCTGAGGACTTTACCAAACGTATCTACTATTACCATAAAGTCAAGTATTTCCGATACAAGCATTAATACAGCAATCAAATGTGAATAAGTGAGTCCGTAGACTAACAAAGAACTTTTACCAGTTGAATCCACAAAACTTCTTGAAACAATATGTGTTAAGGTGGCTCCCTTCCTATGGGCTTCCCGAGAAATTGTGCGATTGGATCACCAGCTTTCTTGCAGATCGGAGCATCAAGGTCGTTGTAGACGGTGCAAGCTCCGATTGCAAGCCTATTAATGCTGGTGTTCCACAGGGCTGCGTGCTATCGCCAACGCTGTTTCTTCTGCATATCAATGATATGTTGCATACCCGTAACATTCATTGCTATGCGGATGACAGCACTGGTGATGCTCTTTACACCGGCCGAGCCAATATTTCTCGGGAAAACGTCTCCGAGTACCGGGACAAACATGTGTCTGAAGTCGAGTCTTTGCGAAACAGAGTCTTGGATTGGGGACGACTAAATCTAGTCCGGTTTAACCCCCAGAAGATACAAGTTTGCGCGTTAACCGCTAAAAAGAACCCCTTTGTCGTATCCCCTCAGTGTCAAGGCACTTCCCTTGTTGCCTCAGCCAGTATCGGAATCCTCGGCGTCAACATATCGAGTGACGTGCAGTTTCGTGGTCACTTGGAAGGGAAGGCCAAATTGGCCTCTAAAAAGCTTGGCGTGCTCAGCAGAGCGGGACAGTATTTCATGCCGGCACACCGCCTGCAACTTTACAAGGCGCAGGTTCGGCGGAATACTGTTCCCATCTCTGGGCTGGGGCTCCCCAATACCAGCTCCTTCCATTTGACCGCATCCAGCGCAGAGCGGCTCGAATCGTCGACGACCGAGTGCTTTCCGATCGGCTCGATTCACTGGCGCTGCGAAGAGATGTTGCATCTCCTTGCGTATTTTATCGCATCTATCACGGGGAGTGCTCTGAGGAATTGTTCGGATAAATCCCAGCCGCCAAATTTCGTGAACGCACTACACGGCAAACGTCCCGATACCATCCACACCATCTGGATGCTTGGCGGTCCACCACTGTACGTTTCACAAGGAGTTTTCTTCCACGTACAACCTCTCTGTGGAATAGTTTACCACCGGCGATTTTTCCGGACCGATACGACCTGGGGACCTTCAACAAAAGAGCTTACTCCTTTCTAAAGGGCCCGGCAACGCACCCGCAATTCTCCTGGTGTTGCGGTTGATCATGGGCGGCTGTAATTACTTAACATCAGGTGAGCCGCATGCTCGTTTGCCCCTCTTCTATAAAAAAAAATTTGTAGTGTAATTATTCTATTTGTAAGATTATTTCATTGTATGTAGTATGTAGTATCGTAATTCCACTACACTATGCAAAAATACAAGAATTTTATACCACCGATTTGTATTATTAGTAGGTCCTATTACTTTTTAATAGTTACCTTATATTATCGGGAATATCTTTAAGTACGGCAAAATTAAATCACGCAACAAGTTATGTGAGCACGTGATGTTTTACTATTCCGGTCGTTCTGCGGGAGTGGTGGAGGTGGGAGTGATAGTAGTTATATACTTACTTCATTAGTTTTATCATATTTATGCCTGTTTCATTACGCCAACCCAGTCGCTTCTTATTTTTGTTACAGTTTTTCCCATTTTAATTATACGTCATCCTGTTGCGTAGTGTGTATTCTGATCATAAGCGACACATCATTCCCATCCGGAAGCCGAAGCGAGACTGATCAGGCGGCAAGGAACAAGGGTCAGGACGCCGATAGTTTAGGTAATTTCTTTTTACAGTGAAAATAAAGGTAATTTAAACAAATAAAAAACTTAAGCCCTGCTTTATAGTTAGTTCAGTTAGTATGCAAAGTTTCATGATCCAATTTAAAGTATTTTATAAATACCAGCGGTTTATTGTGGAATCTGGAGGTAACTTTGGATTTTTTTCTGTCGAGAAAATTTACGGAACCGCGTTTTTGCCTAACATAGTACTTAACATTAATCCTCATCTTTACCATATATTTATTTCAAAATTAGTGCTGCAATATTTTCGGCAAAACGGAGGATCTTGTCACGCCATTCCAGGTAGTATGGGCCCTTAATCATATAAGGCAAGTGTTAAAAAATACATACCTATTCCTAACATATTAAGCTATTATTAATGATTAAGAAAAATAAGTTGGTGAAAATAATCGTTTTCACCATGGCGGTTTCTTAAAAACGTAAGGGTTTATATTTTTAATTTCTTATGAACCTATATAACTTAAATCAAAATATCTTTTCTTATAACTATTTTTCTTGGAGTCTTTCAAATTGATTATATTTTTTGTCTCTTAAATTTTTCAGTGATTTCAGATTTTTTAAACTTTATAATTAGACGGCAAAAGGGAATTAATAAAGCCTTTGTTGAATTTACTTTTACTTATAGCCACCACAAATACTGTGTTATTCTAAAAAAATCACCTCAACTATTTAGAACATTTTCTAAAATTGTTAATAATTAACATTAATGTGAAATAAATGGTTGATGGATATTAAAAGGTTTGAAAACTACTGTTTTGAGCTAATCAGCGCTTGGAATGAATATGGCCTTAATGTATAATATAGGTGCAAATTGTCAATTCAAATAATTATAATTTTGTCCTTCAACATTTACTTTAAAAGAAATTGTTGAAGGACATTATGTTATTTTTGTAGGATTAGATTTTTTAATAAATGTTATTTGTATTTGTAACTGCCCACAGTTTTTTAAGTAACTATTATATGGATTATTAATTTCCAGTGATAAGTTGAATGTAAACTTGTATAAGGCCAACTGTTTTCATTTTTATTATAAAAGTCATTATTTTTAAAGAAATTACAAGATCCTGTTTAGTTCCATATAGATCGCATTTTGATAAAATAGGTTTCAAGAAATTCTTTGTAGTTTCTTTTTAATACATGAATATCTAATCAGTGTTCACTCAGCTGCTTAACTTCCAAGTTAAGTGGTTGTTAGCAAACCAGACTGGAAAAAGCGCTACTTTATACCTACCTTGTAAATTAATTTAAGCTGACCTTCTTAGTAATGATAAATTAATTTTAATTTTTTTTGAAATATAACTGCTCGCCTCATTAATTTCCTTTCTTCTTCCACTTAATGTCAAACGATACGAATGAAGTATAACGAAATTAATTTAAATAAGTGGTAAATTTCATAATGCATTAGAATGTACACGAATAAACGGGGGTTGATCCCTGCCAACACTACTGATATTTTTATAACAAATTTATGAGGTGATATATCATGTGCTCTGTGAAGTGATTCGTGAGTAAATCTGTAAGTATTTTGAAATACCAGCGTGAAATTAGCAGCATAATGCTGCTGTCATATCATGTCATGTCACATTCTCGTATTCATATGGTGGGTGTAAAGAACCGTAAATCCTTTAAATGGTAACAAGGCATTTTATCTTAGTTTCCAGGGGTGACAACGAATCTACATTTGGATTTCTAATTGAGTATTAATAATGACGGGACGAGAGAGATACCTACATAATGATAATAATATAGGTGTCTATGTATATAATCAGATGGACCGTGTGCTCATTTATAATCCTTATATATACATAAACTAACACCTGAGTTTTTTCTTAAAAGTCTTATTTTGAAGTCTTAATACACTGAACTGAACATAAATATATAGGGAACAAAGATTTTTTTTATCTGTGATATGAGGAATTAAATTTTTGACGACCGAGTTATGGTGGGAATACAATAATGAGCTAGATTTAAGATGTTTGTTCATAAATGATTATAGAACTAGTAGCCTAACATGACCCCTAAACGGATTCGTTTTTAAATCTTAAAATACAGGGTTTACAAGACATGTGAAAATATAAATGAAATGAAGCAACGCTGAAAAAATGAAGCCACAATTTATACCAGACTTTCTTTTCAATACTCGTGACTTATAAGAAATATAAAAGAAAGCGAATCCTTTGATATGTGTGATCTAAAAGTTTCATTCGTAAAATCATCCATAAAGCTATTCGTATTTACGCGGATTTCAATTTGAAAGAAGAATATCTTTTCCGCTATATTGACAAAATGTTCTTAAAGCATTATCTTACAAATTTATCTTCTATACTGTCTTGCTAGAAACTGCTAAGTAATATTGCTTAATAGTATTAAGGCTTTAAATGTTTAGTGCATATTGCTAGCGGTTCAAATTTCCAAGTTCGATAGTTTTGGATATAAAAACGTATTAAATACAACCAAAAGAGGTAATACGAAATTAAAGGAGCTATACAATAACCGATGGTATATACGACAATTGTTTTATTTATTTTAAATACTAGATCCTTTAATATTAGGACCCATTAGTGTGAAACGGTTCTCTCTTATCTCCACAATGGTTACAGAATCTAGCTGTCTAGAGATCAAAGTGATACTGATCATGACACCCTCTCTGTTTGAGTCCTTTGCCTCTAGTAATAGGTAACCAGAGAAATGTCACGTTATGGTTACTTTAGTACAAAAGCATTAGGCTTAAGTAGACAGGTATTAAGAACATATTAGAGGATCGGTTATTTTCTTCTGAAACCCAGCTCTGAAATAGGATGTTTCGTTGCATAAAATAAGATAAAGTAACATACTATGTATACGTCGTAGCCAATTAGCTTAATTAGTCTTTCAGTTAACAGCCTAGCCAGCCTAGCCTTTTTACTAAAGGGCGTCGTTCAAGTAGCGGCCTGAATTTATACAATATTGCATCTGTCTTGTAATGTCAGTGACAGTAGTTTAAAGTGAGGTTGAGGTTGTCCTTGGGCTACACTAATACGCGTATATTTGTAAATAGCACATAGAGCATAATTAGGCATGAAGTATTGTTGAATAAAACTATTATTTACGGATTTTATCGCGTTTAATTACTTTAATTTATTTTTATTATTATCCCGACGTTTCGGGTGCTTTACAGCACCCATGGTGGGGGGGGGTTGAGATGTTTGACGTCCCAATGTCACAGTTAGTCCGGCTACCTTCGGTTTTTTTAATATTAATTTTTGGTCCGATTTACGCAAAACGAGCTTATAGTGTCATGAAGTCTTGCAGTGGTATGCTTGGGTTTGGGTTTAATTTTGTTAATTATAGGATCCCAAGCAGGTGGTAGCTCGCAACCATCTTCTCTATTGAAATTTGGATGTTTTTTAATTTCAATAGCCTCGCGTATCATCCTTGGTAGGAATCGGTGTTCTTTTGCGAGAATTTGTGGTTTATCAAATCTAATGTAATGGTGGGGACGATCTCGAACATGTTCGCAGACTGCAGACTTCCCGGAGCGTCGGTGCTTCACATCAGCTATAAGTTCCTTCACGCGGGTTTTTATAGATCTCTTTGTTTGACCTATGTAAGAGAGACCACATTCACAATCTAGCTTGTACACACCTGCATCTTGTAGAGGAATATTACATTTGATGGATGGTAAAAATTGACTAATCTTCTTCAGCGGCTTGTAGTATGTCTTAATGGACGCTCGCTTCATGATGTAGCCATTCTTATCCGTGACTCCTCTGACATATGGTAGTAGAGCAGGCGCGCGCTCGACTGTGGCCGGCTTCACTCGTTCACTGTGACGTAGGCGCGGAACCCGAATCTTGTTGTCTTGCAATACTTGCTTGACGTGCTGAAGCTTCGCGGCCAGATGTTTTCTGTCACAGATCCCTCGTGCTCTCTGAAACAAAGATTTACCCACGGTAGCTAAATGTGAAGGATGATGGTGAGATTCACCATTTAGATATCGGTTGGTACGTGTATATTCCCTAAGCCGTCTACTATTGTTGCTTTTCTATAGACTGTTGACCTGTCCATCAGTCCGTTAAAGGCCACTGCTGGACCTGGAACCTTAATTCAGATTTAAGTCGCGCTTGGCACCTGCCTAGTTGATAAACGTTTTGTAATAAGATATTCAATCTACCTAGTTTGAATATCCTATTACAATACTATTATCAACTTTAGCGTCGCAACTTGTCACTGGTCTGATTATCAGGTCATCTATAAGTTATTGGATGTTTTTGGCAGATCCCACAGTCGTCTATACCGACTCACGGTAGGCTGCTAGCAAAACGATAATTTTTTGCATCTTAATATATATATATATATATATATATGTGTGTGTGTGTGTGTGTGTGTGTGTGTGTGTGTGTGTGTGTGTTTTAAATGAAAAGCACGGGAAGCGTTGCAGTAGAATTAATGGAATTGAATGCGTTTCTTTAATATTGACAATTGGCTTATTTATTTATTTATTTTATTTATTTATTTACTCTTTATTGTACACCACAAACAAAAACATCTAGTACGGTTAAAACCAAATTAGAATATGTACAATAGGCGGTCTTATCACTCTGAAAGTGACTTCTTTCAGACAACCTCTTGTTTAGGGAGTTCTATTTTTAAATAAATTTGCTTTTTAAAAACATAAAACACGGGTGCATTCCATTTTTAAGTTTCGAGCATCTCAAAACTTATTGAGTGGCCTACGTAGTTCCATCTATTATAGTTAAAACAAAGTAAAGATAAAGAAATTTTATAAATGGATTTTGGAAACATCGAATTAAAAACTGTAGTTTGGAGTAAACTCAAACTTTAAAACAATAACATAGCCTATGTCCCGTTTTAGTTTGTGAATTATAATTCCAAAATCTTATCAAACATACAAAAAATTACTAGGGCGGATTATAGCCTAGCTTGACTCCAATTCAATACTCAATTGCTCTCTCTACTCTGAAACTTACTGCCTGAGTTGAGTGGTAGAACATATCAAAAGATAATTTTATTTGTCCATGAAAATAATATTTAATAAAAATTATATTTTTTCATAAAATTAAGGAAAAAACGGCCTTACAATCCACCCGATGGTAAGTGGTTTACACTTGGTAGAGCCATACTGCAGCTATATTATAAATTGCAGCACGAATTTGTCAGCTTGACCGAGGAATGATCACTCTCTCACAGAATGTCGGCGTAAAATAGCGGCTTGATGCTACTATGTTTCGTATGGTGAGTGTAGAGAAGATGAGACTTTTTTACTGGAGACGAGGTATTAAATCTTAGTCCTCAGTAGTGACATCTCATCTGCAATTTAATTCTTAATTGAGTATAGATGTATACGTCTATAGGCCGCAGAATCCACTTACCATCAGGTGGAATGTATGCTCGTTATTTACTCTTATTCTATTTTTAAAAAAAGTGGTTACTATTGACTCCAATTTACACAGCCTATAGCCAACTTGTTTTAACAAAGTATGTTACATATACGTAGTCACCTCATTCGTGTCGCGTCTGTCAGGCAGTTAAGATCTTAATTTACTAATACATAATTTAAGTGTTTCTTTTTGGAATTATTTTGTGATTTTTATACAATATGGACAAACAACGTGTTTCTTTAAGTTTTGCTGTGATTTATTCTCAAATTAAAGCCAAATTAGCACAATTTCACAACAGATATCAACAGTACTAAGAAAAGAAGGACGGTAACAAGTCATCCACCAGGTACGTGGCATTTGGTATGGAACTTTTTATTCCTTCCTCTGTGGTGCCCATCGGAGGCAAATCTCAGACAAGGTTTGGTCGCTCCTGTAAAATAGCATCATGCTATAAGCAGGGATGCTACCAAGCCCGGGCTGACGCATCAACGTAACGAGATGTAAACACCAGCGCTCTAAAAAAGAAGTATAATTCTGCCTCCAGGTCCTTCAAAAGAGTCACTGCTAAGGCAAAGTCAGAGCACATAGGCAGAATTGGTGAGAAACTAGTTTGCCTTTCTTCTGGAACCCGTGCATTCTGGTCTCTCGCCATTGCTGTCCAGGGGAATTACTGTCAGCCATCTCTACCATCTCTGCACAGGGACGACGAGTTGGTACCGGTTTTAACCCGTCTTTTCCGATGCTCCTACTCCCTTGGCGTACTTGGCGTACTTGATCCCTAAAAAAGGCAACCGCTCAGACCCGTTCAACTACCGGCCTATCGCCATCACCTCCTTGTTCTCCAAACCAATGGAGTCTATTGTTAACTGCCAGCTCATGAGGTACCTTGAGGATCACCAGCTTATAAGTGACTGCCAATATGGTTTTCGCCGTGGCCGATCAGCTGGTGATCTGCTGGTCTACCTAATTCATAGATGGGCGGAGGCAGTAGAGTCCATGGGGGAGGCATTGGCCGTTAGTTTGGACATTGCGAAGGCCTTCGATCGGGTTTGACTCAAAGCACTTCTTTCAAAGCTCCCTTCCTATGGGCTTCACGAGAAATTGTGTGATTGGGTTACCAGCTTTCGTGCAGAGCGGAGCATCAAGGTCGTTGTAGACGGTGCAAGCTCCGATTACAAGCCTATTAATGCTGGTGTTCCATAAGGCTGTGTACTATCGCCAACGCTGTTTTTTTCTGCATATCAGTGATATGTTGCAAACCTGTAACATTCATTGCTATGCAGATGACAGCACTGGTGATGCTCTGTACACGGGTCGTGCCGATACTTCTCGGAAAAACGTCTCCGAGTATAGGTCAGTTAAACAAAGCTGGCACGTACAACACAATTTACACGTTGCGCTTGTGTAGTGTCTGTGAATAAGCCCTTGGCGTGACGTCGCACCGTATGTGCATCATGAAAAGTCTGCCCGTCTCTCTCTCTCGCGTGATCGAGCTTATAAGTGTGAAGGGAACAGTGATTGTTTTGCTTTTGATACTGTTTTTAAATACAGCGTGGTCTTTTTGGTATTCAACAGTTAGCGTCAGTCACATGTGATCGACACGAAGCGCGTTTAATTATTCACATTTTTGGAGTTTAGAATAAAATGTCTTCTGAAAGAATTGGTTCCGGAAAAACTTTAACAGGACAATCTCGTGAAATAGTGTACAACGTTTTTAACTATTTCATGCATTATCATAATAAAAAAAGTGATGGTGGAAATCGTTTAATGAAAGATTTGTTTCTCAGAGAAGTGTTCAACGAGTTGTTTGTGAAGTACGCAATCAAGTTATAGCGTCTGTTAAAGCGTCAACATCACAACAGTTTACCTCAGGAGAAGGTGAGCCACCAGCATCCAAAACATTGGTACTTCAAGTTACTTTTAGAACACCGGGTAAAAAGCGACCAAGGTTAGCAAAAAAATCTTCAGTAGATAGTTTTGACCAAAAAGTCATAAGGCAAACTATCTACAACTTTCATCTGGTTCAGCATACATTTCCGACATTAAAAAAGTTATTAGAAGTGTTAAAAGATACTTTCTTTTAACACTTCTAATAAGAAAGTATCAACTTTGATTTCAGATGGAATAAGACACAAAATAATAAAAAACTACTTATTGAAAAAAGGCACATTAGACTCAAAAGAACATTATATCTTTGGAAACTGCAAGAATATAGATCACAAGGCCGACCTATAATATATACGGATGAATCTTACATACACAGCTCGCATACGTTGCCACAATCATGGTCCGACGAAACGAGCGAAGATTGTACATATAATACATACATAAACACTCACGCCTGTCACCCAAAGGGGTAGGCAGAGACTACGGACTTCCATTTGGCACGATTCTGACATACCTCTTTCGCCTCCTTTACATCCATATATCTACTCATACATGCTCGTCGGTTAAGGGTACTTCTAACGTGGCCCATTTTCAAAATATCGCCAATTTGGTCGATAAACTTTTTTCTAGGGTGTCCCTTTCCGACTCGGCCATTCACATCTGCCATATAAATTTGCTTTGTCACTCTTTTCTCATTCATTCTTTCTACGTGACCAAACCACCGAAGCATTCCTTTCTTAATCCTGGTCACAACATCATCTTGCATACCACATTTATCTCTTATCACGCAATTTCTCACCCTGTCATTCAGATTCAACTCTAGCATATTCCTTAAAGACCGCATTTCTACAGCATTTATTCTACTTTCGTGCTTCTTCTGCCACACCCAGCTTTCACTACCATACATTAAAGTAGGGACTAACACAGCATTATGAATTACCATACGTGCCTGTTTTGACACATTCTGGTTCTTCATAATAGAGTGTAGTGCCCCATTCACTCTATTCCCTGCATTTACTCGTCGTTCTATTTCCCTATCATATCTACCATCCCTGCTAAATACACATCCCAAATACACAAACTCATCCACTTGCTCAATTAACTCTCCTTCTATTCTTATTTCACATACCGTTTTGCTTTCTTCTCTTTCAAAAACCATCACTTTCGTCTTACTTGCGTTCACTTTCATTCCCCTTTCTTTCAATTCCCAGTTCATTAATGTAACCATCATTTGCAACTCTGCCGCCGATGACGCAAGTATGACTTGATCATCGGCATACAAAAGGCATTTGACGGTTAACTCGCCCATTCTTAACCCACATTCTTCATCTTTCAAAGTTTGCAAACACCGGTCCATAAATAGGTTGAACAGCCAAGGGGAAGCTACACAGCCTTGTCTGACACCTTTTTGGATGCCAAACCAGTCCGAGTAGACCCCATTGATCCTGACACAAGCACTAGAGTCCCTATAAAGAGACCTTAATGCCTGTATCAAACCAGCGCTCAACCCATATGAGTTCAGTGTTTGCCATAACACATTCCTGTCTACTCTGTCATAAGCCTTTTCCAAGTCCATGAACGCACAAAAAACTTTCTGGTTTTTGGCCAAAAACTTCTCCGCAATCATGCGCATGGAAAAGACTTGATCTGTACACGCCATTCCCTTTCTAAAACCCGCTTGCACATCCCAAATTTTTCCATCAGTTTCTTTCATAACTCTTTCAATTAACATCTTAGCATACAGTTTACCCACAATACTAAGCAAGCTGATACCGCGGTAGTTTTTGCAGTCGTGCTGTGACCCTTTTCCTTTATATATTGGTACTATAACTGCTTTACACCAGTCATCCGGTACCCGTTTTAATTCCCAACATAAATTAAACAAGGTGTACAGCAGGCCTGCCACCACTCCCTCTCCAGCCCTTAGCATCTCGAGTGATTCTCTATCATATCCAGCTGCCTTACCTGCTTTCATGCTTTTCATTGCTTTCATTATTTCATCTACACTTATCTTCATACCCCCTTTCCACTTCTTTCGGAATTTCTAGTTCATTAAATTCATACGACTCTTCACTCATAAACACGCTTTCAAAGTATTCCTTCCATCTGTTTAAATTCGAAACTTCATCATTCAGAATACATCCATTCTCGTCTCTTATAGCATTTATTATAGGCTGTTTTGTATTTCCCCTGGCAGTTCTTACGAGTTTCCAGAACATTTTTATGTTAGCCTGGAAATTATCAGATATCCTTCTATCATTCTTATCCGTTCTTTCTTTCTTTTTCCTTTCAACAACTTCTTTTACTCTCTTATTTAGACGTCTAAATTCTGCCTTTTTTCTTTCAATCTCATCATTCATACCAGAAGAATTACCAGCTTTGGTTGCTAGTAAATCTAACCATGCTTTCTTCTTTGATTCAACTTCCACCCGTACCTCATCATCCCACCATAACGTATTATTTTTTCTTTCATTTGTTCTCTTACTTACACCACATACTTCGGTGGCGGTATCCACCAAACCTTTCTTAGCGAAGGTTGTAAAGTACCTATTTCCAAGGGCGACATGCTAGTGATAGTTCATGCCTGCTCGGAACAAGGATTTATTCCAGAAGCAAAAAGCAAAAGGGAGATTATCACAGTAATATGAATGCTGGTAATTATCAGAAATGGATTAAAGAAAAACTTCTTCCAAAATTACCACCACAGTCAGTTTTAGTAGTCGATAATGCATCGTACCACAACATCGTATCGGATCCAGTGCCTGCATCGAATTCAAGAAAAAGTGACATGTTAGCTTGGTTGGCCAAATATAATATATCATATCCCGATAGAAACACAAAACCTATGCTATATGATATTATTAAAAAAAATAAGCCAAACTATGTACAATTTGTACTTGATAAAATCCTCCAAAATCACGGACACAGTGTATTTCGCCTACCACCCTACCATGCAGAACTCAACCCAATAGAGTTACTGTGGGGTATAATTAAAGGGAAAGTTGCATCACAAAACGTTAAGTTTAACTTAGAAACTGTGGAAGAATTATTTAGAAAAGAAGCATATTCTATTACTCTTGATATGTTTAGTGACGTTTGGAGAAAGACGCGAGGACATGAGGAAAAATATATTCAACTGGAACTAAAAGTGGATAATTTCACTGATTCATTTATAATTACACTAGGAAATTCCGACGGCGAAACATCATGTTCTTCGAGCGATGAAAGTTTGAGTGAGGTAGAAAATTTAATTTACGATCCTGACTAAAAGCAATAACGTAATAATTATAGTATATTATAGCAAGCAACACATATTTTTTATTTATTTATCCACAACGCACCTAATCTTACTAAAACCTAACTCTAATCTACACTAAGACTAGTCGCATTTTGAACCAAAATCATTTATTTTTAAACATACTGTATAGAGAAATTGCATAAGTGTGAGTAATGTGAACATGCCAGCTTTAGTTAACTGACCTATGCCGAGACAAACTTGTGTCTGAAGTCGAGTCTTTGCTGAATCCGATACTCTGATCGGATTGGGGGCGACTAAATCTAGTCCAGTTTAACCGCTATAAAGAACTCCTTTGTCGTATCTCCTCAGTTTGAAGGCACTCCCCTTGTTGCCTCAGCCAGTATCAGAATCCTCGGCGTCGACATATCGAGTAACGTGCAGTTTCGTGGTCACTTGGAAGAGAAGGCCAAATTGACTTCTAAAAAGCTTGGCGTGCTCATCAGAGCGGGACAGTATTTTAAGCCGGCACACCGCCCGCAACTTTACAAGGCGCTGGTTCGGGCGCACATGGAATACTGTTCCCATCTCTGGGCTGGAGCTCCCCAGTCCCTTCCACTTGACCATATCCAGCGCAGAGCGGCTCGAATCATCGATGACCGAGTGCTTTCCGATCGGCTCGATTCACTGGCGCGGCGAAGAGATGTTGCATCTCTTTGCATTTTTTTTTTTTGCGTATACCATGGGGAGTGCTCTGAGGAATTGTTCAGATTAATCCCAGCCGCCAAATTTCGTGAATGCACTACGCGGCAAACGTCCCGATACCATCCACACCATCTGGATGCTTGGCGTACCACCACTGTACGTTTCACAAGGAGTTTTCTTCTGCGTACGACCTCTCTGTGGAATAGTTTACCACCGGCGATTTTTCCGGACGGATACGACCTGGGGACCTTAAGAAAAGAGAGCTTACTCCTTTCTAAAGGGCCGGCAACGCACCTGCAATTCCTTTGGTGTTGTGGATGTTCATGGGCGGCGATAATCACACACATCAGGTGAACTGTATGCTCGTTTGCCCCCTCTTCTATAAAAAAGCTTACCTCTCATCTAGCCTTAAATACTGATGCTGCATGCTCGTTTGCCTCCTCTTCTATAAAAGAAACAAAGTCCATCTGATGGTAAGTGGTTGCTATGGCCCATAGGCGTCTACATCTATCCTCGATTACGAATCAAAATGCAGATACGTTGTCACCCGCGAGGACTAAGATGGAATGCCTCGTTTTCAGTAAAAAGGATCTTCGGTTCTCTACACTTACCATAGGAAACACAGCAGTATTAAGAAGTATTAACGTCCCTGTCAATTTTCAGCTCTATGCGAATTTTGGCTAAGTTATGAGTTATTTTTGTCTATTTTGACTGGACTATAGCAACTAGAAGATAGCGGCAATACGCCACGGCCAGAAATCGTTAAATTTCTAGGTAAATCTAAACGAAATCAAATCCTTAAAGCTGTAAAGTTACGAATAAATATAAACAGTTCCGACCTGGAGGTATCAGATAAAACCCGTAAAGTATATTTTAATGAAAGGCTTACTACAAAAATGACTGCTATTTCAAAACACCAGACACAGGTGCCAGCAACATATATACACACACATATACATACACATTCTCTTGGTGTAATCAAGGCTTTATTTATGTCAGGCAACTTGAGGGTAAATCTGCTTAGCTTATTCATTTTACATGACTTTATTGTTGCTAAAATGTATGTAGGTACGACTGTTAGCCCTTTTTTTATTTTGATACGATTTTAAATTTTACTTTTTACCAGTCCTTCCTTTTGTTTATTAAAGTTTTTACTTTAGGAAACAAAAATAAGAACTTTTACAGACTAATATTAAGACAAAAAATCTTTTAGATATTTTGTCTTAATATAAGAAGCCCAAGAAATAACTACGTTTAGAAATATCCGTGGATAATATATTTTGTCTTAATTTTGGCTATTCGATAGTGTAATAATGTCGAAAATACCTGGATATAACGCTTTTAAAACGCACAGGCGCTAAAATCTAAATAGCGGAGTTGCCATATACCTAAGTGATATATGGCATTTCACGGTTTTGGAACTATGCCTTGTTAAAGCCGATTGCCTATTTGTTCAAATACTTTAAAAGTTAAATATAATCCAAGAGGGAATATATCGTTCACCATCATTAAAGAATCTGGTATAATTTCTAGCACCTCTTGAAATGCACATTAATAAAACAGATGGTCTCCCCTACATTCATTCTGGCGACAAATATAAATGCAATGGTGCAAACTGAGATTGGGGATATCCATAATGGGATCAAAAACCTTAACGGCAACTTAGCAGCTATCAAGGATTGGTCCACTCGTTATGGGGTTTTGGTCAATCCTTTGAAATTCCAAGCTATACTGGTGGGTAGCTCAAGGATGCTGGCTAAGATTAATCTGACAGACTTACCTCCTATTTACTATGATAATACTACAATTCCATTCAGTAATTCTGTTAGAAATCTTGGCCTTCACATCTACAGCACGCTGAATCAGATGTGAGTCGTAAAGTCACTGCCGCGTTATGCTCTCTGTATCGTTTCAAGCATTTTCTCCCCACAAAATCTAAGATCATGCTTGTCCATTCACTTATATTACCCATAATTGATTATGCAGATGTGTGTTACCCAGACCTGTCCCAAAATCTTCTGAACAAGATGGAACGCCTCCTCAATAACTGTATAAGATTTATCTTTGGGCTTCGTAAGTATGATCATATTTCGCAATACAGATCTAAGCTAAATTGGCTTACAATCCGGCAGAGGCGCAACTCCAGAATATTACTTGTACTTTTTCCCATATTAAATGATCCATCTTCGCCTTCTTATCTTAAGAGTAAATTTCATTATTTTTCCTCATCTCATGATAGGGTCCTACGCTCTTCTTCTAACAACAAAATCTGTACTCCAGTTCACTTCACCTAGTTCTATGGTAACTCCTTCTCAGTTCAGGCTACACGCCTTTGGAACTCCTTGTCCGATGACATCAGAAAAGCTCCCAATAAGTACGCTTTTAAAAAGTTGGTCCGTGATCATTTATTAAAGACAACGCATTCTACATGACTCATCTATTTAATATGTATTGCCAAACAGACGTATATATTCATAGTCATTTGTATATACTAATTATGTATGTATTTAAATATGTTTACTTGTATGTATATCCATTTATTTATATATTTGTATATATGTAAGGATAGATCATATATGTATAGTTTATTTATTAGTAGTTTGTATATATTATGTAGTTAATTATCATTTGTATTGTGTTATCTTATTCTATATTGCCACACCTACGTCAAACTCTCACCACTCCATGGGTTGACTGGTAGAGAATGCCTCAAGGCATTAAGTCCGCCCTTTGTATTCTTTTGTTAAGGATGCAATAAAGAATAAAATAAATAAATAAATAAATGGTAAATATAAGTACTCTACAACGCTTAGAGTACCAGTGCTTTGTGGCCGAACACGGATTTACTCCAACCATAGTACACCCAACTAGGGAGTCTGCTTGTCTTGATTACATCTACGTTAGAAACGTGGATTATGAAGCACTTCATGTCATTGCATGCGAATGTGCAATTCCCATTTATGCTTGGTTTGAACTTCAAAAAATTTAAGCCTCCAAGACCTACATAGTTAAAAGAGATTGTAACGCGATAAAAGATAACCTTAAAAACATCGACTTTCTATTCTAAGCAATATATCCGACCTTTCACAACAGGTGACAACAAGTGAAATTTCACAGCAGGTGTCCGATGTTAATCGTAAGCGAGCCGAAAACGAATTGAAAAAATGGTCGTTGTCTTTTACATTGAATCTTCTAGTTTCAGCGTTAGCTATCTTTTTTCACCAACTCTTTAGGATAAGGAGTGGGAAAGGGATGACAAGTAATGAACTTAGTTACATGATCATACTTTGATATGATTTGTGTATTCATAAAATTTTTAAATATGTGCAAAATCATGGTTAACATTTGCCCGGGCTGACCTTCAGAAAGCATAAAATATATAATAGATATGTGGCGGCGCTATCGTCGCGCCGCAAGCGAAACACACTGAACCCTAAATCACGCTATCAACATTCCGAATCATAAACGAACTACAACATCTCCGAACTAACACATGGAGTGTTGGCCGCTCCTCGGACAGAACACCTTGCCCGGCGGGAGATCTCTCCTTTTCCTTCCTCGGCCACAGTGGTGACCACCCGACGTGATCTGACACGCAACTTCCTTCGGAAACTTCAAGCTTCATCATCATCATAAAATACCCCACCTATTCACTCCCGAGCAGATATCGTCTGCAATCTTCATATCCTGCAAGCCATCTAGCTTCACAAGCTTCATCGCAGCACTGGAATAATAATGCTTTCTGTTACTTCATGCTACTCTCTGCGCTATACAGTGTTCGGCACGGCTCTGAGCCTTACTGCTCGCCTCTGTCTCATGGCGCTCTCGCAGATTACTTGCCTTCTTCTGGACTCACCGCAGACTACGAGGCAATCCACTGGCACTTGCATATTCGTTGGCAATGAGGCTGCACTATCGATCTCCGATCTGAGCTGGGGGTGATGTGGTGGCGCTGTCGTCGCGCCGCAAGCTAAATACACCGAAGCTTAAATCACGCTATCAACATTCCTAATCATAAACAGTATATTATATAGAACATCTCCGATCTATAACACGGAGCGTTGGCCGCTCCCCGGGCAGAACACCTTGCCCGGCGGGTGATCTCCCCACGGCCACAGGTATGACAACAACATAAAAACAACTTAAAGAAATAAATAAAAAAGGCAGTTAATAAAAATAATTAAACAAAGTTTGCAGAAAACTTATCAAAGAAATGTACGCTGAAAATTTATTGGAGTGGTAAAAAACATAAGCGATCGACGCAATGGGTCGTTTACACATAAGAACCTGCTTACGTTTTAATCTTGACGGTCAGTGAGACTCCGTTTTTACCATTCCTCAACTGCTACTAGCACAAACTACTGACAAATTGCAGGATATACAAACTATCCATAACTTCTGTGAATACTAAATTTGGGCAACATTTTGACGACTTTACCAAAAAAGAATCTAAAACTAAGTCGTCAAATATTTGTTAAACAAAAACTACGTATCTGGGAAATTAACTATTATTAAATGGTTGGTCACCCTATCATATGAAGAAACTGAAAAATTGTTAAAAACTTACATTTACTATTAGCAATTCTCAATTTTTCTGATGGAATTTGTGAAATTATTAAGTAAATATTGTTGTTGTTTTAATTTTTATTTTCTTTTTAATTGCATATAGTTAATACATTCCAGTATTATATATAAAATTAGGCTTGGTTCCTTATTTTATGTTTATAGATTTTAAGCAATTATCAGTTATGTTATTGCTGTTTTGTGTATATATTAATACAACCTGTCTGCTTAGGTGTATAATATAACCCCTAATGAACTTTGGTCTCAGATTTCCTCGATACAGACTTGCCTATTGAGGAAACTAACAGATATTACCTATTTTATAATTTTTTCTGTTAGTAAAACATTTTTCATTTTTCACCTCTACAGTATAAGATGAAATGGCACAGGCTGTAGTTATACTTGCTCTCTATACCCTTTAGACCACAACACAGCAGTGTATATACTGTATTTGGCGGAGGAAATAAGTAAGAGAGTAGTAGCTATTACTAGACAGATATCTAGATAGAAAAGAAGTCTAGTAAAAGTCCTAATTTTGTTCGCAATATACTTAAAACCATACATTAAATATTTATTATTACATTAATATTTATTACAATGAAATTTATAACAATGTGATTATTATTTCTGACCTACATAGTATATAACCCTCACTCCTGGGAAAAGAAAGTCTCCAAATTTCGTCTTTCGATACATTGTTTATCTTGACCTGCATTATTCTTCTCGATCGAGTGACATTGGTTTTTGGCACTGCCTTCAACCACGTTGTAACCGCGAAAGATAAGAAGAGTATTAATAACCCAACACGTATTAATTTAAACCGGGGAATCAGCACCAATTATTGTGTGGTAGCGGTATAAGAAAATCTACTATCTCATATACCCCATATCGTCCCGTGCGTATCGTAAGAGACTATCCCAAAAATATTCCCCTTATGAGGCAATCTTTAAGCAAGCTTGTTTTAAGTAGACTTTGATATGATGTAACGAATAAATATTAAATGTATGATCCTGCTCAACTTTTGTACTTACAGAGCTGAATCAAGGCCAAAGCAGTATCACAATAGATGATCTACCGAAGCTCCTCTCCAACTGCTTTCTATTCAATTGCTGATAATTTCGCTCTAATATGGTCAACGAGAGTAATGGCTACCACATGCGCTATATTTGTGAACACGTGCTGCTTGTGAAAGCTGGTCCACCCGAGTTTGATATGCATGAAAGAACTCCAAATGTATATGCCTAGTTTTCATCATACGAGTAGAAGAGGTGGCATGCTTCCGTTACCAATGAACTTTTATTATTTTGTTGTATCTGGCATAGTTACTTTGCTTGGTGGTTTGTTCTTTTATTCTTAAACATGACTGCTGATCATGAGCTTCTGGGTTCAAATCCCGGGTCAGGCCAAATAATCAGTTATTAAGTTTTTCTGTCAAGGAATTTTACGTAGATGCCCTGAGTCATAAATTTGGTGGTGTTTCACCCCCGTACCTCGTAAGGTACGTAAACGCGTAGTCTTTCTTATTTCTTTTCGGTTGTGTCAGCTTACCGTCCCATCGGATTATGAGACTGAGGGAAGAGAGAGTGCACTTATGCTTGCGCATACTCTCGGGCGCTACTTATTTTGTTCATTAAGCAATATATAAATAAAAGCAGAAGCAAGTACTTTCTTAATTATCATGGAAATTGTAATAAATAAGATATAATTGAGTGCTGCAAAGCGACTGACCGATAGAAATAAATCGACTGGATCGACTGTATCGACACAAGCATACAACTCACTTAAACAGTTTGATCGATTTTACTATTATATGTACTCGTATGCGATTCAATTTACTTGTATAATCTTTAAGGGTTGGATTCAATCTAACCACGATTTATAGACGAACTACACCAGAATTAAGCTATTGTTGCAGTTGGTGCAGTGGTTTAAATCTCGAGTAAATTAATGTAACGTTTTTCGGGCTAATCAATCTAAATATAAACTCGGAAAATAGATGCAACTGGCGGTCAATGATGAACAAATGTGAAGCCCGGCAAATAAATGTTGTTATATCATGTCCATAATAATAATTTTACGGTTTTATACGAGCGAAACAAGTAGCTACACGAGAGCTACTGCAGGTGCAATGCGCAGGAGTGCGGTGCACGTGCTGTTAACAATAATCCTGACTACCTAAAGAGGCGCTGCTGCACATGCAATGGCGCAGGCACCGTTATATTTATTCAGCCCAACCAGATGATAATACTCTATGATTACCCCATAATAATAATATTGACACTAACAAAAATATCAGCAAAGAAACATAATAATAGTCTAAGAGCTAGCAACGTTTTCAAGAGAGAATCTCAGGTAGACTAGTAGTTTTGGATATGTCTTCTCTCTCACTCTCCCGGTCAGCAGACGGGCTAGCTGGTTGACGGTGGAGGTTGAGTAGATTACTGCGCATCGTATCTGTAGAGATAAAATAATGATTATTCCAATAATTTTAAGAAGGATTTTTCTTTATAAATTTATTTAGCTTTTCAAGATATACATATATTATTTCCAGATATTTTATCGTTGTGTACCATGTACCAGCAACCATTTTTAATTCAAAAAAATTGTCAAAACGTTTTAGTATCATCCGGGAGAAAAACCGGTGATGAGGTTCGCCACCCGTCAGGTTCTGTCTTCCGGAGGCATGAAAAGTGGATTACGGAAACCCGTCTGGCTACAGCATATATATGTGGAGCAATGAATATTAAAATGGATAAAGTATGCGATATGATGTATAATGTATGATGATGCATCTCCTATTTCTGTCATCAAATGAATAGTAATAGTAAGAAAAAAAAACATCGGTTATCAACCCAAACTGCTAAGAAAAGCAACTATGCCAGCTACAACAAAATAATAAAAGTACATAGGTAACGGAAGCATGCCACCTCTTCTATGATAAAACTAGGTATAAAAATTTGGAGTTTTTTCGTGCATATTAAACTCGGGTAGACCAGCTCTCACAAACAGCACGTTTTTTTTTGTATGATAAGGGTTACAAAAGAGCACACAGTCCACCTGATTATAAGTGGATGCTGTGGCATGGGCCACTGCATCCAATTACCATCTATGTCTGTGGATGGCTATGGAGACATCTACATTCGATTACGAATCAAAATGTAGATGCGTTGTCACCCCTGAGAAGTAAGATGGAATACCTCGATCCCAGTAAAACGGGTCTCTGGTTCTCTACACTTACAATATGAAACATTAAGCTGCTATTTTACGCTAGTTTTCTGTGAGAGCGTGGTCCTTCCCCGGTCGAGCCGATCCATTCATGCTACAACCATAGTATAGCTGAAGCATGCCTCTACCACGTGTAAAACAAACAAACAAATATCACGCATGTGGTAGCCATTACCTTCTTCGAACATACTAAGGGGAAATTTTCGGCAATTGAATGGATAGCAGTTGGAAAAGAGCTTGGGTATTTTTTTATTATGCACGAGACTCTATTCAAGCCTTCCAAGAGCGATGTCATTGCGACCAATAGGTAGATCATCCACTGTGACATTGATATGAATTTGATTCACCTCTGATCTGAGTAGAAAAGCTGAGCTGAATCATTCATTTATTATTTATTACAGCCTATCACAGTTCACTGAAAATAAGATTGCCTAAAGATGATCCCATAAGGATAATATTTGTGGATAGTCGCCTCTTACGCACGGCACGATTTGGGGTGTAAGTGATAGTGGATTTTCTTACACCGCCACTACGTGGTAATACATGGTGCGGATTTTTCGGTTTAAATTAATAAGTGTCAACATAATAATGATCTTGCTATCTTACGCGGTTAAAGCGCAGTCGAAGGCAGTGCCAAAAACCAATACTGCCACTCCGTTGCTACACAAATCTTTTAGTATCAGTAACAATATACCACGTATATTATATCGATAGAATCGTTAAACATAAATAATTTAAAATTTAATATTAAAAGAATTAAAAATTTTAATTTTAAGATTATCGGGCGAATAAGTATTTTTTTATTTATTCGATTATCGTGGGCGGATTTTCTACGGGGTAGGGCCACACTGCAGTTATATTGTGGTTGTAGCACGAATATGTCGGCTCAACCGGGGAGGGACCACCCTCTCACAGAATACCAGCGTAAAATAGCAGCTTGATACTGCTATGTTTCGTATGGTGAGTGTTGAGATCCAGAAACCCTTTCTTACTAGAAACGAGGCATTCTACCATAGTCCTCAGATCCTTCGATTTTTAACCGAGGATAAACGTAGATGTCTGTGGGCCACAGCTTCCACTTAGCATGAGGTAGACTGTGTGCTCGTTTGTCACCCTCATTCTATAATATCGTAATATTAGTAACAGTGAGCTAACATTGTTCGGTTATTAACTATATTATACGAACCCGATATGATACTATTTTGACCTACACTACGAACTATGTTGACCATAACGAATCGAATAAAATAATTTATTCGTCCAATTGGCAGACGACTAGGATTCTAATAGTTGGGGTAACACTTTAACAAAAGTGGTAATAGAAAAATCAGTTGACTTTAGAGTTTCATTATTTAAGCCCGCAAATTATTTATTCATAGCTAATACAGTAGTGCTATAGTTTATTACGAAGAAGAGCAATGTTGCACTGTATTATGTCAGCTCGACCAAAATAAGACCACCGTACAGGATATGAGCGCAACATAGCAGCATCATTTTTATTTATTTAAAAAGGAGGAAAGGAATATCTAAATGTTAAAATTGAGCACCTTAAACCGTCAGTCGATATTCCTACTTCTGAACTATTATGACAACTTTTTTAGTTTTAATGTATAAGTAGTAAAGAAAATCCAATATTGTATCGACAGAATACAAGTTTTAGTTAAGTTTAGAGATACACAAAATAATTTTCGATAGATCCCGTCGTTCATCGAGGTCGTTTACCGTTTCAGCATTCTAGAATATAAATTGTATTTGTATTCGATTTCCATGATGCTTATAATTCAAACAGATCTGTTAATTTAATAAGGAGCAGAGAATATAATATTATTCGTAAGTCCAACCAAAATAATTCAAATTTATGTTGTTTACTAAATATACAAATGGAATACAGAGCAAAATATTTTATTTTGTTTAAAACAATGAAATATTTTTAATGAATTAGTAGAAAATAGATTTTCTACTCACTACTGGCAGGCTACTCTCATAGTGGTTGCAACTTTAGACAAGTGGGTTGTCAACCGCAGTTTTTTTTAGATTTAAGGAAGGCGCTGCAGACCCTATTGCTTAATTTACCTTCAGTCGTTTCGTGCAACAATCACGGCACGATATGGAGTAGTGGATTTTTTGACATTGCCACTATACAGTTTTTAGTTTACTATTATTAAGTAAAATTTCATTCAAAAATGATCTTTGTTTTCTTATGTTTATCCAGTTTTTATTATTTTTCTCAAGACGGGACAAAAACTAGACAAAGTATTAAAGTATTACACTAAAACCTTAACCTTAAAATCGAAAGTTGAATATTTCGGGTCTCTTTAATGAGAGTTTTATCAATGATGTCATCTGCTAAGCATACTTTGTCTTTGTTTTTATCGTATCGGACCTTAATAAAAAGTAGGTTTTCAAAGTTTCCAGACGATAAATATTCATAAGCTACTTAACTGCAAAAGAAAGGGGTTAGTTTTACATAATGTTATGTGTGCAGTATGATGTAGCCGAGAATGTTGTAGATTGTTGATGTTACTTGGAAGCTAGAGTTAGGAAATTATGAGAAATTTATTATTATTAAAAGTGCAAAGGTACAGCCTACAGCCACGGCTCGGCTGTTATTAGAAAATCTAATATAATATTAGATTTTTCTGGGTGGAAAATCTAATATTATATTAGATTTTCTAATAACAGCCGAGAACCCAGAAAAATCTAATATAATATTAGATTTTTCTGGGTGGATACTAGTAGGTGACGATTGATCAATTAACTTTTTCGCTCTTTCTATGTGAAATGTTATATACAGAATAACAAAATGTTATCGAGATGCAACTTTGACAAAACTGATAGTAATTTAAATGTACAAATGCGAAATTTAAAATTCCATTTAAATTAATAGGCGCTAAGCAAAAACTCTAGAGGATGGACTACGGTCGGTTTTGATATAAATATACTAGGTAGATTTACACACAATTTCCGTAAAATTACAGGCAATTTAAGATATATTATGTATTAAAACATAAATATGTATTTTAATAGTAAAAACACTACCAGTTATTACTTAAACACAATTTTACAAGTAAAATACGAATGTTCAAATTTCAGATTTCTCTCCAATTTCATTTAATAGCTAAATTGAAATATCGTTCTTTTTTTTTAAAAAATGGATCTGCGTCGGGAATGTTTTCTGTTTTTTTTATTATTATTATTTTATAATTTTCTCACCTGGTTGGGTGAGAAAATTATGGTTGGTGTTATTATTATTTGGGGTATATATATAGTTTTCTCATCTGGTTGAGTTATATAAATATATAATTACAAATTAAGATGAAACGATAAATATACATAAATATCAATAACATAAAATAAATACAAAAATACATAAATATATAAAAGCCCAACCAGATGGAAGCCCTCGGCAGGGGAGACCAAACGGCCGAGGGTTAGGAGGAAAGGGATAGAAACCAGCGGACGATGCGGGCGGTATCGAGGAGTTATTTATCAATAATAAATAATTTTAAAATTATCTTAAGAATAAATATTTTTTATTATTACTTTAAATTTAAAGCATTAAATATTTTTCTTCCTTCAAATAGAACACTATCTTCCCCTTTCTCCCTTCCCCGGGAAGGGGTTGTTTTAAGAAATACCAAAATATTTTATTTCCATAAAAATTGCACACCCTCTGCCCCTGTCCTTTCCCATCTACCTTACCGGGTTATTTTCAAATCGCAACAGACGTATTTATTTATTTTTTAAATACAGTACTCTCAGTTTGTATTGGGCCAATCGCCGTGTAAAATATTTTTTAATAAAGTAATAAATTATAACACCCTTATTTCACCCTATTGAAGTTCCAATTTTCCAAAATGTTATAGAATAGAGTATATAGAAGATACACATTGAACAGTGACATCTGTCGGTAAACGGCAAACCCAAATTTACGGCAATTTAAATTTTATTCTGTTCGTTTAATCCATTTTTAACATAAATGAAGTTTTATAAATGCTATTTGCAAACGAAATAAAAGAAACTTCTGAAATAAAATAAGAATTTTGTCTAATTTTAAGCACCTATTAACTTAAGAATTAAAAATAAAAGTAATAATATGCACCTTCTTACTAATTCCAATTTTTAAAATAAAGAGAACAAATGATATAATGTTATTACAGTTTTTGAAAATATCAGTAAATAAAGCTTCTTCTTTTATTTGCAACTATCCCAAATTGAATCCGATTTATGGGCAATGATATAATGTTATTACAGTTTTTGAAAATATCAGTAAATAAAGCTTCTTCTTTTATTTGCAACTATCCCAAATTGAATCCGATTTATTGGCAATGATATAATGTTATTACAGTTTTTGAAAATATCAGTAAATAAAGCTTCTTCTTTTATTTGCAACTGTGCAAAATTGAATTCGATTTATGAGCAACAACGTTTTTGCCTACCGATCGACTAACATGTTTCAAATATAAGCAAGCTCTAACTAAGTTTTAATGTCTTTATCTTACGAGGAAACTGAAAAATTATTAAATATAGATAGTTAAAAATGCAAACTGTTAAGCAAAAGCAACAACACACACTCACTCCTTGTTTCACACACAATCACACTCATATACTACACACTGGCATCTACAGATTAATTTTACACTTATTTCTAAACTTGTAATATTGGTTTATGATAAACAAATCTCTAATATTAAATGAACATTTTGCATATTATATTTTATTATTTTACTCACTACTCACTAAGTTTCAATTATTTTTATGTGAAATATAGAATAAGTTCTAGTAAACGTTTACTTTAACATTTGAATATTTATAAAAGTGTGTGACACATTTATAGAATATCTCTCCTGCCTTACTCTTGAACAATACAACTAAACATTTAGCTATAATAATATCGAGCGATTTGTCGGATTAGAACATAGCACATAGCTAATTATTTCACTTCTTCCCACTTTTATTCATTTCTTGATTGCAGTAAAATTGTTTTTATGTTTTTGTTTTTCTATTTGGTATGTATTTAATGGGGAGGGCTTAGCAGCTGTAACACAGGTCTGTGACCGAGCACGGTTGCTAAAGACCTTATACTGTTGAGTTAGGTTTACGTCTTATCAATGTAATTTTATAAGTTAATGTTTTTATGTAAAGTATGTTTCATCATCATCATCATTACAGCCCTTCACAAGTCCACTGCTGAACATAGGCCTCCCCCAAGTAACGCCACAAAGCACGGTCCTGAAACACCTGCATCCATCGACTTCCTGCATGTCTGACCAGGTCGTCACTCCATCTAGTGGGGGGTCGCCCTACACTACGTCTACCGGTACGAGGCTGCCACTCGAGAACCTTTCTTCCCCATCGGTTATCGGTTTTTCGAGCTATATGGCCGGCCCATTGCCACTTCAGCTTACTTATCCGTTGGGATATGTCGGTCACTCTGGTTTTACTGCGGATATCCTCATTTCTGAGTCTATCACGCAGAGAAACTCCAAGCATAGCCCTCTCCATAGCTCGCTGAGCGACCTTGAGCGTCCTCATACGGCCAGCAGTGAAGGACCACGTCTCTGATCCCTAAGTCATCACTGGCAACACGCACTGGTTATACACTTTAGTTTTCAGAGATTGAGGTATACCTGACGAGAATTGTGTCGTAATTTCCCGAACGCTGCCCAGCCGAGTTGAATCCGTCTGTTGACCTCTCGGTCGAAGTTGGACTTACCTAGTCGGACTATTTGTCCCAGGTAAACGTACTCGTCAACAACTTCGAGCATAGTGCTCCCAACAACTACCGGCATAGGTGTGACATGGACATTGAACATGATCTTTCTTTTGTCCATGTTCATCTTAAGACCTATCCGTTGGGAGGCGCTGTTGAGGTCATTGAGCATAGTGCTTAAGTCCTCCAGCGATTCTGCCATAAGGACTATATCGTCGGCAAATCGAAGGTGAGTGATGTACTCGCCATTAATGTTAATACCGTATTCTTTCCAGTCCAGTAGCTTGAAAACGTCTTCCAATGCAGCGGTGAAGAGTTTCTGTCACTCTTCCTTACACCTCTCTGCAGTTGGATAGGTTTCGAGCTCTGGTTCTGTACTCGGATAGCCATCGTAGCCCTAGTGTACAAACACTTCAGCACTTAGATATACCGACAGTCAACTTGGCAACGCTAAGGGACTGTAGCACCGCCCAAATTTCGACGGAATCAAAGGCTTTCTCATAATCCACATACGCCAGGCAAAGAGGCAGATTGTACTCTTCAGTCTTCTGTACAATCTGCCGCAGGGTATGTATGTGGTCTATGGTACTGAAACGTTTTCGAAAACCGGCTTGTTCGGGTGGCTGGAAGTCGTCGAGTCTGCGTGCGAGACGGTTCACAATGACTCTCGAAAACAGCACGTAGACGCGGCTCAGAAGGGAAATCGGTCTGTAGTTCTTCAAGAGAGCGATGTCGCCTTTCTTAAAAAATAAGACCACCGCACTTCTGCTCCACGCCTCCGGAGTAGTGCCACCATGGAGGACGGAATTGAAGAGCTTCTGAAGGACTTCAAGTACCGGTGTTCTACCCGCTTTCAGAAGCTCCGCTATAATTCCATCCTCGCCTGGGGCCCTGCCGTTTTTAAGGTGCTGGAGAGCCATTCTAATCTCGCTCAGACTGACGTCCGGGATATCATCGGAATAGTGTCGGGTAAGACTTGCTCTTGAATCGTTTCTCACACTTGCGTGTGGCTCCAACGATGATGTGTACAGCTGCCGATAGAACATCTCAATCTCACTCAAAATCTCAGTTGTCCCGGAAACGATGCTGCCACACTCAGTCTTCAGCTTTGACAGTTGGCTCTTTCTGGCAGACAGATCTCTGGCAAAGAATTTGGAGCCCTGGTTCCGCTCGATCGCTTCTTTAATACGAGCAGTATCAAAGTTGCGTAAGTCTCGCCGCATGCATTCGGAGATCTGTCTGTTCAGTTGCCTGTATTCTGTCAAATCTGTTGACGATTGCAGCCTCATCTCCCGTCAACAGCCATGAGATTAAGAGTGTGATCGGAGAGTTTTTGTGTTCTTCTGCGGCGGGTCTTGCAGAATTTAACTCCGACCGCATGGATAGTTTCCACGAGCTTGTCATTCATATCGTCCACTGCATTGCAATCTTCTAGGCACTGAAAGTGGTTACGTAACTCGAGCTGAAAAGTCTCGGGATTCTGGATTGGAGCACGAGGGGGATGGAGCGTTGACTTCATTAGACGAGATCTCTCCAACTTAACGTTTAGGTTCAGTGTGCCTCTAACCATTCGGTGATCGCTGTCGGTTTCACCCTTGCGATCACTGAGACGTCACTGAACAGTTGGCGTCTGGTCGTCATAATGAAGTCAATCTCATTTTTTGTCGAACCGTCGGTGCTCGACCAGATCCATTTCCCGTGGGGCCACTTCTGAAAGAAAGAGTTCATCATAAAGAGTCCCTCTTTCTCCATAAAGTCAGCCAGCTGCTGGCCCCTACGGTTCCGTTGCTCTACTCCAAATTTCCCTAACTTCAGCTCTCCGCCTTCTCTTGTGCCTAGTTTTGCGTTGAAGTCTCCCATCAACACCGTGTAGTGGGTTTTGGAGGAATGCATGGCTCTAGAAATATCCTCATACATTTCCTCCACCTCCTCATCGGGATGTGCCAAGATTGGTGCGTAGACCGTAGAGTATGATCTTCAGCGAATACCGTTTCGTGATTCTGAGTATCAGGTACGCGACCCTCGTCGACACACTCCCAATCTTTACAACGTTGTTGACGAGAGACTTGTGGACGATAAATCCGACACCTCCATGGGACAGATGGTCGCCCTCCCGGTGATAGAACAAGTTGCCGGACTCGAGGATTACCGTGTCCTCCCCCTCTCTTCGGACCTCAGATAATCCAGTAATATACCAGCGCAACTTGTCTACCTCTTCTTCCAGCTCCAGTATTTTCTCGTCAGTCCTCAGAGTGCGTGCGTTATACGTTGCTAGGTCGAGTCGTCGTAGCTGGTAACCCAACCTCCACCTGAGATTCTTAGAACCCCCTGCCCACCGCTGCCCCGCTATTCTTGGCTACGGTGGCGACCATGGTAAGTCGCCACCGTAGCCAGGAATAGCGGGGCCGCCGGGGACTGGGGCCGTTTATTTGCGTCGTTGCTCATGGGGAAATATTTGCTATAGTTGCCACGCTTGGCGAGCGGGTTGGCAACCGCAGTTTTTTATGATGTTATTGTTGTTATTAGGAAGATGCTGCTGCCCATCTCCTTTCTGTGTCCCTCTGTCGCCTCTTACGACACCCTCGGGAAGAGATGGGGTAGTGGATATTCTCAACCGCCACCACACGGCAAAGTATGTTTGGATTCAATAAATATTATTATTATTAAGTGTGGTATCTATATAGTTTTCTCATCTGGTTGGGTTCTATAAATATATAATTATAAATAAAAATGAAAAGATAAATATACAAAAATATCAATAAAATTAAATACAACAATACATAAATAAATAAAAGCCTTCAGCAGGGGAGATCAAACAGCTGAGTGTTAGGGGGAAAGGGAAAGAAACCACCACCTTGAGGAGCACCACCTTCTGCATTTTAGCCTGGAGCGGTCCGTCACGGAGTCCCAGTCACCTCAGATGACCCGAGAGGCAACTGTGTTTAGCACATTCGCAGAGATGACTACAGGAATATTTTCGGTGGACAGAGCACCCCACATGTCAGTTACCTCGTGAGCCAGGTCCAGATATTTTTTATTCTTATGTGATTCGGCTTTCACTAGGCTTTCGTAATATGGAATGGTAATGTCGACCAAAAATATCCTTGACTGTGCCCGGTCCATCAGCACAATATCAGGTTTATTCGCAAGAATAGTCCTGTCTATGATGATGGCCCGGTCCCAGTAGAGCCTGGCGCGTTCGTACTTATAATAAGGCTGTTTCCGATCCAGGAGACCGTATTTGAGAGCGAGCTTCTGGTGTAGAATTCTGGCTGGAAACACAGATTGTCAGAATAAGCCTATACTATTGTAAGCTTTGTAAAATTTTGAGAGAAAGGTGGTACATGCTTTCATATTTCTTTCTCATATATATATATATATATATATATATATATATATATATATATATATATATATATATATATATATATATATATGATTAGTAGAACATGTGGAAGAAAAATTTCTTGTCACTTAAAACACATTATGAAGATGGCAGTGACAAAATTATTTGATAAACAGTTTTCTACATTTCTTTTTTAAGTTATGTATTTTAATTGAATAAATAATTAGACATTTGTATTGTATTTTATTATGTTCTTTTAAATCGAGCTCTGGGACAGGCAACCTAAAAAAATACCCCAAAAAAAGGACTAAGGATATTCTGATTAATGATAATGATGGAATTTTTGGATATATATACCACATTTAATAGTTTCACTCAATAGTGGATAGGTTTTCGATTAGGGATTCAGATAAACATAGACAAAACAAATATCATGTTTAATATCCGTGTCAAACCTATGCCGGTAGTTGTTGGGAGCACTAAGCTCGAAGTTGTTGACGAGTACATTTACCTGGGACAAATAGTCTGACTAGGTAAGTCCAACTTCGACCGAGAGGTCAATCGACGGATTCAACTCGGCTAGGCAGCGTTCGGGAAATTACGACGCCTCTTCTCGTCAGGTATACCTGAAAACCTGAAAACTAAGTTGTACAACCAGTGCGTGTTGCCAGTGATGACCTACGGAATCGAGACGTGGTCCTTCACTGCTGGCCGTACGAGGACGCTCAAAGTTGCTCAGCGAGCTATGGAGAGGGCTATGCTCGGAGTTTCTCTGCGAGATAAACTTAGAAATGAGGATATCCTCAGTAGAACCAGAGTGACCGACATAGCACAACGGATTAGTAAGCTGAAGTGGCAATGGCCCAGCCATATAGCTCGAAGAACCGATAACCGTTAGGGAAAAAGGTTCTCGAGTGGCAGATTCGGTAGGCGAAGTTTAGGGCGACCCCACACCAGACGGAGTGAACTGGTAAGTCATACAGGTAGTCGATGGATGCAGGTTCATCGACTACCTGCATGACTTACCAGTTCAGGCTCAGTACCGTGCTTTGTGGCATACCTTGGGGGAGGCCTATGTTCAGCAGTGGACTTGTGAAGGGCTGTAGTGATGATGATACCACATTTATATTTTGTATAAAGTTATCATTCGTCTCCGCTAGAGTTGATAATGTTTTGTGATATTTAGCAACTAAATTGGATAACAGAAAAATACGATTTAAAACAAATCGCGAAATATAAAAAACAACAGTGCGAACGCTAACGTTGACAAATTTATAGATAAACAAATAGAATGTCTATGTTGTATTCAATGCGAACACATCTAAAAGCAAATCTTGATATCTGTTGAAAATTTTACACAGTTTTTGTGAGTGCGAACGCCACCATCAACAAAACATGCTGTATGATTTATTTATGCAATTAGTTTCAAAATATTACGTGTTGGATGTTTCTCAATGCAAACATACTGTTAGAATGTTCTTCGTCTCCAATTATGCTATTCCTACTTCTGAACTATCATGACAAGTTTTTTAGTTTTAATGTAAAAAATATACAGAAAATCCAATTCGGTATCGACAGAATACAAGAACATTTAAGCTTGGAGATGCACAAAATAATTCTCAATAGATCCCGTTGTTCATCGAGGTCGTTTACCGGTTCAGCATTCTAGAAAATATTAGTATTTGTATTCGATTTCCATGATGCTTATAATTCAAACAATTCTGTTAATTTAATAAAGTGCTGAGAATATACTATTACTCGTAAGTCCGCCAAAAATTATTCAAGTTTATATTGTTTACTAAATATACAAATGGAATACAGAGCAAAATATTTTTTTAAAAGAATGAAATATCTTTATTGAATTAGTTAGAAAATAAATTTTACAGAGTATATGAAAAACATAAACATAACATAAACACTCACGCCTGTCACCCAGAGGGGTAGGCAGAGACTACAGACTTCCATTTAGCACGATCCTGACATACCTTTCTCGCCTCTTCCACATTCATATACCTACGCATACATGCTCGTCGGTTAAGGGTACTCTTAATTTGGCCCATTTTTAGTATATCGCCAATTTGGTCGACAAACTTCCGCCTAGGATGTCCCTTTCCGACTCTTCCATTCACTTCTGCAACATATATTTGCTTTGTCAGTCTTTCCGCATTCATTCTTTCTACATGACCAAACCACCGAAGCATTCCTTTCTTAATCCTGGTCACCGCATCATCTTGCAAACCACACTCTTCTTTTATCACACAGTTTCTCACCCTGTCACTCAGATTCAGCCCTAACATACTCCTTAGCGACCGCATTTCTACCGCATTTATTCTACTCTCGTGCTTCTTCTGCCACACCCAACTTTCACTACCATACGTTAAAGTAGGGACTAATACAGCACTGTGAATTGCCATACGTGCCTTTTTTGACACATTCTGACTTTTCACAATAGAGTGTAGAGCCCCATTTACTTTATTTCCTGCATTCACTCGTCGTTCAATGTCCTTATCATATCTCCCATCCCTGTAGTAGAGTATATGAGTATAGTATAATAGAATAAATTCTTGCAGTCCACTACTTCTGAGCAAAGGCTATTCCCATAATGGTTGCGACAATAGGCAAGTGGGTTGGCAACCGCAGTTTTTTGACGTGACAACGTCTTATAAATTGGTTTGCCGGGTGACACTTCAAGAAACTGCGTTACGCTCCGCTCACGTTATGCGCTCACAATGAGAGCGAGTGAGAGGCACGCGTCCCTTCCACTCGGGCATGGTTAGCCCGCCTAAGAGCGAGAGAGACAGACATAAAAAGTGTTATTTCATCCTTCTTCCTACTATACGAATGAATATTCACATTAAAATTATTTTACCACTCAAAGTCGTTGTCACGTAAAACTTTCGCCCGTATACCGACTTTACAGGCAACCAATTTTTTTTTTTAGTTTTTAGGAAGACGCTGCAAACCATCTTACTTAATTTACCCTTATACGTTTCGTACGACAACCACGGGACGATACAGAGTAGTTGATTTTCTGACGTTGCCACTATACAGTTTTTTAGTTTACTATTATTAAGAAAAATTTAATTCAAAAAGGATCTTTGTTTTCTTATGTTTGTCCAGTTTTTATTCTTTTTCTCAAGACTGGCCAAAACTAGACAAAGTATTAAAGTATTACACTAAAACCTTAAGCTTAAAATCGAAAGTTGAATATTTCCGGTCTCTTTAATGAGAGTTTTATCAATGATGACATCTGCTAAGCATACTTTATCTCTGTTTTTATCGTATCTGACCTTAATAAAAAGTAGGTTTTCAAAGTTTCCAGACGATAAATATTCATAAGCTACTTAACTGCAAAAGAAAGGGGTTAGTTTTACATAATGTTATGTGTGCAGCATGATGTAGCCGAGAATGTTGTAGATTGTTGATATTACTTGGAAGCTAGAGTTATGAAATCATGAGAAATTTACTACTATTAAAAGTTCAAAGGTACAGCCTATATGCTTTCCATTCCTGTTTATAGGATTCTTCTCATTTCTGCATGACAGCGAACTTCTGTCTGTCTTTGAAACATTTTTGTTAATTTCTTAGACATGCGCGTTTTTTTGTAATGTTTTCCTTTACCGATGAACAGGTGATGAAGCAGCGCTAAAAATTTCAATCAACAATTTCATTGGTGCTGGCGGGGAACGTATCTGAGTTATAGGGTACTATATATATATAATTCAATGCTAATGCCAATGCTTCTAAGCTACCACGGCTCGGTTGTTATTAAAAATTCTAATATTATATTGGATTTTTCTGGATAGATACTAGTAGGTGACGATTAATCAATTAACTTTTTCGCCCTTTCTCCGTAAAATGTTATATACAGAATAACGATATGTTATCGAGTTGTGGCTTCAAAAAATTGGTTGTAAGTTAAGTGAACAATGCAAAATTTCTCGATAACATATTGTTATTCTGTATATAACATTTAGCTCCATAACAGTGCCATCTACCGGGTCCGAATGTAAATATAAACCATCTAGGGATCCATCCAAACACACACAAACATTTTTATTGAAATTGGTTGGATGGTTTCTTATGTTTTGTCTATAACGGACATAGGTAGAAACATTTTAGTGTTAGATATATTTTTGAAGATTTTTTGAAAATAACTTGATGGTAACATGTACATTTATGATATTGTAAGCAATCAGAAGGAATTTTCAATTATAAGAGATATGATATAAGACTGTTGTCTTCAATATCCATACACTTTTTGTCTCTGTAAGCTTTCAGCCTGCACGGCATACAGATTTGTTCTAAGCGATCCACCTGAAAAGAAGTTTATAACAATTGTAAAGGTGTCTTAACTAAATAATAATTCTTATCAATATATTATTTTTTTCTATATTATATAGGAATTAAAAGGACATTTTTAATAATAAAAGATATGAGATAAGACTATGCCTTCAATGTCTAACTGTCTTATATCTGCCTTTTCATATGTTAAATAATAAAGAAATTATTATAAATTATACAGCATTAATCAGCTCCAGCTGATCAAATACAGAAGCAGTAATTATTGATTAACATTAATGATATTCAACCATGTAAAAGTTGTCTCACATTTTATTTTTATCGGTTTCATGTACATAGGAGACAAAGATATTATTGTTATATTAAGTATATCTGATTCTAGATGACAAAATAATATTCCTTTCTGCACAGTGAACAACACAGCTGTCTTAGCATAATAGATACAACCATTACACTTTTTTATGCAAACTATTATTATTAAACTTTATATTTGCTTCTAGTACAAGTAATCACTACATTTTTTGCACATAAATATATGTAACATTTATATTGCCTATCTACTATGGCTGGTATAAATCCAGGATCTGTGTCTGGCTTAACAAAAAAACCATTTAGTATTAAGCAACTTGCTGAATACATAAGGTACCTATTTGTACACAAATGCAGTTATATGAATTGCTCTTCAAAACCCTCTTTAAGTCTCTCGACCCAAAGATTCTAATTTTCTTTTAACATTATAATAACTTCTTTTGTGCATTTATTCTATTTATTATTTAATTCTGATATTACTAATAAAATAAACTTAACAGGTCTTAGAACCTTGTTAGTTTGTTAAAAGTGACAAAGTAGTCACTTTTAACAAACTAATAAGGTTCTAAGACCTGTTTGTTATTTGTATTTGTTTTAGGTAAAATATACAAACTTAATAATAGATTTTCACAACCTAGAATAGGTGTAAATTAATAAACTCTTATATTCTATTTGCGAATTTTACCACAAATACTAAAAAGAGAAAAACATACGTACTTGTGTCAATTAATATTTGGCTAACCTTCCTGATAATTGATAATATCCATATTTTCTTAAACATTAGTTTAATAATGCTTGTAAATAAAAACTTCATTTTGTTCTTACCATAATGATGCGGCTCCACCTATGTTTTATTTCACTCGAGTGAATCGAGTGAATTTGTCCAACTCGATAATCGATAGAAAATAAATTTTACCGAGTTACCGAGTTAACTCGGCGCATCGTATAGATTCAGAGGGTACTATATAGACATTACTTCACTAATTTACTTGTATATATAATAAGTCGCTGCGGGTTACATCACCAGTTGCATCCAAATTCAAACTTGCATGTTGTAAACAAACCTGAACTTAGTTTTATTTATGATATTGATTTATAGTTTTAATTCCATGTTGCCACATATTACTTATTTATAAAGGTACATATTTAAAAATGGTTTAACTAAAGTAATCGCTACTCTCAACTCTAGTGATAAACTTTTCTGTAAATAGTTGATTTACTTAAAAACTAGTGTACAACTAGAATGACATACATACATACTCGTAAATTAACCCGAGTGGCTCGAGTCACAAAACTCTACTCGAATCGCATCTTTATCTTACGGCCAATGCAGTGTTTGTCTACAATTTAGTGACGAAATCGACTTACTAATTCGAGCAATTTATTGATATATTATGTAATAAATAAATTGATATTAGGTAATATGTATATAATGTTGTATCTATTTATGTTATATATAATATAAATTGATTATATATACTTTGGAAAGTCAAATTATTAATAACATTTAGACTTAAGTCATAACGTTGGAGTGATATTATTTTATGAAGATGTCGATACGCATACCAAAAATAATATAATATAACTACCTATTAAGTGTAGTAATAATAATTGTGTTGTATGGAAGAACAATTATAAAAATAATTTGTGACATATTGACACAGCTTCGTTCATCTAATTTGAATTGCGTAACTCGAGCTCAAAATCGAGTTACCTGAATTTCAACTCGAGTCGATTTTTTCCGAGTTAGCACGGCACATCTCTAAGACAATAATTTTTTAAATATTACATTACCTTAACCAATGATCAGAACACGAATGTCAAAACAACAAATTTTTTTTTCAGATTTCTTGTTTCCGTTTACATTTTCGAAAAATCTATAGGCCATTTACTATTATAATTTGGTGTCTTTTTTTGGTGTAAATACTATTAAACGATGTTAATATTTCTAGTAGGCCCAAAAACGATTGTCTCCTTTGGGTATGCCGTTTACCGACAGATGTCACTGTTCAATGTTTATCTTCTATATACTCTATTCTATACCATTTTGGAAAATTGGAACTCCAAGAGGGTGAAATAAGGGTGTTATAGTTTATTACTTTATTAAAAAAAATTTACACGGCGATTGGCCTAATACAAACTGAGATTACTGTATTTAAAAAATAAATAAATACGTCTGTTGCGATTTAAAAATAACCCGTTACGGTAGAGGGGACAGGACAGGGGCAGAGAGTGTGCAATTTTATATGGAAATAAAATATTTTGGATTTTTAAAACAACCTCTTCCCGGGGGAGGGAGAAGGGGGAAGATAATGTTCAATTTGAAGGGAGAAAAATATTTAATGCTTAAAAGTAATAATAAAAAATATTTATTCTTAAGATTATTTTAAAATTAAAAATTTTTATTCTTTCAATATTATTTTTTTAATTGTTAACGATTATATCGATATAATAATATACGTGGGTATATTAACCTACTGTTACTGACTTTATATCAAGATTGATGTAATGTTTTATTAGACGCAAATAGCCGTATCGTAGTATCAGTGCATATTTATTTAAATATTTTATTATATTATTTATTTTTAAAACCTAAAACATGTCTGACATTTACACTTACATATTTACACAAACCATTTCAATCTACTTTTAAAACTATTAGATCTAAATACTTTTACTTTTTCTACATAATTTTATAATCAAACAAATTTAATAAAATCGGTTTAAAAACGTTGTATAGCTATAATTTAAAGAAATGCTATCTTGGTACCTGTTCACATCTCATTTTTTTACCCACTTCCATCTCCGGACGACAAACGTCATTTGTTTACACTTAGCCCACTTTTGATATTTGTACTTTATTGTAATACCTTACAACTAAGGTAATAATAAAAAAATAGAACACACATAATGCTTGACGTCATTCTCTGCCAGTCAAGCTACGTATATGTCTTTTTATGGAATAAATGTAACAAACGAGCAAGCAGACAACAACATTTATCCTCCATTACAATTTAAAATCTGTGAGAACACCATAGACGAGGCGATTCAGTCGTGTTACAACCATGATAATAATAATAATAATAATAATATGATGGATGGCGTTTGCTGGGACAAATGTCAGTTTGTCCCAGCCGGATATAACGCAAAAACTGACGGAGCGCATAGATGATCTGAAGCAGAGAATCGCTGCTTGGGGAAAGCAGATTCAGCGATATACCGAGAGGTCGACACGGTTCAACCAGAATCGTCTCTTCCAGAGTGATCAGAAGAGGCTTTATGAATCGAGGAGCGACCAATGGTAAGTGGAACGGGACCAGCACCGAATCAGGCCGACACTGTAGCATTCTGGCGCGGCCTGTGGTCAGAGCCCGTAAACCACAGCGAGGGCCCTTGGACGGAAGTTGTGGCGAGTCGGTGTGCGGGTATAACGCCCATGGACCCCGTCATCATAACGCCGGATGACGTAGCTGAGGCGGTCCTTAGGGCCCCGAACTGGAAAAGTCCGGGGCTTGACGGGCTGCATCACTACTGGCTGAAGGGGTTCATGGTGTGTCACACTGTGCTCGCCCGACAGTTTCAAGAGGCTCTCAACCAGAAGTCGCTCCCAAGCCTCTTCACTACTGGGATCACTCATTTGGTTCCTAAAGACTAGGGTACCACGGACCCGAGCAAATATCGCCCCATCACGTGTCTACCGACCATATACAAGACACTAACATCCATTTTGAGCGCGAGAATCACTCGTCACCTGGACTCAAATCAGGTGATGTCGCGCGCTCAAAATGGATGTCGGGGCGGTGGTCATGGAACCAAAGAACCACTCCTCATTGACGCGGTCATTGACAAAGTGGTGAAACGCAACCGTCGGAAATTCTCCGCCGCCTGGATAGACTACAGAAAGGCATTTGACTCGGTGCCCCATACATGGCTAAAGAGAGTCCTTGAGTTGTACAAGATAGACTGTACAGTTAGAGACTTCCTCGAGCAGTGTATGGGGCAGTGGAGTACGATCCTTTGTCATCTGGGCGAGCGGATGATGGCTGCGGAGAACCACATAAGGATAAGAAGGGTTATCTTCCAGGGCGATTGTCTGAGTCCAATCTGGTTCTGCCTCTCTCTGAACCCTCTCAGTACCTTACTGGAGGGCTCCGGGAGGGGATTTCAGCTACGGAAAGGAGGGACAAAAGTGACCCACCTTTTCTATATGGATGACCTCAAGTTATTCGCCTCCAGTCGCTCCCATATTATGGAATTGCTAAACATCACTTGTGAATTTAGCAATTGCATTGGAATGGAGCTGGGAACGGATAAATGTGCGCTCCTCCATGTTGAAGGGGGAAGGGTTGCTAACTCTGAGGGCATAGACTCTTCTATGCCAGTGAACTTAAGAACCCTTTCCGAGGCTGAAACATACCGATACCTGGGTATGTCACAAAACATCGGTATCAATGAGACTGGTATGAAACAGTCAGTTTGCGACGTGTTTTATGCACGCTTGACCAAAGTGCTTAACAGCCTTTTGTCCGGTGTGAATAAGGCACACGCATATAACGGTTGGGTCATGCCTGTCCTCATGTATACCTTTGGCATACTCAGGTGGACTCAGACTGAACTTAACTCCCTGGATAGAAAAGTCCGCACTACCATGACGTCCCATAGGATGCATCATCCGAGATCGTCGGTAATGAGGCTGTACTTGCCGCGGAAGCATGGTGGTCGTGGCTTCTTGAGCGCGCTCACCATGCATAATCGCGAAGTGTGTAGCCTCCGTGATTACTTCCTGGCGAGATCGGATGATCCATTCTATAAGGACATCATTTCTTGTGATAAAGAACTTACCCCTCTATCCTTAGCCAACGAGCAATGGCAAGACCCAGCAGTACAGAGCATTTCCGACCAGGAGACCGTATGGAAGGAGAAGGAGCTCCACGGGAGGTTCTACAAGGCTCTACATGAGCCTTTCGTAGACACAGTAGCCTCCCTCCACTGGCTACGCTTTGGTGATCTCTTCGGGGTAACCGAGGGTTTTGTCTGTGCAATACAGGATCAGGTTATTAAGACCAACAACTATCGGAGATACATCCTGAAGGATGGCACCGTCGACATCTGTCGAGCTTGTCGCCATCCCGGTGAGTCACTTAGGCATGTCATCTCCGGTTGTTCGGCGCTTTCTAACTCTGAGTACTTGCACAGGCACAACCTAGTAGCCAGAATTCTTCACCAGGAGCTCGCTCTGAAATACGGTCTCGTGTCTCGGAAATTGCCGTGTTGTAAACAAGTACTTGCCGGAAGCCGTGCTCGAAAATGATCGCGCCAGGCTCTATTGGGACCGGGCCATCATCACAGACAGGACTATTCTTGCGAATAAGCCTGATATTGTGCTGATGGACCGGGCACAGTCAAGGATATTTTTGGTCGACATTACCATTCCGTATGACGAGAACCTCGTGAAAGCCGAAACAGATAAGCAAACAAAATATCTGGACCCGGCTCACGAGGTGACCGACATGTGGGGTGGTCGGCCGACCGAAATTATTCCTGTAGTCGTCTCTGCGAACGGGCTAATCCCAGTCAGCCTCTCGGGTCGTCTGAGGCGGCTAGGACTACGTGGCGGATCGCTCCAGGCTCAAATGCAGAAGGCGGTGCTCCTCGATACCGCCCGCATCGTCCGCCGGTTTCTTTCCCTTTCCCCATAACCCTCGGCCGTTTGGTCTCCCCTGCTGAGGGCCTACGTCTGGTTGGGCTTTTATTTATTTATGTATTTTTATATTTATTTTATGTTATTGATATTTATGTATATTTATCTTCTCATCTTCATTTATAATTATGTATTATTAGAACCCAACCAGATGAGAAAACTATATTGATACCCCACAATAATAATAATAATACCGATACCTGGGTGTGTCACAGAACATCGGTATCGATGAGGCTGGTATGAAACAGTCAGTTTGCGACGTGTTTTATGCACGCTTGACCAAAGTGCTTAACAGCCTTTTGTCCGGTGTGAATAAGGCACACGCATATAACGGTTGGGTCATGCCTGTCCTCATGTATACCTTTGGCATACTCAGGTGGACTCAGACTGAACTTAACGCCCTGGATAGAAAAGTCCGCACTACCATGACGTCCCATAGGATGCATCATCCGAGATCGTCGGTAATGAGGCTGTACTTGCAGCGGAAGCATGGTGGTCGTGGCTTCTTGAGCGCGCTCACCATGCATAATCGCGAAGGTTGTAGCCTCCAAGATTACTTCCTGGCGAGATCGGATGATCCATTCTATAAGGACATCATTTCTTGTGATAAAGGACTTACCCCTCTATCCTTAGCCAACGATCAATGGCAAGACCCAGCAGTACAGAGCATTTCCGACCAGGAGACCGTATGGAAGGAGAAGGAGCTCCACGGGAGGTTCTACAAGGCTCTACATGAGCCTTTCGTAGACACAGTAGCCTCCTTCTACTGGCTACGCTTTGGTGATCTCTTCGGGGAAACCGAGGGTTTTGTCTGTGCAATACAGAATCAGGTTATTAAGACCAACAACTATCGGTGATACATCCTAAAGGACGACACCGTGGACATCTGTCGAGCTTGTCACCATCCCGGTGAGTCACTTAGGCATGTCATCTCCGGTTGTTCGGCGCTTTCTAACTCTGAGCACTTGCACAGGCACAACCTAGTAGCCAGAATTCTTCACCAGGAGCTCGCTCTGAAATACGCCGGAAGCCGTGCTCGAAAATGATTACGCCAGGCTCTATTGGGCCCGGGCCATCATCACAGACAGGACTATTCTTGCGAATAAGCCTGATATTGTGCTGATAGACCGGGCACAGTCAAGGATATTTTTGGTCGACATTACCATTCCGTACGACGAGAACCTCGTGAAAGCCGAAACAGACAAGCAAACAAAATATCTGGACCTGGCTCACGAGGTGACCGACATGTGGGGTGGTCTGCCGACCGAAATTATTCCTGTAGTCGTCTCTGCAAACGGGTTAATCCCAGTCAGCCTCTCGGGTCATCTGAGGCGACTGGGACTACGTGGCGGACCGCTCCGGGCTCAAATGCAGAAGGCGGTGCTCCTCGATACAGCCCGCATCGTCCGCCAGTTTCTTTCCCTTTCCCCCTAACCCTTGGCCGTTTGGTCTCCCCTGCCGAGGGCCTCCATCTGGTTGGGCTTTTATTTATTTATATATTTTTATATTTATTTTATGTTATTGATATTTATGTATATATATCTTTTCATTTTCATTTATAATTATATATTTATAGAACCCAACCAGATGAGAAAATTATATAGATACCCCACATTAATAATAATGTCCTCCAGACCGAATTTCGGCCACGGCGGCCTGCCTCAACGGAGGCTAGCCATCGGTGCAGGGCAGGATTGTAGTGCCCAAGTGTATGCGCAAGCACAGGTGCGCTCTCTATTCCCTTACTCTCATAATCCGATGGGACGGTAAACCGACGCGACCGGAGAGAGATCAGGCACAGGACCAACGGCTTTACGTGCTTTCTTAGGCACGGGGGTGAGATTTTTTGGCACGACCCGGGATTCGAACCCAGGACCTTATGATAAGCAGTCGCACTACTACAACCACTAGACTAACGAGGCGGTCTGGATAATCCATAATACAGGTGCAACGTCGAACCTCTTCTACGTTGATGTTGATTATGTTTTTGTAGAACCTACTATACTGAAGATAGATATCGCAGACAAAAATATACATGTTGAAAAAAACCAAAATAAGTTAAACTAATCGATAATTGTTACGTACAGCGGCAACACAATTTTGTAAAGAAACCGCCCATTTACATTCTCACAAACCAACAATTAATCAAGATCTGACCTGACGCTTAGAACAATACGGCAGCCTTTATTCCGTAAGTAATAAGTAGAGACCCCAAGTTATTAACGTACACATGTGCTTTGATGTCGAGTTCGTAATTAATTTTCTTGATTTATACTTTAGCCAAAGATTCACAGATTGTTTTTGTATCGTTCATGCAAAAGCTTTGCCTTGCTTTTTTTTATTAATTTAAGTACAAATCATGTGTCAATACTGAACGATTCGGTCGTTTATCCTAGGTCGCGTAAAAGTACTGATAATTGCTAAAAATTATTTTAAATGATCTGGAACAAACGATTGGCAGAATCGTTTAAAACTGGGGCAATTTTTAAAGGAGTGCTTTGTGCGAATTGTAAATATAACAGTATTACGAATAGACTTTAATCTACTTTTCATTCAATATATAAAAATGGTAGTCGCTTTGACTAAACTGTACTAATAATATAAGGCGAAAACGTTTGTTACTCGTTAGTTTCACTCCGCATTCACGCTGAAATTGTATGGAAGTAAATTATAAAGTTTAACTACAGCGCCATCTACTGAATCCAAACTTAGTTATAAAACATCGTCTCGAGAAACAAATACTCGTATATCACGTGAACATGACTCCAATTGATCATTCAGAAGATACGTCGTCACTAACAAACCCACCAACGATTACAAATATAGTAATGATGCAAATACAATAAAAGTTTATCAAAATATAAGAATTAACACAACGAATATTTGTTACCTAGCTTTTCTTAAAAAATCAAATTAAGACGAGAATAAAACAAATCCATTGGAACGTTTTTTCTGCTACAGTAAAGAACTATTGATAATAGTTCGAAATAGCTTTTGTTCGTTTTACTTCGCTGCATGCAATTTTTACAATGCGTACCAGTCAGTATACCAGAGTATTGTGATATAACTTCGATCAGAAATTCAAAACTTTTACTACCATTTTACATTTTTAAGAGATGCAACTTGATATCAATTGCTAGAAATAATATGTGATTTAAAAGGTATTCAAAAGATCTTTATTTCATATTTCTTCATCAGGCCTTAGGATTAGAGACCGCAGTACTAGATTTCCTCAATAATTGGCGCTTAATTTTATTAAACAAAAACGTTAAAAAAGGGTTATTAAGGAATACATGCACGAAAATAATTCCTAGAAATGAGGTGATCGCTACCATGCTGGTTCTATTATGAATCATATAAATAACTGTACATTGTTTTAGGTCGAAAAACTAATCGCGCTAGTGTATCTTGCTGGTTCTTCCAGAATAGAGGTAATTTCCGAAACTGTAGAAGTAAATAAAAAATGACTTTCAGTAAATATTATGTTAAGAAAATGTATAAAAGCTTAGAAATAAGGATGTGCAATAGAACCGGAGTAACTGACATAGCCCTACGGATTATTGAACTGAAGTGGCAATGTGCCGGCTATATAGCTCGAAGACCCGACAACCGATGGGGAAGAAAAGTTTTCGAGTTGTAATCCTGTACCATTAAGCTTAGGGAGGTCTACTACTAGATGAAGAGAAGACTTGGCAATAGATGCAGGAAGTCGATGGATGCAGGTGGCTTAGGGTCAAAGGCTGTAATGATAATAATTATAAATTACAACGTAATAATCTACATTGTATAAAAATATACAATTTGTTTATTCTATTCATACGCTACAACAATCATAGAAATGTTTCACAACATAGAGAAAGAGAAATGATTATTGGTTGCGCGGAAACCCATTCGTATTTATTTTATATTGGACGGTAGGTGCCAAGTCGCTTATTCCTTTCCGAAACGATATCATTCATACCCTCCTATCGACACATCGGGGTGGTGGGGTGGGAGGGGCAAGAGGATGATTCTAGAATGTCACGCAATCATCGGAACCGAGGATATATAAGGCACGCGCGACCGATGCGCGACCTCTTCCCGCCGCAGTCGTCGTTGAAACCACACCGCTAGTAGAAATCGCTTTAGCCTGGAAGCAATCGAGCTCTAGGAAACCCGCCTCACCTCGTGTGAGATATAGTCGCGCACCGCGTCTCTCCGGAGTGTTCCAGAAGAAGTTCCAGAAGTTCCAGAAGTTGCAGCTATAGTGCTCTACAGGATAGAAGAAACCCCGGTGAGTCAATATTCCTTTAATTACTGCCTGATTAATATAATTGTTTTAACCCGCTCCAATTTTGTGTTCTCCTAATCAGGCAGGATTCCTTTTCATCCATTTGGCACAATAATAGTTTTTAGTTTTAGGGAAGAGCGAGTGCATTGTACCGCATGCTATAGTAGTCGCTTTTACGTAAGCGTAGAAGCAATCGCATATACAGTCCACTTTAGTTAATATCTCGCGTAATAGGTTTAAGGTTCGACCGGGGAATTAGACTTCGGCAGCCTTAGACACGTGGCTCCACCAATTATAATACATTATTTTTCGTCGTATGATGTCGTGAAGATAATGAGAAATCCTAGAAATATCTTATGACCCCCGACAAATGAATGAGATGTTTATACGTCATGTTTACGCCAGACGAAAATATCTAGACTAGTGACGGGAAGCAGTTTCAAAGACTTGAGACGTCATGTACTGTGATCACCACTTCACTTCCTCTTATTTTTGAAGGGGTTGCCTGACACAGAAAAATTGTTTGCCATGCCATATTGCATGTTATGCGACTTCGAGTACCCTCAAAATGTTTTTGTTTCGTAGAAATGGTGAACTTAAAACGAAAACCACGAAAGTCGTCAGCAATGCTAAAACTAATTTAAATAAAATCCCACATTCATTACCCTTTTCCCTTATATTTGTTTTCTTACTACTAAAAACTAAAAGTAAACTATTTGAATAAGTGAATTGTTCTCAGATTAATTTCTGTACCTCTTGATATATTCAACCGCTCACGTTCTTCGTAGTCTAAAACAACATTTAATTAAAAATATTTTCAAATAAAGCAAAGAGACGAGAATGGATGTATTCTGAATGATGAAGTTTCGAATTTAAACAGATGGAAGGAATACTTTGAAAGCGTGTTTATGAGTGAAGAGTCGTATGAATTTAATGAACTAGAAATTCCGAAAGAAGTGGAAAGGGGTATGGAGATAAGTGTAGATGAAATAATGAAAGCAATGAAAAGCATGAAAGCAGGTAAGGCAGCTGGATATGATAGAGTATCACTCGAGATGCTAAGGGCTGGAGAGGGAGTGGTGGCAGGCCTGCTGTACACCTTGTTTAATTTATGTTGGGAATTAAAACGGGTACCGGATGACTGGTGTAAACCAGTTATAGTACCAATATATAAAGGAAAAGGGTCACAGCAGGACTGCAAAAACTACCGCGGTATCAGCTTGCTTAGTATTGTTGGTAAACTGTATGCTAAGGTGTTAATTGAAAGAGTTTTGAAAGAAACTGATGGAAAAATTTGGGATGTGCAAGCGGGTTTTAGAAAGGGAAAGGGGTGTACAGATCAAGTCTTTTCCATGCGCATGATTGCGGAGAAGTTTTTGGCCAAAAACCAGAAAGTTTTTTGTGCGTTCATGGACTTGGAAAAGGCTTATGACAGAGTGGACAGGAATGTGTTATGGCAAACACTGAACTCATATGGGTTGAGCGCTGGTTTGATACAGGCATTAAGGTCTCTTTATAGGGACTCTAGTGCTTGTGTCAGGATCAATGGGGTCTACTCGTACTGGTTTGGCATCCAAAAAGGTGTCAGACAGGGCTGTGTAGCTTCCCCTTGGCTGTTCAACCTATTTATGGACCGGTGTTTGCAAACTTTGAAAGATGAAGAATGTGGGTTAAGAATGGGCGAGTTAACCGTCAAATGCCTTTTGTATGCCGATGATCAAGTCATACTTGCGTCATCGGCGGCAGAGTTGCAGATGATGGTTACATTAATGAACTGGGAATTGAAAGAAAGGGGAATGAAAGTGAACGCAAGTAAGACGAAAGTGATGGTTTTTGAAAGAGAAGAAAGCAAAACGGTATGTGAAATAAGAATAGAAGGAGAGTTAATTGAGCAAGTGGATGAGTTTGTGTATTTGGGATGTGTATTTAGCAGGGATGGTAGATATGATAGGGAAATAGAACGACGAGTAAATGCAGGGAATAGAGTGAATGGGGCACTACACTCTATTGTGAAGAACCAGAATGTGTCAAAACAGGCACGTATGGTAATTCATAATGCTGTGTTAGTCCCTACTTTAATGTATGGTAGTGAAAGCTGGGTGTTGCAGAAGAAGCACGAAAGTAGAATAAATGCTGTAGAAATGCGGTCTTTAAGGAATATGCCAGGGTTTAATCTGAATGACAGGGTGAGAAATTGCGTGATAAGAGATAAATGTGGTATGCAAGATGATGATGTGACCAGGATTAAGAAAGGAATGCTTCGGTGGTTTGGTCACGTAGAAAGAATGAATGAGGAAAGAGTGACAAAGCAAATTTATATGGCAGATGTGAATGGCCGAGTCGGAAAGGGACGCCCTAGAAAAAAGTTTATCGACCAAATTGGCGATATTTTGAAAATGGGCCACGTTAGAAGTACCCTTAACCGACGAGCATGTATGCGTAGATATATGGATGTAAAGGAGGCGAAAGAGGTATGTCAGGATCGTGCCAAATGGAAGTCCGTAGTCTCTGCCTACCCCTCTGGGTGACAGGCGTGAGTGTTTATGTATGTTATGTATATTATGTATAAAGCAAAGATACGCTTTATTTGAAAACGTTTTTTGCAAAATTTAGTCCAACATAATGCTTCACGTTATAACAACATAATTAAATATCCAATTGTAGCATCCCTCTTCTACCCAGTCTCTCTTATTCTCTTCTTATTTCTGAAGTGGTTGCTTGACACCGAAAAATTGTGTGCGCCACCATATTGCATGTTGCACGCTTCACTTGCTCTCAAAATATTTTTATTTTGTGAAAGTGATGAAAGCGCATTTAAATCTACAATTTACCATTGCATTGGTGCTGGCGGGGATCGAGTTTGGGTTGCTTATATATAATGAAATTTTGGGCTAGTACTTATCTCAGTTATCTTTTAGTTGCCACCAGTCAGGGATGTAATAATGATTTGCTTGAATTTTAACGAATTTATTATTACAATTTGGGTGCGGATATCACGTACTTGGCTGTGAAGCAAAACATCTTGTGGAAATCTGCAGGTCTAAGGAATAAAAATATTACGAAATCAATTGAAATTCGCCGGCAGCGTAGGAATGGCGTAGCCAACTAATTGCTTTTTAATCTTCAGAAGACATGAGAGGAGGCGGGCACATGCCCTTAAGTAGGAGATACATATGCTCTAACTGTACTTTACTTTTGTAGTTTAAGTCCTACTTTCATTATTGCATCATCATCATCATCGTCATTACACCTCTCCACAAGTCCACTGTTGAATATAGGCATTTCATCATCATCAGTAAACAGCATCAGTAAACCAGAAGAAGTGAAATTGCTCACGGCTAAGCAACTCCTTCTATTCATTGAAGACATAGGGCTTAACCGTTAACTATAGCCATAGCAGCGATCACAATAGATCTTCTAGGTCGCAGTGATACTGGTCTCTTTCCCTAGACCTGCATAGCTGCTCGCACATAATTAAATATATATATATATATATATATATATATATATATATATATATATATATATATATATATATATATATATATATATCGTTATATTTTATTTAGGTTAATAACATAATATGTTAATATTATATTATTGTCTGCATCGTGTTCTAGTGTTTGTGCTAGTGTATGTCAAAACGCGATTGCTGATCGTACGGTTCCAGGTTTCCATCCCGGGTCAGGCAAAAATAAATTGTCGAGTTTTATTGACAAGAATTTCATCAGAAGCATCCAGGATTTATTAGGAATGCAAAAATTTTTGTTTTTTCGTATTACGTCTTATGATTAATAAAGTCATTAATGCTATGGAAATTGTTCGACTATTCGTGTTATATCGATGTATATATATATACACATCGATATAACACGAATAGTCGAACAATTACATTAATTACTTGTTGTGCAGGCTTGATGATTGCAATAGCACTGTTAGTAAAGTAAGAACCTCCATCCGACCCACTAAGCACAGAACTCTTCTTATACTGAGAAAGTATTTGTACGATATCAATCTCTACAGCGGAACGTCAGTACGTACTGGTTGATATGAAATGACTTCGAAATATTTTTTTTCATACAGAATTTACTGTGGCGACGGGTTATGAGATTAGATTAGCTTGAGCGTATTATAAAACTTTATTGTCAACGCTAATCCCCTGAGCTACAATAGCTCATTCAGATCTGCCATAAATTTAGAAAATTAAACTTTGAACAAAATGAAAACCTACTTCACAGAACTAAACAGAATTTAAAAAAAATCCACTAATGGCTTCTGAAGTCCGATCCTTAATTTTACGATAGTACTCTGTACTAACATTTTCATATTATTGCTTGAAATAAGAAATACTTTTAATTTGTATTTTATTCTTATTTTTTGACCTTTTAGATTGAAGTAATGAATATCACAAGCTCAATTTTACAACCAGAATGTCGTCTAAATTAAAAGTTTCACAAAACATTTAATTCCGTATTTTTCCTTACCTACGGGTAGATATTTTTCTCCAATATTTATAAGGACTACCAGTGAAGTATCACTTAATAAAAAAGGATCATCTAAATCGATGCACAATGACAAAAATAACGCGTAACATAAAAGGTCGGGGAAAAAATTTCGTCGTATTTTATATACACATTCAAGATATTTTTATTCGGAGTATAATTACTTTTAATTATAATATATTATATGTGCCATTTTGCTCGATAACTTGTTGCTATAATAAATTATATTGTGATGCATTATGTCACTACCTACAAAGGTAGGGATATAATTCCGTTGCTGTAGAAATCCTGCAAAAATAATATATTGTATTTTATTTTTGATAAAAAAATGCGACAAGTAAACAATTCTTAATTCAAACGTCGTGTGTTTCCTGATTTAATGAAACATAGTAAAGGTTCAAATCTGTTAGTTCGTCAGACCCCGCCAAGTTTGGACCAATTTCTGTACTAAAAACTAAGAAAATATTTTTGAAAAAATTATTTTACATCAGATGTTAAGTTTTTTTTAATAAAAGTAAATTTCTCCATACAAGTTAATTAGGTTTTAAAAGAGTTCGCTCGTCAACCGATGCCGGAGTTGAGCTTACAAAGCATATTTTTTGTGCATGAGAGAATTCATAGGATACTTTGGGTATATTTTGTGACCTTTCGAAGACCATCGAGTATGTTCACAGAGAGACATTAATCAGGAAACTACAGTACCATAGTGTCAAGAACGCAGCGCTTAAACTAGTTTTTTCATATTTAAGTAATAGAGTGCACAAAGTTATTATCGATGGTAGAAGTTCTTCCAGGTGTACAGATGGGTGTCCCACAGGGCTCAGTTCTTGGTCCATTCCTATTTTTAGTGTATATTAATTACTTACCTTCTTTTGTGGGGGATATTCATAATAATATATTGTTATTTATTGATGTACTCCCTCGATTTTTAAACTTAATCGGCAATCATTTAAATGTGATAAAGTGAATAATTCTATATCAAAATTAGTGCATGGGTCTAACGTTAATAATCTACATTTACACGGCAATGAAACTGAATGTATTAAATTTACAAGAATAAATGTTATAAATCCAAATACCAATATGTGTTTAAATGGGGAAGAACTGAATCCTGTTGAATCCTCTGTTTTTCTTGGCATCACTCTTGACACTAAGCTTCAGTTAGTTAGGTAAGCGTAGGAGACAGCTAGATTAGTTTATTTTAGTTATTTCTATGTCATATGGGAAATGCGGCTGATTTAGAAACTAATTTTTTTTCAGAAGCGAACCATAAGGGCTATTTACAATCTTAAACCGAGAAAGTCTCTTAAAGATAAATTTAAATAATTAAATATTTTATCGTTGGCCTCTCAGTGTATCTAAGAAAATTTAATGAATGCTCACAAAAACAAAGGTGATATTAGTAAAAAAGGCGATATACACTCTGTAAACACTAGAAAGACACCCAGGTTAGTGATACCAGTTTCTAGACTCCACAGAGTCAGTAATTCATTCTTGGGGCAATGTATACGCTATTATATCAAAGTCCCAGAAAAGTATACAAGTTAGATATAACTTGTATACTTTTCTGGGACATCATTATCAAGTTTAAATATTTAACTAAACAAAAACTCTATATAAAGGATTATTATATAAATGAATACATGATTGCTAATAACCCGTGGGAATGAGATGGTCACTTCCAATATGTTTCTAAAATAAATTTTGTAAATATTGAGTGATCATTGTAAAATTTACTTTAAGGAAGTCCCGCTGAGTTTCTTGCTGGTTCTTCCTCGGACAGAGGTTTTTTACGAACCATGGGTAAATTATAAAATGACTTTCCATAATAATAACATGTAATCTATACTGAATAAAAAATTATTATATTCTATTCTATGACCTTATTGCGTGTTATCCGGGTTTCGCTACAGTCTGTGGAGTTTGAACCCTTTGACCATGATCTTTTTGGCACAATCGTGTCGTATGTGATCCATTTCTCATTACCAGTGATTAATAATTTCAAATTCATTCACTACGTTTTGATAGAGAATCGCAAATGCATACACTATTCATTAGGTTTCTTTCAGTGAGCTCGTGTGGTACCCCAATATTGAGCTGTTTTGTATAGCCTAACTTAATGAAATGCCTTCACTACTAATATACCAATTTTGCTCCACTTTTTCAAAAATGGCATCGACTTCATACGCATGAGGGCAAAAAGAGCGAGCTGAATCTTTGACATCAAAATTCACGGACTGAAAACGCTTGAACCAACTTTGTGCCACTCTTATAACACTGCTTTAGGTCCATAAACGTTACAAAGTTTTTCCACGGCTTCAGTCGCATTTTTCCCTTTTTTATAATAAAACTTCAGAATGTACCGAAATTTCTTCAATATATTCACTCATGTTTGCGGACAGAAAAATAATTAAAAAAATATGTTGAGAATACCTGCATGTCTGGGAAATAAGAAAAAAATATATTTCGAAGACAAGTTCGCGATACCGCATTGGGCAGCGTGGCGGACATTTTCTTGTCCTATAAAAACCCCTCGCAGAAATGAGAGGAAGTCTATCCCGAGCAGTGATATGTATATAATACGACGACGTGTATATAGGCTGTGACTTCAACACTTTTTTCTTAAGTCGACGCAAAGAGGTAATACATTAATTATGGAAGGGTTAAAAAAGATCTATCTTCGCAATGTGTACTTGGGCTTGTACTTTTATAAAATTTTTATTCTTTCACTCTTTTGAGTGCAAACACTTAAGGGTAAAATTGTCTTTAAGCCCCTGCAGTACAACAGCTTATTAAATAAAAAGAAAATAGTTAAAAATCAGTTCATAAATGATAAACATGTGGCGTAAATATTTAGTTCAAATTTAAATTTTCCCATTTGTACGCTTAATTTATAACTAATTTTGTCAACTCAAAAACCTATGGCTATACCATATAATAACACTTTAGGTAGCGAAGGCGAAAATTTTTATTGATTTATTGTCATCTACTAGTATCTATTCAGAAAAATGTAATATAATATTAAAATTTAAAGCTCAGAGACAAAGCTCTCGCTGAAAGTTTCTCAGTAACCGAGCAACCCAGGTTCTATCTTTGTCAGCACAAATGAAATTGCAGATTGCAATTTTTAGCTCAGCCTTGAAACATCGCAAGGAAACCTGCATGTCTAAGAAATAGAAAAAGGTTTCGAAGATAAGTGATTTCAATCTAGCGACTATTTCATTGCCCTAAAACCATAAATGAGAGGAGTCCCGTAAACAGGAGTAGAACCTATATAGGCTGTGTACCTTTAAACTTTTAATATCAGTAAGTATATCATGATATCTTATCCTTAGTGTTGTGGGTATTTGTATTATTGTATACGTAGGTAGTTATGAGAGGCACAAATCAGTTGTTGTCTCGCTAACGAACGTGTATTATTGCAAACACAACATGGTGTCAGAAGTGGGTTCATAAGTGTACGGGCTGCAGTACGTACATTTTTGTGGCGTCGGCAGTTTACGCTATAACGCTACAATAATGCATTTTGAGTCAGTGCTCTAATTGAGCCCAGCAATACCGGTCACGCGTACTCGCAGTATCATTTCCCATCTATCATTAAATTAGATTTAGTTGGGTCTATCAATAAAATATCAATTATCAACATCCCAGTATTGACTATCATTTACTATCAATTACTATCAACCGACCACGTGTGGGTTCCCGACGCAGCCCAGACATATTTTTGTCCTTCGACAAACTCGCGTGTGTGTACAAAAAGTGTGGGACACAAGTGAGAGCAACCAGCAGGAGACGTGAGCTATCATCGGATTGTCAACATCGGGAGTCGGTGAACTGCAAACAGCTGAGCAGATCTGAACAAGTAAGATCTTTCCTTTTTTAATATCACTATATCCAACATGGAGGATATTTCGGCAAATCAACAACAATTGTTCGGGGCAATAGGGCAGACTTTTACCAATTTTAAAAAGGATAGTGCCGATCGAAAGACGGCAGATTATATCAAACGGAGGTTAGATACTCTAGACAAATACTGGACAGAATTTCAATCCAATCATGGTATATTAAGTGAAATAGAGTATGCGAAGTCTCATTCCTATTTTACGAGTAACCAATTTGAATCGTGTAGAAATAAATACGAGAAAATTAGAACAGCAATCGCTACCTATCTGGTTAGAGATGACAGGCCGGCAACTCCAGTGTTGAAACCCACTACACCGCTAGGGACGCCTGGACCATCTTGGCAGCCGTCGCCGCAGGTTACTCTGTCCCAGTCCCAGGGGACTAATAGCAAGATGGACGAAATGTTACGCAAGCAAACTTGTAATTTTAAGGCATTCGAACACACAGTATCCAATATCAACTTAGATTCGATATCAGAAAAGTGGGAATTCGATCATTTATTACATGCTATACAATCGCGTTGGTCTTTAATTGATAATATGCATTGCGAGTTAGACAGTGAGCTTGGGGGTAGGAATCCAGATTATGAGTTATCATTTTTCACATACGAAAGAAAATACAACGAGATTATCAAAGCCATCAACCGTAAACTGTGGTCTGTATCATATCGAGAGCAATCGACCCCTCACGTAGAGATACCTACATTTAGTGGTAGCTACCATCACTAGAGTTCCTTCAAAGACCTATTCACGGAAACTATTCACGGCAACCTGTCATTATCTAACGCACAAAGGATGCAATTCCTTAAAACTAAAGTTAGAGGTGAAGCAGAGAGACTTATTCAACATCTACCAATATCATCTGATAATTATCCAATCTGTTGGGACATACTTAACAACAGATATAATAATAAACGCTTAATTTTCCGCTCGCATCGACATCGATATCTTACTAAATATCCCCATAATGCAACATACGTCATTAAATCATATAAAGCGTATTCACGACACAACCCTAGAAACATTAAACGCTATCAAAAATTTAGGAGTTAACGTTGATTCATGGGATTCATTGATTGTGCATCTCCTTTCGCAAAAAATCGATGCTGACACGCATAATGAATACATGGCGTCAGTCAAGGAGCCCCGCGAGTTACCTAATTTGCATGAATTTCTGTCATTTTTAGAAGGCAAGTTTACAAGCTTAGAATCTTCTCGAAAGAAGTCTGAGACCTCTGCAAAATATGTACATAGCAACAACAATTATTCGCCGCGACCTTTCAATAATAGGTATCAAAGAAACTTGAATAAACAAGCCTTTCCGTTGCACGGTAAATTCACTTTACAACAATCAAACTCTAATAACAATACTTCTTGGAAATTTTATAAGTGTGCACTTTGCAAAACCAATGAACATTGTCCTTATTACTGTCGACAGTTTTTAAACATGACACCTTACCTAAAGCTTAAAACTGTATCAAGACTGAATGTATGCGAAAATTGCCTTTATTCACGTAATGGTAAGCCATGTATTTTCGACAAAAGATGTATAGAGTGCAATGAAGCGCATAATTCTATTTTGCATAAATTATTTCAACATAATTATAATAATTCGCTGAAGGTAGGAACCCGCGTAAGCAACCAGAAACCTGAAACTTCGGGTCAAGTACGAAGCAACTTACACGTGTCGATGCAATGTGACGTGCCTGAAATTCTTTTAGCTACAGCTATACTTAAGGTACAAAAATGTGATGGGAGTTTCGTCAGCATGCGTGCTTTAATAGATCAGGGGTCCTAAGCTTCTCTCATCAGTGAACATGCGGCTCAGTTGCTCGGTCAACCTCGACTTCGATGTAGGGGAGTGATATCTGGAGTAGGTACTAAGGAGAGCAATTGTAAAGGCGTCATGAATATCAAATGCAAAGCTATAAGTAACGATTTTGAATTTGAACCGGAGGTATACATAATGAAAAGCCTTATCAAAAATTTACCTAACTTTAGCTTTTCAAAACCGTCCTTGACATATTTAAATAACATCACGCTAGCAGATCCCGAATTTAATATCAGTCGCCCGGTCGATCTTCTGTTAGGAGCAGATATTTATTCTTTGATTTTATTGGAGGGAATTTGTAGGTTTAATGATAATATACCGATAGCTCAGAATACTCGTTTAGGCTGGATTTTAACCGGTAACTTCAAAACTTTACAATGTAACGTGATCATTAACGACTTAAAGGAGATCCAAAAATTCTGGGAGATGGAGGATATCAATGAAGAATCTACGCTATCATTAGATGATCAACTATGCATCGACTATTACAAGTCTACTACGTACTATAAGGCGCGAAGACGGTCGAAACGAAGTACGTTTGCCCCTCACCCCAGACTTCTCGGATAAGCTGGGAGAATCAAAATCAAAAGCTATCGCTCAATTTAAATCGTTAGAAAACACATTCAAAAAACGCGAAAACATTAAAAATCAATATCAATCATTTATAAAGGAATACCGCGCCCTCGGACACATGATTCCAGGTACCGGTAAACTGACGCAGGGACGTCAGCATTGTGTATTAACTCATCATTGTGTGCGTGCTGACGACACTATCATTAATTCCAAATTTAGAGTGGTATTTAACGCTTAGTGTAAAACATCATCAGGGAATAGCTTGAACGACGTCATGAGATGTGGTCCTAATCTCCAACTCGATCTGCAGTCTCTCATAATCAAGTGGAGACAATATCAGTTTGCGTTCACAGCCGATATTGAAAAAATGTTCAGGCAGATTTGGATCCACCCCGATGATCAACAGTTATTAAGAATCGTTTGGCGTGACTCTCCCTCAGAACCTATCAAAGACTATCAACTTACCACGGTCACATACGGAACGAAAGCAGCGCCGTTCCTAGCGATGATAACTCTCAAACAACTTGCATGTGATGAAAAACCTAACTATCAAAACAGACAGCCGATCGACGTATTAAACAACTGCTTTTACATGGATGACCTGGTCCATGGGTGTCACGATATAAGAACCGCATGTCAATTACAGCAAGACCTTATCAATTTATTAAAATCAGCCGGATTTCATTTGAGAAAATGGAGATCTAACTGCGATGACTTGATCAGAGAGGAAGAGTCAGCTCTATCAAAGGACGACAACTTTGGTTAAGATGGAATCCACAAGAGGATGTTTTCATGTTTCAATCAAATTTAGAACCAATGGAAGTCTCCAACAAGCTCACAAAGAGAAACCTTTTATCAGACATATCAAAACATTTTGACCCGCTCGGTTGGCTATCACCACTATCAACTAAGTTAAAAATTATTTTTCGACAAGTGTGGACTGCAGATAATATTAACTGGGATGATCCTATACCGAATGTCGAGTGGAAGAAGGTCAAAGAGGACATGCACAATATTCAACACCTTCAGTTACCCCGATGGCTGCAGATCCATGAGTGCGACAGTATCGAGCTACATGGGTTCAGTGACTCGTCTGTCAGAGCTTATGCATGTGTGATCTATTGTCGTATCAACAAAGGCAATAAATCATCTGTAGTGTTGATGGCCGGCAGAGCCAGGCTTGTACCAACCAGCAAGACAGTCTCGTTACCGCAGTTGGAACTGAGCGGAGCACTACTCCTATCAAAGCTAATGGGTAAAGTCGAAGAGTACCTTAGTGGGTACAATACCAAAATATAGGGTTGGACTGACTCCATGGTAGTACTGGGCTGGCTCAACGGAGAACCGAAAACGTTTGTGGCAAATAGAGTTCGTACAATAACCAAAAATATGCCACCTGACTGCTGGAGGTACGTTAAGTCGGAAGAAAACCCAGCCGACTGTGCCAGTCGTTGTCTAACTGCATCACAACTCAAAGCCCAGACCGTGTGGTGGCTGGGCCCGACTTGGCTATCAACATATAATGATCAAGGGCATAAGATCGCTTATACCACAAACGAAGAATTAAAATATCAAAAACAATTTGAGTAGCACAACATCAACCTGATTTTATCATTCAAGAAATCCTATTAAGATATAATACAATTAACAAAGCGGTAAGAATAGTTGCATGGATTCGGAGATTTCTAACTATCAAAAAAGGACAAAATATAAAATATTTATAACAGTACGAGAGTTGAAAGAAGCTAAGTTATTAATTATCAAAAATATACAACAAACGGGATTTGCAAGAGAGTTATCAGATTTAAAACAACGAAATAAAATAAATCGAAAAAGCAACATTTGTGAACCAAATCCGTATATTGATCAAGATGAAGTATTGAGAGTCGGTGGGAGGTTGCGAAATGCCAATCTGGACCCAGACATGAAAAATCCTATCATTATACCCGGCAACAGTCGTCTTGCGGAGCTTCTTATAGACCAGGCGCATGAAATGACATACCATGGTGGTGCTCGGCTAACGTCAGCCAACCTGAGACAAAAGTACTGGATCGTCGGTGGCAACAGAGCTACGAAGAAGAGATTACGTTATTGTATCAAATGTAGAAGGCACGAACCAACCAAACACTATCAAATTATGGGTGACCTTCCAGCAGCTAGAGCAAACCCTTCACGCCCCTTCCATCATGTCGCTGTAGACTACACGGGCCACGTGTTCATCAAAGCTAACTCAGGCCGTGGGATGAAAACTACGAAAGGTTATATCGCTGTGTTCACGTGTATGGCAACAAAAGCTGTACATTTGGAGCGGAGGACGCTGATGATTTAAATTATTTAACTCCTTCACATTTTCTATGAAGCGGTCCGATTTTATCAATTTATGAGACGGAACGAGATCTTAGGACTAGGTGGCATTTAACACAAAAAATATTCCAAGACATTTGGAAAAGGTGGCAACAAGAACATTTAACAAATCTATCAACCCGGAGCAAGTGACGCCAACCTCAAGAAAATATAAAATTAAATGACATCGTACTCATCAATGATGGTAACCTTCCTCCAGACAGATGGGCCCTCGGTAGGGTGGTCGAACTGCACCCTGGTAATGACGGCTACGTGCGTGTTGTGACATTAAAAACAAAAAACGATTATATGAAAAGACCTGTTATCAAACTATCAATACTCCCTATCATCTTCGAAGAAACACAAGATCAGGAATTAAAGCAAGAGAAACCAATACGTAAGATAACACAAAGAAATAGAAGAGACAGTTTCATTACCGTTGCAACTTCTATCTTATTATTTTTTATGACTCTTATAACTAATACTAGCGGACTATATACTATAAATAAACTACAAAATAATACTAGCCTATTTTTCGACAAGATTGTAAACATGCATTTGAAAGCTGACGATTGGAAACTCGTTGTCTATTATTATCTCTACCCATATTGGGAAGGCACCGCCGCGTCCTCGAAGTACATGGAATACCTAGAAAACATCTGTTCGAAGATAAGAGGGCATTCACACTGCGAGAGTGTCATGTATCAATTGAATCACGAGCAGTCGGAACTACGGCGCTACAATATCATGTTGCAAGATAAGGGCGACCTACTCACACGTAAGCGCAGGGGACTCATTAATGGTGTAGGTAATATCGCAAACGCGTTGTTTGGGGTGCTTGACAGCAACTTTGCTGAAAAATATAAAAAAGATATCGACTTAATCAGAAAAAACCAAGGACACCTAGTCCAGCTGTGGAAGAATCAAACTTTAGTCGTAGAAGCAGAGTTCAATGTCATCAAGAGGGTAGAGTCGAGCATGGAACAGCATCATAAAACCATCAACAAAAAGATGATTGAACTTGAACAATCAATGAACGCACTAAAATCACAAGTCTCAAATAACTCATATATAAACGAATTTACCTTGGCCGCTATAGTTACAAACAACGTTTGAACAAGTTAAAAGAAATACAAACTTATCTTATTGAAACTATTAGACGTATTTCACGGGAAGTATGATATTCATCTCCTAACCCCAAAGCAACTCCAACACGAATTAAGTGCCATCTCTACTCAGATACCTAAAGACCTATCACTACCTACCGATCACGCGAATTATTCAAACATATACAAATTACTTAACGTAAAAGCACGCTTATCGAAGTCCTTTCTTATTTTCGAAATCCGAATACCATTATTAGCACGAGACGCTTACGAAGTCCTTAAAGCAATTCCCATACCTAAACAATCGGGTAGCAACACGATCAGCATTGTCCCTATTAGCGAATATCTCGCTTTAAACTTAAAAAGGGATTCGTTTATATCGCTATCATATGCTGATTTACGTGACTGCATTGATCGCGATTTAAATACTGTGTTGTGTCGATTCAAGAAGCCTATTCATCATATGATCAATGATAAGAGTTTGTGTGAGAAGGATGAAGGACTTGGAAGCTGTAGAACGATCACTAACACCTGCAAAAATATTTTCATTGCAACAAGTAAACTCAATAACTACTTTAATTTCTGTTGTAATAAATGCTACTTCAAGTTGTTATGCGAAGATCAAGTTACAGCTATTCAGTTGCGTGACGCCGGACTTATTACGCTGGGACAGGACTGCCTTATCAAATCAGCTGATTTCCATTTTTATGTATACAAACCAGATGCATCTCAAATCAATTTAAAGCCCGACATTGGTGTACCGAAGATCGCTTCGATTAATCGTTTAATAAATATCTCGATACCGGAAATGAACGCCAGCACGAGCTTTGAGACTATCAGCCAACTACAACTGCTTGCCATACGAGAACAATTAGATGTCATGAAACAGACTGAGCCCTTTGCAGCAGGTGTATCCTATCACGACATTCACCATTACACCGTCCGCTACCTGGTGATTATAACGGCTGGAGTGTTCGGAGGATTCTACGTGTGGCAGCGCGTGCGGCGCGCGCGGAGGCGTGCAGGTCGCGATCGCGTACAAAATAAGTGTAGTGAAGTGCAGTGTAATAGTGAAGTGCAGTGTAATAGTGGAGTGCAATTTGTAGATGTAGAGTTGCAAGCAAGTGCAGTGCAGTGTAACAGTGATGACATTACTAGCGAATTAAGTGAAAAATTTAAGAACTCGCGTAAACAAAAACAAAACCGTGGCACCTCACCATTGCTTCAATCGGTGTTTACTATCACCGATACGGGTGTCTAAATACATACACTGTTATTATTTATTTTGCATCAATCATTTGTAACTAGTTTTAAGCCAAAATGTTTATCACCTTGTAATTAGTTTTAAATTCATCTCATCTTCATGACTCTCTATCTTTCAGCCCGGGAGCATGTACGGGCTGCAGCACGTACGTTTTTGTGGCGTCGGCAGTTTACGCTATAACGCTACAATAATGCATTTTGAGTCAGTGCGCTAATTGAGCCCAGCAATACCGGTCACGCGTACTCGCAGTATCATTTCCCATCTATCATTAAATTAGATTTAGTTGGGTCTATCAATAAAATATCAATTATCAACTTCCCAGTATTGACTATCATTTACTATCAATTACTATCAACCGACCACGTGTGGGTTCCCATCGCAGCCCAGACAATAAGCATAGTAAACGCTTAAAATCGAGGACTTCATCATCATTCTCTAGACCATTTCCCATTATCTGGGGTCGGCGCAGTAAATCTTCTTGTTCCATTCCTCTCTATCAGCCGTCATTTCCATACTTACTCCTTTCATTCTCATATCACTCTTCACACAATCGATCCATCTTTTATTCGGCCTTCCTCTGCCTGTGTGTCCCTCCACATTCATATTCAATACTCGTTTTGTGACAGGACTTCCATCCCTCCGCATCACATGCCCAAACCATGCCAATCCGCTTCCTCTCAACTTTTCTACCACTGGCGCTACTTTCAGGCTTCCCCTTATATACTCATTCCTTATCTTATCCATCCTTGTCACACCACACATCCATCGTAACATTCTCATTTCATTTGCATGCAATCTATTTTCATCCTTCTTCTTGACGGCCCAGCATTCACTTCCATACATGACGACAGGTCGGATGATCGATTTGTAAATTTTCCCCTTCAGCCTTATTGGCATTCGGGGATCGCACGTTGTGGCTGTGACCTGTCGCCATTTAAAATCGAGGTCTTCAATAGAATAATTGCAATATATATACATGGCATAATATTTATTAAAAGTAGTAAACTGTGAATTAAGTCTATAACGTGTGGCTTGCAATTAACAATGGAGCACGCGCGTCCACCTAGCGAATTACAGCTAGAAGGCGGACCCGTCAGCAGGGCTGATGCTTGGAAGAGGTGGAGACAACAATTCATATTATTTGTGAAAGCTTCGGGTGTGCACCCGGAGACATCGGCAGTAAAAGCAAGTTTACTTCTCAATTTAATTGGTTCAGAAGGATTCGACATTTATCAAACTTTTACGTTCACTAAAGAAGAGGATTGTGATGATGTGCAAGTAATATTGAGTAAAATTCATGAATATTTTTAACTAAAATTAATATTACATTGCTTAGATACAAATTTTTTACTCGCAATCAAGAGGAAGGTGAAAACATACAGCAGTATGTTACGTCATTGCGGTTATTGAGTAAAAATTGTAAATTTGCTACTTTAGAAGAAGAGCTGATAAAGGATCTAATTGTGTGTGGTGTAAATAGCACAATAATCCGGGACCGTTTGCTCAGATGTGAGGATCTAGACCTGGACAAAGCTGTGAAGTTGTGCCAGGCCGAAGAAATTTCGCAAGAGAGTAGCCGTCAGCTACGTACTAGTGATATGTGTGCCAGTGTAGTGCAGGTAGATAGTGTCAAACAAAGAAGAGGACAACGCGACGCGTAGCGCACAGGCGCCGGCTGCGCCTCCCGGGGCTCCGCGCTGCGCTGCCCGCGCTGTGGACTCGAGCGCTATGCAATGCCTCGATGTCCGGCCGTTTACGCCACGTGTTTCATTTGTGGTAAAGAAGGTCACTTCGGGTATGTAAGCAGAATTTAAATAGTAGCAAGGCCGGTGTAAACCGTGTATATGACATTAAGCAAAATCAAGATGTTACGCGTTCTATCGATTGTGAATTGTTTTTTATATCAACCATAAATGGTCAAGAAAGTTCTTCAGGTGGCTGGTTCGAAACATTATATTTTGAGAACGGTATCGAAAACTTTAAATTGGACAAGGGGGCGGATATAAATGTTTTATCTTTTGAAAGATTTTTGCAACTGGGTTTTGATTCCATTATAATAAAAAATGATTGTATTAAATTAGAACTTTATTACGTACTAGAGCCACACTGCAGCTACGCTACGGTTGTAGCTCGAATTGGTAGACTCGATCCAGGAAGGACCACACTATTACAGAATACCAGCGTAAATTAGCAGCTTAACGCTGCTGTGTTTCATATGGTAAGTGTAGAACCGGAGTCCCATTTTGCTGGAAACGAGGCTTTCCATCATAGTCCTCAGAGGTAACAACGCATCTAGGTTTATAATTTTTAATCGAAGATAAATGTAGATGTCTACGGGCCACAGCATCCACTTAAAATCAGGTGGACTGTGTACTTGTTTGTCAATTTCGTGCTATAAAAATACAGTTCCGCTCAAATGCTTATAGCTTACTGCAAGCTATTGGAAAGTAGTGTTTTTACTACCGCTTTGTCACATAACTAAAAAAGAAAGTGTTAACCAATCAAAGACGGATTCATAGGTAAAAATGTGTTGGAAATAATTTCGCATATTATGCAATAATCGTAAAAAAGTATTAAGTAAGCCTAATATGTACCTCAAACGGACAATACATAAACTAAATAACACGTAGCACTGAAAATGTCGCAGCTTAATACTAATTTGTAAGTGCGCTCACGAATAATGTAATGCGGTATTTGATTAGTCCAATAACGATTTTGTTTGTCGCATCAAGATAATTCATAACATATATTATACGCTGTTGTAGCCGCAAAATGATATATCTAAAACATTCTTTTTTGAGGATTAAATAAAATATTCTTGTTAAAATTATTTTTCCTCTGCTCTTCCTATCAGGTTTAGAAGTATTATTATGTCAGGTAAATAATATATAGATAAGAGTTGCAACAAATATATATCATTGCCTCACAATACATACACACACGCACTCACGCACCTGCTTTCATTTTCATCTGACTCATACCCAATATACGGTAGTATACAGTTATATCAAAATACTATACACACAATCAATATAAAAATGTAAGTTAAATGCTGTAAATTACGTGTAAACATTGATAAAGACAAAAGAAATATATTTGAAATGTTTTACCAAAAAATATAAACCTGTAAAATTTTATATTTAACATAAAAAAGGAAAGTAAAGTTACAGCCTATATACGTCCCACTGCTGGGCACAGGCCTCCCCTCATTTCTGAGAGGGTTTTAGGGCAAGGAAGTGTCCGTCGCGCTGCCCTAATACGTGTTGGCGAACTTCACATGTCTTCGAATTTTTTTTTCTTATTTCTCGGACATGCAGGTTTCCTCACGATGTTTTCCTTCACCGCCGAGCACGTGGTAAATCAGCACTTAAAATAGCAATTAACAATTTCATTGGTGCCGGCGGGGATCGAATCCGGTTTGCTCACGTACTGTGAAATTTACAGCGAGTGCTAACCATCTGAGCTACCACGGCTCATTACGGCACGGATATAATATTTAACATATTACATCCGAAACATATATTGGTATAAGAATATCCACCACCTCATATCATCCCGTGGTGGGTGTCGAAAGACGCCACAGAAGGAAACAAATCAGGTGATGGGCAATAGGGTCTTTGTATTAACGACTAAAATAAGAAACTACGGTTGCCCACCCGCTTGCCAAGCATGGCAACTATGGCAAGTATTCACCTAGGAAACGTGGGAGGCCAATGTTCAGCTGTGGACTTTAATAGGCTGTAACGGTAGACATATTGGTAAATGTAGCAGCTGTGTAATTTGTTACAATTAAATAAAACATAAATGAAAATAAAATAAAGTACTTATATCAATATAATATAATAGTAAATAGACGATGGAATAGACGAGTAAATAAAATCATCCCTCTAATTAGTTTGAGTGGTAACATAATACCGGTAAGAGGCGTTTGCTATTTACAATGTTTTTATAAAAATGTTTGTTATAATTTAAAGTTTGCGATTGCCGATTTACATTGTCAAAGCGTGCTGGGACGACAGTCGGTGAGAAGTTAGGGTTAGTCAAACGAGTTCATGAAATTAATATATTAGACTATGAAGACTTATTTAGTGGTATTGGGTGTCTTCCAGGAAAGTATCATATTGTTTTAGACGAATCTGTACCTCCGGTGATTTGTAATCTTAGGAAGATTCCGTTAAGTTTACGTGAACGTCTAGCAGATGAGCTTAAAAATATGGAAAACCAAGGTATAACAAGAAAAGTTTCTCATCCAACTCAATAGGTGGATGCCACTAGTTCTAGTCGCAAAATAGGATAACGGGATTCGCATGTGCTTTGACCCACGAGAACTTAACCGTGCAGTGCGGCGCGCGCATTTCCAATTGCCCACTGTGTCGGAGCTCGCAGCGCGGCTACACAGAGCACGCTTCTTTTCCGTCTTAGATGCCAACTCAGGTTTTTGGGCTATACAACTGGATGAGCAGAGTACAAACTTGTGTACATTTGCTACACCGTTTGGTCGATATCAATTTCTTCGTTTACCGTTTGGTATTAATTGCTCATCCGAAGTATTTCACGCTAAAATGAGGCAGTTTTTAGAAGGTTTAGAGGGCTCAGATAGTTTTATAGATGATATAATTGTTTGGGGACGGATGAACACGGGCATGAACACGACAGAAGACTAGTCGCGTTGTTACAAAGAGCTAGAGAAATTAATTTCAAATTTAATAAAAAGAAATGCAAAATAGCAGTTGAAGAGGTTACTTACTTGGGACATATTTTTGATAAAAACGGTATGAGACCCGACCCTAATAAAGTAAAAGCCATTTCTGAGATGCCTCAACTCTCAGACAGAAAAAGTTTAGAAAGATTTTTGAGAGCCGTCAATTATTTATCAAAATTTATTCCGTGTTATTCTGATCGCGCTCTTCCCCTAACGAATTTTTTAAAAAAAGATAGTAGTTGGCGATGGGAAATTAGTGAGCAGACAGCATTCGAAAAATTAAAAGAATGTGTTTGCACAGCGCCAGTATTGGCGTTGTACGACGTATCTCAGCCTGTCTTGTTATCGGTAGACGCGTCTCGCGATGCACTCGGTGCGGTACTACTGCGGGGTGATCGGCCGGTCGAATATGCCTCGCAAACTCTCACAGATACGCAACGCCGGTATGCACAAGTAGAAAAGGAATTGTTAGCAATTGTGTTCGCCTGTGAGCGATTTCACCAATATATTTTTGCAAAAATTAATGTTGTCGTAGAAACAGATCATAAACCTTTGGAAATTATCTTTAAAATGCCATTAATGTCCGTCCCAGCCCGCTTACAACGTATGATGCTCAGAATACAAGGCTATGACTAAGTCGTTAAGTATAAACCAGGAAAATATATGTATATTTCAGATGCACTGTCTCGCACGCCGCTTCCCGACATATTATTAGATAAAAAAATTCTGTATCAAGTAAAATTAATTGTAAACAGTATTCCAATTTCAAATAGCAAGTTAACACTGATAAAAAATGAAACGAAAAAAGATTTTGATTTATGTACCTTACTAAATTATATTAAATTAGGATGACCTAATGATAAGTATAACGTAATAGAAAACCGTTAAGTCTTTGTTGATTAAAGCTATTAAGGGGAATAGTGACTTTGAACTTGCTTTATTGAATTACAGAAATACTCCGAGACATGGTTTGGACTCTCCCGCGCAATTATTAATGGGTCGCAGATTACGTTGTAAATTACCAGTTTGTGATTTACTAAAACCACAATTTCACCCATCTACATTTAAAACAATGCTGCAAAAACAGCAGCAGTCAAAAATGTACTATGATAAGTATTGTAAACCGTTGCCTAAACTTAACATTGGTGACAAAGAAATATGTATAGATGGTAAGAAAAGAATTCCCGCTACTGTAATAGGTGAAGCTGATACTCCTCGTTCATATGTAATAAATAATAAGCTGGGAAGACCAATCCAACGCAATAGCCGTCATTTAATTAAGTATTACTCAAGTCAAGATTTTAAAAATATTAAAAAAAGATATTTTCATCACTGGAAATGGAGGGGTGGAAATTTTTTGTGCAATGCAAAAAATCACAACAAAGCCCTGATAAGATAAATCAGCCTAACAAGAGCTCTAGTTTAAGTGAAAATAAAATTGCTTAAAATGTACTCAATGATAATAATAATGAGGCATCCACACCATGGCCACACCCTCTCACACGTAGTAAGGCCCGACAACTCAACATAAAAAATTAATTAATTAAATTTTAGGTATAAATATAATAAATTTTAAGTTAGAGTTATAAGAAATTTCGTTTGTTTCAGTTATTCTTTTTATATAAGGGGGATGGATGATATTGTATCTTTATTAATAAGGGAAGATATTGTGGGTATTTGTATTATTGTATACGTAGGTAGTTATGAGAGGAACAAATCAGTTGTTGTCTCGCTAATGAACGTGTATTATTGCAAACACAACACGTAGTTTCCAAGTAACATCAACAATCTACATCATTCTCAGCTGCATCATACTGCACACATAACATTATGTAAAACCAACCCATTTCTTTTACAGTTAAGTAGCTTGTAAACATTTATTGTCTGTAAACGTTGGAAAACTACTTTTTATTAAGGTCAAACATGATAAAAACATGGACAGAGTATGCTTAGCAGATATCATGATTGATAAAACTCTTTTTAAAGAGACCCGAAATATTCAACTAAAACTAGGTTTTAGTTTAATACTTCGTCTAATTTTATCCCTGTCTTGAAAAATAGAATAAAACCTGGACAAACATAAAATAACAAAGATCCTTTTGAATAAAATTTTACTTTATAGTAATAAACTTAAAAACTGTAATTTGACAATGCTAGAAAATCCACTACTCCATATCATCCCGTGGCTGTGGCGTCTTCTTAAGGACTTAAAACCAATTGGTTGCCTACCCAGGTGGCTCAGTGTTGCAACTATGGCAAAAATCCCTAAGAGACAATCTATGTGAGAAGCCATTGTTCAGCAGTGAACTTTCAATAGGCTGTAATGGTAAGAATAAAATACCATGTAAAATGTATTTTCTATTTCATTTATTAAAATTTAATTGCCGTTTTTAAATTAAATTTTATTTTTCATATTCAGTAAACAGTATAAACATGAATTATTTTTGACGGAGTAAATGTTATATGCTTAGATCCTAATTATCTTAACAGAATTGTTTGAATTATAAGCGTCATAAGAATCGAATACAAATATAATTTATTTTCTAAAATGCTGAACCGGTAAACGACCTCGATGAACGAAGCGATGAACTATCGAAGATTATTTTGTGTGTACCTAAACTTAAATATTCTTATATTCTGTAAATACCACATTGAATTGTCTTTACTACTTTTACATTAAAATTACAAAACTCTTGTCGTGGTAGTTCAGAGGTAGGAATATCGATTGACGGCTTAAGGTGCTCAATTATAACATTTAGATTTTCCTGCATATTTGGTGACGAAGACGTAAATTCTAACTGGTTGCGCGGAAAACCATTCGTATTATTATATTTGACGGTAGGTGCCAAGTCGTTTATTCCTTTCCAAAACGATATCATTCATACCCTCCTATCGACACATCGGGGTGGTGGGGTGGGAGGGGAAAGAAGATGATTCTAGAATGTCGCGTAATCATCGGAACCGAAGATATATAAGGCACGCGCGACCCACGCGCAGGCCTCTTCCGCCGCACACGCTTCTCTCCCGACGTACCCCTGGGGCCCCAGAGTGTTTGTCCGGAAGAAGTTCCAGAAGTCGCAGCTATAGTGCTCAACAAATAGAAGAAACCCCGGTGAGTCAACATTCCTAATAGTTCCTGCTTGATATAATTGTTTTAACCCGCTCCAATTTTGTTTTTCTCCCAATCAGGCAGGATTCCTTTTCATCGATTTGGCAAAATAATAGTTTTAGTTTTAGGGAAGAACGAGTGCATTGTACCGCATGCTATAGTAGTCGCTTTTACGTAAGCGTAGAAGCAATCGCATATACAGTCCATTTTAGTTAATATCTCGCGTAATAGGTTTAAGGTTCGACCGGGGAATTAGACTTCGGCAGCCTTAGACACGTGGCTCCACCATTTTATGGTCACTTCGGCAGGATTTGAACTGGGTTTAGTGGTCGTCCAATTATTTCTGGTCGAATTATTAAATTAATTATTTAGATAATGCACTCTAATTTATGGAATAGACTTAAATAGTGTTCGTTTAAATTTAAATTTTGATTAGGTACTCGCAAACAGAATTATTCGTTTTATAGCGCTCGTATTTGTTTAAATTTAAAGCTTATTAAATAATTGAAACAGTGTAATAGGAACCGTTTGATACGCTTACCCGACAATTTTGATAAAAATATTGAGTTTAGCGAACAACGCGTCACCTCGACTCGCTGTATAGGTGTTCGATTTAATTACGTAATACGGCATACCGAGTGTCCATCCTTCATTGTTTGTGCGTTGTGAGATTAATTGTGATTAATATAACTTTATTATAATAATTTAAAATGGCAGTTAGTGGAAATGAAATCAAAATTAAAACGCTTTATGCCAAGAGGGACATACTCTTTACGCGTATGCAGAATATAAGTGATCATATAAAGAACATTAATATAGAAGCAGTGCGGGAAACATTTTTAAATGAAATTGAAACGGTAATTGAAACGGCGAACGGATTACGAAAGAATATTAGACCAAATTAATCATTTGGAATTACAAATCGACCCGAAATACATAGTGAACTACCAACCGCTGCTGGCATTCGAAGATATGTTGTGTCGCGTGAAAAGAACTGCGAAATTCCTACAAACTCAAAACGAAGCAAAGCCGGAAACACAGGTACGTCCACGTGACTCAATTAGGTTGCCGCCAATAGATATTCCGGTATTCAATGGTGATATTAAGACGTGGCCCTTCTTCTTCAGTAGTTTTCAAAACAATATACACAATAACCCATCGTTATCGGACGCTGAAAAATTATATTACTTAATTAGTAAACTTAGTGGCAGGGCACAGTCGATCTGCTCTGGTTTTACACCTACAGCAAACAATTACTTATTAATATTCGAAACGCTTAAAACTAAATATGAAGATAGGAGAATGTTAGCTTCCGAATATTTGAACCAGATATTCGATCTTAAACCTATATCATCCGCGAACATCAACGGCTTAGAGCAGTTTCTAGATAAATTTGTGGCATCGGTGGCTGCACTTAAGAATTTGAAATTTAATGACCCTATGGACGTGGTGTTTCTCCATATTGCACTAAAGAAATTAGACCCCGACACCGTGCGTGCGTTTGAAATGGATCATCGTAGCTCGGAGATGCCTTCCTTTCATTCATTAGTATCGTTCGTGCGAGATCAAATAAAGGTGATGCAGCGCTCTCCGAACGTTAAACAGGAGATTAAAAGGTGCGTCGACCGTAGACAGACTCAACCATCTAAAATAGCAGGGTCGTTAACTTACGTAACCGCTACGTCAACATCACTTCAGCATACTTGTATCGTATGTAAAGATAAACACGGTAATTTATATAATTGTGCGACTTTTCGTAAATATTCACCAAGCGAACGTTATAAATTAGTAAAGACAAACAACCTATGTTTGAACTGCTTAAGCGATAAGCATTTAGTTGCAAAATGCAATTCGAGTTCCGTATGTAGCAAGTGCGCCAGGAAACATCACACGCTATTACATTTTGAAAATAGCAACATAGCGGCGTCAAGTAAAGCGGACAAGGAATTCACCCCTACTAAGGTCAACGATTCTAGCGGTCGACCTGGTGATGTCGCTCTGTGCTCATTGGCGAATATGGGAGCACAACCTCCTTCAACCGTATTACTGGGTACGGCACGTATTTTGGTTAGGGATTCGCGTGAAAACGAACAAAGCGTCCGTGCACTGCTGAACAGCGGAGCCCAAAATAGCTTCATAACGCGACAATGTTGTCAGCACTTAGGCTTAGTAATAAATATGTCACTTTCATGTCCTTTAGTTAAAGGCATCGGAGGTACTAGTAAAGCTACCCAGGGATATATAAATTTAAAATTTTATTCTCGGATAGATCGTAATGTTAACTTTGATATAAATGCACTAGTAGTAGATAGGGTCACTGAACGGTTGCCAACCGTTTCGGTTGACACCTCGGCATTGATTGAATTTAAAAATTTGACTCTAGCGGACGACACTTACGCCGTTCCTGGAAACATAGACATGCTCATTGGAGCATCGCTTTTCCCTCATCTTTTGTTAAACAATAAGGTCAGGGGCAACTCCTCGCATACCGCGCCTTACGCACTGGAAACCGTATTGGGCTATGTTATTCTTGGCTCCGCCCCCATCATAGATAGCATTTCGGCAACATCCTGTTGTTGCACCGTCGCTGTAGAACCTCCCGAATTATTGACTCGCAATTTTCGGGAAATAGGGGAGGGGAACATCCCGCTTTTACTTAGCTCGGGTAATAAATTATGCGAAGGGTCGAGAAGTAAGACGTTAGAGTCTGTTGTTAGTAAACCTGTTGTAGTTTCGTCGCAGCCGAAGGGAACGCCGAGTAGGGATAGCCCTGGAGCTAGGTTTACCGACACCGCGAACAAGGCCCATATTAGCAAGATTAGATCGCCCCGCAACCCGTCAGGTGACATATTCAGTGCACGCGTTTCGCAACGCGGGACTCGAATCGATCTAGTTAGCGGAAGCGCGCGCGGCGCGGATCGAGGTCACGGTCGCGGCGCATGGAGACACCGAGCCGCTGCGACAGAAAGCGTGCCTCACTGGAGGCTACGGAATAGACCTGCTGAGGCCAATCTTGCTTGGCGGGAGGAAGTGAGACTTCGCGAGCAACAAGCCATATGCAGTGTTGTTCCGAAGCGTTCATCGCATAGTTTTACCGCTTATTAATAATTATAGCTTAGTCGCTTAGAAATTGCATACTTGTGATTGGATAGTTTTATTATTTAAATATTAGTTTGTCGTTGATAGAGTTATATATTGGTATTTCCTTAGTGTTTGTTTAGCTTGTTGGTGTTCCGTAAAATTAAAAATAAAATAGTATAGTTTAGCCGCGCCACAGCAATACGCTGTGTTATATTTAAATCACTTTTGTCGTAACAGTGTAGCCTTTGTAGTTTAAAAGTCGATAAGTAGTGTTTGTTCGTATATCGTTACGTCCGATTACAACTATGCCGAGTCGCTAGTAGTGAGTGAACTTCAACGTGCGCATTTCTCTGAAGAAATTACAAGATTTCAATCGAATAGAGCTTGTAGTCACGCCTTTCAACGCCTTAAGCCATTTTTACAGGATGGGATTGTAAGGGTAGGTGGACGCTTGTCCAACTCGCAGTTGAGTTTCGACCAACGGCACCCTATAGTTTTACCGCGTAAAGACCATATCATGAATTTATTAGTCGATTACTATCATAAATTGAATTCGCACGCTGGCCGCGACTTGCTGATGTCGATCCTGCGTCAGAATTATTGGATTCTTTCTGCACGTAGTTTAATCCGCAATCGGGTGCACAGATGTATAGCTTGCTTTCGGGCACGCCCCAAGCCGTTATTTCCGGAAATGGCGGAACTTAGATCTTGTAGAGTAATACAATCAGTAAAGCCCTTTACGCACACCGGGTCTGATTTCGCTGGTCCGTTTAAGGTCACGCTCACTTGCGGGCGTGGTATAAGATCCACAAAGGCTTACGTCTGCATTTTCTTATGTCTAACTACTCGAGCGGTGCATATAGAACTCGTTGGTGATCTAAGCACAGCAGGCTTTATGGGTGCATTTAAAAGATTTCTTTCCCGCCGTGGCCCTGTAAGTAAATTATATTCGGATAACAGTACTAACTATGTTGGTGCAAAACGTATTTTATCAGAACTACATGAGCTCTTAGCTAGCAAGTATTATAATTCGGAGTCCGCTCACATTCTAGCCGAGAACCGCATTGAGTGGTCTCTGAACGTCCCAGCCGCGAGTCATTTTGGGGGCAATTGGGAGACTAATATTAAGAGTCTAAAGAGTCACTTATACCGAGTAATAGGAGATCAAATTTTGTCCTTCGAAGAGCTAAGTACGGTGCTCGCTCAAATTGAATGCGTAATGAATAGTCGCCCACTTTGTCGTACGTTGTCTAGTGACCCCTCGGAACCGCTGGCTCTAACTCCAGCACATTTTTTGAATTTAACGCCTTTAAAGTATTTGCCCGCCGCAGATATGGATGAGAACAGACTTAGCATTTCCGCACGCCACAAATTATTAGATCGGTTAGTGCAATCGTTTTGGAAACGATGGAGGATGGAATACTTTGCAGTCTCGGCAAAAATGGAACACAGCAACTGAGCCTTTAGCTGTAGAAACTGTAGTTGTGCTCACCAAAGAGAATACGCCGCCTCTCCACTGGCCGTTAGGAATTGAATTGTCGAAGAGGTCTTTCCCGGTTCCGACGGAGTAATTAGGATAGCTCGCGTTAAGACCACGGTTGGGTCTTACCTGCGTCCTGTTGTCCGTTTGTGCCCTCTGCCTCTTCCATAATTTAAATTAGCTTTCTATATTAAAATTGTAGTTGAATTTAGGTAATCTTAGCGTTAGTTAGTTATTTTGTTAGTTGATCTTAGCTCTAGTTGTTTTAGTTAATTTTGAAGGAAATCCTTCAAGGGCGGGGGAGATGGTTGCGCGGAAAACCATTCGTATTATTATATTTGACGGTAGGTGCCAAGTCGTTTATTCCTTTCCAAAACGATATCATTCATACCCTCCTATCGACACATCGGGGTGGTGGGGTGGGAGGGGAAAGAAGATGATTCTAGAATGTCGCGTAATCATCGGAACCGAAGATATATAAGGCACGCGCGACCCACACGCAGGCCTCTTCCCGCCGCGCTCGTCGTTGAAACCACAACGCTTCTCTCCCGACGTACCCCTGGGGCCCCAGAGTGTTTGTCCAGAAGTTCCAGAAGTCGCAGCTATAGTGCTCAACAAATAGAAGAAACCCCGATGAGTCAACATTCCTAATAGTTCCTGCTTGATATAATTTTTTTAACCCGCTCCAATTTTGTTTTTCTCCCAATCAGGCAGGATTCCTTTTCATCGATTTGGCAAAATAATAGTTTTAGTTTTAGGGAAGAGCGAGTGCATTGTACCGCATGGTATAGTAGTCGCTTTTACGTAAGCGTAGAAGCAATCGCATATACAGTCCTATTTAGTTAATATCTCGCGTAATAGGTTTAAGGTTCGACCGGGGAATTAGACTTCGGCAGTCTTAGACACGTGGCTCCACCACTAACAATAACTGCGTATTTTTAAATAAATAAAAAGAATGCTGCTATATTACGCTAATATCTTGTGCAGTGCAGTGGTCTTTCTTCGGTCGAGCTGACATATTACAGTGCAACATTTCTCTTCCTCGTAATAAACTATAGCACTACTGTATTACTGATAAAGAAATACTTTACGGCTTCAACACTTTTTGATAAAAAGTTACCTTCACTATGAAATTTGGACGATGCTATTCGTCTGCCAATCCAACAACTAAATTATTTTAATAGTCCGCTTATGGACAACTTCATGGGGGTCAAAATAGTATCATGTAGGGTTCGTAGTATACATTTACTAACCGAACTACTAATCTTAACTGTTACTAATCATACGAGAATCGTTTAAGTAAAAAATTATTCGTCCGATAATTTGAAATATAAAAGTTGATTTCTTTCAATATTACATTTTAATTAATTTATGGTTAACGATTTTATCAATATAATACAAGCGGCAATTTTCCTTGGACCACCTTAGCCGAATCTCAACCTAGTGCTACTGATATTGTAAGATTGTGGTAATGTTTTATTAGATGCAAATAGCATAATAATATGAGTATCAGAGTTAATTTATTTAAATATCTTATTATCTTATTATTTTTTTAATTTAAAAATATGTCTGGCATTTACACTTTCATTTTTACGCGAACTAGTTTAATCTACTGCCAACATCACCGTAACTACATACTTGTCATTTTATAGTCAATTAATCCTTGATTGTGTTGATGTTGTGAAATCGTTGAATCCTAAACACATGTTATAAAAAATTATATATATATATATATATATATATATATATATATATATATATATATATATATATATATATATATATATATATATATATATATATATATATATATATATATATTATAAAAATTAAACTTCAGGCGAAAACAAATGAAAATTTTATATTTAAATTCTGTAAGGTACTCAATATCCATGATAAAGTCTTAAAGGGACAATTCTTTAATTTAGGTATACAGCATACAGTTTCAAACAAATTGAGACCCGCAAAGTAACTCAAAAAAAATTAATAACAATACCATCCAACAATAAATACGATGAGCACACCAGCGCATACATAATACCTCGCTTAATAAATGGTCTGGATAATTTAGAAGTGAAGTTGCTAAAGTTAACATAAAGTTAAAATGTTTTTACCTTAACAAATATTAGCTATTATCCCTAATATTGTAATAATTAGTATTATAAAAATGTAGACGGAACGGCACACAACACAAACCTGCGTGGTTTTTCGCTGTGCCGCATAGCAAAATTTTTTTACGTGGTAGAGCCATGCTGCAGTTATATTAGTAGTATATTTGTAGCACGAATGGGTCGGCTCGACCGGGGAAGGACCACGCTCTCACAGAATACCAGCGTGAAATAGTAGCTTAATGCTGCTGTATTTCGTATGGTGAGTGTAGAGAACCGGAGACCCTTTTTACTGGAAATGAGGCATTCCATCTCAGTCCTCAGGGGTGACAACGCATCTGCATTTTGATTTGTAATGGAAGATAGATGTAGATGTCTATGGGCCGCAGCAACCACTTACCACCAGGTGGACTGTGTGCTCGTTTGTCAGCCTATTCTATAAAAAAAAATTATAATTTTTTATTTGATAATAAATTTTAAAAAAAAATTCAATAAAATCAGTTTAAAAACATTGTATAGCCATAATTTAAGAAACTGCTATCGTGGCACCTGTTCAAATCTCTACCCACTCCCCCGGATACCGAACGTCGTTTATACTACACTTAGCCCACTTTTCATATTTGTTATATACTTATTCTTTGTTGTTACCTTACAAATAGAGTAATAATAAACGGACATAATGCCTATCAGTTAAATGTCTTTTTGTAGAATAAACATTACAAACGAGCAGCCAGTCCACCTGATTGTAACGGACATAGACATCTACATTTATCTTCCATTGCCATTTAAAATTTTATAATCTACGAGAGCACCCCGGACGAGGCCACCCATTCGTAAAACAACCATAATATAGGTGCAATTTGGCTATATCACGTTGATGTTGATTTTATTTTTATTGAAATATATTAAACTGGACATATATGGACTGGAAATATATAAAGAGCCGTGGTAGCTCAGATGGTTAACGCTCGCTGCAAATATTAACACAGAACGCGAGTAACGCGGGTTCGATCCCCGCCGGCACCAATGAAATTGTTAATTGCAATTTTATGTGCAGATTTATCACGTGCTCGGCGGTGAAGGAAAACATCCGGAGGAAACCTGCATGTCTGAGGAATAAGAAAAAAAATATTTCGAAGACATGTGAAGTTCGCCAACACGCATTGGGACAGCGTGGCGGACACTTCTTTGCCCCAAAACCCTCTCAGAAATGAGGGGATGCCTGTGCCCAGCAGTGAGACATATATAGGCTGTAACTGTACTGTACTGTACTGTATATTAAACTGTAGATAGATATCGCAGACAAAGATATACATATCGATAAAAATAAAATAAACAAAAAATATCGATAAGTGTTACGTATAGCGATAATACGAGATTGTGTTGAAACATCCCATTCACATTCGCACAAACCAACAATTAATCAAGATCCGACCTGACGCTTAGAACAATACGGCAGCATATTTATTCTGTAAGCAACAAGTTGAGAGCCAAGTTATCAACGTACACATGTGCTATGATATCGGGTTCGTAATTAATTTTCTTGAATCATACTTTAGCCAAAAATTCACAGGTTGTTTTTGTATGGTTTACGCAAAGAAAAGCTTTGCCGATAAAATATGAATTAAAGTACAAATCACATCGCTGCATAAAATTACTGATAATGGTTACAAATTATTTTGAATGATTTGGAACAAATTAACCGTTTTAAACTGTAACTTATGATTTATTGAGTGCTTTGTGCGAATTGTGAATGTAGCAGTATTACGAATGGGCTTTAATCTATTTTTTACTCTTTTTAATGATATAAGGCGAAAACGTTTGTATGGGTGCTTGAGATAATCTCAACTAGTCTAACTCTCAAAAGTCTAAAACAACATTGATTTTAAAACACTTTTATATAAAGCAAAGATATGTTGCAAAATGTTGTGTAACATGTTTCACGTTACAACACTTAACATAATTAAATTATTCAATTCTTATATCCCTCTTCTGGATAGGTAGGGGTCTTCTCTTATTCCTCTTATATCTGAAGGGGTTGCTTGACACACAAAAATTGTTTTTGCTCTACCATATTGCATGTTGTGCGTCTTTACGTGCCCTCAAAATATTTTTGTCTCGTGCAAGTAGTGAATGCACACTTAAAACTGCAACTTTAATATTGCATTGATTCTGGAGGGAGATTGAATTTAGGTCGCTTCTATATAATGAAATTTCGGGCTAGTACTTATTTCATTTACCCGTTATTTGCCAGCAGTAAGCGATGTAATAATGATATATTATTACGAACTTTGCAGCTTACAGTTTGAGAGCGGTTACCACGTGCTTGGCGGTAAAACAAAACATCTTGAGGATTGAGGATCTGTTGATCTGTAGAATAAAAATATTTCGTCAGCGAAAGTCAATTGAAATTCGCCGACACGCATTGGAGTGGCGTAGCCAACTGATTGCTTTTTAACCTTCAGAAGACATGAGAGGATACAGGCCTTCAGGGCACAGGCCCTTAAGTAGGAGATACATAGGCTCCAACCGTACTTTACTTTTGTAGTTTAAGTTAGCTGCCTTACTTTCAAATCAAATCATATCTAATCAAATAGTTTAATTGTGATTCACAGGTTACAAAAAAGTCATAATTAAATACAAATAAAGTTCAGTCTGTCTTCAGCCTCATCGTATCATCATCATCATTATTGTCATTCCTTCACAAGCCCACTGCTAAACATAGGTCTCTCTCAAGGAATGTCACAAAGCACGGTACTGAGCCACCTGCATCCATCGACTTTCTGCATGCCTTACCAGGTTGTCACTTCATCTAGTGGAGGGACGTTAGATTTTCTACACATTTTCATTGTTTATCCCATTGTAATTCTACAATTTCGAAATCTATATTTTTTATATCTCTTTTAACTCCAGTTTAAGTACTAACATCGAAGAACGAAGAACCACGTTCTAACACAACACTGGTGTAAAATAGCATCACCGTGTCGATATCATTTCTTCATTATCATTACAGCTCTTCACTTGCCTAAATATGCATAACCTGTACCAATTTATACATCGAATTCCTGCACGTCTTACCAGGTCACAACTCCATCTAGTGCGGAGTCGATGAAAAATTATACCAAATATCTTTTTACCTTATGTATGCAATATCTTCTATTATATCTGACATTATGTCCCACTTATGTCCCTTAAACCCCACTTTTTGTTAATTTAAAGGTAATACAGAAAAATTACAGCCTAATACGTCCTACTAAATAGAGTACCCAATCCGTCTACCCAGCGTGATATGATCAAATGATACCTCATACCTGTTGGCTGGTTTTTCGGCTGACTGATGATGTGCATTTTTAAGCAACTTAGGAAGATAAACAAGCACATGGCCAATCTTCAGGTAGAATGAACCGCCCTACAGAAACCACCATCAATCCCACCACACACCACCACAATCGAGTCGAAAATCGACGATGACGACTCATCAGCGCAATGGCTTAGGATTTAATTGCAGCGGTGCGGGCTGCGGGTTCGGATTCCACAAATACACACACACACACACACACACACACGCACGCACGCACGCACGCACGTACGCACGCACGCACGCACGCACGCACATACGCACGCACGCATGCACGCACGCACGCACGCTCGTACGCTCGCACGCACGCACGCACGCACGCACGCACGCACGCACGCACGCTCGCTCGCACGCACGCACGCACGCACGCACGCACGCACGCACGCACGCTTATACAATGACATAATATGAGGTCAGAGTGACACACACACACACACACACACACACACACACACACACACACACACACGCACGCACACACGCACACACACCAACAAGTATTTTTATGGCTTACAAATTTACAAATATTTGTATCGGGTCTCGATGTTACGATACAGGAGAAAGTTGTGTTTCATAAGGTAGCTGAGAATAGAATATAAGATAATAGGATTAGGAACCAAACTGAATTGTCACCACTTAAGACTACGATTAAATAACTAGTTTCCCATTACCTGTTTCAGTTTCCTTCTATCTAGAAGAGTTATAGCCTACACGACATACTAACATATGACCTCCAACTGTTCATCCTGTGAATAAGTAAGAGGTGACTTTTGAAAATGCTAGAAGGATGCCATCGCTTTTAACAAATGACAATATCCAGCCATCTGGATTACGCCATAGTAACGAAAGAGAACAGATTCAAATGTAGGTACGAGACATCTGGCACTGCTACCACCTATTTGCCTGCAAAGTGTGGCAATTATTGCATATCGGCCCCACAACGGTAGAGACAGCATTTCTCAGCATTATTTCCAGCAGTGGGCTTATACGGATATATCTTCCTGATAATAAAGATAGATACATCAAAAAATGATTAATAAATATATGGTTACCGCCATAGTTACCGCTTGGCAGGTGCTATAGCGATAATGGTATTTTAATATGCTGTAAAAAATGATTGAATTAAAACAATGTGTTAGTATAAGGCAAACAATGTTTCTAATATGTACGAATATTATATTTTGTTAGAAACGTTAAGACAATAGTCGTTGATAGTCTCTAATACCAACTTTTTTAGTTTTATTTGAACCAAATAGAACTTAAATTTGGCAAGAATTAATTCGCCCATATCCGCTCAATAAATTAATAAATTATTGAGGGGATATGTGCTAAATAATTCTTGCCAACTTTAATGTAATTGATTTCCACAAAGTAACGCCTGAATCTACTAATAAATCCTGAAATAGAACTTAATAAATTTCTTGCCTCTCATATTTCATATTTCTGATCATATAATATAGAACCATATATTTATTTTGGAGGTGCTGCCGCCGCTTCGTACAACGTAATTTATTTCCTTTTTTCCTCAATTATTTACTAGTTCGGTATAATAAATCGCTCAGGAACCTTTATTGAGTATTATTGCCCCAGACCTCTGTTAGTTCTTGTCCATTGTCATGATTTAAAATATGTCGTAATTCTAAGTTCCTTGCCAATGTGGTAATAGCACATCATCAGATTTTTGTTAGATTTTATAGAAGAGTGTGGTTTGCAAGATGATGCGGTGACCGGGATTAAGAAAGGAATGCTTCGGTGGTTTGGTCATGTAGAAAGAATGAATGTGGAAAGACTGACAAAGCAAATATATATTGCAGAAGTGAATGGAAGAGTCGGAAAGGGACGTCCTATATATATATATATATATATATATATATATATATATATATATATATATATATATATATATATATATATATATATATATATATATATATATATATATACGTATGTGAATGTGGAAGAGGCGAGAAAGAAAGGTATGTAAGGATCGTGCTAAATGGAAACCTCTGGGTGACAGGCGTGAGTGTTTATGTTATTATGTATATTTTACTGAGGTTAATAACATAATATGTTTATATTATATTACTATCCGCCTCGTAGTCTAGTGTTTGCAAACGCGATTGCTGATCGTATGGCTCCAGGTTGGCGTCCCGGGTCAGGCAAAAATAAATAATTGGGATTTTTTTGACAAGAAATTCTCAGAAGCTGCCAGGAGTTATTATGAAGATGGCGGTGTTTTAAACTCGTGCCTCTGAAAGCACGTAAAGCCGTTGGTCCTGCACCTGTCTCGCTCCTGTAGTGTCGGTTTGCCGTCCCATCGGTCTATGAGAGTGAAGGGAATAGAGAGTGCACCTGTGCTTGCGCATACACTTGGGCACTTTTGTCATTCGTAGATGGCTAGTGTCCGTCTACTGGCCTGGCCGAATGTATTTATAAGCATTTATGTATTCCAAAAAGGTGTTAAAAGAATAGAAATACCTCATATTTTTAATAATATATAGACATGTAATAGCAAAGTAACATAACATAAGTAAGTTTAGTAAATAAACATGGTATGAAAAATATTTAAAGAGGTTGGTTATGCAATCGAAATGCTCGTTTAGCTATCGTATATAGCTTGCAAAAGTTTTTATTTCTACATCTTATTATTAATAAAGTCATTAATGCTATGGAAATTGTTCGACTATCCGTGTTATATCCGTGTATATAATATAATCTAGTAGTCGTCCATTTGTATGACGCGCCACAACATACTCGTACAGTATGAGAAACGATTTTTTTTGTCTTTCTATTTTTTTTAAATTATAATCTATAAGTATACATACTTTTAAATTGTTTTATCCGTCAAATTGTTGTTTTGTTTACTAATTATGTTTGTTTGTAATAGTGTTTATAATTGATGTGTCCACAAATGTTAAAATTTAAGTGCCTACTGATGTTTGTGCGTGCGTGCGTGCTGCAACAAATCTTTCCTTCTTTCTTTCTTTTCTTTCTAGTATTTAACACAACTTGGATCTGTACTACAAATGTTTGCCGATTTCTACTTGGCTCGGTGAGTGCAATAGCACTGTTAGTAAAGTAAGAACATGTATCCGACCCACTGAGCATAGAACTCTTCTTATTCTAAGGAAGAATTTTTATGATATAAATCTCTACAGCGCAAACTCAGTACATACTGGTTGATAAGACACGATTTCGAATTTATACCATTTTTCATACAGTTTATTGTGGCGACGGGTTATGAGATTAGATTGGCTTGAGCATATTGTAAAGCTTTATTGTTAACGCTAATCCCCTGAGCTACAATAGCTCATTCAGATCTGCCGTAAATTTATAAAATTAAACTTTGAACAAAATGAAAACCGACTTCACAGAAATAAAAATAATTAAAAAATGCACTAATAGCTACTTAAGTCAGAGCTTTAATTGTACTATAGTAGATACTCTATACTAATATTTTCATATCATTGCTTGTATTTGGAAATGGTTTTAATTTTTATTTAGATCTTATTATTTGACCTTTTTGAGTGGACTAAAGCTTAATTTAGCAACTAGAATGTAAAAGTTTCAGAAAACATTTAATTCCATATTTTTCCTTACTTACGGGTGGCTATTTTTCTCCAATATTTATAAAGACCACCAATGATTGAAAAGGATCATCTCAACTGTGTGCTGGACTGCGTTCCGTTTTAAACAGTAATCAGTATAAAAAATAAAAAAATCACGGCTCCACGGTATACTCAATTTATGTCACACCTTACAGTAGTCACGATGTATAGCGGAGCACACACTTCATCCATATGAGGGCGATCAGAGGGAGCTGTCTGCCTTTGACATCAAAATTCCAGGACCGAAAACGCATGAACCAAATTTGTGCTCCTCTTATGACACTGCATTATGTTTATAAACTTCACAAAGGTTTTTCACGGCTTCAGTCGTATTTTTTCCTTTTTTATAATAAAACTTCTGAATGTATCCACATTCATTTGTTAGATTCATTCATTCATACGGACAGAAAAACAATTGAAAAAAGGTGGGAAGGTGTTTTCTACTTTTTTTAATTTAATCAATTGATATTAAAACCAGCCAGATACAAGCAGTACAACCAAAGAGATTTTTCTTTAATTTGATATAAACAGAACACTAAGAAACTTTTTCTCCGATCTATTACGTAAAAAAGTACAGTCGAATTGAGAACATCCTATTTTTTGAAGTCGGCTAAAATATCTGGTTGCCCTCTTGCTCATTCAATTCATTCGATATTCTTTCATCAAATTTCGATTACGTCTAGTAATCGAAATTTGATCAAAGAATATTGAATATTAATAAGATATTTTTTAACATAAAAAAACTCATAATGAGATGTAAAACCCGACGCCTAACCGTGTTGTGATAGTGTAATAATATCCACTACCCCATACTATAGCGCGGGTGTTGTGAGGTGCGGCAGAGGGAAACTGAATCAGGAGATGGGCAGCAACATCTTCCTGATAATAACTGAAAAAAATCTTCTGTTGCCAACCCGTCTGCCAAGCATGGAAACTATGGTATAACGTCAACGGGTCAAATTATGGCTGTAATGGATGGGCTTCGATTAACTAAAAACAATAAAATAATTTATTAATAGAATACTTAGGTGAAGGAAAAAAATCGTGAGAAAATCTGCATGTCTGATAAATAAGAAATAAAAGTATATTTCAAAGACAAAGTTCGCGAACACGAATGCGTAGCGGACATTTTTTTGCCCCAAATAAACTCTCGCAGAAATGAGAGGGGTCCTGTGCCCAGCAGTGGGGCGAACATAGCATGTACCTTTAACTTTTTTTCTTAAGTCGATGCAAAGAGTTAATAGTTAAGATTTGGATGGATTAAAATCCCAACTTGTCGATGTGAAAGTTCTTTATACTATTATTTTTATTTTTCGAATTCGGCTTGTACGTTTTGTAAAATTTTCATTCTTTTACCTTTTTGAGTGCAAAAAATTACGGATGGAACATTTCCTTAAATTTACATGGGACTACCCTGAAGAACAACAGCTTATTAAATAAAAAGAGAATCGTCAAAATCATTTCATAACTGACAAGGGTATCGCGTATATATTATGTGACATACAAAAAAAGCATACAGTTCAATTAAAAACTTCTTAATTTTTAGAATTCGGCTACAAATCAAAATCATATTAACTCAACAGTGGCGCCTTAAAATCCAAAACACAAACGCAGCTCGAATACGGTCCTCAATGGCGTTATTGAAAGAAGTATGCCCACTTTCTATACATTGATTGACCTGTCACTTGATTCGTTTCACAGGTCGCGTCTACCTACAACTGCTGTTGCATAAAATCAATTATTGTTTATAATAACGTAATAACTTATCACCTATTCATTTAGAGGCCAGGGAAAAATTCTGTAAATTAGTAAGTTTTTAGGTTATAACCCGTCAACTGTACACTATGGTATACTACGGTGTGGAAAGAAAAATAACTTACCACACAATAGTATGAAATCACAAAAAATCTTATCTAATCATAAAATACGTACCAAAAAACATTTTTTTATTTTGAACATTCATAAAAAACATGAAGAATTAATACTCGTACGATTTTTGTTATCTGTGAAACGAAATGTGTAAAACACGTTTTTTTAATATATTTCGGCATGGCTTCTGGGTCTTTAAGCCATTTTAAAACGCGTTCCGTCTCCGACAGTCTATTTAGAATGATAAAAATGGTAATATTACTTTTTTTCCTAGCTTTATTGGGAAATTATATTATGCGATACGAAATAAGGAAAATAAAGGCAATTTTATAAGATATTTTACATCACTAGACGCGTTATAAAACTTTCAGGTCAAAGATTGGACACGGTTCTTTGTCAGTTGCAATATTGAATGCTCATTTATGTGTATCGGGGCCAAAGAAATAATTTTTAAAATTCACCCTCAACTAGGAATTTCTTAAGAATATTAGAGGTGTTTCACATTTATAAATCAAGTAGACTGCAATTTCGCTTGTCACTTTAATACTGAAAAAGAAAAAAAATCCCGCCAAAAGATAGCGGGAATAAAAATAACATTTAATTTCAATCATTTATTTCATATTCATTATTCTCCTTATTTACATTTCATTATCACAAAATCCGCAGTCCTAATTGACTATGGTACGTATACATTACTGGTAATGAATATTCTATATATAAAATATAAAGTGGAGTTTTTTTCGTTTAACTTTGACTCTATGATATAGAGATGCTAAATTTGAGACATTAAATTAAAATAATAAAATCTCTAATAATAAAATAAATCTGGCTGTCTAAAAATACAGAATAGCGATAATAAGTGCAGCGACGAGTTCAGAGTTTTTTTTTTACATACCTGGTGGTTTTTATTTACCTCGTGGTAAGTGGTGATGAAGGCCTAGATGGTAGATCGCACTGTCTTAGCGTAAAAAATAGCGTGCAAGATAAACGTATGCTTTTGTATGCCAATCCATAATTCTTACCCTTAGTATAAAAACGTAATGACCAGCACATGTTCTTGTGACTACTGCTCAAAATTTACACCACACCTCTACATGGATAGCAAATTTTTATAATAAAAATGACAAACGAGCACACAGTCCATGTGATTGTAAGTGGACTCTGTGCCCCACACACATCTACATATATCCTCGATTAAATATCAAAATTCAGATGTGTTAAGAGATAAATGTGGCGTGATAAGAGATAAATGTGGTATGCAAGATGATGTTGTGACCAGGATTAAGAAAGGAATGCTTCGGTGGTTTGGTCATGTAGAAAGAATGAATGAGGAAAGAGTGACAAAGCAAATTTATATGGTAGATGTGAACGGCCGAGTCGGGAAGGGACGCCCTAGAAAAAAGTTTATCGACCAAATTGGCGATATTTTTAAAATGGGCCACGTTAGAAGTACCCTTAACCGACGAGCATGTATGCGTAGATATATGGATGTAAAGGAGGCGAAAGAGGTATGTCAGGATCGTGCCAAATGGAAGTCCGTAGTCTCTGCCTACCCCTCTGGGTGACAGGCGTGAGTGTTTATGTATGTATTCAGATGTGTTGTCGCCCCTGAGGACTAACATGGAATGCCTGGTTTTAATTGAAAAGGATCTTCGGTTCTTTGCACTCACCACTCGAAACTCAGCAGGATTAAACTGCTATTTTACGGTGGTATTCTGTAAGAGCATGATCCTTCCTCAATCCTCTTCCTCGAGCCGACCTGTACGTGATATAACAATAATATAGCTATGATATATGATATTGGTGGCAATTTTAATGGTATAATAATGTAACAAAAGATACATAAAATTGGCGATTTCACGATTACTTTTCATAATGTTGGAGTTTTTAGGGTTTTTATAAATTATTGACCTTGTTGAAGAAAGGAAGTCTCCTCGGTATGTTTGCTTGTGCGCAATTTTTCTGAAACCACACTAATACTACTAAAGACAGAGATTATTAGTAACAATTTACAATAGGGTAATCTATATACATAGGGGATAAATTCTGGTATATAAAATACGAGGGTTTCCAACTTTTAATTCCTTTTTAAGTTACTTATTTTAAAACAAAACTTATCTATATTAAACATTGATTTTTTATGTATCAATACTTCATTCACCTACTGCAACTGACAAAATAAATGTTTGCCTAAGGTATCACAACGTCGTCGTAGAGCGTCAATATTGAAGGGAAAACCAAAACTTCAAAGCGGCAGGGGAGCGGTGTGTATACCTTCGTAAAAATTTAATGTATTCCACAATTTTATTTTAGAAATGATCTTATTGAATGGAATAACGCAATGTATTTCAAACTTTACTTACAACTAAACTAATCAATTGATAAACATTTAAAAAAAAGGTTTATTTTTATCATAAATTTTGTTTGCGTTTGTGTTAAAATTTTACAATTTTGGTGGTTCAACGTTTACTTCTTTTACACTTTTTAATCGTAAGTCTCCAAAAAGCTAGTCTAAAATCCGGCGAGTAGAACGCATAAATAAATGGATTGATCGCGGAATTAAACCATCCAAGCCACATTAATATGTACATCAATACAGGATTTACGTACTCAATAGATAAAAATGGCATTAGAAGATAATATACGAAAAATGGTAACCAACAGGCGACAAACCCCCCAACTACGAGACTTAACGTCTGAGCTGTTTTAGTTTCTCTCTTCAAAGAAGATACTCTATTATTTTCAATATTTTCTTTCATCGAATGCGTTCTTAGACGTCCGGTATTCTTATACTTAAAATTAGCCTTAAATGTTACTTCGTGACAAAATTTAGACTCTTTTTCTTTGCATACTCTGTAATTTTTCGTTTGTCTGCTTTTTTTAGCGGCATGAAAACAACATGGACATTTCGGATCACCTTGAGAAGAACACTCACTTTGCTGAGTTGAATTTCTGGATGGTTGCTTCGATACACTTTGACGAAGGGATAACTTATCTGACCCCGAGTCTGATTCGATTCTAACACATGACAGCTTTCCTTTCTGGAACAAATTTTAAGGTAAAAAAATCCTATTCAAAACTATTTAATGTATTAGTTTACACATATAAAACTCTTTTATGTATTTTATTAAATCAACCTTAATGTAAGTTACACTTATTTCCTATAGTTATTTTGTTATTAGTTTTGAATTATCGTTATAGAATTGGGGTAGGTAGCACACAGTGAACCTAATGTTAAGTGAATTCTGTATCCCAGACATCTACATTTTTTTATCCTCAATTAAGAATCGAAATGCAGATGCGTTCTCACCGCTGAGGACTAAGATAGAATGCCTCGTTTCCATTAAAAAGGGTATCCGGTTTTCTACACTCATCATATTAGATACACAGTAGCATTAAGCTGGTATTTTACGTTTCGTATTTTCGAATTTCTATAATAATCTTACTTGTTAGTAATCTTCCCCTTACCTTATTACATTTAGTGTTAGTGCTTGCCAGTTGCTGATGCCTTCTTGCTACCACGCAAGATATTCTTGCGTATACGTAGACCATAACAATCATAGGCAAAAAGAAGGAGCCCATAGCCGAAAAAACAACGTAGCCCGGATTTTGATTATACCGGCACATACCTCCTTGATTATGTTCTGGTTCATACCTGTTGATCAAATTGTTAATATCCGTACAAACCAAGATCTAGTTAAAAAATAAAATAACACAGAGCAAATTAAAATACAATGAAATGAAAAGAAATAAATATTACTACTTTATTAATATGACTTGATGTCCTTTGTTTTTTTCTATTTATCAGCCAATTTATCTCTGGATTTATTGACTCTTTATTTGTAATATTGACGAACGATCACACAGTCCCTCTGATAGTAAGTAGATACTGTTGTCGATAGATACGTACATCTATCATTGATTATGAGAGATACGTTGTCATCCCCGAGATCTTGGACGAAATGCCACGTTACTGGTAAAAAACGGACATATTTCAAAGTTTACTATACAGTGTGTTCATTAAAAAAAAATTGATGCCTCTGCACTTTTTGGGCGCAATAGTCGTCGATCTGTACATTAAAGTCGTTTTAAACAAATGGGTCGTTTTCTTTATCATTCTAATATAATATTATAACAACTTTACACACCTTTCATATTCTATTAATCAAGTGTAGAATTCCACACTAAGACTCACAAAGGGTCTCCGGTTCGGTGCTATTTTACGCCGGTATTTTATGAGACCGTGGTCTATCCCTAGTTGAGCCAACTAATACATGCTGCAGCCATAATAAAGCTACAGTTTAACTCTACTAAATTCATACAAGCCTTTTCCAGTTTTGATAATGCTTGACATATTATGTTATACACGCAGTAGAGCCACGCTATGATTGTATTATGTCGAGCCTCAAACTTCGTCTCAACTTGGACGGAAAGTAGTTTAATTTGAAGACGTGATTAACGCCAATATGAACGGAAAAAAATCTAAAATTCAATACATAAATTAGCCTACATACATATCTAAGAAAGAAAATATATCTCAAAGATACATGGAATGCAATACTGTATTTCGTTAATGCGAAGAAAGGAAGGAATTTCGTTAATGGTCCCTAAAGTTTTAGAGGACGTCTTCATTTATTACAAAATGGACAAGCTATTAGATAAACACTTTATCCAATTGATAAAATACTTTCTTTTTATAGTAATGTGATACCAATATTACTTTGTTAAAAATAAAAGTGACGAACGAGACACAGTCCACCTGATAGTAAGTGGTTGCTATAGCCCGTAGACATCTACGTGTACACTCAATTACAAATTAAAATGCAAATGCTTTGTCTCCTGTAAATAATAAGATGAAGTGCCTCGTTTCCAGTAAAAAGGCTCTCCAGTTCTCTACACTAACCATACGAGATACAGCAGCGTTAAATTTAAATTAATAATGCTGTTACAAACCATCCAAACATTGGAGGACACGTGATAGCTCCAGCCGATAGCCACACACAAAATATCATTGTCAGTGCGAGCTTCTTAGATCTTCGTCTTCTGGAATACGTCAATGGTCGAGTCACAGCTAAATATCGGTCCACGCTGATTGCACACAAAGATAAGATAGATGCGGTACAGAGAAGTATGTCCAAGCTGATCCAAATGTCACAAAGAATCCAGCCGAGCTCCCATTTGCCTTGAAACAAGTAACATTATATCATTCAAATCAAATTGAATGCAATGATTTAAAAAAAAAATTCGACTTGTGTTATCGGTAAATAGTAAAGGTATTACTTTGAGAAGGAGACTTGTACTACTAGGAATAAATGATGCAACTGTTTAAAATTGAGTTTTAAGATTACGAGTAGTTTACAAAAGGATCGTTCATAAGCTCTGGCAATCTAGCAATAATATATTACGCAATAGTTCAATAAATCTTCAATCTTTCAATCGATTTACTCGCCTCTTCTACTTATTTAACTCTTATACCTTTTGGCAATGCAAAAAGTATTAAAGAATAATCAGTTTACATATAAGATTGAGTAAGGTAAATAGCAAATTAATGATTTAGAGTGACTAGTTACCGCACTTTTTTTTATAGAAAGTTTGTTTTAATTTTTAGTAGAATCATATTAGAACAAGGTTAAGAAAACTCGATTGTTAAATGAATTTAATATGTAATAAATTAGGTAAACATTAAAATATAATATGGACCAAATGATTTATTGTTTTGTTTGATTGTAATTTAAAGTATTCTAATAGATGTTACTTTACAACAATTAATGGCATATATAATATATGGTACTATTAATTAAAGTTCTATTGTTCTGTATTTATCCTTATGTTTCAATAAATGTTTAATTTTTTTAATAATTATAAAAATGACAAAGCAAAAATATATGTTGCAGAAGTGAAAGGAAGAGTCGGAAAGGGACATCCTAGGCGAAAGTTTGTCGACCAAATTGGCGATATATTAAAAATGGGCCAAATTTAGAGTACCCTTAATTGATGAGCATGTATACGACGAGGTGTATGGATGTGGAAGAGGCGAGAGAGGTATGTCAGGATCGTGCTAAATGGAAGCCTGTAGTCTCCGCCTACCCCTCAGGGTGACAGGCGTGAGTGTTTACGTTATATTTGTTATGTTATTATAAAGAAGTATGCCCACTTTCCATACATTGACTGACCTGTCACTTGATTCGTTTTACAGGTCGCGTCTACCACTACTCATTACAACTACCGTTGCATTAAATCATTTATTGTTTATAATAACGTAATAACTTATTACATTTTAATATAAATAAGTAAAATATAGAAATATATAAGTAAAATATTCCGTACAATAATCGGCTAGTTAAGTCCCACATGAGCGTGACTTAAATGTAATTTCAACTCACTGTGCACCGTAAAATTAATTAATTTATAAATATAATGAATTTATCTTTTTGATTAAAGATTTATTCGTACCATTATGTTTCAATATTTTGATCATAGTAAAATGTGATTGTTGTTTATTTTATACACAGCTTACCTCTTATATGGACTGCGATAGCTGGCGGCATTACAAATATTCCAACTAATAAATCAGCAACAGCCAAACTAGTCACAAAGCAATTGGTAACCGTTCTTAGTCTCTTAGTTGTGACCACTGCAGATATGATTAATGTGTTGCCAATAACAGTCACTATAATCAATAAAAAGAATATTATCACTACTGCAACCTCAACACTATCATATTTGTTCTCATCACAAACACCACTTAGGTCAGTTATATTTGTATAACTACTAGAATTGTTGCAAGCCTTTCTCGTATTTGTCAACTTATTCTCATCTACGCCTGTTACTATTTTGTAGATGCTTTTTGTAATATTGTATTTTTCTTCTAGTGCGCTTTCTACATAAATTTCTGATTCTATTTGCTGACTTTTGTTCCATTTTATAATCTTCTCTATAAGTTTCAAATCAGTTAAGGAAACCATGTGTTTACTCTCTTCCGGTTTCTGTGTAACGTTTGGTAGTTGCTGTCATTATCTGAAACAAGAATACTCAAATTAATTAAATATATACTCGTAATAGATTCGTACTGATCTCTTTCGTTTTTGCTTTAGACTTTAAGTGAGGAAGACAAACCAGCAAAGAGTCTACCTGATGGCAAGTGAAAGCTGTGGTTCTTAAATTCCGTTATTACCCCGGTGATAAATATAGAATGTCTCATCAGTATAATAAGTAACAATAATTTTCTCATTCACAAGTGAAACTCATTTTTACTGCAAGCATGTTTTACGATACTAAAGAACTATAAATCTGGCACAGTATCCGTTCTAGGATTCTAAAAAAAATCTAGCATATTAAATATCTTGCGGGTATTTAAATTAAACTTAGTAGAGATTTTTAGCGGAAACTTGACCGCAAGCGGATGGCTGCTTTTGGATTTTGTGGTAAAAGTAATGCAATTTTGTATATCTGGGTAGGTTAAATATTAGCGGCAACGATGAAGTGCTCCAATAATGATAGAAGCCTCGAATTATTTTGTCTGCTTAGTTGTTTTAAAATACTATCGTTAGATATATATATCATACATGTACATCCTCGATCTATTCGTTCTGGCTACAACTGAAAAAACTGCAATTTGTTTTTATGTAACTATTTTTGCTATATATTTCTTCGAATGTAAACTCGGAGAAATATATCAAATACGGAGTTCAAGATTACCAGATCTTTTTGCATATGTACGGATCACGGGTATAGGTACATAAAATATTAATTTATGAAATTTATACACGTCACTGATTATCAGGAAACATTATCTGTATTACTCAGTAGTATTTATATACTTAGTTTGTTCACTATATTTGTTGTCAAACATGTTAATTATTATCATATTATTTTAATTAAATTAAATGTAATAAAATTATTATGATGATTTTGAAAACATGTTATTAATATATTAGTTGTGAAAATGTAATTATTATATTAGATTAATATTTGCATGTCAACATTGTGACAAAACATGCTGGACTTAAATAATTTATCAACCTGTAATGTACCATGTTTTCTGCAAATAAATTATGATTATGATTATGATTATGATTATGTAATTTAGCGGTCAGCGTGAAATCAATATAGAACTTCTACTCCATATATTTGTAATAGAATACGTATTGGTTCTTTAGTCAGAATCAATTATTATTGTAAGCTTATCGCTGACATTCCAACGTCTGTCATTTCATCACGCTATTCCTTAAAAGATCATCACCAATATTATGAATGGTTTCAGTTGAAAAAATATTATTCTTAAGGTTTCATAGAGAGGACTACTAAACATTAATAATTATTTAGGTATTTTTAATCAAATTACAAAACATTTATGTAATATCTCGGACTCTGTCTGTCACAAGTGTTTAGTGAGGTTAATTTTGTTAAGTAAGAGTTAAGTTTTAAAAAAAAATAACAATTTGAGATCATTCTGTGTATAATAATATAATAACACTACGTTACGCTTATATTTAAAAAATATGGTGTTGTATATAAACTAATTTTATAATTTGGTGATAAAGCCACGAGCTTTTTACTAAGTTTATCTAAGATTGAATAAAACTAAATTTACGGATTCTATCGCGTTTAATTAATTACTTTTACTTATTTTTAATTCCCGACGTTTCGGGTGCTTTACAGCACCCATGGTCACGGGGGAGATTGAGATGTTTGACGTCCCAATGTCATTGTTAGCCCGGCTACCTTCAGTTTTTGAATATTAATTTTTGGTCCGATATACGCAAAACGAGCTTCCAGTATCTTGAAGTCTTGCAGTGGTATGCTTGGATTTGGGTTTAATTTTGTTAATTATAGGATCCCAAGCAGATGGCAGCACCCAACCATCTTCTCTATTGAAATTAGGATGTTTTTTTAATTTCAATAGCCTCGGATTTGTGGTTTATCAAATCTGATGTAATGGTGGGGACGATCTTGAACATGTTCACAGACTGCAGACTTCCCGGAGCGTCAGTGCTGCTGGAAGTAAAATCAATGTAGTGTTCGCGTAAATATAAAGAATCATTATAATCTAAATACCGTTTTACTTTTCTTTCTAATATAGGGGATATATAGAAAAAATATTTGTACCTAATAGTTTCTTGTATTAATTATAAAATTGAAATCTTTTTTAGCAGGTCGTAAAACTCCACCGCTAGACTCATGTCGCATGCCTCTCCCGTTGTAGTCCAATAGCCGTTATATAAAAATCAATGATTTCTGTTCAGTTTCCGTTTCAAACCTAATTCTTTTACCTGCTTTACATATTTTATGAAAATATTAGAATACGACTCTTGATTTGTACTGGAACCCAATTGGTGATATAAAATATATTTACCTGTCAAGCATTCGCCAAAAAAAACGAAAACGAAACACGTTCAGAATTTACGGTTTTCTTAAATTAAGCTTATGCATTATTCATCTAAAAATAATTAATACAAAAATGTTTGAAAAAGTGGATCGAATCCGTCCCACCGGAAATAAGGGACAAACGGTTTGAAGTTTCTAAGTATTTACATTTTATATCTACTCGTAATATTCAGATTCCTCTTAAACTTGACGAATCCGCGACGTAGTTGTTAAGTATTAAGTTGTGCAGTGCTGAGACCTGCGGATTCGAATACCACACGGTACAAATATTTGTATGACCTAGAAATAATTGTTCTGAGTCTGGATGTTTGTCTATGTACAATTTATGTATGTAAACTTCCTCGACGATACAGGAGAAAGTTATCCCCTTAGATCTATTTTCTTACAAAATCTAACAGATTTTCTAACAGTTTGATGAAAATTAAAATAAGTAATAATTTTAGTTCTCGAAATTTGCAACGAATATGTGGCCTTATTTTTTTTAATTTACCAACTTTGACAAAGCCACTTACCATCAAGTGAACCTGTGTACACTTACCGAATTGTTTCTAAAAATCTCTCCCTACAAGCAACACAAGCTTACTCAGTCTGTTCGTCTTAGTAAATAAGAGTGACAATCAGATTAAATAGTTCACTCAGTTCAGTTCAGTTAAATCTGGTTGTCACTCTTATTTACTAAGACGAACAGACTGATAAAGCTTGTGTTTCTTGTAGGAAGAGATTTTTAGAAACAATTTGGTGTGTGTGCACACGGATTGCATAGCTTATTCCTCTCTTTTTCCTTCACCATTAGACAACCAAACAGTTTGCGTCATCGTTCATCGTGCATTTAATAAGGTAGTGAAGTAAATTGCCATCATGTGTCCTTCCAACCAATTGCAATATGCGTGTCATCTTCGGCTGCATCACTGTTTTCCATCAAATGGCATAGCAGTCAAGCTCTGAACCCATGCTAAATAGTTAAAAAATCACTCTAATGCTAAGTCTCACCAATCCTTTAGTAATGACTACGAAACCTTTATCTCTCGTACGCAGGCATCAGTAGATTAACCTTTGTTAATTCTATAAATAAGCACCTCTTTCTGCAAATCTCTATAAAAGAAAAGTAGGCAGTCACGCAATATCCTAATCACGACCCTCATGCTGAATATCTTAAGGCACTCATTTTTTAAATAAAATATGTTTAAGGACATTTTCGTAATGACCCTAATACGTAGTTATTTTAAGAACCTAGAGTAGTGAATGACGAATCATGTTACGCTTTTGAAAGGTAGTTTTAAGAATTAACTTTATTTAGAATAGAAAAGAATTAAATAGAAGTCTTTTCATAAGATTTAGTGTCCTGGGAGTTTCGGGGATAATAAATCGATCTAGCTAGGATTTATTTTTACAAAATGTCTTTTTGTCCGTGTTTTTAGGCAATGAAAAACTGCTACAATATCGTTAGAATAAGAAGGTAAATTTAGACGGATTATTAGTGATTACAAATAGCTTAATTGGTATAATGGTCGATCACAGAATCTTAAAACCCCGGTTCGAGCCCAGACCGACCGACCGACTTTTTTTAATTTTTTTTCATGTTCTTTTCTTTTTTGAGAAATCTATTTTTTCGAGCCCTTTTTTTAGTATTTTTTAAAAACACGAAAATTTAAACTAAAATAATTGCACTCATGATTTTTTATTCAAATAACCAGTTCCGTTTTTTCTGTTATGTCGCTAAGATCAAAAAATATTATTTATATTTCATCAGTATGTAATTTGTATCTAAATATAATTTCCAAAACACATGAATTAAAAAAATCGAGCGAAAAATACCGAGCAAAGCTCGGTCAACCAGGTACTTATCATTATAAGAAATATAATATTATGTTACACCAACTGTTAACTACTTCAGTCACCCATACAATACTCACCTTAGAATACTCTGTGGAGCTTTAATATAATTTTATTAATGGAGATTGCTAAAGGATATAAAGTCATTACGGTCAACTTGTCACTTGGAAGGGAAGGCCAAATTGGCCTCTAAAAAGCTTGGCGTGCTCAGCAGAGCGGGACAGTATTTCATGCCGGCACACCGCCTGCAACTTTACAAGGCGCAGGTTCGGCCGCACATGGAATACTGTTCCCATCTCTGGGCTGGGGCTCCCCAGTACCAGCTCCTTCCACTTGACCGCATCCAGCGCAGAGCGGCTCGAATCGTCGACGACCGAGTGCTTTCCGATCGGCTCGATTCACTGGCGTTGCGAAGAGATGTTGCATCTCTTTGCGTATTTTATCGCATCTATCACGGGGAGTGCTCTGAGGAATTGTTCGGATTAATCCCAGCCGCCAAATTTCGTGAACGCACGACACGGCAAACGTCCCGATACCATCCACACCATCTGGATGCTTGGCGGTCCACCACTGTACGTTTCACAAGGAGTTTTCTTCCACGTACAACCTCTCTGTGGAATAGTTTATCATCGGCGATTTTTCCGGACCGATACGACCTGGGGACCTTCAAGAAAAGAGCTTACTCCTTTCTAAAGGGCCGGCAACGCACCCGCAATTCTCCTGGTGTTGCGGTTGATCATGGGCGGCGGTAGTCACTTAACATCAGGTGAGCCGCATGCTCGTTTGCCCCCTCTTCTATAAAAAAAAAAAAAAAAAACTTGTAACTTAGAGCAAAAGCTTAGTTCAAGCTTTTTTTTATCCAAGCAGGCATCTGTGTTAGACAAAAAATAAATAAACAAATCTACAGTCATTTTATTTATATTTAAACTTAAAAATATTTTCATATTCCGTTTATGTAAATTTGTTTCTGCAATAACTATTGAAAGCAGACAACTAAGTATTGAATTAACGAAGGAGGGCATAACATGAGCATCTGTACTGGACCCAATTATTTTACATACGTGTTTCGTAACTACTCACATCTGCTCGGAACACGTCTGTCACCCTGAGACAGAAACTCCCATTTAACACAATCTTGACACACCCTTCTTACTTAAAAATAAAGTAGAGCCAATGCAGATGCAAAGGTAAAAAGTTTTGCTAGCATCATAAACGGTGTGGAACGAAAGTCTAAAGTCATAACTGTCTTTATTTCAACAAAAGATTCAATCAAACGGTGTGACATTGCGCAGATGTAAATTAATCTGCTCATGTAATCAATTCGCTAATTTATTTAATAATTAATAAATAATTCATATTTTTATCGTTTATAAACCTTGTCTACGTTGAGCTACAAATATTGGCCTACCAACGGGCTGCGGAGGAGATAGATTTCAAAGAATCGTTTACTTGCTCCATGGGAGCTCCGCTCGCTTCGCTCACTCCACTCCAATAAATATTACATTGAATCACTCACATGGAGTAAAATAATAATGCATACCGAAACACTAGTATCAAGTTTAAACTAAGTTGACAGCACGACAGCATGCACAAAAGCATGTATACCTTATAATTAATTACAAATTAATTTTGACATTAAACTTATTTTATTTATTTTCTTTTACTTTACGGTAAAAGAATAAGATAAAAACTACAACTTGAAATGTTAGAAATAAACTATTTAGAATTTTTAATTGTATTTATATAATAATATAAAACGTGTACTATCTGTTATATTAAATACTAACGTGTTTTATAACAATATAATGAAAAACTAGTTTTACGGATACAATCGCGTTTCATCTAAACTTTATTAATTCTCTACGTTTCGGGAATTTAACAGCACGCAATATCCAAGTGGGTCTTGCCTTTAAGTAAAGTATTAATTAAATTAAAAAAGTTAAATTTAAAGTGATTAAATTTATAAAATCGGTTTTAATTAGTGTGAAGTATACGCGTAAATATAAGAAATCTTGTTATAAAATGAATAAATTTAAATTTATTTATTAATTTATATTTTAAAATTAAGGATTGTATGCAAATTTTTGAATTATATATCTACGCATACACGCGTGTCGGTTAAAGGTATATTCTTAACTTGTCTTATCTACTATACATAAAATAAATGTGTAGAAAAACTATGTGTACACAATTCACGCAAAAACTTGTAGATGGATTGCACGAAATTTGATTTATAGGCAGTAAATGGTCGTGTATATAGGCAATTTTTTATCCGCTTACAGCAGAGTAGAAAAGATGGTTTATGTTTTTTCCTTTTCTTTTAAGTTTACTGTCTTAATGGTTGCTGATGGTTCAATTAATCATAAAGAGGTTTTAGCTATACATATAATAAGTCTATGAAAAACCGTGTGTGTGAAAATGAAGCTCGTTGCACCATCAGCCAGAAAGGGCAGAACAACGTCTACTGGGCCAGCTAATTTTCAATATAGCACCAATTTGTTCAATATACTTTTGTCTAGGACACCCTTGCCGAATCACAATCTTCTTCACTTTTTACGGCATAAATTTGCTTTCTCATTTCATCTCAATAACTTTGCCTTACCTGGACAAACTACCGAAGATTTCTTTCTTAATCCTGGTAACAATGTCTTCTTGCAAACCACACAATTTCTAACTCTATCATTCAAAGTAAGCCCTAACACACTTCTTAATGATCGCATTTTTGCAGCAATTATTATACTCTTATACTTCTTTTTACGAGCCGGGGTAGCTCAGGGAACTGAGTGCTCGTTATAAATTTCATAGTACGCGAGCAACCTGGGTTAGATTCCCACTAGCACAAATGAAACAGTTAATCGCTGATTGGCGTGCTAGGCGGTGAAGGAAAACATCGTGAGGAAACCTGCATGTCTGAAAATAACAAAAAAGTTTTGAAGACGTTTGAAGTTCCCAAGACGGGTTGAGACAGCGTCACGGATACTTCTAAACATAAAGTAGGTACATTCGTGTAGTAGCGATGTAAGACCCATCGTCGCAGAGTGCCTCCCGGACTGGACGAAGCATTTCGAGGTGCTCAACAAAAACACAAGTTTGGTCACTCACATAATGCTCGTCCGTTCGTGAAGGGGATACGATGTACCCACAAAGTCCGGAGAATTCCGGACCATACAGAAATATTTAGTGGAGATCACCGTTAAGATACCAGATACGCCCTGATACTGCAACACCCCAGAAGAGGATAAGCCAAAAAAATAGGCATTCGGGGGCTGCAATAGAGTGGCTATCAGAGACTAAGGATTCCCAATCAGATACGTAAAGGGGATCCCACCCCGTAGAGGCAGACCTGAGTGCCTGCTACCCGCCTGCCAGAGTTACATCCTTGTCCATAATGCCAGATGTGCGCGGGAAATGCTCCGTCCTATCCTAGCATCCAAGCTGTCACTGAAAACTAACACAAAAATATACAACATATACATATGGCCGAAGATCATCTACGCTGCACCAGCCTAGTACGTAATACGATACAATTTCACAGATAGATCATCTTTGACAAGCAGATAACCAACCTTTTTAGTCACTTAACTGATTGCGGCAAATCGCCGTTAACAAACAATGCCACTTAACGGCTACTATGACCGGCCCATAGAAATGGGCCGCGAGGGAAATCCGGGCAGTGTGGAATGCCCCGAGGCCCGAGGCCTGCTGGACAAGTCTACGCAGACGACAACAGCCAAGCGATGTAAGAATACCCACTACCCCATATCGTAAAATGCGACAGAGGGAAACGAGCAGAAAAAAAGTCTTACAAACCCGTAGAAGCGAAGCAACTACAACAAAATGTGTTATATTTTTTGCGTGGTGGAGCCACGCTGCACCTATATTATGGGTGTAGCACGAATGGGTCGGCTCGACTGGGGATGGACCACGCTCTCACAGAATACCAGCGTAAAATAACAGCTTAATGCTGCTGTGTTTCGTATGGTGAGTGTAGAGATCCACGGAGACCATTTTTACTGGAAACGAGGCATTCCATCTCAGCCCACAGGGGTGACAACGCATCTGCCTTTTTATTCTTAATCGAGGATAAATATAGATGTCTATGGGCCGCAGCACCCACTTACAGTCAGGTGAACTATGTGCTCGTTTTTTACCCTAATTCTATATAAAAAATCTATCTACAGGGTAGATCTATGGTCAGCGGGGGACCCTTGATATGGTGCAATGATAATGATGAAAGTAAAGCCCATACTATATTTTTCCACTGCCAAGCGAAGCACCCACAGCACTGCTCCAGTGCGTGTTGGTGAAATTCACACCATATTCTAGTAATATTTTATTTCTTAGACACTTAGGTTTTCTCACCATGTTATCCTTCACCGCTTAGCATTTGACTTCAGCACTAAAAAAATCAAATAAGTGTTAATTGTGCCAGCGGGCTTCGAATGCAGACCGCTTGAGTATAAAATTTACGACTAGCATTTAGACCCTGAGCTACTACGGCAGGTACGACCTCTCATTTTGTATTAATACAAACAAATTTAGAATATATTTCATTCCAATTTCGTAATTAGATTTGTGTGTTCGATATCATGTAATATTTTATTCCATTTAACCAAAAACCTGATAGTGTTTTCCTCCACCGTGTGGTTTTATTGCGATCGATCTCACATTAATCAAAGATTTTTCCTTTATTTGATACACGTAAGGGTGAGAAACCGCACACAACAGATAATCATGTTGCATGTTTCCCATTTTCTAACATATGTTTGTCTGTTGCCACTATTCAGGAGAAATTCTAGTGTGGGGGTTAGGTTATTTACATAAAAAATTAAAAAAAAAACTGAATCGTTATACATTCAGTTATCAGATTTTTCATACAAATTTCATGAACGCACATCGCGGCAAAACTCCCGATACCATCCACACTTTTTTTGAGTTTTCTTTCGTGTACGACCTCCATGTGGAATAGTTTACTACCGGCGATTTTTCCGTACCGATACGGCATTGGGACCTTCAAGAAAAGAGCTTACTCGTTTCCAAAAGACCGTATGCTCGTTTGTCCCCCCTCTTATCAAAAAAAAACATTTACACCTTCACCTATCCTCGATTTAGAATCAAAATGTAGGTGTAATTTTAAGCAGCTATTTATATTCATTATAAACATTATTAAAAAATTCAAAAATATATTTTGAATAAAGTAATAACGTCTGTCAAAACGCGCGAAAGCAATGCAGCGGACTCCTGCTGTGAGATATTTCTTTACATTTTCGTAGAGCTAAAGAGACAAACTAGTTGGCAGTCCTACCCTGATGGTAAGTGGCTATTACAGCTCCTCAAAACCTGTAACCAACTTTAAATAAAGAAGGCTACAGATATTAATTTGGAAAATCTAAAAGTGCACACGAAATGAGCGTTTAATGAAATTTAAGTACAACGAATTTGTGTCTCGTGTTTTCGGATCTTATTATTTTTACTTTGATTACTCACGTGCTTAAAGATTAATAAGTTATTAGTTATTTGTTTACGAGAAATGGTCTTTGAATAAAGTTTAAAAGTTAAAAAAGTAAAGTTACAGCATATATACGTCCCACTGCTGGGCACAGGCCTCCCCTCATTTCTGAGAGGGTTTTAAGGCAAAGAAGTGTCAGCCACGTTGCCCCAATGCGTGTTGGCGAACTTCACATGTCTTCGAAATATTTTTTTTCTTATTCCTCAGACATGCAGGTTTCCACACGATGTTTTCCTTCACCGCCAAGCACGTGGTAAATCAGTACTTAAAATTGCAACTAACAATTTCATTAGTGCCGGCGGGGATCGAGCCCGGGTTACTCGCGTTCCGTTACATTTACAGCGAGCGTTAACCATCTGAGCTACCACGGCTAAATAAAGTTTAACTAGGTATAATTTCTTATTCTATTTAAAATGTTATAGAAATTATAATATAATATTAACGAATTTAATCCTTCTCTGAGAAACAAATTTCTGAACGTGAAGAAAGAAACGTGAAGAAAAACAAGTGCACAGACTAACTGACAGCCGTACTAATCATTTTAACTACATTTTTGTAAATATAACTTAACAAACTCATTTTATAATTTAATATTTCAAATATGATTTTATAATTTAATATGTTTAATATATTTTGTGCCTAAATAAAGACATACTAACTATTTTATATTACAAAATAGTCACATAGCTGCATGTCGAGAGTTGAGCACTCCCAGACGCCGCGTTGTGATGCGTCTAAAAGTAATAAAACACTACTTTTGTTGTAATTGAAGATACAATAAGCCTTTATCATATGTAATAAACATAAAGAGTGTACTTTTTTAAATTTTTGCGCCATTCCACAATAACCGACGAAGCTATTGTGGTATTAAAAATAATTATTTTCGAAGGGGTTATCCTTCGAAACTAATTAATTTTATCATATCTAGATAAACTAAGAGAGCAAAACAATATCCTAATACAAAATTGTATGCAAATTGTTACAGCTGTTTCCGAGAAAACAAATTCATAGGTATATTTACAATTATAGTAAGTCTCGCTTAAAATATCAAAATAAAATGTATGGACTGTCTTTATAAATTATAATATATTCGGCTTCAACTGAATACGGTTTCGTTCAACACTTTTAAATTATTTATTCAAGGCTTCTTATTAAATCTTTAATCTCAATCCTGCAAGCGAAATAACATTTGAAAAAAAAACGTGGTTAAAATTAAAAGAATGAACTTCTCAATACCAAAAAGTTGAAATAAGCAAAGTATTGAATTTAACCTTATCATCATTACAGCCCTCCACACACGCTCTTGAGCCACTTGCAACTATCGACTTCTTGGATGTCTTCCTAGGTCGTGAATCTATCTAGTTATCATAAATGTGACTATATAAATTAAATTTAACAACTTTACACTTTACAAACACTTAATAAAAAGTTATTATAGTAGTGTATTTTTACTAATTTTCAGACGTGACAAGACCCAGTTTCTAAATATAAACGAGATGAAAATGTTAATCTAAACGTGTCAGTAGTAAGTAATGGATTGTAAGAAAAATAAGGTTTTACAATTGTTGTGGTATAGTTGTTCTTTAAGATTGAAACAATTCATTTTCTCCCTTGGGTGAGCTAGAATGATATTTTATGTTAGTTAATTAATTGAAAACGTGCTTGTTTTAGAATAGAATATTATAGAATATACAATATAGTTGTATATAGATGTGATTCTTATTGAAAGTTAGTTTTGACTTTTATCACTGAGTAGTAAAAAGTTTTGTACTAAAAAGAAGCAGCAAGTGACCCAGCGGAATATAAAGTAATTTTTTACAACATAGCACTGGCTGTGCAAAATACTTTGAAAACTTATGTAAGAAACGACTTAGAAGAGACCACCACCACTTTTTTTATACAACCATCTACTTATAAGTTCTAAACATTCATTTTTTATTTTTCTTATTTAACTTTTTTGAAATCTGCGCGAATAAATAAATAAATAACACTTTAAAATTTTACAGTAAGCAAACAAAACGCATGTAATAACGATGCAAATAAATAAACCGAGTTCGATCCTCACCACTACGTTTTCCATGCGGTCTGTGGTGAACCAGCTTAAATGGTAAATCAGTTTACATGGTGGAGCAATGCTGCAGATATATTATGGTTGTAGTACGAATGGGAAGGATCACACTCTCACAGAATAGAAACGTGAAATAGCAGCTTAATGAGGTGTAGAGAACCGGAGACCCTTTTAACTGAAAACGAAGCATTCCATCTTCATCCTCAGGGTTCCCAACGGATCTGTATTTTGATTCTTAATTGAGATTATAGATGTAGATATCTGTGGGCTACAGAATCCACTTACCATCAGGTAGACTGTGCGCTTGTTTGACACCCTTATTCTTCAAAAAAGTTAATGAAGTACTTGCATACGTAAGAAATAAAAATCAAACATTTCAAGTACACGAAAATACGATAACACGCATCGGGAAAGCGTGTCGGATACTTTCTTTGCTCAAAAACTATTTCAGAAATTATTAATATAAAAAGAATAGAAGAATAGCTTGTTACATATTTTTTCACCTTCTATTACTTAACGGCATAGAAAGTAAGTCATTATGCCACCTTACTCGTCATTTCAGATATCATTTTGATTGTTGGATTGTATTGCTATTGTTATTCTAAATGATGAAGAAAACGTTTTGATCAGGATTAAAAAGACATACTTTGGTGATTTGGACATGTAAAAAGAGTGAATGAGGAAAGAGTGACAAAACAAATTTATACTGCTAAAGTAAATAGAGGAGTTGGCAAGGCATGCCCTACGCGGAAGTTTATCAATAGTATATTAAAGATGTGCCAATTAAAAATACCCTTTAACCGTAGAGTGTATATTAATATATTGATATGATATGAGGTGTGTCAGGATCGTGCCATATGGAAATCCGTTTTCTCAGCTTACCCCATTGTGTGACATACTCTCCGTACACCCGTCATAAGAAAAAAGTCAGTTTAAATCAAAAACATACTTTGAGCTGATAAAGATTTTTTAACACTAATTCTAAAATTATTAGCCGATGCATTATTTCAATGCTCCGAATATTCACATATATCAATTTAATAAATGTCGATATCAAATTTATTGTTATAAATATAACAATTAATAATTTTAATTTGAATATACCGCGCAGAATAGGACTATTCGATACTTTTAGTAATTAACTTTTTATTCCGTGTTGTAAATGCCTCATATAATTATGGTTTGGCTACATAAGAAGGGTTAATTCTTATTTTCGTAAAATAGGCATTAAAAATTAATTTCTATATTAAATAATAAAACGTTATTAATAAATAAAAATACATATGATTATTATATAGAAACGAGTTAGTAAAACTCTTGTTATGATAATGCATAAGCAGATTTAAAATTTATAATTTTTTTAAACATGTTTTAAATAGATTTAAAATACTTACTTGACTATCTTATGAACGAAAAATTACACTCTATATAGCTTTGTTTTCACACCTCAAATCCACTTTAATTATTGCTTGCGATAAAGTTAATATAAGTTTTAAAAGTTAAAATTAAACCCCTTTTCGATTTTTGTATATGAGTGCACAAATCGATGTCAAATTACTTTTAGCGTATGCACGTGCCCATTAAAAAGGAGGTTTTATCTTTATATAACCCTTATCCTAACGAAGAATAAGTATTTACGAAATTGCTCTACAGCATTTGCAGAGTGTCATGCAAACGACTGCCTTCACTCGAAGCTGAAGCCATACTGAAGAGTTTTATGTTAGGGGTGAGTTCACAGAGCTTACTGTAAGCTTCTTATGAAACTTAAATACAACGAATTTGTGTCTCGTGCCTTCGGATCTTATTATTTTTGCTTTGATTACTCACGTGCTTCGAAAGATTAATAAGTTATTAGTTATTTGTTTACGAGAAATGGTCTTTGAATGAAGTTTAATTAGGTATAATTTCTTATTCTATTTAAAATGTTATAGAAATTATAATATTAACTAATTTAGTCCTTCTCTAAGAAACTTAAATTTAAAGAACTGGCTTCGAACTTTTTTTGTTCTTACGCTCACCTTTAATTGAGTTTAGTCTTACGTAGTTTAATGACAATTCACAGAATTTAATGACAAAGTTGTTTATAATATATAAAGGTTTGTGTTTATGTAATCATAAAGGGACGAAAAACTTATGATAGGGTTCGGACTGTGAACTAAAAATTCATGAGTCCAAATCTGCTTTTCTACTACTGTCGTGACGCACTTCTTACACAAGTATTTTACTACTTTCACTATCCGATTTTCAGACACAATATACATACAGTAAGACAATAGCAAGGAACTATATATATACACGGGACAATTAATAGGTTAAACTTACTTGAAACGGTTAACGCAAATATTTGTAATGTTAGTATAATTACTAGTTCTACATAAATAAATCTGGTAGTTATAGATTTCGGCATTCCACTTTTTATACGTTGCGTATAAACGTTTCCAATAATTGAATGAAAGTAATATCTTTCAAGCAAAACTATAACTTATATACGCACACGTGAAACACACCGAAGCCTATATTGCGTTATTGAAGTTCCGAATATAATCAGGATATATAGGACAGGTCCGAAATATCACACGGAGCATTGGCCGCTCCCCGGGCGCAACACCTTGCCCGGCGGGTGATCTCCCCTTTTCCTTCACGGCCACATTTCTATAATAACAACCTAGACCAATTGACAAGAAAACAATAAACTTTCATATCATTAGGTATTGGCCTCAGTTAATTTAGCATAAATATGCTATTTTCTATCTACACGGATACACCGTCCACCTGATGGTAAGTGGTTGATGTGACTCATAAATACCTACATTTATCCCTCATTAAGTATCAAAACACAAAATGCGTTGTAACCTCTGAGAGCTGAGAACACTAGGCATTCCATCTTAGTCCTCACGGGTGACAACGCATCTGCATTTTGATTCGTAATCGAGGATAGATGTGTTCCCCGGTCGAGCCAACCCATTCATGTTACAATCATAATAGCTGCAGCATGGCTGTACCACGTATAAATCGTAAAATCGTATGGTGAGCTTAGAGAACCACAGACCCTTTTACTGGAAACAAGGCATTCCATCGTAGTCCTCAGGGGTGACTATGCATCTATGTTTTGATTTTTAAACGTAGATAAATGTAGACATCTATGGGCCTCAGCAACCACTTACTATCAGGTGAACTGTGCGCTCGTATGTTACCCTATCTTTTATAAAAATCCTAAATATCTATCCTAAATAAAAAGAGCTAAGCTGGAATACCTCGTTTTCAGTAAAAAGGGTCTCTGGTTCTCATCATTTTGCTCATATCGATCAACGCTCACTGTATAAATGCTGCTATTGGTATTCTGTGAGAACGTAGTCCTTATACTGTCGAGTCGAACAGTTCGTGCTATAACCATAACATAGTTGCAGCGTTGCTCTACCACCTCATTTGAGTGTAAAATAAATATCAATTAATTTCATGTATATTTAATCAAATAAATGCGATCCCTTTTTTAAGATCTCGACGTTGTAAATGGGTTTATAAGTGAACAATCTCGCAGCGGTTTGAAAATAAGCGTAGCTAAAAATTTTCTTTACAAACAAGAATCTATATTTTTGAAGTGAAAACTTCTTCAGCATCGTTGTGATTTGAAAGTATATGAAACGAAAAGTTGATAGTAAAAAGAGACAGACACATAAATTCATAAAATTTAACGTGGGAGAAAATGACATAGGAAGCATTATAGATCAATTCTTGCTAGAAAAAAGTCGCCGAAACGGCGTCGCGTACGCGTTTTGTTCAACAAGGTACAAAGGTTTCGTATGCCTATGGAATAAACAAGCAGTGAAAAACTTCGTAATAGGTAAAATTATATATTATACAATATATAACGTAAGTAACGCACAACCTCAGACACCTCAATTAGTATATTATGTTATAATCATAATACATACACTGAATTTTTAGTTAAACATTTTTATGCACTGATTATTTATCAAATTAGTTATACTAATTCCGGAAGAATGTTGTGGTCACAGTACACATCCACGAACGCAAAGACTTTAACGTGCTTAAATAAAGTTCATTTTTATTTATTTTTATTGAATGACAGAATTAGTAATAACACAAATAAAACTGCACTCTCAAAAGTCTTATTGCCTTAAGTTACGGTCCATTTCAGTTTGATTTGACTGTACAGATTTAGTGTGACTGTAATTCATGTAGTTTTAATTATTTTTGGGATAAAAAATTACCTATATTAAAAATGATAGGAATCGATTCAGTAAACGATTCTCAACAAATTACTTTCTTAAAGTGCGTTAATTATGTTACGTGTTCTATATATATAAATGTTTTTGTAATTAGTGAGTACTATATAAGGTCTATCGAAAAGAGTATAGACATTCGAAGGGAAATTAATCTAATCGTCGTAAAAATTAATGGCTGTCCCGTACTTTTAAAAGTACATTAACAATGACGAAGACATTTCAAACATGGTCGGTTTAAAATATGTCATTTAAATAAAATAAGTGATAAAATAAATGAGTCCAAGTAATACTTATTTGAATAAAAAAAACCATCAAAACAGGTAGTAGGTAGTTTCGTGCGTTTCCCATCTGTATGGTTCACTTTTCATAATCTATGATTTTCTTATAGAAATGGCAGCCACGGCGGCAGCGGCAGTAAACAGTCAAAAATTAACAAATACAATTAACCATATTGAAAAAAAATCATTAAAATTCATGATTTCATAAACTTCATCAGCCATCTAGCGTCTATTTTAAGTACCACCTTGGGTGTCAATCAGTTATTTGATAAAGTGACTACCTATAGAATGAAGTAGGTAGGTGGCGCTATTATAATTTTACTCGAAAGAAAATATAATATCTATGTATGACTTTTTTATTTGACTTTACAAATGCATTTTTTATGATCAAACATTTTTTATTATAGCGATAAATTAGAGTTACATAATAAAAAGAAAATTAATAACAAGTTTGCTTTTGATAGATATGGAAAATGTATGAGTAGAGAACTGTTTTTAAGTTTCGTGTGAACACACGCAACGCTAGGGGAGAGAGTCAAACTTACAGTGAAATTCATTATAACTATTAAAACCACAGGATTTATATTTATAGCACGCAATATTTAGTCTGTGGCAACAATTATATGAACTCGTCAAGAACTGATTTATTGGTGCACGGAGAAAAGTGACACGGGTCCGTCGTCCATAAGCGCCAGCGCGCGACTTGCCGAGCCGCCGCGCTCGCGCTTTTAGGAGGTATCTAAATATAGTAATTAACACAATATTTTTATCAAGTCAAACTTTTTTTTTTTTTTTTTTTTTTTTATAGAAGAGGGGGCAAACGAGCATGCGGCTCACCTGATGTTAAGTGACTACCGCCGCCCATGATCAACCGCAACACCAGGAGAATTGCGGGTGCGTTGCCGGCCCTTTAGAAAGGAGTAAGCTCTTTTCTTGAAGGTCCCCAGGTCGTATCGGTCCGGAAAAATCGCCGATGATAAACTATTTATTCCACAGAGAGGTTGTACGTGGAAGAAAACTCCTTGTGAAACGTACAGTGGTGGACCGCCAAGCATCCAGATGGTGTGGATGGTATCGGGACGTTTGCCGTGTCGTGCGTTCACGAAATTTGGCGGCTGGGATTAATCCGAACAATTCCTCAGAGCACTCCCCGTGATAGATGCGATAAAATACGCAAAGAGATGCAACATCTCTTCGCAACGCCAGTGAATCGAGCCGATCGGAAAGCACTCGATCGTCGACGATTCGAGCCGCTCTGCGCTGGATGCGGTCAAGTGGAAGGAGCTGGTACTGGGGAGCCCCAGCCCAGAGATGGGAACAGTATTCCATGTGCGGCCGAACCTGCGCCTTGTAAAGTTGCAGGCGGTGTGCCGGCATGAAATACTGTCCCGCTCTGCTGAGCACGCCAAGCTTTTTAGAGGCCAATTTGGCCTTCCCTTCCAAGTGACCACGAAACTGCACGTCACTCGATATGTCGACGCCGAGGATTCCGATACTGGCTGAGGCAACAAGGGGAGTGCCTTGAAACTGAGGGGATACGACAAAGGGGTTCTTTTTAGCGGTTAACGCGCAAACTTGTGTCTTCTGGGGGTTAAACTGGACTAGATTTAGTCGTCCCCAATCCGAGACTCTGTTCAGCAAAGACTCGACTTCAGACACAAGTTTGTCCCGGCACTCGGAGACGTTTTCCCGAGAAATATTGGCTCGGCCGGTGTAAAGAGCATCACCAGTGCTGTCATCTGCATAGCAATGAATGTTACGGGTATGCAACATATCATTGATATGCAGAAGAAACAGCGTTGGCGATAGCACGCAGCCCTGTGGAACACCAGCATTAATAGGCTTGCAATCGGAGCTTGCACCGTCTACAACGACCTTGATGCTCCGATCTGCAAGAAAGCTGGTGATCCAATCGCACAATTTCTCGGGAAGCCCATAGGAAGGGAGCTTCGAAAGAAGCGCTTTGTGCCAAACCCGATCGAAGGCCTTCGCAATGTCCAAACTAACGGCCAATGCCTCCCCCTTGAACTCTACTGCCTCCGCCCATCTGTGAGTGAGGTAGACCAGAAGATCACCAGCTGACCGACCACGGCGAAAACCGTATTGGCGGTCACTAATCAGCTGGTGATCCTCAAGGTACCTCATGAGCTGGCAGTTTACAATGGACTCCATTGTTTTGGAGAACAAGGAGGTGATGGCGATTGGCCGGTAGTTGGACGGGTCTGAGCGGTCGCCTTTTTTAGGGATCGGGTGGACGAAAGCCGTCTTCCACGATTTTGGGACTACGCCTAGGGAGTAGGAGTACCGGAAAAGACGCGTTAAAACCGGTGCCAACTCTGGAGCACACGTCCTCAGCACAATTGGGGGGATTCCGTCAGGCCCACTCGACTTGTGGATGTCCAGGGAGAGGAGTGCTTTGCGAACCGAGCGCTGTGTGAACTGCACTTCCGGCATGGAGCACTCACACCGCGGGATGGTCGGCGGCGTACTCCCCCCGTCATCGAGAGTCGAGTTAGACGCAAAGAAGGAGCCTAGAAGATCGGCTTTCTCCCTTGCAGTATGGGCCAGTGAGTCGTCCTCCCTGTGCAGAGATGGAAGAGATGGCTGACAGAAATTCCCCTGGACAGCCTTGGCGAGAGACCAGAATGCACGGGTTCCAGAAGGAAGGCGAACTAGTTTCTCGCCAATTCTGCCTATGTGCTCTGACTTTGCCTTGGCAATGACTCTTTTGAAGGACCTAGAGGCGGAATTATACTTCTTTTTTAGAACGCTGGTGTTTACATCCCGGGACGCTGATGCATCAACCCAGGCTTGGTAGCACTCCTGCTTATAGCATGATGCTATTTTACAGGAGCGACCAAACCATGGCTGAGATTTGCCTCCAATGGGCACCACAGAGGAAGGAATAAAAAGTTCCATACCCTGAAGTACCACATCAGTAACAGAATCCGCAACAACGTTGGGATCATCCGGCGAGAAGCAAACCCGCCCCCAAGGGTAGGATGCAAAGAAAGACCGCATCCCATCCCAATCGGCTGACCTATAGTGCCAAACACGGCGGCAGCCTGCAGAATGCAACCGCGATTTCAGCGTGAGTGGCACAACACTCCGGATCAGACAATGGTCCGAGGAGCCTAAAGGGGCGTCGACGGAAATCTGATATCCGTCCGGGTGAGAGGTCAGCAGAAGGTCCAACAGGGAAGGTGCATGATCCTCCACATCTGGAATCCGCGTAGGCGAAGTAACCAGTTGTGTCAGACCATATGCCAAGGCAAAATCATGAACAGATCTCCCCGCATGATCGGTTAAATGTGAACAGAGCCATTCGGCGTGATGGGCGTTAAAGTCGCCGAGGATCACGATCTCTGCGGAGGGGATGTGCTGTAGCAACGAATCTGCAGCCATTTGGACGTGGTCGAAGAGTCGGTCTGTTTCGGCATTACCGCTGTGGGACCTATAGAGGCACCCGTAGACGCGCGGATGGTCGTCGCTGTCTACGCGTAGCCAAAGGATGGACAGGTCCGAACCTTCAAGTCTGCCGAGGCGTCGAGAACAGATGTCCTCTCTGACGTAAACGCAAACTCCAGCCCGAGGCACAAAGGAGTGTTCCAGTTTGTACCCCGGGTAGGAGAGATACGAAACATCAGCCGGAGAGGACACCTGCGTCTCGGTCAGAAAGAGCAGAGCCGGCCTCGCCGTCTTGAGATGGTAGTGGACGGCGTTAAGGTTGGAGTGAAGTCCCCTGATATTGCAGAAATTCACGGACAGCGTGGCAGGGGTCGCCTTGGTCTTGTTGCTCCGTTTGCCCCGAGCAGTTGTAGTCTTGAGCGGAATTTCGCCCCCCCCAGAATACGCGGGGCAGCCTGAGCACCCACGCTCAGAAGTGGAGAAACATGGTCGTGGATGCTCAGCGAGGGATTCTCCAGGGGTGCTGGTACCCTCCTGGGGTAGTCTATCTTTATTTAATTCCGCTACCATGTTGATGGGGGGGGGGGATTTGGGCCTCCGGCCACCTGCACTCACCAGACGAAACGCGGAAGCAGAACTTCCACTTCACGCCGGTATTCTGTGAGGTCGTGGTACCACCCCGGTTTGAGCCGGCCCATACGTGCAACAGCAAAGCTGCCGCATGGCTCTACCACTGTTAACTCTGCGAATTTGTCTGTAAAAATTAAGTGGCTTTATTTGAGTACAAAATTTAAGCGTAAAATGTTAGTAGTTTAGTCATAATATTGAAAAAACAATACAAAAAGGGGTCACTTCGGGATTTTTTTCTATCGAGTGAAGTTCTTTAGATTTTGTAACTGAATGCGATTTTGACTAGACTAGATCCTTAACTAATAGTATATATTTTCATCAGAATTTAAAACACTAATTTCTATGCCTCAGATGGTTTAAGAGAACTCAAAAGCGCGGTCTCTGCGAAATACCTAGCCTTAAGGCTTAACTTCAGTCACGTGTGAGCTGCACGCATGTTTTTTTTTAAAGATGGTTCCGACCGGGTTTCAGTCGCAGTCATGAATTATAGCAACGACGACTTGAGTAGGTTTAAGAATATTCGGTTTTCGAAAATACTCTGAAGTTATTTGGTTGTTTTAGAAAATAAAAGATGAAAAAAGAAGCAAGCAGATGGTTTCATATACCAACTTTAGTTGCTTGATTTTTTCGCTTTTTCGCTTTTAACTACCTTACGTAGATTTGACGCTAATGTAAGTAAAGCAACGGTTTTGATTAATGGCGTCTTATGCCTCATTAAACTCGCTCTTTCAGCAACTTTTACTGTCTACGATATCGACTTAAGTACATTATTCAATGTAAAGTTTATTGTATAAAATTTTTAAGTCAATCTATTTTATTAAATAAAAATAAAACTCTATCATATTACTAGTGTGGACATAAATGTTGTTACAGTTTAAGAATTTTTTTCTGAATATTTTAGTAATGCATTTCATATAAAAGAAACTTTGATCTATTTACCACTATTTTAAATATTATTTTATTATTTTATATTTAATATTATTTTATTATTATTTTGTTAAATTGTGTGTCTGTGTGTGTGTGTGTCCGAAAGCTAGGCATCAGCCATATGTATGTTCATTGTTATATCGACATTAACACTAACAACTCCCATGTCAAATACCATAAAAGTTAGGCGCTAACCCGTATTGTAATGTTGTTGCCTATTATAACCTACTTTTTATTAATGTCTCCAGTACACGTTTCTAGGAATAAAAATAATGAAGTATGAAGCTGTCGTTTTAAATTGAAAAATCAAATATATTTTGTTCTAAGACCCTAATTTTCTGTATACTTCTGCCATCTGGAAGGAAGATCATTAATGCTTTTGCGATAAAACTTTGAAAACCAGCATTATATTGTACCGTTTTCTAAGACAATGTTTTTCATGCAGTATATCGTCTGAATTGTATAGTAATAGGTTGGGGCTAGATCTAACGTAGTACAGATAATAACATATAAACTATACAAACTATATATAAATTAGTAGTAAATTCTTACGTTATCATGAAGCAATAATGTCAAAGATGTAAATTAACGTAGTAAAGCCATGCTGCAGCTGTATTATTGTTCGAAGGTCGGCTCGGTCGGGAAAGGATCACTCCCTCACACAATACTAGCGTAAAATAGCAGCTTAATGCTGCTGTCTTTCGTATGGCATTCTATCTTAGTCCTCAGGGGTGACAACGCATCAGCATTTTGAATCATAACTAAACATACATAGATGTCTATGGGCCTCGGAAAAAAGATTTGAATGTGCGAGTTAGGGTTGCTAATTACGAAACGGATTACAAAAAGCTACAGTGAATAGCACGATGAAGTGACTATCAAAAATTACCATTACTTGTCTATGCATGCATGTCCTCAGGAGTGACAACGTATCAGCATTTTGAATCATAATTGAGGACAAATATATATAGATGTTTATAGGCCTCAGAAAAAAAAAAAGATTTGAATGTGCGAGTTAGGGTTGTTATTGGCGAAACGGATTACAAACAGGCATTGTTCCGGCCAAAATCCCTTTATTTCTGTACTCATCAGAACAAACCTATTAAATCATTAGGTACCTACTCTAAATATGAAATTCAATAATTGACTAATACATGACTTAGTATAACTAAATTGACTTGACTTATATAATATTACCTAAATTGACATATCGCTGCTATTTTGATTTTGAACTCCAATTATAACTAAAGCATGTATAAATAATTTAATATAAAACTTATAAAATGTAATGAATATTGCATGCCAAATGGCGGAATATAGCTGTACTAAGTGTTTGTTCTCTAAGTGATAAACTATGACAATATATGTATCAACCTATATTCGCAATAAACGATTTGAATTTGAATTTGAATTTACTCATCAAAACAAGACAAGCTTCAATGCATGCTCTTCTATGCACACATCAGCTGCATCATGAGGCATTCACTTTTTTAATAGGAGAAGGGGCAAACGAGCATACAGCTCACCTGATGGTAAGCGATTACGTCCGCCCATGAGCAACTGCAACACCAGGGGAATTGCATGCATTGCCAGCCGTTTAAAACGGAGTAGGCTCTTTTCTTGAAGGTCCCTAAGTCGTATCGGTTCGGAAAAAATCTCTGGTGTTAGTCGATTCCACAAAGAAGTTGTGCGAGGAAGAAAACTTCTTTTAAATCGCACGGTGGTGGACTGCCAGTCATCCAGACTGTATGGATGGTATCGCGAATATTGTTATTAATTATATATTGTTATTAACCATGTACTCCGAATCAGACAACGGTCTGAGGAGCCAAGAGGGGTATCTACTCAGACCTGATATCCGTCAGGATGAGAGGTTTGCAGAAGGTCCATCAGGGAAGGTACATAATCTTCCACATCTGAGATCCGCGTAGGTAAAGTAACCAGTTGTGTCAGACCGTATGCCAAAGCAAAGTCATAAACAGATCTACCCGTATGATCGGTTAAACGAGAGCTAAGCCATTCACCGTTGGAGGCGTTGAAATATCTAAGTATCACGATCTCTGCGGATGGGATCTGTTGTAGCACGGAGTCTGCAGACATCTGGATGTGGTCGACCAGCCGGTCTGTTTCGGCATTACCGCAATGGGACCTATAGAGGCACCCGTAGACGCGGGGATCGTCGCTATCTACGCGCAGCCTAAAGATGGACAAGTCCGTACCTTCAAGGCTGCCGAGGCGTCGAAAATAGATGTCCTCCCTGACATACACGCAAACTTCAGCCCAGAGCACAAAAGAGTGTTCTAATTTGTACCCCAGGTAGGAGAGATATGAGGTATCAGCCGGAGAGGACACCCGTGTCTCGGTTAGCAAAAGCAAGGCCAGCTTCGCCGTTTCCAGATGTTAGTGGATGGCGTTAAGGTTTAAATGAAGTCCACTGATGTTGCAGAAACTCACGGATAGCGTGGCAGGGGGCGCCTTTGGCTTATTGCTACGTTTGCCCCGAGCAGGTTTAGTCTCGAGCGGGATTTTGAATTATGAATTTTGAGTCAATATTTTGGATAAACAAACTTCAACAGTGACGGTAATTCTCTGATTATTTGAAAGGATTTGGCTTCCACCATTTCTTTTTAAGTATATTTACCTTATTTTCTAGTCTTCTTCGTATTAATTGTTAAAGTAAAAGTCCCCACTAGGAAAACGATTAAATCAAAAACGCACAGTGAGCTCATAAGTGATCCTCTTCAAGCCCAGCAGCCCAACTGTCTTGCTGTAATAGAATCGCGGAATTCGTCTTTTAAAATTACCCAATTTTTGGAGAACTCAAATACTGAATATATGTAATGCGCGCTAAACACCTTCAGTTGTGTTCAATTGTGTGATTTAACTGTACAGTCAAAGATAAATCGTTAGGTTTGTAGAACATACAGTTGAACTGTATAGTTTAATTGAGATCTAATCAAAATGTCAATACATAAATCTATACAGATAGAACTGTACAGTGAAAACTGAGAGTGTGTAGTCAAAAATTGTGCAGTTTTGTCGGTTTTATTGCAGCAAGTATGAACTGAACACGTAATTTTTTCCCCGTTCTCTACCTTTACAAAATTCGTCGGCCATGGCTCAGTAAGAGTGGCTGGACGAGTTTATACAACTGTACCAATCGGAGCCTTCGTTGTGGAAAATCAAACACAAGGAATACCATAATTGAGTAATGTAATGAAAGATATAGCCTTTTAAAGTTCATTTTAAAACTATGCAAAATAAATAAAATAAAAGAAGTAATAAAGAGGCTGTTGTAAATAAAATTAATAACCTACGCTGCTATTTTACGCTGGTATTCTGTGAGAGCGTGGTCCTTCCTGGTCGAGCTGACCGATTCATGCTACAACCATAATACCTGCAGCATGGCTCTACCACGTATAAATCGTATGGTGAGTGTAGGGTACCGCAGACCTTTTTAATGGAAACAAGGGATTCCATCGTGACCCTCAGGGGTGACAAAACAGGGGTAGATAAATGTAGACATCTATGGGCCAGAGCATCCACTTTTCATCTGCAGGACTGTGAGCTCGATTGTCACACCTATTCTATAAAAAAAATTAAAATTTGACGTCTATCACGTGTTGCACGGGGTTGTTAACGTGTCACGCAAAGAGTGGATAAAGTTTTTTTGATATTAAAATGCATTTTATGGAAATAATAAAATAATAAAATGAAGAATAATAAAATGCATTTTATGAAGTAATAGAGTAATAAATACTGTAATATCACAGTGCTGAATTCGTCCAATTTATGGTTACACTCTGGTTTATTATCACATGTTATACTGTCACAATAACTATATACTAACGCTTGGCAAATTAAACTTAAAAATTAAATAAAAGAGTCTTTAAAAATAAAAAGAATTAAAATAATTTCAACTTAATAGTTGCTGGAGGGCTTTAAGTCTTCCCTTCTCATTGTCTTAGCACTGTAGTAAATTGATTAAAAACAATAAAGATACAGCCTATATAGCTCTCTCAGCTTGGCACAGGTCTCCTCCACTCATTTCTGCAAGGGTTTTAGGGCAAGGATGTGTCCGCCCCGTTGCTCTAAGGTGTTAAAGCAATCTTCTCTTATTTTCAGTTTCCTCATGATATTTTCCTTCACCACCGAGCATGTGGTAAGTCAGCACTTATAATTACTATTAACTATGTAAATTTTAAAGCAATAACTTTATATTATTTAACACTTTAAATTTGTTTAACGAAATCACAAGTCCATATTCCTAGAATGTTGTCTAAATAGCGACGTTACAAACTCCATTTTCCATTTTTCCATCCTTAGAGGTTAATTTTTTAATGACATGTATATTAATAGTAACATTTAAGAATTAAGTAATATCTAATAATTCAATCTACATAAAACAAACAACATTCTAAATTCTAATTCTAATACTAAAAACCTTAAAAAAATTATATTTTTATCGAATAAGAGTGACGACCGAACACGTAGTCCACCTTTATTAGGTAAGTGGACACTGTGGACCATAGACATCTACATCTATCCTCGATTAAGAATCAAAATGCAAATGCATTGTCACCCCTGAAGACTAAGATGGAATCCATCGTTTCCAGTAAAAAGCTTCAGCTAACATTTTACGCTGGTATTCTGTGGGACCGTGGCCCTACCCCGAACGAGCCAACCCATTCGTACCACGTTCGTTCGATTTAGTCGTTTTCGAGAAAATGTCGTGTCAAATATAGAAAATTCTCTTTTTTGAAACTGGAATAAATACCCGTCACTCGGCCTTTGTATAGCGTACGTCAACCTGAAAAGGTCATCGCTCGCTTAATATTGGGAATTTAGGGATTGGATGGATGGATTGGAGGAAATGACAACGCGGAATTTTTAAAACCACAATGCTGAACTGTATATTACTAACTTACTACGTAGATTTAAAGTAAACATCGGCTTACTTTAAATTATAGCGTAGATTCAAAGTAAAGGTAAGTTTACTTTAAATCTTCGTAGTATTTAATATCCAAGAAGATATACAACACCTACCAATTATATTTAACTAAATTTAATTGTATTTGACAATTAAGTTATTAACATTATGCGCAACCCATTAATTAACTATGGATAAAACCAGAATGAGACGTAATTAGTTAATGTATTTAATCTAAACTAATAATTAGCAGCTCAGGCAGCCTCCCACACAAATTCTGAAAATACCCTAACTTTCAATATCGATCTTCTGACTTTAACACTTAAAATTGATGAGAAACACCGTTCATTCAGTAAGGAGTAAGAATACTCTTGCGGACAATTCCTTGCCCTAAAACCCTCTCAGAAATGAGCGGAGGCCTGTGCCCAGCAGTGGGACGCATATAGGCTGTAACTTTACTTGTTTACTTTTAGTAACTCATATAACAGTAATTCACCATTATAGATATTATATTTTTCGAAAACGGCACTTAAAATTAGTTAAAAATTCATCATCCTCACGTATAGTACAGCACGCTTAGTGGAGTGCGCTGGGCGGCCACGCCGCTCTGCCAGGCCCCCGCCGTTGCTCTGCACATCTTTATCCATACTTATTTCTTCAACTTTATACTTCGCACCTGCAATTTCCCTGGTGCTCATGGGCGACATTGATCACTTACTATCAGGTAAGTGGTTTGCTCGCTTGCCTCCACTTCTATTGTAAACTGCCAGCTCATGAGGTACCTTGAGGATCACCAGATGATTAGTGACCGCTAATACGGTTTTCGCCGTGGTAGGTCAGCTGGTGATCTTCTGGTCTACCTAACTCATAGATGGGCGGAGGCAGTAGAGTCCAAGGGGGAGGCATTGGCCGTTAGTTTGAACATTGCGAAGGCCTTCGATCGGGTTTGGCACAAAGCGCTTCTTTCGAAGCTCCCTTCCTATGGGCTTCCCGAGAAATTGTGCGATTGGATCACCAGTTTTCTTGCAAATCGGAGCATCAAGGTCGTTGTAGACGGTGCAAACTCCGATTGCAAGCCTATTAATGCTTATGTTCCTCAGGGCTGCGTGCTATCGCCAACGCTGTTTCTTCTGCATATCAATGATATGTTGCAAACCCGTAACATTCATTGCTATGCAGATGACAGAACTGGTGATGCTCTTTACACCGGCCGAGCCAATATTTCTCGGGAAAACGTCTCTGAGTGCTGGGACAAACTTGTGTCTGAAGTCGAGTCTCTGCTGGACAGAGTCTCGAATTGGGGGCGACTAAATCTAGTCCAGTTTAACCCCCAGAAGACGCAAGTTTGCGCGTTAACCGCTAAAAGAACCCCTTTGTCGTATCCCCTCAGTTTCAAGGCACTCCCCTTCTTGCGTCAGCCAGTATCGGGATCCTCGGCGTCGACATATCGATGACGTGCAGTTTCGTGGTCACTTGGAAGGGAAGGCCAAATTGGCCTCTAAAAAGCTTGGCGTGCTCAGCAGAGTGGGACAGTATTTCATGCCGGCACACCGCCTGCAACTTTACAAAGCGTAGGTTCGGCCGCACATGGAATACTGTTCCCATCTCTGGGCTGGGGCTCCCCAGTACCAGCTCCTTCCACTTGACCGCATCCAGCGCAGAGCTGCTCGAATCGTCGACGACCAAGTGCTTTCCGATCGGCTCGATTCACTGGCACTGCGAAGAGGTGTTGCATCCCTTTGTATTTTCTTTCGCATATACCATGGAGAGTGCTCTGAGGAGTTGTTCAGATTAATCCCAGCCGCCAAATTTCGTGAACGCACTACGCGGCAAACGTCCCGATACCATCCACACCATCTGGATGCTTGGCGGTCCACCACTGTACGTTTCAAAAGGAGTTTTCTTCCGCGTACAACCTCTCTGTGGAATAATTTACCACCGGCGATTTTTCCGGACCGATACGACCTGGGGACCATCAAGAAAAGAGCTCACTCCTTTCTAAAGGGCTGGCAACGCACCTGCAATTCCCCTGGTGTTGCGGTTGATCATGGGCGGCGGTAGTCACTTAACATCAGGTGAGCCACATGCTCGTTTGCCCCCTCTTCTATAAAAAAAAACTTCCATAAAATACACTGTATTTCTTACATGGTACGTATTTCTTATGATTTATACAATACACATAAGACATGCTGCATCTATACTACGGTTGTAGTACGTATGGGTCTGCTCAACCGGGGAAGAACCACGCTCTCCCAGAATACCAACAATACGTAAAATAGTAGCTTAAATACTGCTGTGATTCGTATGCAGAAAACCGGAGATCCTATTAACTGGATAGGAGGCATTCCTTCAGAATCCTCTGGGCTGACAAAGCATTTGGATTCTTAATCGAAGATAGATATAGATGTCTATTGGCCACAGAATCAGCTTACCATCAGGTGGGCGTTTGCTTTTCATCACAATTCCATTTAAATAAAAAATCTTTAACTTTCTATTTTCAAAATTTAACTTTTTGGATAAGGAATGTTTTAAACTCTACAAAAATAAAACAATTTGATCTTTATTTCCTACCAAATTAATGACGATTTAATTTAATATCAATTTTTGGATTTAATTAAATTTGTGTTTCAATTTCATAACTTAACTAAAACTGGCCTACAAACGCTTTATTACATTTCATGTGTTTTTTATTTTTGATAAGAATAATCGACATATATCATGTTATAAAAAATCAACAACGTATAATTCTTCTTTGTTAAGTTTAATAATGTTAAGGTTATTTTCAAATAATATTTTGCTTTTGTCAGTTTATTAGTTGTGTTAAATACATTGCAACTAATCAACCTCCACCAACTAGACGTAGGCAGACAGAGACAATTCGCTATAATCTCAACGCTTCGTGAATGAAACAGTCATCAAACTGACACTCGGTGGTTCATTCCATTTCATTAAAGCCATTTACATGTTCAGTATTAGACATAGATCTCCCCAAAGGAATGCCACAAAAGAGCCTGAGCTGCCATTGATGACTTATGACATATGGATCTGAGAAGCTGTCTGTCACTAGTGGCCGTATGAAGAAGCATAAGGTCGCTCAGAGATTAGTGACTAAACATGAACATATACGCAGTAGAAGGTTTGCCACGGAGCCCAAAGGATCGATCAGAAAGCGAAAATAGCAATGGGCCGGCTATATAGCTCGAAGAGTTGACAACCGATAGGGAAACTCACAAGCAAATAAAATTACTTAAAATAATTGGTAATACAGTTGTATGGGTATTTTAGAAGAATAAAAGATTTAGATTTGAAGTTATAATTGAAGAAAACACTATTTAATTGGTGTTATGTGCACTTTTCAAGCCTGCACTAGCTTGATAAGCTAAAAGGTTGAAGAAGGACTCTTAAGCGGCAGCCTCGTACTAGCAAACTCTGTGATGGATGGCGTCAAGGTTTGGTAAGAGATACGGGTAGTCGATGTGTGCAGGTGGTTTAGGACCAAATCTTGTGGTATTTCATGGAGAACTATGCTCTACAATAGACTTGTGATGTGACTACGCCCTTTCTGCCTAGCCGTCCGTATGGACCCGTCCTAACTATTGCTGCTTATTACAAAACGTTTATTTGGGCTTTATTGAGTCTATTGAGCTATGGTTTAAGGATATTGTTTTTCACGAAAGAAGTGTCATAACCACGGTGCCAAAGTTTCTGCAAAATATGACATTTGCTGTCAAACTCGATGCTTACTTTTTGTTCACATATTTTGCATGATACTAAAAAGCCAACCCATTTGTCTTATCTCTTCGACTTTAGGGCAAGCCCTTTGCTGCCTCAGCCAGCATCGGAATCCTCGACGTGTACCTGAAAGGAGTAGCTAAATTTGCCTCTAAACAGCTTGACTTACTTTGTAGAGCATGACAGTATTTCACGCCGGTACACCGCTTCTAACTTTACAATAAACAAATTTTACCAACACGTAATATTATTCCCATCTCTGAACCCCCAATGCTAACTCTTTAAACCTGATCACACACAGCACAGAACGGCTCTAATCGTCGGCAACAGAGTTCTGTCTAATGGGCTTGAATCATGGGCGCCCGAAGAGATGTGGCGTCCCTTTGCATATTCTATCGGGAGTGTTCAAAGGCATTATTTGGACTAATTTCAGCCAATAAATTTTACCATCGCACATCGCGATGAAACTTGCGATACCATTATTATTAGCGGTCCAACACAGTGCAATTTACCAGAAGGATTCTTCCTCGCATAACTTCCTTGTGAAATCCACAACAAGCAGCATTGTTTTGGGACAGATATAACTAAGAAACCTTAGATTTAGAAAAGAGTCCAGTTTTTTTTAAAGTCAACCATCTGGTGTTGCAATTGTTCATAGATGGCGGTAGTCGCTTGGGTGAGCCACATGCCATGCCTGTTTGGCCTCTCTAATAAAAAATGTTGTTTATGGAAATAGACTCTAGCTTAAACCCAAGGCTAATTATAATTATAAACTATTTTTGTAGTAAAATAGATATTAATTATCTGTATTTAATGTAGTGCTCTATCTCTATTTCACACTGGACTCATAAATAATTCTCGGCATATTTACACAGATATAGAAATCTTATATAATATGTTGGCAGGGATAAAAACCATTCAAATTCGAATCAACTTGGAATAATGCAAAGAAATTTGCCATCTGTGCTGCGGTTTTCCGTTTTGCTTACATTGAATATGTATGTCCAAATGTAATTTTTATATTAGAAGAGAACCCAGGGTGACACAACGGAAAATATGATGAAATTTATTTTGGAGATATTGCAATCCTTAATATATCTAATATTTTATTAGAATACAGAATATTGATTAGAATAAATTAAAAATGTTAGTATATTTATAGCATTTTTTTAATAGAATAAGGGTATCAACGAACACACAGTCCACCTGATGGTAAATGGTTGCTGTGGCCCATAGACATCTACATCTATCCTCGATTAATAATCAAAACGCAGATGCATTGTCACCCCTGAGGACTAAGATTTCCGTAAAAAAGGGTCTCCGGATCTCTACACTCACCATACGAAACACAGCAGTATTAAGTTGCTATTCCACGCTGGTATTCCGTGAGAGCGTGGTCCTTACCCGGTCGAGCCGACCCATTCGTGCTACAACCGTAATATAGCTTGCAGCGTAGCTCTACTACGATACAATTTTAATATATTATATTCTAATTTTAGCTTGAGAGTTAAACTATAAAATACATTGAGTCCTGGGTAATCCTTACAAGGACTTCAGCTATTATTAATATCTTTATCTTAATCCAGCACGGTTCATTGCAGGATATGTGCCGCTCCTGTTGTGGGGAGAATTAGCCTTAATCGCTAGCTTGGCAGGCGAATAGATAACAATGTTTTTTATTTAACGTACATTATAAGTAATACTTAACTTTTAGCACTTGTCGGAAAAATACCCTTTGTTTTTGGAAGAAGTAACAAGAAACTTTTTTTTGTGTACATATATACTACTTTTATTTTTAATCTACTCTTGTATATTTTCTCTACTTTTTGTTTTGTTGTCAGTTTTTAACTATTGTGAACTGACTGGCTTATTTAATACTATTGAAGATTTTCTTTTAGGCGATTTATCAGATGTGCCACTTATTTCTTGTTGAGCATTGCTTGAAGAACTATCTTCGTTTTCTTTATTCTTCTTTGCATTCTTTAAATCAGTTAACATTTAACGACGAAAGTTTGCTGACAAAGGCATTTTCAGGCATACAATAAATTTTCTTGTTTTTAATATGTACACATACTTTTTACAAAAATTGCGGTTTGTCAAGTTGATGAAACAGTGTAACAAGAAACTTAACTTCCTTACTTTTTAAAGTAACATTTGAAATTCGTTTTACTATCAAAAATAAACAAGTATTTTAGAAATTACATTAACATATTTAACTTCTGGAGAAACGAGATGGTTATGAGGCTTTCTTTATACTACTACTACCTAAACATACTTATTATTATCTATATATACATCGATACCTTACTTTATATATATATATATATATATATATATATATATATATATATATATATATATATATATATATATATATATATATATATATATTAATATTCTAATATATCGTTCATACAACATTATACCGCGGTGTTTAGATTTTGTCAGTTTTGGGTAAGATAGTTAGATGTTCACTAAAAATATAAGTCCCATTCCTCTGTATGTGGCAATAATAATATACATCGGTTTAAATTTAAGTGTGTATTACTGTATGTGCATAAATACTAGATTCAGAAATAAAAAGAAATATTATCAAGTATAAATTCCTTTTATTTTTTAAGAAAACGACTCATCTAGATATTTTTAAGAACGTTTTTATGAATATTGCAATAAAAGTACTTATATTCATAAATTGGCATTAATATTTATTATTCAATTTTTAAAACACTTTTAAAAATTGAATAAAAAAAGATCATAAAATTATCCTTATAAACACGGATAATATCTCCTATTTTTTCTTGATTACCTTGTAATAATTATTTATTGCCTAGTAATGTTCTTTAAGACATGAAAAGGATTTTGCACATACTTCAATTTTTGACACGTAAAAATATCTAAGCATACCATAAAAATGCTTCATAAGCAATAATTAGAATGTAATCATAAAAATACATCGTTATGGGACATAAAATTAAAAAATACTTCTATATGAATATACAGAATTATTAATATGAATATTATATTAATATGAATATATTCTATTTGATAATTTATATGAGATCAACTTACAAAGTAAATAGAAATAATATATCCACATAATATTATCTACACCATGACCTGTAGGTAATGAATACTTTAAAGTTTATTTACGTTTTAAAACGGTATCTGTATAGACTCTACGTTTATTTTGCTTCTTTACCAAACTAGTTATAAACGTCCATTGCTTTTCTCGATCGCCTGAACTTCAAAAACTCTCAAAAATCTTTTTGCTTTCTTCCTCACTTAATTTATCAAACTTGGCACCGCTGAAGGGACTGTAGCACCGCCCAAATTTCGACGGAATCAAAGGCTTTCTCATAGCCCACATACGCCAGGCAAAGTGGCAGATTGTACTCTTCAGTCTTCTGTACAATCTGCCGCAGGGTATGTATGTGGTCTATGGTACTGAAGCCTTTTCGGAAACCGGCTTGTTCGGGAGGCTGGAAGTAGTCGAGTCTGCGTGCGAGACGATTATGACTCTCGAAAACAGCACGTAGACGCGGCTCAGAAGGGAAATCGGTCTGTAGTTCTTTAAGAGAGCGTTGTCGCCTTTCTTAAAGAACAAGACCACCGCACTTCTGCTCCACGCCTCTGGAGTAGTGCCACCATGGAGGACGGAATTGAAGAGCTTCTGAAGGACTTCAAGTACCGGTGTTCCACCCGCTTTCAGAAGCTCCGCTGTAATTCCATCCTCGCCCGAGGCCCTGCCGTTTTTAAGGTGCTGGAGAGCCATTCTAATCTCGCTTAGACTGACGTCCGGTATATCATCGGAATAGTGTCGGATAAGACTTGCTCTTGGATCGTTACTCACACTTGCGTGTGGCTCTAACACATTTAAATCAAACTACATAGTTTGATTTAAATGTGTAGTGTTCGCACGATTCGAACGGAGTGGTATGAAAATTCGAATAGATAAAACGGAATCTGTGCAAACAATGCCGATAATTATAACGTGTGTGCTGAGCGCTCAGTTTTCGCCATTGTCTTGCTTTTCGATTATTAGAGTTACCATAGACATAAAATAGTACGTAACACTATCCGTTCTTAAAAAAATATGCCAAACTCTTGGAAACATGGTAGAGCCATGCTGCAGCTATATTAATTGTATAGTTGTAGCACGAATGGGTCGGCTCGACCGGGGAGGGACCACGCTCTCACGGAATACCAGCGTGAAATAGTAACTTAATGCTGCTGTATTTCGTATGGTGAGTGTAGAGAACCGGAGACCCTTTTTAATGGAAACGAGGCATTCCATCTTAGTCCTCACGGGTGACAACGCATCTGCATTTTAATTCGTAATTGAGGACTGATGTAGATGACTATGGGCCACAGAAACCACTTACCATCGGGTAAACTGTGTGCTCGTTTGTCACCCTATCCTATAAAGAAAAAAAAACACATTTTTTACATTAAATTAAATAATATATTTATTTTACGTTATAATATTAATTTTATAAAGTAAAGTTATTTCTGACTGGGTATAATTTTAATTTGAAATCTTTTTTTTATCAATCATACTCTGAAATCTAACTCCAAGCTCAGCTATTGGGACACTTTTCATGTATTTCTTGAATTTTCTAAATTCTGTGATGTTATTAAAAATGTTATATTTCTACGTTTCTCGCGTGGAAGAGCGTTTTCATGAAGAAGTAATATACTAGGTCAATTGATATGACGTATTTAAACTAAATATATTGGTAGTTTACCTGTGGGGTAATTCCGATTTATAAAAGTTGTAATATCTATAGATATTCTTGGTAGTGTACCTATGGGGCAATTAGTATGGAATTCTATTGAGATCCGTAATGGTAAGTGACAAGAAATGGAGACACTTTTCACTGGTAACAAGGCATTTGATCTTATCTGAATATATATTTTGATTCGTAATGGAGGACAGATATATAGGTTGTCTATGAGCCAAGCCAAACTCTTGCCATCAGATGAATTGTGTTCGTTTATCAGCCTTGCGTCAATAAAAAAACTATTGAATGTTGCTTACGAAATAAATTTTATCAAGTTTGAAGGCTTCTAATACGTAATAGATACCCCCTTTTATTTATTTATTTTTATTTAAAAAAAAATTTAACACCTTAGAGTAAAAGGTACAGGGCAAACTTAATTCCTTAAAATCAACAGTAGCCTAATGGCAGGGCGCGGATCGCGAACTCAAAAGGTCGTGGGTTCGAATCCGCCATTTGACTACTGTCGTGAACCACTCCTAACACAAGCATTTTCAAGCTTACCAGGAGTGGTTAAAAGGAATATTAGTAATGTTAATTAATAAGATTACTAATATTTAAAAAAAAATTCCATGTGACATTCTCTGCCATTTAACCATGGGTTCCAAAGACAATTTTTGGCATAAAACTTATAAAAAGTATATTTATAAAATGTATATAATATGTTATATTAAAGGTCATGTTATATTTTTAGGAATTTTATGCGTGGGCCTTTTTATAAGGAAATATTAGAAAAGCAATTTTTAATGTATTTGCTTTCATGCGAACAACACGCTGCCGTAATCGGAATATAATTTGCCGCTGCGTACTTTAAGGCATATAAATAAAAATATAATATCCGTCTCCCTGAATTTTTGTAAACAATGTTGAACTTTTTGGTACTATTTTTAAATTTGAATTGTTTGCAATACAAAATTTTGGTTCGTCCCCGAACCTTAATCGATCTTTATTTTATTCGAACGTTTTATTTAAGTTCACCGGTTAAGAAATATTGTAGAAAATTTATAGTTTTGATATCATGGCTTTAATTGAACTATAAATTATCTCCAAATATAATAAGGTCTTTTAACGTTTTTAATGTCGAACTATAAATTCTAATATTTATTCACAAGAAATAAAATAAAATAAAATAGATATATTTAAAAAATATGTTAACTTTTGAAATATCTATTTATATTCTACATCGAATTTAAATAATTTAAAAACGATTAAATTGAATAAAGTTGCTGTTTGCTTAGATCCCTAAGTAATATTTTCTTCGGTTCAATCATTTGTTCTATCTCTAAAAACCTCAGCTTATAACTAGATACAGTACAATTATTTACAGATCATACAAATTGTTGTTAGGTTTTAGGTTTAAAGAGCTTATTATCTCAAAAAAGAATAAAAATTCACCTATATGAGACTTAAAAACAACATAATTGGTAAAAATCATACATTTAAATACGGTGACTTATATGAATAAAGTTACATAAATATATCCAAATTGGAATTAAAAAAGCACTGTCTTTAAAAGTTGTTCCGTGCGGGATTCGAACACGTGGCTTAAAAGAACTCTATGCCTACAGCGAGCTGTCTCATATGTTATAAAATAAATTGAATAAAAAAATTGGTTTGAACAAATTTTTATTACGAGCTACTATGTGACATCTGCTCTGCATTTTGTTTGTTAATCTGTACAGATTAGGTGCTTCTAAACCACAGTATTCACTTACCGTTAGTTTGACGTTGGTTCATCCACCCAAGTTGTTAACAAACCTAAGTTTCGCAGGAAACGAAATGTTTGATATTTTTTCGTTATTTTTTATGTATTGGTCGACTAGAAATACCTTATTATTACTACACAGCCTATAAATAAGAAAATTAAAAAAATTATAAGGTCAGGTCTTCTTAATATCATAATATATATCTCGACGTAAGTTCAGCGTACGTGTTTTTGAACGTTTTTCAGTATCTTATCTGTTCGCGACGGCCTAACAACGCTAAGAAACGAACTTATAAAGAATATTGTTTTTGTATTAATAATGAAATTACCGACAAAACTGGATGAAAACATGTATTAATATAGTTATTTAGCATGTTTATAACTCTTAGTATATTTGTACCTCAGATAGATCATTACCTCGTCAACGCAGAGCTGCTACGACACCTCACCGACAAACTGCCAAACTCTATACGTGCCCAGTGGTATAGAATCTACACCGAAAAATATGACTCTAGACCAGACCTTGGCTGCTTCAGCGATTTTATTACCGAGCAAGCTCGCTTCTGCAGTGCATTTGCGCCTCCAGAAATTATAAACGAAGCACAAAGCAATCGTTCAGTACATAGAGCACACGCGGCTACTACTAAGCCGTCTCCGAAATGCAGAGTCATTCAAGGAAGCAAATATCAACAAAAGATGGGAAATCGCAAAGCAAAATAATTTATGTTTCCGCTGTTTACGCTATAGAAATCAGACACACAAATGCAAAACAAATAAGTGTGGAATAAAAGGATGCACCGCGACACACAATCGACTTCTCCATAGTAATACAAAGGAGAAGACTGAGGTCAAACAAAAAGAACCTCAAGAAACTGTTGCTAACTCATTCGGTGTGTCAAAGCATCAAGCCTATTTAAAAATAATTCCAGTGCGAGTAATTGGACCGGCGGGAGCTGTAAACACACACGCCCTGCTGGATGATGGGTCAACAGTTTCACTAATTGATGAAGAGATCGCCAAACAAATTGGAGCTAAAGGGCGGTTCGACCCGTTTAAGATCACCGCTATCGGGAACACCACCCTCGATTCACCGGAATCCCGAAGAATTAAAGTATCGCTGACGAGTCTCCACAGCAAAAGGGTGCCATTCAGAACACGCACGGTCGCAAGCCTAAACTTGGGGCCACAGACTGTGCGTGCAGTAGACATAGCCAAGTGCAAACACTTGAAAGACCTAAAGGAGCAGCTAATATATGACTCCGGCAACCCAAGGATCCTAATAGGACAGGACAATTGGAGACTTCTGATAGCCACTCAAATCCGAAGAGGTCCGCCGCACCAGCCAATTGCCTCGCTCACAGAATTAGGATAGGTGCTACATGGGGCACACGCTAAAGCCCCGTATCAGCGCGTCCACGCGGCCAATGAGCTGCACAAGAGCGAGGGAAATATAGATGACCAACTCCGCGAATATTTCGCGCTGGAATCTCTCATTATCAATCCGAGAATACCAGACTCCGACCCAGAGAAGAAAGCTGAAGATATACTAAATAGCAGCACCCGTCAGTTACAAGACGGGCACATAGAAACAGCGCTTCTCTGGAAGGAAAAGGATATCGAGATGCCTGGAAATTATGAAACAGCAATAAAACGGCTCGTTTCCATTGAAAGAAAATTAGATCAAGACGAAGATCTAAAAAGGAAGTATGATGAACAAATGAATTCCCTTGTACAAAAAGGATACGCCGAGATAACACCGAAAACTAGCACACCGGGAAGAACATGGTACCTACCCCATTTCGACGTCCATAACCCAATGAAACCAGAGAAGTTTCGAATAGTACACGATGCCGCAGCCAAAACAAAGGGGGTGTCGTTGAACGACTTCCTGCTCACGGGTCCAGACCTACTGCAATCACTACCAGGGGTCATGATGCGTTTTCACCGCCATAAAATCGCTGTCTCCGCGGACATAGCCGAAATGTTCATGCAGGTTAAAGTTAGACCCGAAGACAGAGATGCCTTAAGATATCTCTGGAGAGGGGATCGACGTAATGAAGCTCCACAGGAATATAGAATGACGTCGATCATTTTCGGTGCAGCCAGTTCACCCTGCACAGCCATATTCGCGAAGAACTGGAACGCTAAAAAACACATAGACAAGTATCCAGAAGCCGTAGAAGCTATCATTCAAAACCACTATATGGATGACTATCTCGACAGTTTCCAGTCTCTGGAAGAGGCAATGCGAATATCGAAGGAAGTACGCGACATACACAAAAACGCGCACTTCACCTTAAGAAAATGGGTTTCCAACGCACCAGAAGTTGTAAAAGAATTAGAACCTGACCATGAAGCATCTGAGTCAGTCAATCTGGGAAACAAAGGGACCGAGGAAAAGATACTCGGATTAATCTGGAAACCGGGTATCGATCAGCTGAGCTTCAACCTAAAGCTCGCTCGACTTCCAATCAATTTGCTGCATAAAACACCAACCAAGAGGGAACGTCTCATACGGTGCGTGAAGACGGCACTATACACCGTCCTTCATGAGAGACTTCCGCATGAGGAAGTATTAGCCACGCTGATCTGCGAGGTGGAGTACACAGTAAATAGCAGACCATTGACTCACATCTCTGTAGACAGAAACGACGACGAATCCATCACTCCAAATCACTTCCTTTTAGGAGGATCTGCGAGACTGCCGACACCTGGAGTATTTGATGAAAAGGATATGAATAGCAAAAGACACTGGCGACGCTCCCAGATACTCGCTGACATGTTCTGGCAGCGTTGGGTCCGAGAGTATTTACCGGAACTTCAAAACCGGCGGGAGGCCCATAGGCGAGGTCCCAATCTCCAGGTGGGCGATCGAGTCCTCATAGCTGACGGCCAGTTACCTCGTAACACCTGGCCACGAGGGAGGGTGGAAGCTGTTTACCCCGGTGCGGACGGACAGATTCGCACTGTGGAGGTACGCACAGCAAACGGCCTAATCAAGAGGCCAACCAGGAAACTCGTGCCGCTGCCGAAGTAGAAGCAACGTCGCTCACCGAAATGGATGCAGCGCCGCTGTGAGAAAATCGTCGCGACGCTGCACGGCGGGAGAGATGTTCGCGACGGCCTAACAACGCTAAGAAACGAAGTTATAAAGAATATTGTTTTTGTATTAATAATGAAATTACCGACAAAACTGGATGAAAACATGTATTAATATAGTTATTTAGCATGTTTATAACTCTTAGTATATTTGTATAGAAAGTCGTTTTGATAACAAGTGATATAAACAACTTTTATTATATACCAAAAAATCGACCAATCACAGCGCGTCTTATCGTGGAAAAGTTTTTAATTAACTGCGTAATAGTTCATACTAAAATAAGGAAAATAATTTTATGTTCTAAAAGAGTTATAAATATGACATTCAATTAGCATATGGCTTATAGATTAAAGAAGTATAGGGATATTTTTGTATAATTAAACGCATTTCGTAGTTATAGAAAAAACAAAGAATTAATGTACCCAAATATTATGAAAATTTTGGATATTTCGTTTAATAACTTTTTACATTGTTAATATTTTGAGTAACCTTTATGATCTACTAATAAAGTACCAGACTACCGATTTAATGATGTATAGCATGTTAGTGTAGCAATTAGTTTTGTATAGAAAATATTGCAATTTATGCCATTTGTATAGTGAAAAGTTTATGCAATAAAGAGGCAAACGGAAAATGGCAAGCGGCTCACTGCAAAGTATTGCCCAAGTCTACCTTAGGGGCTCGGGACCCAGTACCCGTAGTAGTGTGAAGAACTACCAGTGACAGTGAAGTGAAGTGAGTGGTATCCGGTGGTAGCTGAAGTGACTAGTAGCAGTATATAGTGAATAGTGAAAGTGTTAGCTAGCCGAAAAAGGTCGTAACTGACATTCGCAGTTACACATAGCGAAAGTGTTAGCTAGACGAAAAAGGTCGTAACTGACATTCGCAGTTACATATCGTGAAAGTGTTAGCTAGCCGAAAAAGGTCGTAACTGATATTCGCAGTTACATATTATAGTGAAAGTGGTAACTGATATCCGCAGTTACACAAGTGATAAAATCAACTAGTTTAGTTGATAATAGCTGCTAGTCAGTAGTGTTAGAAAACCAGCTACTACCAATAGATCTTTGATACCACCGTACGATTTAAAGAAATCTTTTGAAATATACAGTGACCAACCAATAGTGAACAACCGTAGTTTAACAACCGTGATCAATAGTTATAAAATTTCGCGACTAATCATTCAGTCGAACCGCTGGCCACTACCTTGCTATTTGTATTTGTTAATCGTGCATTTTGATTTGAACCACAGTCCACAATATTTCAGCGGCACCCACAAAGACGGCGGTGAAAGTACCCACCGGAACCTATAGGTGTAGGACGTGAGCGACTCGCGAAGTATCTTCGACAACATTTACTCCGGAGAGTTTCGCCCGTCCGGCACATTATCATCAATTTATATGTATTTGTCTTAAGTTTCATCAGCATTAAGTAACTTTCATTCTTAATTATACATGATTACAAATTTGCTTATTTTAATTACAATATATTATAATATATATTTAAAAATTATAATATCCGTCCATAATATGCTTGTATGATAATCCATTAATTATTTATAAAACTATACATGATGAACCACATGATAAATTCAGAAATATCTAAAAATTACACCAAAATAAAAAATAATTCAATATAAGAACGGGAGAAACGCGTAAGTGAAGAATGACTCAATTTATAGCTTCAAATTAATTGCGCGTGAGAAGGTATTGCGTTACGATAAGGGAAAATTTATTGTCAAATTAAATTACAATTTTCAAAAGTTTTGTAATTATTCGTGGAATAAATGTATCTTAAAATATTATTATGACTAGGTAGTTATAACTTTTCTCTTCTAAGTGTCAAAGATACGAAAACAAATACACCAAGAGACACTTGAAGTGATGTAAAATTATAGTCTTCGCCTTAAATTCCTACGCGAGCCTTAGCCACAAATTTGCGAATGCAATTAACGTTGGTATTGATGAAATTTGTGAATTAAAATTTAAGTATTGTGTTAATATGTACTCTGCGGTTATGGGAACTTTGTAAAGAATCAATCGTGTTTGAGAAATCTATGATTTCGAGAACATGCAAATTCAGCACACTCAGAATTGACAATTAATTCCGTGCCGACCTTGGGGCATATATAGGCTCCATTTTACAACCATTGTCCTCCACTAGAGTCAAAGCATACACCTTTGACCCGGTGTTGATTTCTTATATTTATGCGAACACTACACATTGAATAAAACTATTTTTACGTATTTTTTCGCATTTAAATTAACCTATTTTTAATTCCCGACGTTTGATGTGTTAGCAGCACCCATGGTAACGGGGAAAATGCGGTGATTGACGTCCCGATGTCAAAGTTAACCAAGTCAAAGGAGTTAGTTAAAATTCAACGGTATTCAGATACTTTCATTACTTATGCCTTCTGTTTAGGCATACAGATATTAGACTATTAAGGCGAAATATTAATATTAAAGAAACTGATGACTAACCTTAACGTCCGATGCGTGCTTAGCGGCACATAATCGTAGAAGTGCGTAGAGTGCGCATTTGGCATACATTTTTATGCGTTTGCCACTCAGAACACTGTAATAAAACATAGTTTCTTTTTTATAGAAGAGGGAGCAACCGAGCATACGGTTCACCTGATGTTAAGTGACTACCGCAGCCATGAACAATCGCAACACCAGGGGAATTGCAGGTGCGTTGCCGGCCCTTTAGAAAGGAGTAAGCTCTTTTCTTGAAGGTTTCAAGGTCGTATCCGTCCGTGGTAAATTATTCCACAGAGAGGTCGTACGCGGAGGAAAACTCCTAGTGAAACGTACAGTGGTGGACGGCCGAGCATCCAGATGGTGTGGATGGTATCGGGAGGTTTGCCGATTAATCCAAACAATTCCTCAGAGCACTCCCCGCGATAGATGCGATAAAATACGCAAAGAGATGCAACATCTCTTCGCAGCACCAGTGAATCAAGCCGATCGTAAAGTACTCGGTCGTCGACGATTCGAGCCGCTCTGCGCTGGATGCGGCCAAGTGGCACGCTCCACACTACCGTACGCTCTCCACAGAGGCCTTACACGAAAAATTAAGTTCTCAAAGAGCAAGACTTAATATTTTATTTCTTCAGTGTCTATCCCTCTTGTATTTGGTGCATCCTGCTGTCCGACTAATTGTGATATACCGGCTTTTTTAATCTAACCGCTGAACACAAGCCTTTTATAAGGGAGTTAGTTTAATCATAAACTGTGACTCATTTTATTTTAATCCTCGGGGTGATAAAGCATTTGTAGCCTTCTTTACTTAAAGTTGTCACAGGTAGCCTCGATCATATCGCTGGCACATATGCACGTGCTGCACCCAGTGCCAGCGTAGCACTTTAGTGCGGGCAGCACTAAATATCGCGTCGCAATCTCTTTCACTTTGGCTTAACCCTTGACTTACCACAGCTCTAATGCTGGCATAACGTATATATAATATCTCGCACGTATCTGCTCAATAAAATAAAATGATGTGTCTTACCTAGTTTGAAGAGCACCTCCCGCCCTCCCTCAATTGCGTGCAGTGCATGCAGAGCATTTTATTTTATTGAGTGAATATGTGCTTATTAATTCTTACAACTTTAATATTTTACTTCAAAAGCTCCTACTAAGTTAAAATGGGAATAATTTTTCATCTAAAAATTTGTATTAATTTCAGAAACGTATAATAAAAATCTTATGTTAACGCGAACACAAACCATGAATTGAAGATGGGTAGTTACGTAGTAGTAATTAGTAGTTGTACTGATTTTATCAAGTTTATTTTTTCTAGTTTCTATGATGTTAGTGCATTTTGGCTCTACAGCTTCATGGGACTCGGGGCCTGTAAGTAAGTAAGTGTAAGTTACTTACGCAAAGATGTTCACCTATGAGAGCTTAGTTTCGCGTAGTGTATATATTCTTTGGCTTAGTGCACGTAGTTATGTAACCGCCGTCCGAACAATCGTGGCAAGTCTCAGCTCTAACGGCTAACTCGTTTCGTTCGATCGGGCGGTTAGAATCGCTCAGAGACACGGGTGTTCGGTGTGTACGCAGTGTAGAGGGGTGTGTAAGTTATCTGATTTTAAAGCTTTACTCAAAACGTTTCAATTACGTTGCCAACGGCATGGGAACGGGAAGGTGGCACAGACTCGATTCCATTTAAATCTGAAGGTAACACCAACGTACATCGCGACAAAACTCACGATACTATACATATCATCTGAATGCTTGGCGGTCCACCACTGTGCGGATTACTAGAATTTATATTCCTCGTACGACTTCTTGTTAAACTTTTCTTGATACGATTTGGGGTCCATAAAAAATGAGCTACTGACTACTACTTTTACTACTACTACTGTACTACTTCTTACAAGGCCGGCAACGCATTTGCAATTCTCCTGGTGTTGCGGTTGTTAATGGGCACACTTATAGACTTAAATACTAATACTGTGCTCAGTATAGGTCTTTTTATTGTTCAGAGTATGCTCAAGGTGTTGTTAGGATTCAAAGTTAGTAATACATGTAGAAAAGTTTGAGCATCTAGAGAGCCGTGGTAGCTTAGGGGCTTAGCGCTCTTTGTCAATTTCATAGTACGCGAGCAACCCGGGTACGATTCCCGCCGGCACCCATAAAATCGTTAATTGAAATTTTAAGTACTGATTTACCACGTGCTCGGCGTTGTAAAAACACATCGTGAGGAAACCTTCACGTCTGAGAAATAATTGTATATTTCATTACAAGTGCGGAAAGCCTGTCATTGCAAAGAGTTCCGACAGATGTCTACCCGGGCTGAGGCGCAGCCGAAGGAGAGGGTTGACAGTCGGAACAAGTTGTAATGACGGTCCCGCACGCGTACTGAACAACTATTTTTAATATAAAAAATGAAGCAATTTTATAAAATAATAAAAGCACAATAAACTCAACATACATGGGTATTCATTTATACACGTTGTTCCTTATTTTCAGCATATGGATTTCCGCAAAGTAACGCCTGATTCTATCAATTAGCATACTTTTCATCATCGAAAACCTCGACCATAACGTTTTAATTTTGCTGAGAGTTCGGAGAAGTATGCCAACATAATATTTTCTGAAAAACAATTTGCTTTTTTCTCTTCTCTCCAAGCAATAAATTCGTCGTATGTAGGTATGTAGCGACTTTATGACTTTTCTGGTAAAATGCAAGCATTTTGTGCAATTACGAGTATACTGAGTTCCGATGGTGTTAATTCAAATAAAATACTGTCAAAATTACTCATTTTGTGCAACAAACATCTAAATTCGCAAAGAACATTTTTGGAAAATGGCGCCAACCGAGATTTTTTTGTTTTCTTCGCCCATTCTGGGTAGTCAAAGGGAACTATGCCCATACAGCCAAGTCTCTGTAGAATTTTTTATTGATATGAAATGAAAATGAAATTTAATGAGATGAAATGAAACCTAATCTAACTCATTGAATCAAATCATTAAATCTGATATTGAAACAAATTAGTAGCTTCTTTTTAGAAATATTTGCATGAATCATAAAAATTGAATTTATTTTAGTAAAATCTTCGTGGTTAGTTTTTTCTTTATAGTAGACATTATTTTAACAGTTGGGAAAGAGAACGCACGAATTCTGAAATGTAAAGAAAAAGCTCAAGTATGTAATAGCCCACGTCCCGAACGCTATACGTCCCTGCAATACTTCACTTTTTGAGCAAGGTGTCCCGGCTGAGGTTGTTGTTCTCTTGGCGTTCTGGTACGGTAACCAGACCAACAACGTTAGGTGGGGTGGCGAAATATCGGATTGCTATAAGCTTTCTTGTGGCGTAAGATGGGGGGTGTTGCCTCACCTGATCTTTTCAATACTTATATGAATGATTTAATCGTGGAGCTGAGCAGATCCCCGGAAGGGCTCAGACTGGATGACAGATATGTTAACAGCCTGAGCTATGCTGACGATATGGTACTGCTCAGTCACTCGATTAACGGCTTGAAAAAATTAATTGAAATCTGTGAAAGATACGCGGAAGAACATAATTTGACTTACAACTCCAAAAAGACAGAAATAATGATTTTCAGATCAGGGAAGTTACCTCAGAGCGTGCTAATTTATGAAGATAGTAGACAAGTTCAAGTATCTTTGCCATATTGTTACTTCAGACTTAAAAGATGACACGGATGTGAAACGTCAACGTAGATCTCTGTGTGTAGTAGGCTACGAGCACTTAAAAGTGCTCGTAGGTAGTAGGCAATATGATTGCACGCAAATTCTGCGAGGTGTTGCCGGACGTGAAAATTACACTGTTTAGATCTTTCTGTCAAGCGTTTTACACGTGTCAACTCTGGGAAGACTATACCAAGAAAACACATGATAGTATACGGGTAACTTATAATAATATTTTTAGACTTCTAATGGGATTTAATCGCTATTGTAGCGCCTCTGAAATGTACGTGAAAACCCGGGTTGACTCTTTTAATGCTATCCATCGGAAGAGGATAGCATCATTTACGTCCAGAGTTGACTTGTGTAACAACTCTATTGTACGTAGTTTGGCAGAGAGGCAGATACAGACTGCAATATACAGATGCTGGGTGAAAGTTGCTGGGTGACGATAGACTTTTGGAAATATTGCAATATGTCTATTCTTTATATATATATATATATATATATATATATATATATATATATATATTTCATCAGTATGTAATTTGTATCTAAATATAATTTCCAAAACACACGAATTAAAAAAAATCGAGCGAAAAATAACGGTCAACCAGGTACTAATCCTTTATTTCAGACACAAAGGTCCACCCAAAGGTCCATATATATATATATATATATATATATATATATGCAAGAATTGCTCGTTTAATAGTATAGGATTATTATTATTATTGTTTGGGGTATATATATAGTTTTCTCATCTGGTTGGGTTCCATAAATATATAATTATGAATTAAGATGTAAAGATAAATATACATAAATATCAATAAAATTAATACAAAAATACATAAATAAATAAAAGCCCAACCAGATGGATGCCTTCGGCAGGGGAGAACAAACGGCCGAGGGTTAGGAGGAAAGGGAAAGAAATATTAATTATTATTGTTATTGTTTAGTATTCTCTCGTTCCCGAGGTATTATACCTTTTTCGCGGGCTGTTAGCCAAACGAAATCGGTTAAGTGTTTTAATTTTTAGATAGGAACTTACTAACTATTCTGCAAGTATTCAATATTGTGGCTTTTTGTAGTGATATAAAGATAAGTTTATGGATATCTAGCTCCTTTAAGCTAGAAAAGAGTGAATGGGGAATGACGCCAGTTGCTGATATTATAATAGGTATAGTTTTTACAGTTTTTACTTTCCACTGGGATTTTATTTCGATGGATAAATCAGTGTATTTGGCTATTTTTTCATTGTAGGTAGAGGTCAAATTGTGAGTGTTTGGTATAGCAATATCTATAAGATAAACTGATTCGTTTCTATTGTCATGTAGCTTAATATCCGGTCGATTATAATGCACGGTCTTATCAGTTAATATAGTTCATCCTAGTAGAGTTTGAATTCGCGAAAGTCAAGTATGATTTCCACGTCTCTGATCCGTAAGTCATCACTGGCAACACGCACTGGTTATACACTTTAGTTTTCAGAGATTGAGGTATACCTGACGAGGAGATGTGTCGTAATTTCCCGAACGCTGCCCAGCCGAGTTGAATCCGTCGATTGACCTCTCGGTCGAAGTTGGACTTACCTAGTTGGACTATTTGTCCCAGGTAAACGTAGTCATCAACAACTTCGAGCATAGTGCTCTCAACAACTACCGGCATAGGTGTGACATGGACATTAAACATGATCTTTGTTTTGTCCATGTTCATCTTAAGACCTATCCGTTGGGAGACACCATTGAGGTCATTGAGCATAGTGCTAAGGTCCTCCAGCGATTCTGCCATAAGGACTATATCGTCGGCAAATCGAAGGTGAGTGATGTACTCGCCATTGATCCTTCAATGCTGTCCGTATGAGGACGCTCAAGGTCGCTTAGTGAGCTATGGAGAGGACTCTGCTCGGAGTTTCTCTGCGTGATAGACTCAGAAATGGGGATATCCGCAGTGAAACCAGAGTGACCGACATAGCCCGCGGATTAGTAAGCTGAAGCGGCAATGGGCCGGCCATATAACTCGAAGAACTGATAACCGATGGGGAAGAAAGACGACCCCCCACTAGATGGAGTGACGACCTGGTAAGACATGCAGGACGTCGATGGATGCAGGTGGCTCAGGACCGTGCTTTGATGGGCTGTAATGATGATGTTAATGATGAAGTATGATTTCTGGTTTGTATTTACGAGTATAATACGCTATTTTTTCATCTATAGGTTTATATTTATATGCTAGATACTGATGAATGATGGCAGCTATTTGGTCGTGTCTATGTTTATAGTCGGTCTGTGTTATTGAGCTGCAGGCACTAGTGATATGCTGAATGGTTTCTGAACTATTATGACAATGTCTGCAAAGGTCTGATTGTAGAGTGTGGTTTTTAATTATATGTTTCCTGTAGTTTAGTGTGTGTATAGTTTGGTCCTGAATTGCTAACATAAAGCCTTCCGTTTCAGGGAAGAGTTCTCCGTGCCTGAGCCACATGTTAGACGCTATCTTGTCTACGTTTGTGTTCATCAAGTCACGGCGGTGTCTTCCATGTAACGTCTTCTGCAACCAGCTGTTAATTTTATCCTGTGCAGAGACAATACTTTCGTTTTTCTGTTTTCATTGATCTTTGAGGTTTAAAGGAGTAAGTTTAGTATCGGCTTGAATAACAACATTATGAAGCGGACTATTATTGGCTTGTTGATGAAAGAAGTTTCGCATAGCTGAAATTTGAGAGTTATGAAGATTTTTTATATCAATCACACCTCTTCCACCTTCTACTTTAGGTAATGTGAGTCGTCCGCTACAAGATCTAGGGTGGTGTTTTCTGTATTTAGTCATAGTTTTATTGATGAGACGTTGCAGATTTATTAGGATGCTTTTAGACCAATGAATTATACCGAATCAATAAGTTAAAATTGGGATGGCGTATGTGTTTACAGCTTTTATGGTGTTTCGTGCATCTAGATGTGTGTTAAGTATTCTATTTAGGCGTCATTTAAATTCTTTTTCTAATGTTTTAAACGTGTTTCCGGTGAATCTGTCGTGTCTGAGTAAATCCTAGATATTTATAACCAGCGTTTTCATCTGCAGGTTCAATGGTTTCACCTGTCTGGAGAGTATATGAATTTTGTTCTACTTTGCCTCTACGAATTGATTGTATTTATTTATTCCAAATTCCATTTGAATATTAGTTGAGCAGCTTTCCGTTATGTCAGCAAGAGTAAGTAAATCTTTTAAACTACAATTTTATGTCATCCATATAAAGTAAATGCGATAGTGTATGATGTGTATTTCCGTTAGTGATTTTATACCCCTTGTCATTTCTATTGAGAAGGTTAGATAAAGGATTTAAAGCCAGGCAGAACCAGAGGGGGCTTAAGGCGTCACCTTGGAAAATTCCCCTTCGGATTGTTATTGTATCAGTCTCCAAACAGGATTCACCATTGTAAGGCTTGAGAGTAGGTTCTCCAATGAAGCATTGTATTTTTCAAGAATTCTCTAATTTTGTAATGAATTTTATAACGTTCTAAAATGTATATTAGCCGACTATGGGGTACTGAGTCAAATGCTTTTTCGTAGTCAATAAACATGGTGAAAATATTTCTTTTTTTGGTGACTGTTTGCTTAGAGACGATTGCGTCAATTATCAACTATTCTTTACAACCTAGACTAGCTTTTCTGCATCCTTTCTGTTTTTCTGCTAATATATTATGAGAGATAGCGTACTTGTAAATTAATTGGCTAAGACAAGACGTAATGATCTTATAAATGTTTTGAAGGCAAGTAATTGGCCTGTATTTGGCTGGATTTTTTGAGTCATTTAGGTCTTTAGGTATCATGTAAGTTGTTCCTAGTGTAATGTAGCTTGGTAAAGTTGTTCCTAGTGTAATGTAGCTTGGTAATTACTATTATTATTATTAGTGCCTCAAAAGTGAGAGGAGGTCTGTTTCCAGCATTGGGATGTATATACAGGCTGAAACTTTACTTTACTAGAAAAGTTAAAATATCATTTGCCCAATAGAGTTAACTCTATTGTGAATTGAATTTTAAAAATATTCGAGTTAAGATTATCCTAAAATCAACTTTTTTATTTGATAGTTACATACACATACACAGTACATAACAAAGGTCTACAAATCTAGTTTTTACTTGAGAAGTACTTTTCACTCCTTATGCAAATATAAGACCTTGAAGATATAATATCCTCAATCTATTATGAGTTGAATTAAAAAAAATATTGGAGTTAAGATGGTCTAAAAATGCAGTTTCTTTATCTGATGATAGAATTGTAAACGTATCGTCTACGTACCGCTCGTAGAATCTAGTGTTTGCATGAGAAGTACTTCTTATGTAAATACAAGACCTATAGGATCTCCATGAATCTGTCAGTTACAAAGAAAAATATTTAGAATATTCAATCTGTAAAGAAACTGCGGTCTAAGGAGTTTTTCTTAGTACTTATATCGGGGTTCATCGAAATTCAACCATTTATTTGGTTATTAAAGCATTTTGTACTTAAGAAAATCATGTGTATTTTTACTTTATTTACCTGGCCGAACGGCAACATAAAAACATTATTTTTTCTGCGCGTATATAACACAGTAATCTTAGAATGATACTAGTTTCATTAATTAAAAACTTTCTTTAATTAATTCTAATTTCTTCTTAAATTAATTTTTAAATTCTAAAATCTTAAATTAATTAAAAAATCTTAAGAAAAATTTAGATTCTCCCGTAATAATTATAATCAATTATAAAGTTATTACTTCTTTTTATTTCTTCAACGATCTTCTATAAAAATGTCCTTTTTGACATAGACTACTTATTCGGCATGATATTAAACAACAAAATAACAAATATGTTTCCGTTTAATCAAACTTTTCTCATAACCATACTATAATGCTATGATTTGTTTCTTAATTTCCATAACGGAAGGGATGCCAGCAGTCAACCTGTATATAATTATTAAACTTTGTAGCGTACTTGTTTTGTATATTCCACTATAAACACTGCTAAACATTTTGCGTTTATAAGTTGTTCTATAAATTTGTAAAGGATAATCATCATCAAATTGCAATTCTTCCACAAGTCCATTGCTGAACATTGGCCTCCCCCAAGGAATTCCACAAAACAGAATAAACAGGTGGCTCACACCTACATGCATCGACTTCCTGCATCCCTTGCCAGGACGTGTAGTGGGGGTAATCTTATACATCTATTACCGGTAGAAATAGTGTTATATCTAGAATCTTTCTTCCTCAATGATTGTTGGGTCTTCGAGATGGCTAGCTGACCTATTGCTTCGACAGCTTACTGGTCTATGAGGATTGCTTTGTCACTATTAGGACTTCAATAAAACTTGAACCCGATAGTAAATACTGTTAGTTAGTAAATAAAAAAAATATTAAAACATAATAAATTGTATAACAATTATACAATTTATTATGTTAAGCTATTGCATAGCTTCTATCGCGGGCCTTGGGTGCGGGAAAATACAGAAATTTCGTAACGAAAAAAACCTCACGCTCTCCGACGGGCACGGAGGTGTGGCTTGAAGGCCGTGCATTGTCTAACGATGGTCTAACGTCGTTTCTTTTCCTCGGTCTTTGTTGTCTTTGTCGAAGAGTTTTGAAATTTTGAATATGAATGAACAAATTGCATTTATTATTAAGGCTGCTCTCTCGCAAAAAGCTTGAAAAAAGCGTGCAGATAAACCAACTTTTCGTCGACACTTACAGAGAAATTACATATGAAAAAAATAGCTCGTAATCAACATGATCTGATACGTAATTTGGTTTAGCCATAATTTTTCTATCGGTGTCACATAATAAATAAAAAATACCCAAATCACCTCCAAATCGTTGAGATGAAACCACTTAACTCCTTCATTGTTTATCAAAGGAATATAAAAAAAATATCTACTGCTTTGCAATACAAAATAAAATAATTTGGTTTGGTTACTTTTATTTTTATGATAATAAATTAAAAATGCGTCCCGATTAAATACTGCGTCTATATCACCCCCGCATTCGTCCACGAATTCAGTGCGGGGCGCATCGTGTTGCTAGGTGGACGTACGCCGCGTTGCGAGAGCTCAGCACTACGAAATAAAATCGTGAAATATTACTGCAAAAATTTAATTTTGTTAATAGTGGAGTAGGTTTTTTCTGATTCTTGTTTAACAGTAGTGTTTTATAGTTATATTAATTGTACAGTTTTATTAATGTTTAAGTTTAGTTTGTAAAACATGGGAAATAAGCAGAAACGATTAAAGAGAGGTCTAAAAAATATTACAAACAAAAGGGTATACATTTATCAATGTAAGTTTTAAGTTTTATCTACATATTTCGTAATATTAGACAGATGCTGTTTATAAAATACCTATATTACTGTGATTTCGCCACTCTGTGACGAGACAAAGCGCGGCAACCGCAAGTGGCGACAAGGCGCGGGCCGCGTCGTCGCATGCTGGTAGCGCATGTCTGAGAAATTAAAAAATATATATTTCGAAGAAATGTGAAGTTCGTCAACACGCATTGAGGCAGCATGGCGGACATTTCTTTGCCTGAAAACCCTCTCAGAAATTAGAGGAGGCCTGTGCCCAGCAGTGGGACGTATATAGGCTGTAACTTTACTTTTTTTTACTTTTATAAATATGTTATTTTACCGACGAAAATTTTAAAGAAAAATAAAAAATAAGCAACCGACAACCTCCTAGGTCCCTAGGTGACTTGCGAAATGTCAGTGTAACAAAACAAAACGGCCCAGAAAAACAGACTTTCCAACTGATAGCTAAATCAGCACGCAACAATTTCATTGGTGCCAGTGGGGATTGAACCCGGGTTGCTCCCGTACTGTGATACCTATAACGAGCGCTAACCATGTGAGCTACCACGGCTCTCAACGACATCGTTTCGTTCGTGTACAGCGCTGAAGATAGCAGAGTAAAAAATTAGAGATTGTGGTGTTTGAAATTTGTCATCTGTGAGAGTGAATTTTATCTGTATACTCTGTAACAAATAACTATATAGAATACAGAAAAAAATCTGAAAATGATATTTCGCCATTTTTGTTTGTGTACTGGTTAGGAACTCGATCAAAAATTTGATAATTTTTCTGTTTTTATACGTTATTTCTAATGTTATTTTACATCAAATTAATTGTGAAGGTATTTTCTTTAGGAAATATGTTTCATTACGACGATTCAAAAACGTTTACATATAATAATTTACCTCTAAATTCACTATACGCGATTATCGTTTATTGATTATAATAGAGCGTGCCATTTGAATTTAAAGACAATTAATTGGACAATAAATAATAAGTGACAAATCTTGCCGTGGAGCGTGGAACTGAGTAGTTGCGCGCCTTGTTAATATAATTGCCGTACGGCCGCCCTGTCGTATGTACTGCGCGAACCTGAGTTTTTTGCGACGCCGTCCGGTGATACAGTATTTTTCACAAATAGTGAGTTCGTTATAACGCGGGTTCGGTTAAATCTGGTTGAATTTGATTGGATTAACCTAAGTAACTTGAATTAATATCAAATAAAAAGAAATACTGCATAAATAAAATAAATAAATAATTATAATTGCATAAGTTGATACAAAATGCTATGCAATAGCTTTACCGCGGCAGTCCCCAAGTGCCACACGTCTTTTTTTAACATTTTTTTTATTTGAAAATGATATAAAAAATGTTTAAATGGGAGTGCGCGTAAAAGATAGCGTCATTCGTTTTTTAATCTGTTTACGTACATAAATTAATTTTCAGTCATAAGTAACAGTCAGCCTTTCCAAATTTTTTTTGATGTTGTTATCAAAAAGAAGTTCCAATTTCCCTCGGTAGCCCTTAACGACACCCACGGGATGACATGGAGTAGTGGATTAGCTGTAACTTTACCATAAGATTTATATATGATATTTAGTCACCTCTTACGATACCATATGGATCAATATCGGGTGAATGTATTCTCAAACGCCGCGATCGTGATATTGTATCGAAAACACAACCCGAATATTTAAAATTAGGGACTGACCTCAAAGGGGACAATGTCAACCCCAACATTGTGTATTTATATAATTGTAAAGGCTTACCAAGGATTTAATTCAATTGATTTACTTAATTCTGTTTCATCGAGTTAGAATCGAAAGGTAAATATTCGACAATACACTAAAAATTTTACAATAAAGTATACTTAATATAGTAACGTGGAATTTCGTTCACGGTGGCCAACCTCAATATAGCCATCTGTGCAGGACAACACAAGTGTGTACACAAGAATAGATGCACTCTATACTCCCACAAATTCGACACAACAAAAGAGACATTAGCACAAAACCAATTAATTTACGAGATTTCCGAGGCACAGGGGTAAAACACCTCCCTAACGGGCTGTTACTGAGAATTTCTTAAGAGGTAACCCAACAATTGATTTTTTTTGGTCCGAGGAATGATTTTTATTAGTAAACCAGAGCGGGGTCCCTGGTTTCGAATCCGGGACCTCATGATCAGTAGTAGTCTTGCTTACGACCAATAGACCAGCAAAGCAGTCATTTTTTTTAGAATATGTAATAACTACTAAGTGAATTTACGTTCACAATAATTTTAATCGCAAAATCAAACGTGGAATCGTTCATATCTATGACCCACGTAATGTTAAAAAACTGTTAAACATTAGATACCATTGTGCATTCCGTATGTTTATAATACGGCTGCAGGCATCGGTAATCGGTAATACGTTTGTGTTAAGATGTGGCAACATCGGTTTTGGAAGTAATCGAGTACTAATTCATTTCTCTTGTCTTATTATTACTATTTCTGTGGACACACCGGTAAAGTTTTATGTTTCGCCGGCCGTGCCAAGGTTCAGTGTTAGGGTCGAACGTGTATGCTAGACGTTTATGTCATTCGCAATGGCGACTCGCCATGGCTCAATAGGGATATTATTTCACGGTTCGAACTTCAACTGATACCAGTATAGCTGACATTACGAGTAGTAAATACAGAATGAAATTGAAACGCATCATATACTTTACCCTATAGTATCTTAGGGAGAACTGGGGTGTTTCAATAAATATGAAGTTAAATTAACCTTGAAAGAATACGCTAAGCCGTTTATTTTTTAAGGCGCGTCCTATTATTTTCTTTTTGAGGTGATCCTGGTATCATAGACGCTACGAGAATTCTGCATCTGTGAACACGTACAGGACCACTCCGGTCACTACATCAGATTTGATAGATCGCAATTCCTCGTTAAAGAACACCGATCCCTTCCAAGGATGATTCGCGAGGCTACTAATATCAAAAACATCCTAATTACAGTAAAGAGGCTGGGTGCTACCATCTGCTTGAGATCATATTATTAATAAAATTGAATCCTAAATCAAGCATACCACTGCAAGATTTCAAGATACTATAAGTTTATACTGAGTAGATCATAACAAAAATTAATTATTTCAACCTGGACTTAATCGTGGTTAGCTATGTCATTAGAAAGTCGAATACAGTCGCTCCCGTGACCATGGGTTAATACCCGATAAAATTCCTAAAAACTGGTTTTATTAAAAAAAAACATTCTAATAAAGATAGGTTCAAATGGCATAAATGTGTAATTATACAAAAACTTGGCAAAATGATATACTTAATCTGAGACTCATTGTTAAACACTGTCGTAAATAAACATGTTAATCGAGCAATTTTATATTTTATTAAGGCACCACCAATTTAAGTAAATCTTGAGAGCTTGATATTCTCAACCCAGATTCACCAGGTAGTTTAATAATTTAATATCGACACCTGCAGCATCTTCTCAGAGACTTGGGGCTAAGCACTTTTCATAAATTATTTTATTTTACCATAATACACACCATAATATACCTACAGCATGGTTCTACCACGTATATATAAACACAAGCAAACTGGTTTCAATCCCAATCGGCACCAACAAAATTGTCAAATGCAATTTTAGTAATAATTTACAACGTGCTCGCTGGTGAAAGAAACATCATAAGGAAAACTACACGATGTCTGAGCAATAAAATATTTCTAAGGCCCGATTTACATCTCAAGAAATGACATATGCGAGTAGCAAGTGCAACTGATAAATGACAAATGCTTAGTGCGTGTGAACTGGCAGTGACAAGTGATAAGCGTGAATTAAAAACGCACTAAGCACTTGTCACTCGCATTTGCCACTCGCACTTGTCTCACAACGTGAACTGGACTTTAGATATTTGAAGTCCACCATAACGACACAACTCCAGAAATGAGGAAGCTTGTTCCCAGCTGTGACGCGTATATACATGGTATTGCTGGGACAAGCTACGCTCTAATTTTGTAATACTCATATTTCAGTATCAATTGCCTGACTTGTGTGCCTGCTGTTTTTGGATTTCATCTCACCATCCCATCAAATTTGAAGTTCAATTGAAGTCCTAGCAATTATAATTTAGTTATATATCAGATTTAAACAAGTCCTAAGCGTTTATAACGAGTCCCAAAGCCTTTTAAAACTCTTAAGTAGCTTACAAAGAGAAAGTTTGAAGTAAATATTCTATTTTCAGTGCAGAGAATCGGTTGCCTAACTTTTTTGCTCCAGAACAAACTTTGGGCTTTCTTTAAAGCACCTTTGTGTTTCAATAAAAAAAATCATTATATTACTAGCTAGCTCGGCAGATGTTTTTTTGCCTTTTGCGGTAACTGGCACGGTGACTTTCACTTTGAATTCACTCCAGACTTTTCACAATGTAAATAGAAATTTTACTAATAACCCGACCATAGCGCCACTGCGCCACCTTTTCAGCACTAACCCAACAAATATTGTAAATATTGGAAAAACCCTAAAGTGCACACCTCTTGAGCATTTTATTTATTTTTGATTAATAAAATAAATTGTATTTATGACTTTTAAAATATATTATTTAAATTCATCGCTCTATTATTTTAACAAGTAGTGTCACATACAGGGATTTAAAATTAATAATGTTTATTAAAAATTAATAAATGAATAAATCAATTACGCAAAGTATAAAATTGATAAAGGCTGTATCGTACACTAGTCCTTAGTTTGTCAAGGACTAAAAAATATGAAAACGCCTTTATATTTTTAATATCTATAAGACACATAATAGTTGAAAATTATTATATAAACAGACTACGTTTACTAGGCTTTTGATTTGAAATAGTGAACCAGTTGATGTAATTCTGAAAATAATAAAAAAACCAGATAGATATACGTCATTCTTTTCGGGAGTTATCTTAACTTTTAAACTTACTGGTACTGCTACTACCAGAAAATATTGTCGGTATACTGCACTATTTCAAAGTGATGCATTTTTCATGTTTAATAAATCAGTCGTCTGCGAAATTTTTAGAACAAAGTAATCATTTTGTGTCGGACGCCAATTCACAAAATTTATGCCTTTAAGCCATAATTTTAGTCTAGTTTTAAGTTGGAAACCTGTTGATTAATAAACCTTTGATAATTATCTGTTGTCGGTGACTTTGGTAACAGATATGGGTAGTAAAGAACATTGATAAGCATTATAGACAGGGAACTCGACATCCCTATTGAATTTTATTGTTTATCAAAACTATTATAAAACTACGTAATATAGAGCCAAACATGTTGGTAATGACGATATTAAGATAAGTAACAAATTTTAAGTACCTATATTATCAAATAGTTTTCATTTGTTTAATATTAGCTGTAAATTCACTTACTTGTGGTAGGTATGTTATATTATCACTTTCCTTTTGGTAACGAGTTTTACATATTACACACACTCTCATTATTATTAAAAATAATTATTATTATGTAACTAAAATAACACACAATCAAACCAAATGAAATACTTTTTTAGTTTAAAAGTACAAAATATAGAGATAAGATTATTACTTATTTAAAATAAGGCAACAGACTTTGACATATTATGTCAATTTTAGTTCCCGGTACGGTAAATGGTGGCACTTCAAATCTGTACAGACATTTTTATATGGTGTAGCCAGTTAAGCGTACTTATATATTGTAATGGGTCCGATTTTGCAAATTGGAAATTTTAACATATCTCCACGTTTCAAGGTATTTAGAATCGAATAGTATGGTTCCTACGAAGATGTTTGTGTGTGCACATGTACGTATGTATGTATTTATTGATTTATTTATTTATTTATTCCTTTTTGTACACCACAGTACAGAAACATCAATATAATTAAAACTAATTAAAGTGTGTACAATAGGCGGTCTTATCACTGAAAGTGATTTCATCCAGACAACCTTTACGTAGAGGAATGATGCAAACAAAAGTTACAAATAGAGGGGGCATACAAAATAATAATAAAAAATACAATAATACATACAAATAAAAGTAAGTGAAAGTTATATATAAAATATCATATAATAGATTAAATGAAAAGAGTAAGAGAAAGGTAAAGTAATTTATCTAACAGCGTTCTAAATAATACGATTTAACAAGAATTTTGAAAGAGTGAAGAGATTTAGCACGACGAATATGGAGAGAATATGGAGTGAAGGATTTCTTGAAAAAGGAAGAGGAGTGCGAAGGTGTAGAGAGAGAAAGATTGATGGAGGATCGAAGGAACCGATTATGGGTAAGAGAAAGATACTGGAAACGGTTTTTTAAATAAATAGAAGTAGACGGATTAAACAGCACACTATACAACGCGGAGAGAATGTGAGTATTCCTGCGAAGGCGGATCGGGAGCCATTTGAGCTGTTTGCGAAATTCGGAGATATGATCATATTTGCGAAGCCCAAATATAAATCTAATGCATAAATTTTGAATGCGCTCAAGCTTATTAAGCTGCTCCTCGGTAATGTCAAGATAGAAAATATCAGCATAGTCAAGGATAGGCAGAAGAAGAGACTGGGCGAGCGTAACTTTAGTTACTGTGGGAAGGAAATTACGTAATCTACGTAAAGAGCTTAACGCAGCAAACATTTTTCTACTGACCTCATTAACCTGTGAGGTCCAAGACATACGTAATGCTTACGTATGTTTGTTCAGATTCAATTTTTGTCTCGTGTATCTCTAGAACAAAGAGTGATATTGACATGGGACCAGTTTCATTTAACGTATAATTATGTAACTTAGTCCTCAAGCCTGAGCAAAATCGGTCAAGTCATTTTTTGTGCCGAATGTAAAAATTATATAAAATGTTAAAACATATGATATTATTTTATTCTTTCCACTGGGAATTTAGTCGTATGGACCTTCCGGGTCGCATCTAGACCGCTTTTATATATATAGTCGGTGTCGTATAAGTTAAGCTAAAAATGCCTTCAAGCTATACACGAACAATAGTGTTCCGTCCATCACACACGCCTAATTTATCAAATTGTGTTTCAGAAGTTATTTCTTTTCCTTACTCCGTGTTTTACAAATAATATATGTATTTAAATGATTATCATAGACGACAGTGTTGTTGAAGTTGTTAGGGATTGTTCTAGAATAATCTAAAGAAACATTTACACGTAAAAAATAAAACAAAAATAATGGTACCTATTCATTATGAGATGAATTGCAAATTCAGAAACGTTATTTATGTAGTTACCCACAGTGAACATCATAACATACAGATTTTTTTAAATTTACACGAATACTTTGCAATAAATAAAACCAATTTAATAGAATTTATCGCGTTTAATTGTACTTATCTTTCATTCTCGACGTTTCGGGAGAATAAAAATAGATTTTGAACGTGGTAGAGCCATGCTTCAGTTACATTAGTAGTATAGTTGTAGCACGAATGGATCGGCTCGACCGGGGAGGGACCATGCTCTCACAGAATACCAGCGTCTAATAGTAGCTTAATGCTGCTGAGTTTCGTATAGTGAGTGTACAGAACCGGAGACCCTTTTTAGTGGAAACGAGGCATTCCACCTAAGTCCTCACGGGTGACAACTCATCTGCATTTTGATTCGTAATCGAGGATAGATGTAGATGTCTATAGGCCACAGCAACCACTTACCATCAAGTGGACTGCGTGCTCGTTTTTCACCTTATGCTATATAAAAAAAGTAAAATAAGTTAATCTAACCGCTATAAAATACGTTAAATTAGTTTTATTCAATAAATAACCATGGAAAGAATTCTTAGGATAAATTATATTATAACATTATGTACATAACATGCGGTTAAATTGCGTTCGTTGAACCAACAACGTGTAATGGATAATATTTCACAGAAATATTTAGTTTAAAGATAATAATGAACTTAAAATATAAGTTCATCTAAATAGCTTCTCTATTTAAATTTCAGGTGCAATATTAATATCACAATAATATCTTTTATAAAATCTAAGATATTTTTAATATCAGGAGGACAATCTACGGGGGAGACCAATGTTCGGCTGTAGACTTTTAATAGGCTGTGGTGATGATGATATTTTATAGAATTACACGCAACAAATGAATGTAGGTACATTCTTTGTTCTGTGTGATTTAGTTGCAACTAATCTTGGCAGTCTCGATTACAGGCGCAGAGTAGCCTACCTCTTGGTATTCTATCGGATGATTTTCGTAGATAGTGCTCAGAAATTACATGCTTTACTTCCATCCTCTCCTTTCCACCATTAGACGACCACACGGTCGGCGGTCATATACATACTTTCCACCACCGGGTACGGATATTTTACGCCTGTGGGTGTGGGGACAAGTGGGCTAGCACCCGCAGATTTATTCATATTTAACTGTCATCAGGAAAACGCTACTGCCCATCTCCCAGTTCCGTTTTCCTCTGCCGCCTCTTACGACACCCGCAGGATGTAATGGCGTACTGGATATTTTTATATCACCATTACACGATTAAATAAAGAGGCTATTGTTTAGATGTGTTTCAATAAACAACACATTCGTTTAAGATATTATCTTTTTAGGTGCTAAATTTTTGATAGTTCACATCCGCCATAGTTTTTTTATAATGTCATAATCGCTTTATGACGAATAGGTGACATTTGTCATGGCTCTACACAATGTTATAAAGTTTGCTATTGTTAAAATAGATGAGAACTCACCCTAGCGGGATCGACTACAATTTGAATAGTTCAAATTTTTTGAAGTAGGTAAGCAGGTCGTTTAGGTAGAAATTAACAAAGAATGCCCCCCTAGCGAGCACTTCCGGTTTAGAGATCGGTTAGCAACGATTTACGGTTGCGCCGATTAAAATAGCTATCTTAAGGTTCCGTTGAATAAATATTTTAATTATTAAGGTGTAATATTTTTTTTTTTGATTTTTTTAAAATTTCAATGTATTTTATTTAATTCGTAGTAATTAATTACAATTACTTTCAAGGGAGCATACACCATTATATTACAATCAACTTTTCATTACGGACCAACAAACATCATCTTTTAACAACCTACTCAACTCAACTTTCGCCGTCACCATGGATTCTCTTTCCCTCCCTCCGTCTTCGGTAACGACGCCCACGGGATGAAATGGGAAAGTGAATATTTTATTATTGCTGTGACGAATTACGGCAAATCCTCCTCACAAAAGTAAAGACCTATGTCCAGCAGTATTCTTTTATAAGCCGGTAAAAATAGAAAAAACTAATATAAAATAAAGAAAGAGTATAAATAGAGCCGTGGTAGCTCAGATGGTTAACGCTCACTGTAAGTATAACCGAACGCGAGTAAAATCCGGGTTCGATCCCCGCCGGCACCAATGAATTTGTTAATTGCAATTTTAAATGCTGATTTACCACGTGCTCGGCGGTGAATAAAAACATCGTGAGGAAACCTGCATGTCTGAGAAATAAGAAAAAAATATTTCGAAGACATGTGAAGTTCGCCAACATGCATTGGGCGGACACATCCTTGCCCTAAAACCCTCTCAGAAATGAGGGGAGGCCTGTACCCAGCAGTGGGACGTTATACAGGCTGTAACATTACTTTACTTTTATAAATATATTGATGAACTTGAAATTACAGTCAGGTGCGTGTGTCAGTGGGTAAAAACCATAGAATGCTAAATACATACATAATAGAACGGGGGATTGGGCGGTGCCCGTGTAGCCACTAACTTGTCACTTCAGGTCAATTCCCACTTATAAATGTCAACACAATCAATCGTTTCCAATTTTCGTGTCAAGCGTCACTGCATGTAAATTATTTGAAAAATGGCAGATTGTGCTTACGTGTCGAAAGAACAGCGAGAAATGGAATTTTATTAAAGGAGACATATTCTACAACCAGTAAGTCGAAACTATTTGTATTTTGTGAATATTAGAAACAAAAATAAGGAAATATTTATGTATCAGAAACATTAATCAAAAGTCTAAAATGTGTTTGTAGTAATGATGACGTAATTGCTCCCGGCGACGCCGATCCACGTTCAAACCAAGTTTTTCTATTGTGTATTATAGTGTTCTATGGTAAAAACAAAGTATTATTCGATTTTTTTTGGAGTGAAGGTAAGATCATTAAAACTAATAAAAAGACTTCTTTTCAATAAACTGCGTAACGAACCATTTTTATAAGAAGAAACGATCAAGCTTACATAGGCTCAATAAGAAAATTCACTAAGTGACTTTTTATTCCTAACCATAATGGATTTATAAGTACGACGTTGTTACCTATCTTACTAAGACTTTTAAAGTTTTAAGATTTGTAGACGGACCAAAAAAAAATCAATATATTAAATAAAGTATTTATAATAAAGGCTGAAAATTACTCTATAAATTTTAAATGCAGTATCTTATTTGCAATAGATCACAATAATAAACCAAATTTGCAACACTCTAAAAGTTAGTAATTTTATAATAAGTTAAAATGTCCTCTGAAAATTCTAGTTACTCGATTAAATATTTGCGCTTTACTAGTCAGTTTCTATATGAAAGCATTTTAGCAAAATTTAAACTGACCACCGAGTTGAAAAGACAAGAATACTACTGCAAATACAGACGGACAAATGTTTGCATTACGTTATAAATTCAATCAACACATTTTATTGATAGAACAGAGTTGCAAAAATAAAATGTGATTACATTCAAGTCCAAATAAATAAAGTATTCCAAATAAGCGACTCTGTTTATTCTGAGGTCAGACCTAAATTTTGATATAAAGTTTTTTATTACTATACCTCAGACTTCAAAGGTTAAAACATCCATCCATTGTTACTAGTATGGTTTCGTTGTCAGGAACAAGAAAGCTCTTTGTTGCTTAAGAAACACTGAGCCTGTCATTATCGTCATAAGTATAATCTTTTTTCTTTTAATCGTATTCAGTTCTCTCCATCTCCAACAAAGAAATATAGACGGTGCACTGCGTATATTTCAATTGAAGTTGAAAGTAACCACTAGAAAGTACGACAATACGTTCTAGTGGGTATTTTATTATAAAGTTTATTAATTAATGAATAACAATAGTATCTATTATGGCACAAATCGTAAGGCAACATTGTTTCAAGTTATTTTTGCCCCAATTCTAATGTCATATATTAATCAAGAAGTTGTTCGTAGGATAAAAGATTACGAAAATTTTTGTTAGTCATACTACAAAAAACATAACAACCTCGTTGGTCTAGGGGTTGTAGTAGTGCGAGTGCTGATCATGAGGTCCTGGGTTCGAAACCAAAAAATAAAAGTCGGGCCAAAAAATAAATTATTGAGTGTTTCCGTCAAGAGATTCTCATTAGTTGCCCGGAGTCAGAAAGTTCTCCTGTCTCACCCCCGTGCCTCGGAAAGCACATAAAGCCGTTGGTCCTGCGCCTGATCTCTCTCCGGTCGTGTCAGTTTACCGTCCCATAGGATTATGAGAGTGAAGGAATAGAGAATGCACCTGTGCTGGCGCATACACTTGGGCACTATAATCCTGTCCTGCGCCGATGGCTAGCCTCCGTTGAGGCAGGCCGCCGTGGCCGAAATTCGGTCTGAAGGACATTATTATTACAAAAAATAAATACATAAAAAATGTTCCTTTTTTCTTTTTGGTAAAGGCGATAGCTTTGCATTTATTGTTTAAACTTAACTTATTTTTGATGCAGTAAAAACGATCAAGATCACTTTAAAAGCTATCGTGATCACGGTATGAAATATTTCTAAATCATCTGAATATATTAAAAACTTTACAGAATTTGAAGCCATCGTGAAAATCATTAATAAATAATTTAAAGCCAAGTGGGTCTGAAATTAAGCCTTGTGGTACACCAGAATTTATGGGTACAACTTCAGATTAATAACCGTTTAGTAAATATATTCTGAGGCTTACAGAATGGACTGTGGTGGAAGACAGGGCGGTTTAACATCTCCAGGTCTTTTTAGCTTGTACATAAATGCACTGATTGAAAGACTTAGTGAGGCAAGTGTCGGTTGTCACGTGCCTAACTAAGCCTCTAGATCAGTTCAAGTTTGCGTAAACAACATTAGCTATGCGGAAAACATGGTGCTGCTGGCCCCTTCGGTCATTGCATTGAAACAACTGCTAGGAATATGTGAAAGGTTGCTGTACAACACTAAAAAGAGTGAGTACATGGTGTTCAAGGCGGGTAGCAAATGTCCTGGTAACGTACCCCCTATTTGCCTGTATGGTTTACCTCTTAGTAGAGTGTATCAGTTTAAGTATCTGGGGCATATTGTTCCTGATGATCTCAAAGATGATGTTGACATGGAAAGGGAGCGAAAGGCGCTATCGATTAGGGCGAACATGTTGGCCCGCAGGATTTGTCGTTGTGCTGACACAGTAAAAATTACGCTTTTCAAAACCTACTGCACATCATTTTATACGAATAGCCTCTTAATGAAGTGCCGGTTTTAGCCATTACACGATACCCTAATTACACCTTTATCTTTTTCTTTTCTTACGTGGTAGAGCCATGTTGCAGTTATATTAGTACTATAGTTGTAGCACGAATGGGTCGGCTCGACCGGGGAAGGATCACGCTCTCACAGAATACTAGCGTTAAATAGTAGTTTAATGCTGCTGTGTTTCGTATGGTGAGTATATAGAACCGGAGACCCTTTTTACTGGAAACGAGGCATTCCGCCTAAGTCCTCACGGATGACAACGCATCTGCATTTTGATTTGTAATCGAGGATAGATGTAGATGTCTATGGGCCACAGCAACCACTTACCATCAGGTGGGCTTTTGTCATCCTATCCTAAAAAAAATCTATTATCCGTATTTATAGTCCGGGTTGGAACATCAATCAACATATTAGAGCAAGGTGTGGTCAAGGCTTGTTAGTTTTTTTTACTTGCAAACTTCTAAGTTCGGTAAAAACTAAAGTTCGTACATGTTTCTAGCGTCAATCTGAGAATAAAAATTTTTCAACAACCTAATGCGTTTTTTAAATCTCATTAACTCAATTCTAGGTAATAGATAATCCTCAAAACAGTCACTTTCTTAGCTTATAGGCTGGTACTGTTTCATACATAGTGCAGCGGGGTTTCCCGCTGCCGCGGCAAGTTGTCGTGCAGCGGACAGAATTCCGGTACGATCTCATGGCGACATGGAGAGAGCGACTGTCGCAACCCCGTGCTGGGCACGCCACTATAGCGGCGATAAGACCCCTCTTTGAGGAGTGGCTTGAGAGACGCCACGGCATCCTCACCTTCCGCCTGACGCAGGTCCTCACCGGACACGGTGTGTTCGGGAGGTTCCTGCACCGAATCGGACGGGAGGAAACGCCCGGGTGCTCCCACTGCGAGGATGGACACACCGTGGACACGGTGGGACACACCGTGGAGGTATGCCCTGCTTGGGCGGAGCACCGCCGTGTCCTCGTAGCGGCGATAGGCGGCGGCAACCTCTCGCGTCCAGCCCTGGTCGAAGCCATGGTCCGGAGCGAGACGGAATGGGATGCCGTCACCACCTTCTGCGAAGCAGTGACGCTAGCGAAGGAGGTGGCGGAGCGGGAGAAGGAGAGAGCAGCAGCTTTCCTCCCCGGCCGCCGCGGGAGACGCCCCGGGCGTCGGGGGCTACGTCGTGGCCCCCGGCCACCGTAGGCGCGGGCCTGTGGACGGCGAGCAATGGGTAGCTCGTCGTCCGTCCGTCTAATGACGACAGGCCGTGTCGACGGCGCGTTTTGTTCCACGCGCGCCTCAAAGAGCTGTCAGCAGCGTGAAGGGGCCCACAAGGGCCGACGCCTGCCGGGGCTGCGGGCTGTTCGAAAGAGATACCGCGGCTCTGGAACGTAAGGGCACTGAAGGAACACGGATGGTTTTTAGTCAGTAAAAGTCTGACACTCCCTTACGCTCCACCCAGAGCGAAAGGGGTCATTAGATGATTTTCCATCCGCAAAAAAACAAAAAAAAAAGGCTGGTACTGTTTAAAGTTTGGGATCATTAACATTTATACCGAACTTCATAGTTTAGTTATTTTCGTTTCATACAGGCAGACCTATCTACTCTATGTAAGATCAGATATACGTAGGAAATTGTACGGCCTCATTCGTATCCTATACCTTTAAACGAGCAATTCTTGTATATAAATATATATATAATCGGAATCTCGGGAACGGCTCCAACGATTTTGATAAAATTTAGTGCCCAGGGAGTTTCGGGGGCAATAAATCGATCTAGCTAGGATTTATTTTTAGAAAATGTCATTTTGTCCATGTTTTCAGACAATAAAAAAACTGCTACAATATAAGAAGGTAAATTTCGAGAGGTTACTATCGATCACTATAGCTCAGGTGGGATGACGGTCAGGCGTGATATCTGAGTTCCGTGGTTCGCGTCCTGTCTCTGGTCTAGCTTTTTTTCCTTTTTTTTCAAGTTCCCTTCTTTTGTGAGAAAATCTATTATTTCAAACCTTTTTTTTAGAAATTTTTAAAAAAGCGAAAATTTTAATAAAACTACTCTGCACTCATGATTTTTATTCAAATAATCAGTTCAGTTTTTTCTATTCAGAGATCAATAAATATTATTTAAGTTTCATCAGTATGTAATTTATAAATGTAATTTCAAAAAAAAACCGAGCAAAGCTTGGTCATCCGGGTACTTCAATATAATATTGCGTTCAGGGTGCTTTCGCGGCTGCCGCATTTTTGTAGTGCGTCGGGTATTGATATGGTAGATGTGCAAGTCGACACTTTCTCGGCTATTTTGCGTAATAAAGCAGGTTCCTTATTGCGTAGAATTCGTAGCAGCCGTAATATCACTCTGAAAAGCATTGCTGAAAATGGGGACTGTCCATTTTTAGCTCATGTGTGTGCTATAACTCACGCCTTCTTAGTTATTAAGTACTAACATAGACACTTCTATTGTATCCACTAACCACTTTGGATCTTTGTTGTCCGACCAATAAACTTTTGTTTAATAACCTTCTGTGTGCAGTTGGTAACATAGGACTTAAACCAGCGCCACAAGTTACCACGTATACCGTTGAAGGCAAGTTTATCCAGTAAAATCTTGAACTCGATCGAATGGTTTTCGAAAGTCTGTGTACACACTATCTTTTTGTTTATTTTTTTTTTTTATAGAAGAGGGGGCAAACGAGCATGCGGCTCACCTGATGTTAAGTGACTACCGCCGCCCATGATCAACCGCAACACCAGGAGAATTGCGGATGCGTTGCCGGCCCTTTAGAAAGGAGTAAGCTCTTTTCTTGAAGGTCCCCAGGTCGTATCGGTCCGGAAAAATCGCCGGTGATAAACTATTCCACAGAGAGGTTGTACGTGGAAGAAAACTCCTTGTGAAACGTACAGTGGTGGACCGCCAAGCATCCAGATGGTGTGGATGGCATCGGGACGTTTGCCGTGTCGTGCGTTCACGAAATTTGGCGGCTGGGATTAATCCGAACAATTCCTCAGAGCACTACCCGTGATAGATGCGATAAAATACGCAAAGAGATGCAACATCTCTTCGCAACGCCAGTGAATCGAGCCGATCGGAAAGCACTCGGTCGTCGACGATTCGAGCCGCTCTGCGCTGGATGCGGTCAAGTGGAAGGAGCTGGTACTGGGGAGCCCCAGCCCAGAGATGGGAACAGTATTCCATGTGCGGCCGAACCTGCGCCTTGTAAAGTTGCAGGCGGTGTGCCGGCATGAAATACTGTCCCGCTCTGCTGAGCACGCCAAGCTTTTTAAAGGCCAATTTGGCCTTCCCTTCCAAGTGACCACGAAACTGCACGTCACTCGATATGTCGACGCCGAGGATTCCGATACTGGCTGAGGCAACAAGGGGAGTGCCTTGAAACTGAGGGGATACGACAAAGGGGTTCTTTTTAGCGGTTAATGCGCAAACTTGTGTCTTCTGGGGGTTAAACTGGACTAGATTTAGTCGTCCCCAATCCGAGACTGTTCAGCAAAGACTCGACTTCAGACACAAGTTTGTCCCGGCACTCGGAGACGTTTTCCCGAGAAATATTGGCTCGGCCGGTGTAAAGAGCATCACCAGTGCTGTCATCTGCATAGCAATGAATGTTACGGGTATGCAACATATCATTGATATGCAGAAGAAACAGCGTTGGCGATAGCACGCAGCCCTGTGGAACACCAGCATTAATAGGCTTGCAATCGGAGCTTGCACCGTCTACAACGACCTTGATGCTCCGATCTGCAAGAAAGCTGGTGATCCAATCGCACAATTTCTCGGGAAGCCCATAGGAAGGGAGCTTCGAAAGAAGCGCTTTGTGCCAAACCCGATCGAAGGCCTTCGCAATGTCCAAACTAACGGCCAATGCCTCCCCCTTGAACTCTACTGCCTCCGCCCATCTGTGAGTGAGGTAGACCAGAAGATCACCAGCTGACCGACCACGGCGAAAACCGTATTGGCGGTCACTAATCAGCTGGTGATCCTCAAGGTACCTCATGAGCTGGCAGTTTACAATGGACTCCCTTGTTTTGGAGAACAAGGAGGTGATGGCGACTGGCCGGTAGTTGGACGGGTCTGAGCGGTCGCCATTTTTAGGGATCGGGTGGACGAAAGCCGTCTTCCATGATTTTGGGACTACGCCTAGGGAGTAGGAGTACCGGAAAAGACGCGTTAAAACCGGTGCCAACTCTGGAGCACACGTCCTCAGCACAATTGGGGGGATTCCGTCAGGCCCACTCGATTTGTGGATGTCCAGGGAGAGGAGTGCTTTGCGAACCGAGCGCTGTGTGAACTGCACTTCCGGCATGGAGCACTCACACCGCGGGATGGTCGGCGGCGTACTCCCCCCGTCATCGAGAGTCGAGTTAGACGCAAAGTAGGAGCCTAGAAGATCGGCTTTCTCCTTTGCAGTATGGGCCAGTGAGTCGTCCTCCCTGTGCAGAGATGGAAGAGATGGCTGACAGAAATTCCCCAGGACAGCCTTGGCGAGAGACCAGAATGCACGGGTTCCAGAAGGAAGGCGAACTAGTTTCTCGCCAATTCTGCCTATGTGCTCAGACTTTGCCTTGGCAATGACTCTTTTGAAGGACCTAGAGGCGGAATTATACTTCTTTTTTAGAGCGCTGGTGTTTACATCCCGGGACGCTGATGCATCAACCCAGGCTTGGTAGCACTCCTGCTTATAGCATGATGCTATTTTGCAGGAGCGACCAAACCATGGCTGAGATTTGCCTCCAACGGGCACCACAGAGGAAGGAATAAAAAGTTCCATTCCCTGAAGTACCACATCAGTAACAGAATCCGCAACAACGTTGGGATCATCCGACGAGAAGCAAACCCGCCCCCAAGGGTAGGATGCAAAGAAAGACCGCATCCCATCCCAATCGGCTGACCTATAGTGCCAAACACGGCGGCCTGCAGAATGCAACCGCGATTTCAGCGTGAGTGGCACAACACTCCGGACCAGACAATGGTCCGAGGAGCCTAAAGGGGCGTCGACGGAAATCTGATATCCGTCCGGGTGAGAGGTCAGCAGAAGGTCCAACAGGGAAGGTGCATGATCCTCCACATCTGGAATCCGCGTAGGCGAAGTAACCAGTTGTGTCAGACCATATGCCAAGGCAAAATCATGAACAGATCTCCCCTCATGATCGGTTAAACGTGAACCGAGCCATTCGGCGTGATGGGCGTTAAAGTCGCCGAGGATCACGATCTCTGCGGAGGGGATCTGCTGTAGCAACGAATCCGCAGCCATTTGGACGTGGTCGAAGAGTCGGTCTGTTTCGGCATTACCGCTGTGGGACCTATAGAGGCACCCGTAGACGCGCGGATGGTCGTCGCTGTCTACGCGTAGCCAAAGGATGGACAGGTCCGAACCTTCAAGTCTGCCGAGGCGTCGAGAACAGGTGTCCTCTCTGACGTAAACGCAAACTCCAGCCCGAGGCACAAAGGAGTGTTCCAGTTTGTACCCCGGGTAGGAGAGATACGAGACATCAGCCGGAGAGGACACCTGCGTCTCGGTCAGAAAGAGCAGAGCCGGCCTCGCCGTCTCGAGATGGTAGTGGACGGCGTTTAGGTTAGAGTGAAGTCCCCTGATATTGCAGAAATTCACGGACAGCGTGGCAGGGGTCGCCTTGGTCTTGTTGCTCCGTTTGCCCCGAGCAGTTGTAGTCTTGAGCGGAATTTCGCCCCCCCCCCCCCCAGAATACGCGGGGCAGCCTGAGCACCCACGCTCAGAAGTGGAGAAACATGGTCGTGGATGCTCAGCGAAGGATTCTCCAGGGGTGCTGGTACCCTCCTGGGGTAGTCTATCTTTATTTAATTCCGCTACCATGTTGATGGGGGGGGGGGATTTGGGCCTCCGGCCACCTGCACTCACCAGACGAAACGCGGAAGCAGAACTTCCACTTCACGCCGGTATTCTGTGAGGTCGTGGTACCACCCCGGTTTGAGCCGGCCCATACGTGCAACAGCAAAGCTGCCGCATGGCTCTACCACTGTTTATTATTGTCGATATCTTCAAAGAGTTACGTTGTATATATCAAACGGTTGGTGGTGGTAGATTGCCTTTCGAAGAAACTATATTGTTGTGATATAATTACGATTTGTATTGACGGGTATATATTATTGTGCACAAGTCTTTCCAAAAGCTACGAAAGAGCAAGTAAAATTGATATAGGACGATGGTTTTGAACATGAGAGAGAAGATGAAAGAAAGATATAAGCTGCAGAAAGTTCATGCGAAAACATTGATTGAGGAAGTACGTGAAAGGTGTAGAATAGAAGCGGACGAGAGGTTGTCGCACAACTTTAGGGAAAACTCCAAACTCTTCTGGAAAGAGGTTGGAAGGTCCCGGAGTGGTGCGACAGCTTTAAGAATGAACAAAGTGCTTTCGAGAACCAATGACGTCCTCTCGGAAAAATCGGACGTCATGCAGCGATGGAGTGAATTTTATAGAGAATTGTATGCGTGTCATGATCTCAGTGAAGGATCCGGGGGTGACGCCGTGACTGGCACGCCAGACACGGACCTCGATGACACTGAGGTCATCAGCATGTAAGAGATTGAACGTGCGATTCGAAGTTTGAAATGTGGTAAGGCTGCGGGACTAGACAGAGTTACTGCTGAAATGGTCAAGTACGGTGGGCCTCGCGTCTGGGACAGCTTTCATCTGCTGTGCAATTTGTGCTGGCGGACGGGAGATGTCCCGGATGATTGGCGATCCGCGGTCATTGTGCCTTTATATAAAGGTAAAGGTTCACATTTTGACTGTGGGAGCTATCGGGCGATCAGCTTGACCAGTTTAGCAAGTAAAGTTTATTCGAAGATTTTGACACGCAGGATGCAAGAGAAATCGGAAAGATTCTTATGGGAGGCACAATGCGGATTTAGACCTGGAAGAGGATGCACGGATCAAATGTTTTCTCTCCGCATGATCACGGAGAAGCTTCTGAGTGTTAACCAGAGGATTTTCTGTGCTTTTGTGGATCTGGAGAAAGCATTTGATAAGGTTATAAGGAAGAAAATGTGGGAACTGTTGCCGGGATATGGTGTGGATGGTCGATTGCTAAGGGCTGTGCAGTCACTTTACTATGACTGTAAAGCCTGTGTGCGGGTAGGGCATGACCTGTCACCCATGTTTAGCGTCCAAGCGGGCGTAAAACAGGGTTGTGTCATGTCTTCCTGGCTGTTCATACTGTATCTCGACAGCTGTTTACAGAAGCTGAAAGATAGCTGTTTGGGTGTGAAATTGGGTGACATAAAAGTTAATTGTCTGCTGTATGCTGATGATGCAGTGCTTATTGCACCATCAGAAGCAGAACTGCAGGCATTAGTCACGTGTATGAAAGAGGAATGTGAAATTAAAGGTCTCCGTTTGAATGCTAATAAAACTAAGGTTCTGGTATTTGAAAAGGACGAAGAGAGAACGAAATGTGAAATATGGGTAAATCAGGAATGTCTAGAACAGGTAAATGAAATTGTATACTTGGGGAGTGCTTTCAGCCGGGATGGAAGATGTGATTTAGATGTGGATAGGCGTGTCGCTGCCGGAAACAAAGTCAATGGTGCCCTGAATACATTAGTCAAAAGGCAAGGCGTGGTGAAGAGTGCACGCCTTGCAATACATAACGCAGTTTTGGTACCGACTTTGTTATATGGCAGCGAAACCTGGGTATGCCAGAAGAAGCATAAAAGCAAGTTGAATGCAGTGGAGATGCGATCTCTTCGTAAAATGTGTGGCGTTACCATAGCCGACCGAAAGCGAAACGAAGAGATTCGCAATATGGCAGGATTGAAAGATGACCTTATCACAAAAATTGATAGGGGCGTACTCCAATGGTTTGGGCACGTTGAACGAATGAGTGAAGACCGAATGGTGAAGAAAATATATAGAGCGAAAGTAAATATTAAAAGGTGTCGAGGTAGACCGAGACTAACTTTCGAAGACCATGTGAGCAAATTGCTCGAAGCGGGGAGGGTCAAAAGTACTCGGATACCTAGACGTGCATGTATGAAGAAGTTAATGAACCTGAAAGAAGCGAAAGAGGTATGTAAGGATCGTGACACTTGGCGATCTGTTCTCTCTGGCTACCCCGTTAGGGATTGTGCGTGACGATAAGTAAGTAAGTAAGTAAGTTTTGAACATTAGGCCTATCACCTCCTTTGAATATTGATACAATTGGTGCTGATTTCCAGACGGTGGGGGAAACCCCTTCTTTTAAACACATTTTATATATGTTGTAAGGGTTTATGTTTTGTTGAAGCAGTTGATCTAAGAAAAACCGATGGAATATTATCTAATCCTGAACCCTTTGTAAACTCTTGTTCATTACTATTAATTTAGTACTGCCACTTGCTGTGTGCCCTCCTTTTTCAGTTTCGCCACAACCATATTATATTTATTAATATCCAATTTCGAGGTGTTAAGATGGCCTCCACTTGTACGAACAACCGGCGTGGTTTCTCGGGCCAGAAATCTGGAACCTTGCCTGCGACGAAAACTGCAGAGATGTCAGGTACGTTTGCTGGTGTCTCCTGAGCTGGTGTACTTGGCGGCGGTGGCATCGTTGGGTCTAGATAATTCACCGCTTAAATGTTTCCAAAAGGCGTCCAAGCACAGCTCCGAGCAACGCGTATTCTACCGCAACCACCACATATAAGCTTATATATGTGTGTGTGCAGGTATGTTAGCGTGCGGATGCGGAATGAAACGACTGTTCTCTATTGAGTAATGAGCGCAACGGTTTATTGTAGTATCAGCATGTCCCGTACAAATTTATAACATCTTTCTTACTTTTTAGTGTGTATAGGTAATGATATAATAAAATCCCTTTGTCATCTTGTGTTTAATCATATTTATTTAATTACTGGTGGTTGGGATGTATATTCCCATTATTTGTCTGTGCACTATGTTTTACCGGAACTACTAAAAGGATTTTCCATCAAACTGAAAATACCTATAAATGCTGAATGTACTTACTACTTTGTTACAAGGTATTAGTTATTTAACAGTGTATCATTTTAAATTATAACAACAGTGGAAACTACTAGACAATCGCTTTAAGTTTGTTTTTAGGCTATTGTGATATTCATATTTTAATTTTTAATATCTCAATATTTCCGATATGTGGCAAAAACTAATAAAACGATTGTAATCTATAGTATATATAAATAATTTTGGGGAATAAATTGGCATGCATTTCATTATGTGTCACTAAAATTTGTGATGGGCCCATTCTTCATACAAAAAGAATTGTCTCCTTTGATAACGGAATGGAATAGGTATAATACGCGTTTAGAATGACTGAGATGTTGTTTGTTTATTTGTGTGTGCAAATAAATTTTCCCATTTATCTTCAAAAACGTCGGAACGTTTTAGATACGGTTTTTAGTAAAGTGTTTGTAACTCATTGCCGATGGTTTTTAGATATAGTTGTTATGATGTTAACTCGCCAAATGGCGCCTCAATAAACACTTTTGTGCAAACGAATGTTCCCATTTATCTTTAAAACAGTTATACTGATTTAGATCAATTCGAGGAGATTGTGATACTACTGCCTGACTAGACACTAATACTTTGTGGGATCCTGTCTCCTACTTCCTGATAAAATTCTAGCGGTGGTGAAAAAAATTTAGAAATGGCAGAAAACAAAATGACCACCATATCAGTTTTAAAGAGTTATAACTCGGCAAAGGTCAGGGATAGTATAATATGAGTGTCAACCGTTGGCGATAAAATAATTAAGATCTAAGGTGGCGATCAAATGAAAAAACCAGCAATGACCTACTAAATAAAATGAACAAACTTAAAAACAATTCGAGCGATTAGAAAAAATGTTTTTAAGAACAAACTATTATTATGTGTATTACCTTTACCTAATGTCGGCTCTACACGTTGGCCAACACAGTGGCGAATGTAGTGGCGAATATGGCAGTGGCAGTTTACTTCGGTTCGAGCCAATGTGCGGACGAATTTATTTTATTTTAGACGACGGCTCCGTGGCGCAATGGCTTAACAATGAGTGGCTGTGCCGGGGGACGCGGGTTTGAATTCTGCACGGAACAAGTATTTGTATATCCTACAAATGTGTGTCCTTGCACAATTTATGTTTGTAAGCTGCCTCCGCGATACGGGAGAAAATCCAAGTGTGGGGGTAATATTTTTATAAAATAATTATAAAAGAATAGTGGATATTAATGGGGCTGTAAATAGATATACGATATACGATTAGATTTATTTATTCTTTACATGCATCATAAACTGGAATAAAATACCATTAATAAGAACTTAAATTATTTTAAAGTTAAAGGAGATATAATCGATTAGTCTATGTTTTAAAATTGGGTTTTGATCCCTAAAGTTTAGCCGAACATGTACTTGCCTTTCTATCAGACATTTGATGTATATAAAAAGCACCTTATAATTTATTTGGTAATTTAATTATTTTTTGAGAAAGACAAAAACAATAGCAATAAATATAATTACACTGACTTAATAATAGGTACTAATTATAACTTAGAACATAAATGAAAAACTCATGACGAGCAGAGTGGCTTAAGACCATGCTTTGCGGCTGTCTGTGGAGAAGGATGTTTAGTAGTGGACTTGTGAACAGCTGTAATGATGATGATGATTCGAAAACTTGTACGATTAAATTATAAGAAATCGACGTTTTTTCTTTATAGGATAGGCCCACAGACATCTACATCTATCTTCAGTTACGAATCAAAATGCAGATGCGTTGTCACCCGTGAGGACTAAGATGAAATAAATAATGGACGCAATCAGATGGTGAGAGCTGCTAAACGCCGATATATCCACGAACAACTACTTAATTCATCTTCGGCTGATATATGGAAGTTTCTGAATATACTTGGATATGGAAAATCGCAATTTGACTATAATAGCGTCATCTTTTCTCCTGACGATTTTAATCGTCATTTTCTGTCTTCTCAAATACTTTCTGATGATTCTAGAGCTAATGCCATCTCTTTTATATCTTCCATGCCTCCTTATTCTCATGAAACTTTCACTTTTACTCCTGTAGACGAAGACGAGGTACGCAAAGCACTTTCCTCTATTAAATCGAAAGCCGTTGGATGTGATGACGTGAGTAGGGTAATGGTTTTGCACGTGCTGGATTCTGTTTTACCCGTGATAACTCATATAATTAACTTTTCGCTGATGAATGGTGCTTTTCCAACTCTCTGGCGTAAAGCCTTTATTATTCCCATCCCGAAAGCTACTGAATGCAGGTCTTTATCTAATTTCAGACCAGTTTCTATTCTGCCTTTTCTTTCTAAAGTTCTGGAAGCTGTCGCTCATAAACAGATTTCTGCTTTTGTTTTCTCAATGAATATTCTTTCCCCTTATCAGTCTGGTTTCCGCCCGTGTCATTCTACTACTACTGCTCTTCTCAAGGTTACGGAAGATATTCGTGAGGGGATGGAAAAATCAAAACTGACCGTTCTCATCTTAATTGATTTTTCTAATGCTTTTAATTCTGTTGATCATGGTATCCTGTTGGCTCTTCTTTCTCATTTGAATATCTCGTGTTCAGCTCAGGAATGGTTCTCAACATATCTTCGGGGGCGCCAACAGGCTGTGCGTACTGGTCATATACTATCTGACTGGCGTGATGTGTCAATTGGCGTCCCTCAAGGCGGTATTATCTCTCCTCTTCTGTTTTCCATTTTTATAAATCTCATCACACTAAATCTCAAGAGCTCTTACCATTTGTATGCTGATGATCTGCAGTTATATGCGCAAGTGGAGCCTTCAAATATCCTAAGTGCTATCTCACTGTTAAATGATGATTTAAAATATATCTCAGAATGGTCTACTGTGTATGGCATAAACGTGAACCCGTCTAAATGCCAAATGATAATCTTAGGTAGCTCAAGATTATTATCTAAACTGGATATTGCCACCCTACCATCAATTATGTTTAATAATAATGTCATACCATTCTCTACTAGCGTAAAGAACCTTGGTCTGTACATCGATGGTTGCTTAACATGGAACAAACATATACAGGAGGTGAGTCGCAAAACTACTGGAACTTTGCGATCTCTATATCGATTTAAAAAATTTCTTCCCACCAATACCAAGATTTTACTTGTCCAATCACTTATTGTACCGATTATTGATTATGTCGATGTGTGTTGCTCAGACCTGTCTCAACTTCATCTTAATACATTGGATCGTCTGCTTAACAACTGCATCAGATACATTTATGGTCTTCGTAAATACGACCATGTATCTTCCTTTCGTACACAGTTAAACTGGTTGCCTATCCGTCAGCGCAGATATGTTAGAATACTCTGCACCCTTTTCTCAATTTTGAACGATCCATGTGCTCCCGAGTATCTGAAATCTAAATTTCAATACATGGGAGATTCTCATAATTGTTCTCTCCGTTCCTCGGCCAATCTTAAATTACTCACTCCTTTACACCGTACTGGTTATTTATCTCACTCTTTCGCCCTCGTGGCCATCAGACTCTGGAACGACATCCCTCTTGACATTAAAAAAGCTCCCAACAAATTCGTCTTTAAAAATCAAGTCCGTAAGTATATGATTAAATCGTTGCAAGTTTGAATTGACTAAGCTCTCTTTTTCGTATATATTTCATATTTGTTCTGACATATATAATATTTATACGAACCTATTGTGTATGTATATATATATATATATATATATATATGTATTTATGTGTATACAGTGTATGTATGTATGTATATATGTATATATATTTTATTATATATATGTATGTATGTATATAATATCTATGTATTGTTTATTACATATATTATTATTTCTTTTATCCTCTCTATTTGATTATTGCTGCACCGCCTCCATAATGTCTATCTCTGTTTAGCCTAATGGTTGACTGGGAGAGAATGCCCTATGGCATTAAGTCCGCCATATGTACCTTTTTTGTGCATGAAAGTATAAATAAATAAATAAATAAATGAAATGCCTCGTTTCCTTTAAAAAGGGTCTCTGGTTCTCTACACTCACTATACGAAACACAGCATCATTAAGCTACTATTTTACGCTGATATTCTGTGAGAGCGTGGTCCTTCCCCGGTTGAGTCGACCCATTCGTGCTAAAACTATACTTCTAATAATATAACTGCATGGTTCTCCCACGTATAAACGACGTGCTTCATTTTTTTTTTCATTTTAAAATTGTTCTCGTAATAATCTGATTATAAATAAATGTTCGTTATTTTTTTTTGATAAATAGCTTATCGATTAAAACAAATGTTTAAAAACAATTAAATCGCGCTAATTAAAGTAGTAGGAATGTTTAAAGTTGAAATTGGCACTAAAAGGCTGGTAATTGGGGCATCTACCCTATAAAGCTTGAATATAAAATTTAAATCAGATGCGTGTAATCACTCTTGGACATACCAATGAAGCCCAAATGCCCCCTCTACACGTTGGCCAATGCTATTGACCACTACATTCGCCACTGTGTTGGCCAACGTGTAGAGGCGCCGTAAAAAGAATACAGTACCTATGTAACTTGATATTAACATAAACAATTCTAAGAAAAAAATAACGTTTTATACAATATATGGAAGTAGCTGATACTGTCCCATGATCAGTTCAACACACAACAGAACTCGTTAATTGTTGAATAAATTAACGAATTCCGCATTGTTTTGCTGACACTTGTTGCGTTTAAGTTTGCAAAATCCAAAGTATCTTTCAGATGTGACACCCGTTAAAAATGTGCAAGTAACTTGAAACAATAACTTCAATTTTAAATCAACAAAAACAAGAACATTTACACTGCCAAAAAGACTTTTTTTTACTATTTTTTAACTTCTCTATCCACAAATGAATGCATCGAAATATTTCATATAGAACCACGGAAATCTCACAGACAATTATCCAGTGAATTATTTTCCATTTCATGTAATTATATATTTTATGTATAAACATGTATTTTAAGCGTGGACCAGTTAATTGTCGATGAGTGGTAATTGAACCATTTTCGATACGCAATTTAATTAAATAAATAATTCACTGTTAAGTGTTTATCCATTCAAAGGGCGACCTGTTGCTTCTCTAAGGCCAGTGACTTCAACAAAATATGGTTGAAGTAAAGCAAATACCGTTGGTTTGCAACATCTTTTAATTTGCACAACAATTGCTGTCATAGTAAAAGTTTTTTTTTATTTTATTTTAGACTTTTTAGAAATTATCTAAACAAGTCTAAAATAAAAAATCTAATTAAAAATTTTGAAAAACCCACGACGGATATAAAGGTGGTAATCGAAAAAAGATTAAATTAAATTAAATCGACTCGACTAAACGGAGTAATTTCTTTTATAAATAAAAAAGTGTTTTAAAAAGGGTCGATAAGTCGCCAGGTCTGGCAAACAACTAATTATAAATTTCTTTAGTCCTTCCTACCTTTTATTTGTATCTCGCAGGGATATACATAACAATAATATCAAATATAGGAACTACACATATTCACCTACCTATTAGGTAATATATACATACCCAATAAAATGCGTCGGGACTGACATAGCCATCTTTGTTCCAAATTTCAATATAGAAAAGCCAAGAGATGCAGCAATTCCTATCATTTTTACGTGGTAAAGCCATGCTGCAGTTATATTGTTGTTTCAGCATGAATGGATCGGTTCCACCGGGGTTGGGCCACGTTCTCACAAAATACCAGCATAAAATAGCTGAATAATGTTGCTGTGTTTCGTATGAGGAGTGTAAAGAACCGGAGACCCTTTTTACTGGAAACGAGGCATTCTATCTCAGTCATCAGGGCTGGCAACGCATCTGCATTTTGATTTTTAATTGGAGATAAATGCAGAGTCTATGGGCCACAGCATCCACTTACTATGTAGTATGTGCTCGTTCGTCACCCTTATTCTATAAAAAAAATATCAGTTAACGACTACATTTATTATCGTACGCAAATTAATTTCAATCATCAACAATCAAGTCACAAACTCATAAAGATGCAAAATTTTAGTTCGTTTCAGGGCAGGGAATGGCAGCCCTGACGGATTTACTTGGGTGTCTAGTTATACTACCTACTAGGTGGATGAATATATGTAGTACCTATATTTGATATTATTGATGTGTTTATCGCTGCGACGTACAAACAGGTACAGAAAGGTACGAATAACAGGTAGCGTAACTAGTTGTATATTAAAGTTGTTTATTCATCATTCATCATCATTACAGCCCTTCACAAGTCCACTGCTGAACATTGGCCTCCCCCAAGTAATGCCACAAAGCACGGTCCTGAGCCACCTGCATCCATCGACTTCCTGCATATCTTACCAGGTCGTCACTCCATCTAGTGGGGGGTCGCCCTACACTACGCCTACCGGTACGAGGCTGCCACTCGAGAACCTTTCTTCCCCATCGGTTATCGGTTCTTCGAGCTATATGGCCGGCCCATTGCCACTTAAGCTTACTAATCCGTTGGGCTATGTCGGTCACTCTGGTTTTACTTCGGATATCCTCATTTCTGAGTCTATCACGCAGAGAAACTCCGAGCATAACCCTCTCCATAGCTCGCTGAGCGACCTTGAGCGTCCTCATACGGCCAGCAGTGAAGGACCACGTCTCAGATCCGTAAGTCATCACTGGCAACACGCACTGGTTGTACAATCTAGTTTTTAGAGATTGTGGTATACCTGACGAGAAGACATGTCGTAATTTCCCGAACGCTGCCCAGCCGAGTTGAATCCGTCGATTGACCTCTCGGTCAGTTGCAGCAAGTTGTTTATTATGACAGACGAATTTTTAAAACACTTTTTTATTTTTATCTTTCATGACACTTTCTTTAAGTCGGGGGTTTCAAAGATTTTAATTTTATCATTTTTCGATTACAACCGTCGTATCAGTTATTAGGGTATCTTATTTTAACAATCCAACTGTGTATTTAAGTCTAGTCAAGCCAAGGTCAAAATATTTTTATTCATTTTTGGCCTCCAAAAAGCACTTTAAGAAAGTAAAAAAATCACTTCATTGAGACCTAATGGGAAGAAGCGACAAAAAACTCACAATTTAATTATTTTTCTCCCAACAGCTACAATTTATTTTACATGGTTGAGCGATGCTGCAGCTATATTACTCGTATATTTGTAGCATGAATGGGTAGGCTCGACTGGGGAAGGACCACGCTCTCACAGAATACAAGCGTCAAATGGAGTGGAGTTAAAAACGCGCCCTAATACAAGTCACACCAAGACTCAACTTCCCCATTAAAAATTTCTACAGTATATACAATGCAGTTGAATTTTCGATAGTAATCGGTTACTTTTGCTATGATTAAACTTAGCAAAAAAGTTGTTGTAGAGGTAAGCAGTGGATATAGTAGATCTTATTCGTGGTGGAGCTTTGCTGTAGCTAGGGGAAGGTACCACACTCTCACAGAATGCCAGCGTAAAATAGCAGTTTAATACTACTGTGTTTCGTATGGTGAGTGTAGAGATCCGGAAACTCTTTTTTACTGGAAATGAGGCATTCCATCTTAGTCCTCAGGGGTGACAACGCATCTGCGCTTTGATTTTAAATTCAGGATAAATGTAGATTTCTATGGGCCACAGTATCTACTTACCACTAGGAGGACTGTGTGCTCATCTGTCGCCCTTGTTCTATAAAAAAAGATACGCAAAGCTTCCTGACGACAACTGAAAAATTTGTAACTGAGGTAGCCAACCCGTTTCCTTTAACTATTTATTGTAGACACTATAAGATGAAAACTATATCCTATACTATTAAACGAGCAATTCTTGTATATATATATATATATATATATATATATATATATATATATATATATATATATATATATATATATATATATATATATATAATCGGGATTTCGGAAACGGCTCCAACGATTTTCATAATATCTTGCGTCCAGGGAGTTTCGTGGATAATAAATCGATCTAGCTAGGATTTATTTTTAGAAAATGTATTTTTGTCCGTGTTTTTAGGCAATGAAAAACTGCTACAATATCGTTAGAATAAGAAGGTATATTTTGACAGATTGTTAATGATTATAAACAGCTTAATTGGTATAATGGGCGGTCACAGAATCGTAAAACCCCGGTTCGAGCCCAGACCGACCGACCGACTTTTTTAATTTTTTTTCAAGTTCCTTTCTTTTTCGAGAAAATCAATTTTTTCGAGCCCTTTTTTTAGTATTTATTAAAAACACGAAAATTTAAATTAAAATAATTGCACTCTTGATTTTTTATTCAAATAACCAGTTCCGTTTTTTCTGTTATGTCGCTAAAATCAAAAATTATTATTTATATTTCATCAGTACGTAATTTTTTTAATAACATAAATAAAAAAAATCAGTACGTAATTTGTATCTAAATATAATTTCCAAAACACACGAATTAAAAAAACCGAGCGAAAAATACCGAGCAAAGCTCGGTCAACCGGGTACTATAATACGTATTTAAATAAGGTGTACACAGACGGGCTTGCTAAATGTGATAACTATGGCAAAATCAATCTATGCGGTATTTTATAGGAGTAAGCCTGTGTTCAGCAGTGGACTTTGATGGGCTGTAATTAATGAAAAAATTAAAATCATTAACCACGCTTATTATTAAGGTACATGAGGGTAATATGGTCACCTTAAGCTTTGCCACCCTATCAAACCAAAACTTGGAGTAGGACAGAGACAAAAACACAAAGTCGTGTACCATAAATAATAGGCAATAATAAGGAATATTTCGAAAAATGAACTTAATAAAAACTAACTACACTACATTTTTTTTGCGCCCGAATTAAATATGGGCAACCCTCCGGAAAGCGGGGGAGGGAGGCGGTGAATGCTCATAGGATACCACGCAGCCGGCTGCGTGGTTATGCGGGGACTTTTACCCACTAAACACCGCCTTTTAGGGACTGGCTTAACGGTCTAACTGCACTACACCCACTGACCTCTATATATACGAGTACGCTGGACTGGCTATACCATAGAAAATGACTGTGCCAATTTGAAGCGCCGCTCAAGGATGTTTTGAAAAATAAAATTGACAAAGTCAAAGTCTGTTGTCTCATTTACGTTGTCTTATTTAATAAGTCTGTATTTTGAACTTTTAAACTAAAAAACGAAAGTATTTTTTGTTGTTTGATTGTGTATAATATTAATTACATAAATATTAATGACATGAGAACTGCACTACTTTGGAAAAGTGCAGTATACCGACAATATTTAGTACCACCAGTACCAGTAAGTATAAAAGTATTAGATCATTATTTCGAATGTTTTTTTTATTTCTTCTTTCCTCATTTTCCACCAAACTCAAGGGCCATAGCCAAGTGTCGAAAGGTCACCTGATGATGTCGAACCACGTTGTATGTGTTTTAGTGGGCTGCCGCTTGAGGAGATTCCTCTCCCTGTACCGCTGTAGTCAAGGTGGAGTCGTAAGGGAAGAGGAGTGTTGTATGGCGATTGGCGATGCGCCACTCGACTATCTTTCACGATTTTGATGAGACTGCACCACTTGATGCTTCCAATCAGGTAATGATTTACCTGATCGTAAGGATGCGTTGGTTTTTATGACTATTTCGTTAAAAGGCAATTGGAAAATACCAATCACCTATTTTTTATTGATGGGTTGCCTGCTGAAACAAAGAATGCCTTAATTTTACAGGCTTTAATTCGCTTGCATGATATTTCAGTAAAAATATGCTCCATAACTTTAGATGAACCACCCGAGCATTTTTCTACGGTAGCTAAACTAGGGGCAGTGTTGAAAGCAGGAAACGACACTAAACCTTTCTTTTATTACCCAATAGATAAGAACCACAAGATTTATGTAGTATTTGATCCCTGTCGTATGCTTAAAAATAAAAGAAATTGTTTAGGTGACAAAGGTTTTAAAGGACCACGAAGGGAATTTAATAAAGTGGGATTATATTGAAAATTTGGCAACATTGCAGGTATCTGAGGGCTCGAGGTTAGGAAATCGAATAAGGAGTTTGCATATACATTTTTAAAAAATGATTATTAAAGTTTATCCTGCAGCTCAAACATTTAGTAGCTGTGTAACAGATGCAATTGAATTTTGCGACACTATTTTACAACTTCAAGAATTTAAAGGTTCAGCTTCAACAGTTTTTGATTTTTTGATTGTGAGAAATCCATGGGGGTGTGGATATAAAAGTCCACTCAGGACTACAAACGAGAAAAGGTGGAGGACTAAAATAATAGAAGAAATTAATTACCTTAGCAAAATAAAACTACAAGATGACAGGTTGGTGGTACAATCACGCCGTAAAGCGGGTTTTTTGGGGTTTTACAATGCAATTATTTTTTTTCTTCATATTTACGACATTTATGTTAAAGTAGATAAGCCTGAACTTAATTACTTGTTGACGTACAAGTTAAGCCAAGATCGCTTGGAGTTATTTTTTTGTGCAATTCGTAGCCAAGGTGGTTGGTGGTTGTTAGCCAAATCCAACCGCCACTCAGTTTGTAAACGCATTTAAGCAATTGTTAATTCACCATGAAATAACTAATTCCACGGGTAATGTCCAGGGAAACGACTTATCAATATTAACTGTATCGTCTGGTTCTTCAAATTATTAACTTATCAATATTAACTGTATCGTCTGGTTCTTCAAATTAACTGTATCGTCTGGTTCAGTCAGGGGGTTTTCATGCTGGTCTACCTTTCCGGTGATCCTGTTATGGAATACGGGTACGCGACCCCGGCTCCCCGAGCTACTGTTATTCTCATACCTTTCCTGCCGAGATAACAGTATCCTTACACCTACGCTCCTACCCCCAACCTTCTTTTTCCTTTCCCCAAAATGGTAGCTTCCTCTACCAACAATAGCATACCCAAAGAGGGTTGGTGTCAGGCAGGCAGCCGATTGTAAAACTTTTGCCAAATCCCATGCAGTAAACTTATGAATATTACGAGTTGTGGGATATATGACAGGGCTATGGCGTACCCCGCAGGCGACGCGCAGGGGCAGCACCCGGCTCCTGTGGGAAGTGGGCAAGGGTTGTCGCACCTTACGGAGCGGGTGCGACGTAAGAGGCGAGCCCGTAGAGATAAGAATGTCAGAGTGAGGTTTGCAAGCTGGAATATAGGTACGATGACTGGAAGAGGAAGAGAGTTAGCAGATGTTTTGAAACGACGAAGAGTGAATGTTGCCTGTTTGCAGGAAACAAAATGGAAGGGCAATAAAGCAAGAGAGATTGGGGAAGGATACAAGTTTTATTACTATGGAAGTGACGGGAAGCGAAATGGAGTAGGAGTTGTGTTAGATAGTGGAATGAAAGAACGAGTGACAGATGTGAAAAGAGTAAATGACAGAATGATAGTTGTTAAATTAATGATTGAAAACAAAGTAGTGAATGTTGTAAGTGTGTATGCTCATCAAACAGGCTGTGAAGAGAGTGTGAAAGAGAAGTTTTGGGAGGAATTTAATTGTATTATGATGGGAATACCTGAGAGTGAGGATGTTTATATGGGAGGAGATTTTAATGGACATGTAGGGAGAGTGAATGACGGGTATGAAAGAGTACACGGTGGATGGGGGTATGGAGTGCGCAACCGTGAGGGGGAAGTTCTTCTGCAAGCAGCATGTGCTTTCGACCAGGCTGTAGTAAACACGTGGTTCCAAAAACGAGATCAGCATCTTGTTACTTATAAAAGTGGCCACCACGCGACACAGATAGACTATCTTCTGTTAAGACGGAACCAAATCAAGAGTGTAAAAAACTGCAAAGTGCTTCCAGGTGAAGACTTAGTATCCCAGCACCGAATTCTGCTGGCTGACATCTGCTTAACTGTTCGCCTCAACAAACATAAGGATCGTCCCCCACCCAAAACAAAGTGGCATTTGTTGCATAAGGAGGAGTATGCAAGTGAATTTAGAGAGCTAGTTGTAAACAAGATGATAGAGATGGGTGATATGGAAGGAATATGTGTGAATGAGTTCTGGAAGGAAATGGCTGATTGTATCCGAAGTGTAGCAAGGAAGGTGTTAGGAGAAACAAAAGGGAAGCTTATGATAGATAAGGATGGGTGGTGGTGGAGTGAAAGTATTAGAGAAGTTTTGAGAGAAAAGAAAAATGCCTTTAAAGAATGGCGAGCGTAGAAGACCAGAATGAATCCATAAAAGAAAGTAAGAGCGGGGCGTATAAAGAATGTAAGAAGAGAGCGAAGAAGGAAGTTGCAATTTGTAGGGCAGAGGCGCAAGATAAATTATATCGGTCCCTTGAAAGCCCCGAAGGTCAAAAACGACTTTTTCAAATTGCAAGAGCGAGAGAAAGGAATGGAAGAGATGTTTCACATGTAAAATGTATAAAAGATGATTCTGGAAGGATTTTGACTGACGATGAAAGTATAAAGAAGCGATGGAAGGAGTATTTTGAGAAATTGATGAATGAGGAGAATGAATGGAATGGTATGCTTGAACCACCCACCAGTGAATATGGGCTTAGTGAGAGAAATTAGTGTGGAAGAAGTAAAAATGGCTGTTAGGAATATGAAGAATGGGAAGGCAGTCGGCCCAGATGGAATACCAGTAGAAGTGTGGAAGTTGCTGAGTGCGGATGGATGGAAGTGATTGAGTTTATTTTTCGGTAAATTGTTGCAGGAAGGACAAATACCTGAGGAATGGTGCAGTAGTATACTGGTCCCCATTTTTAAAAACAAAGGAGACGTTCAAAACTGCAGCAGTTACCGGGGAATAAAACTCATGTCACATACGATGAAAGTCTGGGAAAGAATAATAGGGAGAAGAATGAGAGAAGAGTGTGAGATAACACAAAACCAGTTCGGATTCATGCCCGGTCGAGGTACGACAGATCCCATTTTCGCATTACGCCAATTGTGCGAAAAGTACAAGCGCGTGCATAAAAATCTGCACATGGTTTTTGTCGACCTTGAAAAGGCGTACGATCGGGTTCCCCGTGAGGTTTTGTGGTGGGCGTTAAAGATGAAAGGTATGTCTGGGAAGTATGTGAGGTTAGTCCGTGCTATGTACAGAGCATCCCGTACATGTGTACGATCTGCCGCGGGAACTACGGGCAGTATCGATGTGGCGGTAGGGCTGCACCAAGGGTCGGCATTGAGCCCTTACCTCTTCCTACTGATTATGGACGCTTTGACGTCGGACCTGCAGGATGAGGCACCCTGGTGCATGCTTTTTGCCGATGACATCGTGCTTGTCGGGGAAGAAGGCATCGAGGTACAGAGCAGACTGACGGGGTGGCAACAGAGGCTGGAAAGTGTTGGCTTGAAGATCATCAAATCCAAAACCGAATATCTGTGCTGTGATTTCGGCGGTCTTTCCAGTCCTGTACCCATGTCGTTGCATGGCGCTATACTGCCTACCTGCTCAGATTTCAAGTACCTCGGTTCCCTCATTCAAGGCGACGGCGGAATAGATAGAGCTGTGCAGCATAGGATTAACGCAGGGTGGATGAAATGGCGACAGGTCACAGCCACAACGTGCGATCCCCGAATGCCAATAAGGCTGAAGGGGAAAATTTACAAATCGATCATCCGACCTGTCGTCATGTATGGAAGTGAATGCTGGGCCGTCAAGAAGAAGGATGAAAATAGACTGCATGCGAATGAAATGAGAATGTTACGATGGATGTGTGGTGTGACAAGGATGGATAAGATAAGGAATGAGTATATAAGAGGAAGCCTGAAAGTAGCGCCAGTGGTAGAAAAGGTGAGAGGAAGCAGATTGGCATGGTTTGGGCATGTGATGCAGAGGAATGAAAGTCATGTCACAAAACGAGTGTTGAATATGAATGTGGAGGGACACACGGGCAGAGGAAGGCCGAATAAAAGATGGATTGATTGTGTGAAGAGTGATATGAGAATGAAAGGAGTAAGTATGGAAATGACGGCTGATAGAGAGGAATGGAACAAGAAGGTTTACTGCGCCGACCCCAGATAATGGGAAATGGTTTAGAGAATGATGATCATCATCGTCTGGTTCTTCAAAAGGGGCTAAAATCAACAAATTTAATGTAGACGACTATAGCAATGCTGAAAATACGTACAATAAAAAAATATCGTTAAGAAGAAATAGATTCGCCTACCCTGCATGATGAAATATGTAAATTTTTACACCTGTTTTGGGCAGTAACTGACTCAAACGTAAACGAAACGTCTATACAGTGTGTAGGAGTGTGGTGTAGAGAAGAGGTGTATTGCAAGATTTGTCATTCGAGCGATACGAAAGTTAGATATGACGATTGCTTGGTAGCTTGCGTATCTGTACCACAAGATCCTGTGAGGAATCGCAGAAATGGTATTGCTCTCGTTGTACAAAAACGAGGGGTGGTTTAACTATGCCTTCTACAAGTGTGGTAAATATTTGTTTATTGGTTGAGTCATTATTCCGCCATGCTGTTAAAAATAATAATGGTAAACCTCCGATAGAACCGAATTTTTCTGCAGTATTAACTACAAAGGTACTAAAAGATCTTATAGTTAAAACGGAAATATTGTTTCCCGCTCTACAATACCATTTTGAGGACACTTTGGTTTCAGATAATTTTACTAGCCACTTTCACATTCTAGTAAAACATTATATCATCAAATATATAGAAATCCGTGTGTATGCAGCAGCAGCAGAACAAAAACTTATTCCTTGTACAATTACAGGCGATAAAGTACGTAATTTTTTGTCTCATCAAATTATTTGGGCTCGTCAATAATATAATAGTAATATTATAATATTATGTTAATTTACGCACGCTTGACCAAAGTGCTTAACAGCCTTTTGTTCGGTGTGAATAAGACACACGCATATAACGGCTTGGTCATGCCTGTCATCATGTATACCTTTGGCATACTCAGGTGGACTCAGACCGAACTTAACGCCCTGGATAGAAAAGTCCGCACCACCATGACGTCCCACAGGATGCATCATCCGAGATCGTCGGTAATGAGGGTGTACTTGCCGCGAAAGCATGGTGGGCGTGGCTTCTTGAGCGCGGTCACCATGCATAATCGCGAAGTGTGCAGCCTCCGTAATTACTTCCTGGTGAGATCGGATGATCCATTCTATAAGGACGTCATTTCTTGTGATAAAGGACTTACCCCTCTATTCTTAGCCAACAAGCAGTGGAAGGACCCAGCAGTGCTTAACATTTCCGACCGGGAGACCGTATGGAAGGAGAAGGAGCTCCACGGGAGGTTCTACAAGGCTCTACATGAGCCTTTCGTAGACACAGTAGCCTCCCTCCACTGGCTACGTTTTGTTGATCTCTTCGGGGAAACCGAGGGTTTTGTCTGTGCAATACAGGATCAGGTTATTAAGACCAACAACTATCGGAGATACATCCTAAAGGATGGCACCGTGGACATCTGTCGAGCTTTTCGCCATCCCGGTGAGTCACTTAGGCATGTCATCTCCGGTTGTTCGGCGCTTTCTAACTCTGAATACTTGCACAGGCACAACCTAGTAGCCAGAATTCTTCACCAGGAGCTCGCTCTGAAATACGGTCTCGTGGATCGGAAATTGCCGTATTACAAGTACTTGCCGGAAGCCGTGCTCGAAAATGATCGCGCCGGGCTCTATTGGGACCGGGCCATCATCACAGACAGGACTATTCTTGCGAATAAGCCTGATATTGTGCTGATGGACCGGGCACAGTCAAGGATATTTTTGGTCGACATTACCATTCCGTATGACGAGAACTTCGTGAAAGCCGAAACAGACAAGCAAACAAAATATCTGGACCTGGCTCACGAGGTGACCGACATGTGGGGTGGTCTGCCGACCGAAATTATTCCTGTAGTCGTCTCTGCAAACGGGCTAATCCCAGTCAGTCTCTCGGGTCATCTGAGGCGACTGGGACTACGTGGCGGACCGCTCCGGGCTCAAATGCAGAAGGCGATGCTCCTCGATACCGCCCGCATCGAAGGACTATTATTTTATGTTATTGATATTTATGTATATTTATCTTTTCATCTTCATTTATAATTAAATTTTTTACTACTACTACTATTTTAGGATAGGGTGACAAACGAGCACACAGTCCACCTGATGGTAAGTGGTTGCTGTGGCCCACAGACATCTACATCTATCCTCGATTACGAATCAAAATGCAGATGCGTTGTCACCCGTGAGGACTAAGATAGAATGCCTCGTTTCCAGTAAAAAGGGTCTCCGGTTCTCTACACTTACCATACGAAATACAGCAGCATTAAGTTGCTATTTGACGCTGGTATTCTGTGAGAGCGTGGTCCTTCCCCGGTCGAGCCGACCCATTCGTGCTACAACTATACTACTAATATAACTGCAGCATGGCTCTACCACGTATATAGCACGTATATATTTATAAAACCCAACCAGATGAGAAAACTATATTGATAACCCACATAATTATACATTCCATTACAAGGCGCACCATGTGTTCTGGTGCGCCTTACCTGTGAAGGAGAACGGGGAGGAATATTCCTCTCCCGAGAGGGTGCTGCCATGGTGCGGCAGGCGCTGGTGGGGCTGCGGATGTGTGCGAAAGCGTTCCCGTGGCCCTGCCAATAAGCGACAAAGGTGGAACACCATGGGGTTTTAGTCGGTGCGAGTCCGACATAACCCGTACTTGCCCCCGCGTGGCGGGTATGCGTAGGCATTTCCCCATGTAAATAAAAAAAAGGTGACTTAATATCCCAGAAATACTTAACCGCTGCATTGGAAGACGTTTTCAAGCTACTATACTGGAATGGATACGGTATTAACGTCAATGGCGTATACGTCACTCACCTTCGATTTGCCAACAATATAATCCTTATGGCAGAATCGCTGGAGGACCCACGCACTACGTTCAAAGACCTCAATAGTGTCTCCCAACGGACAGTCGAAAACAAAATATAGTAGAAAAAAAAAGTCGTGCGTAATGTCCATGTCACACCTATGCTGGTGGTTGTTGGGAGCACTTAGCTGAAGTTGTTGACGAGTATTTTTACTTGGGACAAATAGTCCGGTAGGTTCTACTAGGTAAGTTCAACTTCGACCGACAGGTCAATCGACGGATTCAACTCGGAGTTCGGTAAATTACAATACATCTTCTCGTCAGGGATACCTCAAAACTAGATTGTACAACCAGTGCGTGTTGCCAGTAATGACCTATGGATCTGAGGCGAGGTCTTTCACTGTTGGCCGTATGAGGAAGCTCGAAGTCGCTCAGCTAGCTATGAAGAGGGCTACGCTCAGGGGTTCAAACTTAGGATAGAGTATATCTGCAGCAGAACCAGAGTGACCGACATCGCCCAATGAATTAGTAAGCTGAAGTGGCAATTGACCGGCCATATAGCTCGAAGAACCGAATAGCGATGGGGGAAAAAGGTTCTCGAGTGGTAGCCTCGTACTGGCAGGTGAAGTGTAGGACGTTCCCCCACTAGATGAAATCAAAACCTGCTAAGACATGCAGGAAGTTGAACCATACTAACATCGACTAAAATATTTACTGTAATATCAACTGTCAAAATAGCGTCGGTAAAGCAGCTCCCTTTTGAAACTTTAAGAATTCAATTTTAATCAAATAATAAATTATTTGATTAAAATTGAATTCTTAAAGTTTCTTGTAGCTGAAAATAAATTATGCCATCAAAAATACAATGTTTAAACAATGGTTACTCGACTATTGAAAATTTAGGCGTCTAGTTTTATCCACTACGAAGTTATAGGGTGTCGAAAATGGCCTGAATTGCTTCGAGAAAAGAATAGTACGGCCGTGCCGCTATTTTGCTCGACTTGGCGGGGGCATTGCCGTGCCCCCTGATTGAAACTACATAGAAAATATCATTAATCTTAACTCCTCCTGTGTCCATCTAAGTCTGGGATACCTAGGTTTAAAAGCATCAAAAACAATTTTAGCTATAAATGGATTAAATTTTAATTTGCATAATATGGTAATAACCATATTTGGACGTAGACAAGTTATAATCATTTAAGAATCATAAATTTTAGTTTTGAATCAAATCAAGTATTTACCTACGTAAACCTAAGTAATGATCGGCCATATTTCATTTAAATTTTGTCTGTTTTATGCGTTTGATAAAAGAACTGTTATTAACAAATGAATTTGTATGCAATTGTGGTATGGTATTCAAAATTATTATAAATATTGTGTATATATTTTAAATAATTTATTTCTAGAAATACAATGAAAGTACTAAATATATTAGAATTTTTTTTAATTTATTGTAATATTTTTCAACCGACTTCAAAAGAGGAGGAGGTTTTCATTTCAACTGTATTTTTTATGTGTTACCTCAGAACTTTTTGCTAGGTAAACCGTTCTCGTGTGGTCCCATATAAATTTAATCAAGATCTGACCAGTAGTTTTTGAGTTATCCCTTATAATGCGTATTTAACTGACTGATGTTCTCATTCTAATTATATTGAAGTCGGTTGTACAATTTTTTTTTATTTTAACACTTGCTTTATTTTTAGGATTCTTTTGTATATATTTATCGGGAAATCAATTAGCCTAAATAATAAAAAAAATAATTTTCTACCAAAATGGTGAGAGCCGTGGTAGCTCAGATGGTTAACGCTCGCTGTAAATATAACAGACCGGGAGTAACCCGAGTTTGATCCCCGCCCTCACCATTGAAATTGTTAGTTGCAATTTTAAGTGCTGATTTACCAGGTGCTTGGCGGTGAAGGAAAGAATCGTGAGGAAACCTGCATGTCTGTGGAATAAGAAAAAAATATTTCGAAGACATGTGAAGTTCGCCAACACGTATTGGTATAGCGCGGTGGACGCTTCCTTGCCCTAAAACCCTCTCAAAAATGACGGAGGCCTGTGCCCAGCAGTGGGACGTATATAGGCTGTAGCTTTACTTTACTTTACGATGAAAAGCTATGGTATAACAAAGCTATCTATGCAGACAAGGCTGTACATTTTGAGTTATAGGAAAGGGACCATATTAACCGGACGACTATATTACCCTCAAATTTTTAGCAAAGGAAAATTTATTAATAGTGATTTACTGCTTGCTGTGACAGCGTTAATGGCCAGGTCACCACTGTTGACCGCTTGTTATGTTGGGTACTTGAAAATTTAAATTGTGTCCATTAGTGATGGATCCGTATTAAAATACAATTTAATTACATAATTTTAATTATATAATGAGATAAGCAATGAAATATTCAATATTTTTAACAGAATATGAAACGGTACGTTTATAATAGTGAGTAAAAAAATTTATAAGGTAAAAGGGGCTTATTGTCCGTGTTGTACTGGAAATACAAGAGAGTCGTGTACAATATCGAACCTAGAGACTTATTTACAGATCTTTTTAAATAAACTAATGTCTTAAAATTGTTTCACACTTAATAATTTATAATATTATTTATGTTAGAAGCTACTTTAATAATCATATTATTATTACAGACCTGTGGGCTCGTGATCCACTGCTGACATAGGTCCGCCACAAGGAATGCACATTCCTGTGTCACCTGTATCCATTGATTTCCTGCATATTTTGCATGGCTATAGTTCAAAAAACCGACAACCGATGGAAAAAACGTTCTCGAAGTGTAGGCCGACCCCCACTAGATGGAGTGATGACCCGGTAACTATTTTAATACCATTCATAAAATGAAGGATATCTATACCAGTTTCATATGCCAGTGGTAAATGAAAAAAGTGACTTTCAATAAGTATTGTTATAATCTACATTGAATAAAAAAGTTTCTGTTTCTGTTTCATCTATAATTTTAATACGTGTAATAAATAATCTCGCTGGCCAAAGTACAAGTTTCGTAAAACTAAGGGCAAATTTTTGGGAATTTTATGTAAAACTATTTATAACAATACATATTCTCTGTAATATTACTTTAAAAGTAAAAGTAAAAGTAAAGTAAAATACACTTTATTGTACACCAAGGAACATATTACATTATTTATATATTTAATGGGACATTGGTACAACAGGCGGCCTTATCGCTAAAACAGCGATCTCTTCCAGGCAACATTAACTGTTTGCATAAATTCAAGGAACGTGTAAAAAGCATTCTTATGAAAAAAATTTATTATTAATAAATTATCATTTAATTCAGAATGCCTGTTATACGAAATTTCTTAGATTTGTGTATATATAAATATTAGGTTAATTTTTTTATGGATGACAAACGAGCTCACAATCCACCTGACGGTAAATGGTTGCTGGGGCCCACAGATATCTACATCTATCCTCTATTACGAATCAAAATGCAGATGCATTGTCACCCCTCAGGGCTAAGATAGGTTCTCTACAGTCACCATACGAAACGCAGCAGCGTTAAGCTGATATACTGTAGGAATTTTAAATGGGGAAGTTGAGTCTTGGTGTGACTTGTATTAATGCGCATTTTTAAAAGTAAAGTAAGTGGTTGCTGTGGCCCACAGACATCTACATCTATCCTCGATTACGAATCAAAATGCAGATGCGTTGTCACCCGTGAGGACTAGTGCCTCGTTTCCAGTAAAAAGGGTCTCCGGTTCTCTACACTCACCATACGAAATACAGCAGCATTAAGTTGCTATTTGACGCTGGTATTCTGTGAGAGCGTGGTCCTTCCCCGGTCGAGCCGACCCATTCGTGCTACAACTATACTACTAATATAACTGCAGCATGGCTCTACCACGTATATAGCACCATGTATATACGTATATACGTATACCACGTATATACGTATATATTTATAAAACCCAACCAGATGAGAAAACTATATTGATAACCCACATAATTATACATTCCATTACAAGGCGCACCATGTGTTCTGGTGTAGGGGTGACAATCCCCTCAGGGCTAAGATAGGTTCTCTACAGTCACCATACGAAACGCAGCAGCGTTAAGCTGATATACCGTAGGAATTTTAAATGGGGAAGTTGAGTCTTGGTGTGACTTGTATTAATGCGCAATTTTTAACTTTAGTCACGAAGTTTTCGTCATGGGACCCTGTTCAGATCACTGAACAACATCGATCACTGACAACCCCGATTATGCCTGCAGTAGAAACAGAGTAACGAACGTAGCTCAATACATCAGTAAGCTAATTTGGCAATAGCTGGGCCATATAGCTCCAAGAACTGACAAGCAACTGGGAAGAAAATTTCGGCTCGGTAGGTCCGCTCCGATTGCATGAATAATCCTACCTTTCCTTTTGTAGTTGGACTAGACTATCGGGAAAAGTGGAGTGTTACCTATCCTCCGTAGATCTGACAGGACTGCACCGCTGATGCGGCAGGGATGGAGTCTCAGGGAAGAGGGGAATCGGTATTGCGATTCACTACTCTCCCTACTCTCCGCGAGGTATAGAGGTCAATCCATAAATATAAACGTATTGTAAGTGTCTATCTGTAATGTCGAAATTATTATTACTTACTCATATTAAGCTTAGAAGATATTAATAATGTCCTCCGGACCGAATTTCGGTCACGGCGGCCTGCCTCAACGGAGGCTAGCCATCGGCGCAGGACAGGATTATAGTGCTCAAGTGTATGCACAGGTGTGCTCTCTATTCCCTCAATCCTGTAATCCGATGGGACGGTAAACCGACACGACCGGGAGAGAGATCGGGCGCAGGACCAACGTCTTTACGTGCTTCCGAGGCACGGGGGTGAGACACCGCCAACTTCCTGACTCCGGGCAGCTTACTGAGAATTTCTTGACAGAAAAACTCAATAATTGATTTTTGGCCCGACCTGGAATTCGAACCCAGGACCTCATGACCAACAGTCGCAGTACTACAACCACTAGACCAACGAGGCAGTGAGGAGGTATTAACACATTAATAACCATGCAAAAAAATTCTCTGCTTCTCTGTCTGGATGTCCGCCTGTAGGCGTTCAGTCCGGTCTAAGCTCCATAATAATAAATAATTTAAAAAAATGCCTTTTTATTTCTTACAAACAAATGAAAGAGTGCGTAACCGTTTATCTTATTACTAAACCTAATAATTTTTTTATGTAACCTATGATTATATCCATTTATGTGTATTTATTTATCTATACTCGGAGTTTCTCTGCGTGATAAACTTAGAAATGAGGATATCCGCAGTAGAACCAGAGTGACCGACATAGCCCAACGGATTAGTAAGCTGAAGTGGCAATGGGCCGGCCATATAGCTCGAAGAACCGATAACCGTTGGGGAAAAAAGGTTCTCGAGTGGCAGCCTCGTACCGGTAGACGAAGTGCGGGGCGACCTCCCACTAGATGGAGTGACGACCTGGTAAGACATGCAGGAAGTCGATGGATGCAGGTGGCTCAGAACCGTGCTTTGAGGCATACCTTGGGGCAGGCCTATGTTCAGCAGTGGACTTGTAAAGGGCTGTAATGATGATGATGATGATGATGATTTATCTATGATTGTAGTAATTATTTTTTCAAGCTTAGTCATTTATATTATGTAAATAGGACTTAAAATTTTTTATGAAAATATTAACAATGTTAAATAAGTAAATATAAATAAAGAACTTTGTCTATATTAAAATTGGTTTATAATTTATCATTAAAATATTCAAATTGTAATTAGTTTTTAGAATAAGCATTTTCTTAAGTATTATTACAAATTTACGACACTGGAAGGCTTTTATCGTATTAGGTAAATGTTAAACCCTTAATAGCCATGTAGTAGGGAACATTTCTAAATAATGTGGGATGTGTGGCAGAAACTACAGGACTAGGTCTAACTCCAATTCGTTAGAAATAATAAGGCTTTTTTCCAATAAAGCGGCATAATTCAAACCGTATATGTACTCAAAGGCTACGGTAAATCCGCCCTGATATGGCGTATACTAACTTCTAGCTGTAGCCCGTAAACATACTCAAAATGTGGAGGATTACAATTATTATAAAATCTTTTCTTTCATTTTGTCATAATATTCTTAAAAAGTGTTTTGGATTATTGAAACCCCTCAAAGAAAGTTGACAAATTGCGGTGACAGCGTGGTCATAAATAAAAATTTAAATTACTCCAATACATTTTTAAATTTAAAACAAATAAGCAAATTTTATTCTTCGTTAAGCATATAACTCGTTTTATTTAGTGGGTAACATCAATATTGAAAACCAATTTTAAGAAAAGTTTTCTTCCGAGATGCTTTTTAATATAAGTTGAAATTTAAATCACATACGTATTAGAAACGCCTTCAAAGCGTTAGGGTACGCTCGCGAAATTTTTAGTATAGAATTGAAAATGCTTTAAATACCTCGGTTAGCAGCCAATAACTGAAGTTTAGTGAATGGTTGAACAAGCAATAAAATCAATTTCCAATATTAACTTACACATTCTCTGCTTATAAAAATATTTGAATTCTTGAAATGATTAAATGCAAAATTTTATCAAAGACCAGTCTATATTGGGGTTACATATCCATAACATCTATTTTCCTTTTGGAAAAAGGAAATTACTAGAGCCGTGTCAGCTAAGAGGCTAAGAGGTAAGATTCAGAGTACACGAGAAACCCGTGATCCATCTCCGCAGGCACCTTTGAAATTTTTTATTATAAAATTTCCTTCACCGCCGGGCACATAGTAAATTTACGAAATTTACTTTGTGCCCGGCGGTGAAGAAAAATATTCATACGAAACCTTGTCGTGAAGCGACAATTAAAAACTAAAGAACCTAACCTAACAACGAAACAACCAAAAAGAAAATAATTTATTTAAAATTTGTAAAGATATTTACAGTTTCTTTTATAAAATGTCGTAAAGCGACAATTAAAAACTATAGAACCTAACCTAACAACGAAACAACCAAAAAGAAAATAATTTATTTAAAATTTGTAAAGATATTTACAGTTTCTTTTAAAAAAAAGTATGAAGGTGATGATGGGCTGTATTGATGGTAGTGAATTACAATTTTTTTTAAAAAAGTTAATAAAGATAAATGAGTACTAAAATAATGTATGCACAGGCTATGCCTGTGGTAGATGCACAGCGCCTAATCTAGGTACACGCAGCGCTTGAAGTAGGCACACATAGCGACCAGAATGAGCACACACAACGCCCGGAGTAGACACACACAGCGCCTGGAGTAGACACGCAGCGTCTGGAGTAGGTCCACGCAGCGTCTGGAGTAGGAACACACAGCGTATTGAGCAGGTACACGCAGCGCTTAAAGTAGGCACACACAGCGCTCGGAGTAAGCACACACAACGCCCGGAGTAGACACACACAGCGCCCGGAGTAGTCACGCAGCGTCTGGAGTAGGAACACGCAGCGTCTGGAGTAGGCACACGCAGCGCTTGAGGCAAGCACGCACAGCGGCCAAAGATAGCGCGGGCACTAGTAGGTGGAGGCGTAGGCGTGGCTAGGCGACGACTTCAGGCAGAGGCTTGCAAGATCCCGAGGCAGTGCGGATAAAGCCTTTAAGAGGTGCTTCTCGTATGAAAGCTGAAGTGAGAACCTCTATTGGCCGATTCTTCGGCTTTTATACTTTTTGACGGATCTGGGATAAGAACGAGAAATTATTTAAATCAAATTTGAAATTATTTAAATTAAAATCAAGAGTATTTTTGAAGTAAAAACATCAGACGTTTCGAACGCTTTACAGCACTCATGGTCACGGGCGGGACTGAGATGTTCAACGTCCATATGTCATAGTTAACGGCGGTTACCATAGATTAAAATTTAACTTTTGTTCCGATCTATGCAGTATGAACTTATGGTATCTTGAAGTCTTGCAGTTGTATGCTTGGGTTGGGATTTAATTTTAATTATTATAGGATCCCAAGCAGATGGTAGCACCCAGCCATCTTCTCTATTGAAATTAGGATGTTTTTTGATTTCAATAGCCTCGCGAATCATCCTTGGAAGGTATCGGTGTTCTTTAGCGAGGATTTGTTGTCTATCAAATCAGATGCAGTGACGGGGGCGATCCTGTACGTTTACACAGACTGCAGACTTCCCGGAGTGTCGATTCTTCACATCAGCTATATGTTCTTTAACGCGGGTTTTTATTGATCTTTTAGTTTGTCCTATGTAGGAGAGACCACATTCACAATCAAGCTTGTACACTCCTGCATCTTGCAGAGGGACATTACACTTGACCGATGGTAAAAACTGACCAATCTTCTTCAGCGGCTTGAAGTATGTTTTGATGGAAGCGCGCTTCAAGATGTAGCCAATCTTGTCAGTGACTCCTCTAACATATGGCAGTACAGCAGGTACACGCTCGACTGATCGATCTAGATCTGATCTCTAGATCGGAACAAAAGTTAAATTTTAATCTATGGTAACCGCGGTTAACTATGACATATGGACGTTGAACATCTCAGTCCCGCCCGTGACCATGAGTGTCGTAAAGCGTTCGAAACGTCGGGTATTTAAAAAGTTAAATATACGCGATAAATTCCGTAAAAACTAGTATTATTTAAAAACATCAGGCCGGTAACGATATTTGAATAAAAATTGCCATGACAACCAGATAAACAACGATGTCAAAACATGTCAAATTTTGGTTTTAGGCTCGTAATAGAGAAACGGCAAGATTTAAGTTAAAAATGAGATATTATTGATATAGGAAAAAAGGTAGCGCAACAGCGCGCACGAAGCCCGAAATTGCAGAGTTACGAAGAACTAAATAAAAGACCGAAAAAGGTAGACTCCATTGACATCGATTTAAAAAGTGCTGATAACGTGAAAATACGACGTGAAAATGATTTGTTATTGTGTTCTTATGGTTTAAAAATGTTACAGTTTCCTATGGAAATAAAGGTGATGCAAAATATCCAGTTTTGAGATGAATGCAGAAAATCAAAAACAGAATGGAAAAATAAATTTAAAATAGTGTAAAATGGTATGTAAGTAGCATAACACTACATTTTCCCCCCGACCCTGGAAAATTTTTGACTCAGCAAAAATTTTGAGATGTACATTTTAAAATAAACCATAAAAACACAGCTTTGCAGAAACAGACATCACCAGGCAAAATCAGATATACTATCTCTTACATTCATCATCTGTATTCAGGTAAGGGTGGAGTTCACATTCAATGACTACCACTCTAAAAGTGTGTTTTCGAAAGGACATTCAGGCTTATTTAAGGAGTTGTCATCCGCTCCTGCGTGGAAAAAAAACATTTTGAAAGGACATTCAGGCTTATTTAAGGAGTTATCATCCGCTCCTGAGTGAAGATAAAGATAAAGTAATTAATCTTAAGCAAGCTTTAGTCGCTATGACTTAAGTAAAGATTAAGAACGGCCAGAGCGGTAGGGCTTAAAGCCAGAGATCAGCAACATCACTAACGAGATGTGTCTGAAATAAAAATAAAAAGTGAAGATTAACCAACGAAAATTCGAGGTCCTAAAGCAAGATGTGTTGAAGAACACTGGATCACCAAACAAAGAAATAAAAATAATAAGCTGAGAATGATGGTGATATTTATACATATATACAAATTAACAGTTAATAAAAGTTAAGAAAATTTATGATTTTACATCTTTGATATGCCACTTGCCTCTAACTCCATTAGGGTCTTCAAGCACATAGACTAGTGGTGACAGTTTAGCTATCACTTTGCACTTGATGAACTTAGGGGCAAGTTTAGCATTAAAGTATGCGCCGGCATTGCTTAAAACATGGTTTTTACGCCAAACAGTGTCTCCCACATTAAATTCTTTAAAAGACCGGCGAAGATCATAGCGAGCGCCATTTTTAGCATGAGCTATGTGAAGTTTAGTTTGAACTTTGTGAAAAATAGATGAGAGGAGACCAGCATTAGACGCGTAAATATCACGAGGCATAAATATCAATTCCTTGAGGTTCTGAGTTGGAGTATAGAAGGAACCACAAGGTATTGTTTCTCTGCCAAAGACTAAAAAGTTTGGAGTAAAGCCAGTAGCTACATTTGTAGCGCTGTTCATTGCGTACTGAATCTTAGCAAGATGGTTGTCCCAGGATCTATGATCGTCTTCTACTAGAGATGCTAGAGCTGTAATAATTGTACTATTAAATTTCTCAGTAGGATTAACCTGAGGACAATATAAAGCTGTATGAAAAATACAAGGAACGTTATTAGAATTTAAGAATGAGTGGAATTCTCGCGACTGAAATTGAACCGCGTTGTCCATTATAATAGTTTGGGGAATGCCATGAACTAGAAAAACTGAATTTTCCAAAAGATTAATAATATTAGCTGAAGTAGCACGTTTAAGGGGAAAATCATAGTAAATTTAGTAAAATTGCAGTTAATTACTAGAATATACTGATTTCGTCTACGAGTCATAGGGACCCATAAGATCTAAGGATATAGTTTGAAAAGGTCTGGAGCAAAGTTTGGGTTTACCCAAAAGACCATAGGGAGAATGATTAGGGTGTTTGTAGGTTAAGCAGGTTTCACAAGACGAGATTAATTTGGCAATGTCCTTAAACATACCAGGCCAATAGTATTTTAAAGATATTTTCTTGAATGTCTTGAAGATACCAAGATGGAGTTCTGAAGGGGAACCATGGTTAACTTCAATAAGAGCATGTCTATCTTGAGGTAGTGGAACTTCTTTCCAAATAAAGTCATCGTTTAGACGATTGGGAGAATAGATGCAGCGGTAAAGTTTGTTATCCTTGATAGTGTAGTTGGGATATGCGTCTGGGTTGTTGGAGAATCCGAGAAAAATCTTGTTGTAGTGCTCAAGTTCACGATCAGGTGGTTCTTCAATCGTAATAGGATGTACGCCTTGAGGTGAAGTTTCTCGTGTATCAGGACGTTCTTGATTCTTATGTCTTGATAATAAATCTGGAACAACGTTATCCCTTCCTTTTTTATGTTTCAGGACAAAGTTAAAGCATGATAAGCGTAAAGTCCAGCGAGCAAGTCTTCCTGATGGATTCGATAAGTGAAACCATTTAAGTGCAGCATGGTCAGTATATATTGTAAATTCTTTACCATTGTCTGGGTAACATCGCCAATGTTCTAACGCAGTTATTACAGCCAATGTTTCTCTTTCAGTAGTTGAGTAGTTCTGTTGATTTTTATTTAGTGCTTTACTCATGTAAGCAATCACGACTTCTTTGTCATCTTGATGTTGAGTAAGCATTGCTCCTATGCCATAATTTGATGCATCACAATGTACAGAGAAGGGTAGTTTGAAGTTAGGGCAAGCAAGAACAGGAGCAGTTACCAAAGCTTCTTCAAGTTTCTGGAAAGCAGCTGCAGCTTGTGAATTCCATAAAAATTTAGGGGCGTTCGTCCCGGAACAGGTTAGTCGGTTGAGTGGAGAGGCAATAATGCTAAAGTTTGGAATGAATCTTCTGAACCAGCTGCAGGTGCCTATGAATCTTCGTACTTCTTTTCTGCAAGTAGGTACAGGATATTCTAAAATAGCTTTTATTTTATCTGGATCAGCACGTAGACCATACTCGTCCACTAGAAAACCAAGGTATTTCAGTTCTTTCTTGAAGAATTGACTCTTCTCAAAGTTAATAGTCAGATTAGCATATGAAAGTTTTTCATGAACTTTCATGAGAAGCGATATGTGTTCATCAAAAGTTTCGCTAATTATAACGATGTCATCCAGATAGCAAAATACCTTGTTCTCAAATTCAGGAGCAAAAAGCATATCCATTAATCTTTGTAGAGTTGCAGGTGAGTTAGTGAGACCAAAAGGCATTACCTTGAATCTAAACATACCTCTTCCAGGTACATAAAATGCAGTTTTATCTTTATCAGCAGGATTCAAGGGAATCTCCCAAAATGCTTTCGCAATGTCGATGCTTGATAAGTATTTGGCATTCTTCAGGTTGTCCAAAATTTCGCTTATTAGTGGCAGACTATAAGCATCACGACGTGTAACTGAGTTAAGCTTCCTGCTGTCTACGCAGAAACGCCATTCACCATTCTTCTTCGGAGTGATGAGAACTGGAGATAACCAAGGACTTTCGCATTGTTCAATGACGTTCCATCCCAGCATCTTATCAACTTCACTAATTAACGCCTTTTGTTTTTCAGGAGACAGTCTGTAACATCTTTGTTTGATTGGAAGAGAATCACCAGTATCAATCTTGTGGGTGATTAAGTGTGTGCTCCCCAGGATACCTTTTTCTTCAAAAGAAATTGTCTTGAAGCGTTGGATGATGTCGTTAGCGATGTCCTTTTGGTTAGGAGTTAAATGCTCATAAGGTAAAACTTTAATATCTTTAGTTTCGATAGCAGAACATTTAGATTCTGTAAAGTTAAGAGAAGATAAAACACTAGGTAACAGATTAAATTTTCTCCAAAAGTCAATACCTAGTATTAGCGAAGGAAATATTTCCGGAAAATCATAAGCTTTAATCAAATGAGTTTGATTATTGAAATGAACAGGTAAGTCAAAATAACCCAAGGAATTAACTTTTTGATTATTAGCAGTAGAGACAGTAATAAGATCTGACTTGAAAAGTTTACAGCCCAGTTTAAGAATTTCCAAATGAGAATTATTACCCAGAATAGTTACTGAGCTGCTAGAATCTAGTAAACCAGATAAAGTTAAGTCATAAATTTTGACATTAACGAATGGACGATTAAGATCTTGTTCTTTAGAGTAGAGTGTAGAAGAGATTTTGTAACAAGAAAAGAAGTTTTGAATTGTTTTAATCCAACTAGTCCAATCGTCATTATCAATGTTTAAGTTACTTTTCAAGTCAGCAGTTAGTTTTTTGAACTAGTATGAGGTTTGGGAGAACAAGTAGGGCAATCTGCAGTTTTAAAACCTTTAAGACCACATTTGAAACAAATCACGAATCGTGGTTGAGTACAAGTATTCAAAGTATGACCTTGTTTACGACAGCGAACACAAAAAGAGCTTTCTTTAGTTTGAGAGAGACTATTAACTTGTCTAGAAGGGTATTTGTAGGATGATGTGAATTTATTCATGAAGGGAGGAGAAGGTTGTGAGTTATTATCAGAATTTGGAGAGCCAACTGAACTTGAAGTGGAATGCTTGTAGTTGAATTCAGAAATAAGAGGACTTTGTTGTACATTTGGTTCTTTAAATTGTTTGTCTCTATCAAGGAACTTTTCATAGTTTTGGCAAGTAGCCAGAAGAGAGTCGATAGAGTCAATGTCTTTTAGAGCTACGAAGACTGAATAACATGGGCGAATATTCCTCAAAATAATCTCCAATTGTTCTGTTTCAGAAAGTTTCTTCGAAAGACGAGAGAACATTCCAGACATGATGGAAATATAGATGACGATAGGTTTTTCGGTTCGGCCTTGAGTTCGATTCCTAATCGCTTCTAGAAGTTTATAATCATAATCAAAACCACCAAAGTCTTTGATTAATAAAGAGGAAAGTTCGTTCCAAGTTAAGTTTGGATTCTGATTATATTTAAATCTGAACCAATGAAGAGCATTTTCGGTGAAAATTTCAAATGCTTGAGAGATCAACAAGTCTTTGGACAAGCCACGAGCTAAGCAGTATTCTTCAAGTTTTTGAAGAAAGGATCTTGGACAGCTTTTACCATTGAAGGTGTGTTTTTTCAGATCTTTGAAGACGTTAGTTGGAGAAAAAGATTGTGGTGGTGAAGGATACGGGGTATGGATCTTAACAGAAGCTTGAGAAACAAGAGGAGGTTCCATGACAGTCGGGTCAACAGGAGGGTCAAGTGATGGAGAGTCATTTTCAGTTGGAGGTGGAGTCAAGGATTCGAATTGTTTAGTAATAGCGTCAAATTTCATCTTCAAAGTATCGAAAATAGCTTTAAAGTCTGGATATAAGTCAGTATCTATTCGCTCCAATCTGTAATAAACATGATTAATAAAAGTTTCTATCAGTCGTAAGTATTTGGTTTCACCTTGTAAAAATTTTTCAATTTTACAGTCCAGGTAGGTCAAAGTAGAACCAATTTGAGACAAGTCATCCTCGATCGGAATTGGAGAGGTCAGAATATCTTCAGGGTGAGAATTATCAACTAAAGGCAAAATCTGTTTTTTTAGAAGCAAAACAGTATTAGCTGGTTCCTCACATCTAATCTTCACTTCGTATTCGAGTTCAGTCTTGTTAAGGAATTCGTACTTAATAACCCTTTTCATTGTTATAATTAAGTGTTAAGTTTAAAAAATAAAAATTTAATTAAAAATTGTACCTCTTTAAGTTATCAAGAATAAAAATATTAAAGTGATGAATGTAAGTGAAGTGTTATATGTAGGTCTAAATATAATCCAGATAAGTTGAAAAACTAGATGAAGTTTTGTTTTAGAATTTGGAAGATATGATAAGGGTGAGTAAATAAAGAGTTAAGAATGAAAGAGAAAGCAATTAAATCAAAAGGAAATGGATAAGGCGTAGTTAAGGTGAAGAAAAGAGAAAAAAGAAAAATTAAGAGAGAAGAACTTTTACGTCGGGCGCCAAAATGTCTTAAAGCGACAACTAAAAACTAAAGAACCTAACCTAACAACGAAACAACCAAAAAGAAAATAATTTATTTAAAATTTGTAAAGATATTTACAGTTTCTTTTATAAAATGTCGTAAAGCGACAATTAAAAACTATAGAACCTAAACTAACAACGAAACAACCAAAAAGAAAATAATTTATTTAAAATTTGTAAAGATATTTACAGTTTATTTTTAAAAAAAAAAGCATGAAGGTGATGATGGGCTGTATTGATGGTAGTGAATTACAATTTTTTTTTAAAAAGTTAATAAAGATAAATGAGTACTAAAATAATGTATGCACAGGCTATGCCTGTGGTAGATGCACAGCGCCTAATCTAGGTACACGCAGCGCTTGAAGTAGGCACACACAGCGACCAGAATGAGCACACACAACGCCCGGAGTAGACACACACAGCGCCTGGAGTAGACACGCAGCGTCTGGAGTAGGTCCACGCAGCGTCTGGAGTAGGTACACACAGCGTATTGAGCGGGTACATGCAGCGCTTAAAGTAGGCACACACAGCGCTCGGAGTAAGCACACACAACACCCGGAGTAGACACACACAGCGCCCGGAGTAGTCACGCAGCGTCTGGAGTAGGAACACGCAGCGTCTGGAGTAGGCACACGCAGCGCTTGAGGCAAGCACGCACAGCGGTCGAAGATAGCGCGGACACTAGTAGATGGAGGCATAGGCGTGGCTAGGCGACGACTTCAGGCAGAGGCTTGCAAGATCCTGAGGCAGTGCGGATAAAGCCTTTAAGAGGTGCTTCTCGTATGAAAGCTGAAGTGAGAACCTCTATTGGCCGATTCTTCGGCTTTTATACTTTTTGACGGATCTGGGATAAGAACGAGAAATTATTTCAATCAAATTTGAAATTATTTAAATTAAAAGCAAATTTTTGTAAATGGCCAAGAAGAAAAGAGTATTTTTGAAGTAAAAACATCAGCCCGGTAACGATATTTGAATAAAAATTGCCATGACAACCAGATAAACAACGATGTCAAAACATGTCAAATTTTGGTTTTAGGCTCGTAATAGAGAAACGGCAAGATTTAAGTGAAAAATGAGATATTATTGATATAGGAAAAAAGGTAGCGCAACAGCGCGCACGAAGCCCGAAATTGCAGAGTTACGGAGAACTAAATAAAAGACCGAAAAAGGTAGACTCCATTGACATCGATTTAAAAAGTGCTGATAACGTGAAAATACGACGTGAAAATGATTTGTTATTGTGTTCTTATGGTTTAAAAATGTTACGGGTTCCTATGGAAATAAAGGTGATGCAAAATATCCAGTTTTGAGATGAATGCAGAAAATCAAAAACAGAACGGAAAAATAAATTTAAAATAGTGTAAAATGGTATGTAAGTAGCATAACACTACAACCTGCATGTGTGATAAATTAAATATACATATATATATATATATATATATATATATATATATATATTCTGATAATGATATATATATATATATATATATATATATATATATATATATATATATATATATATATCAGAATCAGAAATAGAAACAGAAACAGAAATTGTTTTATTCAATGTAGATGACAAATACTTATTGAAAGTCACTTTTTTCATTTACCACTGGTTCGCAAAAAAAACCTCTATCCTGGGATGAACCAGCAAGACACCCAGCGGGACTATTTTTTTTTCAATAATAGCTTACAATCATGTTTACAATTAGCAACACAAGACAAATTAGAAATAGCTTGGTAGCGATCACCCTTCATCCACCCATCATCATCATCATCATAATCATTCAGCCCTTCATAAGTCGACTGCTGAACATAGGCCTCCCCCAAGTAACGCCACAAAGCACGGTCCTGAGCCACCTGCATCCATCGACTTCCTGCATGTCTTACCAGGTCGTCACTCCATCTAGTGGGGGGTTGCCTTACACTACGCCTACCGGTACGAGGCTGCCACTCGAGAACCTTTCTTCCCCATCGGTTATCGGTTCTTCGAGCTACATGGCCGGCCCATTGCCACTTCAGCTTACTAATCCGTTGGGCTATGTCGGTCACTCTGGTTTTAATGCGGATATCCTCATTTCTGAGTCTATCACGCAGAGAATACTCCGAGCATAGCCCTCTCCATAGCTCGCTGAGCGACCTTGAGCGTCCTCATATGGCCAGCAGTGAAGGACCACGTCTCAGATCCATAATTCATCACTGGCAACACATTTTTTCTTCAGGTTATATACTAGTTTTCAGAGATTGAGGTATACCTGACGAGAAGATGTGTCGTAATTTCCCAAACGCTGCCCAGCCGAGTTGAATCCGTCGATTGATCTCTCGGTCGAAGTTGGACCTACCTAGTCGGACTATTTGTCCCAGGTAAACGTACTCGTCAACAAGTTCGAGCATAGTGCTCCCAACAACTACCGGCATAGGTGTGACATGGACATTAAACATGATCTTTGTTTTGTCCATGTTCATCTTAAGACCCATCCGTTGGGAGACACCATTGAGGTCATTGAGCATAGTGCTACGGTCCTCCAGTGATTCTGCCATAAGGACGGTGAGGTAAGGAAGGTGAGTGATGTACTCGCCATTGATGCTAATACCGTATCCTTTCCAGTCCAGTAGCTTGAAAACGTCTTCCAACGCAGCGGTGAAGAGTTTCGGAGATATAACATCACCCTGTCTTACACCTCTCCGCAGTTGGATAGGTTTAGAACTCTGGTTCTGTACTGGGATAGCCATCGTAGCCCTACTGTACAAACACTTCAGCACCTCGATATACCGACAGTCAACTTGGCACTGCTGAACTGCTGTAGCCCAATCCAAATTTCGACGGAATCAAAGGCTTTCTCATAGTCCACATATGCCAGGCAAAGTGGCAGATTGTACTCTTCGGTCTTCTGTACAATCTGCCGCAGGGTATGTATGTGGTCTATGGTATTGAAGCCTTTTCGGAAACCGGCTTGTTCGGTTGGCTGAAAGTCATCGAGTCTGCGTGCGAGACGATTCGTAATGACTCTCGAAAACAGCACGTACACGCGACTCAGAAGGGAAATTGGTCTGTAGTTCTTCAAGAGAGCGTTGTCGCCTTTCTTAAAGAACAAGACCACCGCGCTTCTGCTCCACGCGTCCGCAGTAGTGCCACCATGGAGGACGGAATTGAAGAGCTTCTGAAGGACTTCAAGTACCGGTGTTCCACCCGCTTTCAGAAGCTCCGCTGTAATTCCATCCTCGCCCGGCGCCTTACCGTTTATAAGGTGCTGGAGAGCCATTCTAATCTCACTCAGACTGACGTCTGGGATATTTTCGGAATAGTGTCGGATAAGACTTGCTCTTGGATCGTTACACACACTTGCGTGTGGCTCCAATGATGATGTGTACAGCTGCCCATAGAGCCTCTCAATCTCACTCAAAATCTCAAGTGTCCCGGAAACAATGTTGCCACACTCAGTCTTCAGCTTTGACAGTTGGCTCTTCCTGGTAGATAGATCGCTGGCAAAGACTTTGGAACCCTGGTTCCGCTCGATCGCTTCTTTAATTCGAGCAGTATTAAAGTTGCGTAAGTCTCGCCGCATGCATTTGGAGATCTGTCTGTTCAGTTGCCTGTATACTCTCAAATCTGTTGACGATTGCAGCCTCATCTCCCGTCTAAAAGCCATGAGATTAAGAGTGTGATCGGAGAGTTTTTGTGTTCTTCTGCGGCGGGTCTTGCAGAACTTAACTCCGACCGCATGGACAGTTTCCACGAGCTTGTCATTCGTATCGTCCACTGCATTGCAATCTTCTAGGCACTGAAAGCGGTTACGTAACTTGAGCTGAAAGGTTTCGGGATTCTGGATTAGAGCACGAGGGGGACGGAGCGTTGACTTCATTAGAAGAGACCTCTCCAACTTAACGTTTAGGTTCAGTGTACCTCTAACCATTCGGTGATCGCTGCCAGTTTTCACCCTTGCGATCACTGCGACATCACTAAACAGTTGGCGTCTGGTTGTCATAACGAAGTCAATGTCATTTTTTGTCAAACCGTCGAGGCTCGACCAGGTCCACTTCCTGTGGGGCTCTTCTGGAAGAATCAGTTCATCAATCAGTTCATCATAAAGAGTCCCTCTTTCTCTATAAAGTCTGCCAGCTGCTGGCCCCTTCGGTTCCGTTGCCCTACTCCAAATTTCCCTACCTTCAGCTCACCGCTTTCTCTTGTACCTAGTTTTGCGTTGAAGTCTCCCATCAACACCGTGTAGTGGGTTTTGGAGTAATGCATGGCTCTGGAAATATCCTCATATATTTCCTCCACCTCCTCATCAGAATGCGCCGAGGTTGGTGCGTAAACCTGTATGACTTTCAGCGAACACCGTTTGGTGATTCAGAGTAGTTTTTAGTCTTAGTATTCAGGTACGCGACCCTCGTCGACACACTCCCAATCTTTACAACTTGACGAGAGACTTGTGGACGATAAATCCGACACCTCCTTGAGACAGATGGTCGCCCTCCCGGTGATAGAACAAGTTGCCGGACTCGAGGATTACCGTGTCCTCCCCTCTCTTCGGACCTCGGATAATGCAATAATATGCCAGCGCAACTTGTCTACCTCTTCTTCCAGCTCCAGTATCTTCTCGATAGTCCTCAGGGTGCGTGCGTTATATGTTGCCAGGTCGAGTTGTCGTAGGTGGCAACCGAACCTCCACCGGAGATTCTTAGCATCCCCTGCCCCGCCGTTACCATGGTCGCCACCGTAGCCAGGATTAGCGGGGCCGCCGGGGACTGGAGGCCGTTTTTTGCGTCGTTATTAATGGGGGGATATTTGCCATAGTTGCCACGCTTGGCGAGCGGGTTGGCAACCGCAGTTTTTTTATTATATCACAGTTATTATCAGGAAGATGCTGCTGCTTAGCTCCTGCATATCTTTCTCAGTCGCCTCTTACGACACCCACGGGAAGATATAGGGGTAATGGATATTCTCAACCGCCACTACACGACAATAATATATATATATATATATATATATATATATATATAACTCTACTAACTACTATATACTGATCATGTGGTTCCGTTTTCGAAACCTGGATTTAGCCTTAATCCGAGTCGGAGTTGTTGGCGGTGTTCCTTCCCTGTTCCTAGGAAAGCGTGTTAAGGTGTTTGTTCTGCGCCCGATCTCTCTTCTGACTATGATATATATATATATATATATATATATATTATATTTCTAAACTTCATTTGAAACCACCAACATGCAAGGACAGCGCGATGAACATTTCCTCACCCTAAAATCCAAAAAGAACGGGGGGCCACAGGAATGTCCTACATCTGCCTTTTATTGAGTACGTCATAGAACATACTCCAGTTATCGATGGGTCTGTTGCTCATTCCCATTCTAAACTATGACAAATATTACTACAATATTACTTTTAAAAATGACAAAAAGAAAAGGATACCTGCGAAGTTTTTTTAGTCGTTTCTTCTCCGGAAGAGGAACTTCATTTCGAAACAGTAGTACATTTAGTAGGTTTAAAAGATGACATTTGACAAAAAAATGTTTTTTCTTACGTCAAAGAAATAAAGATACCTACTTCATTTTATTTTATTTCTTAGGGCATTGATCGCATCATAGGGAAGATGTTTTCTGTAGTTTCCGCACTTGACAAAAGGGATGGTATGACATATCTTTGATATTTTAAGCAGTCATTATAACTGTCGAGCTCGTGTTCATAATGAGAGCACAAAATAAATAAAGTAGATAACGACACTATAAATTATAATTAACAATTTCATTGGTGTCCGCGGGGACCTAACCCGGGAGTAGGTAAACAAAGGGAAGTTGAAGTAAACATTCGATGTTTCAAATGTAAACCTTATCTCGGTTGTATACCTACTAGAAATTAAAATTCACGTAATTTTAGTAAACAAAACAAACAACGAAATGCACTAATCAAAAACTTTCATACAACTGGCTGGTTTGGATAGTTTGAAAATAGAACGCTGAGACTGAAATTGAACTCTAGTTAAAATTTAATAGAATGGCAGACTGAAAACGAGTTCCTGTTCAGTTCGTGGAAAATTCAGTTTGATCCCCCACTTACGGTAATGTCAATATAGAGATGTATTGTTTGGTCATTTTATTTCATCCAAGCACTAGAGTAGCGTGGCAGACTTTTTTTATAATTTAGTTACCGAAGCTTATTGAAATTCCATTTCCGAATATAGGTCACCTACATAGAGCGCCTTGTAGAGTAGATATTTGGCATAGTTGCCACGCTAAGTAGTCGGGTTAACAATGTGTGCTTATTATTTTTTAGTTTTTATTAGAAATACGCTACTGTCCATCTGTTTTCTTCTATTAGTTTTTACGGCACCCACGGGACGATGTGGTGAGGCTTTTATTAATTGGTGACGATATAAATTAGTATTAACCTTTAATAAAAAGTAATTCAAATTTAAAATGTTTATTGTAAGTTAAAATTGTTATATTTGGCGTTAATTTAAAATATGATATAAGTATCTTACAACCTAACACCCTTTTCGGATATTACAATAAAATAGGTCTGTGACTCACATAACGATATTGAATGTAGTTATTAGTTATAAATAAACAATTATTAATTAAAATTTAAAAAAATATAATAATAAAAAAAATACTTAAAATGTAATTAGATTTATTGAGTAGTTTAACTTTGTACATATCCTTCCAAATTAAAAAACAGCTTTTCAGGTCAATTTCGACAAAAAAATCAACAAATAATAATTATATAATATAACTAGTTATCATCATTATTTTATAGTGTAAATATTTATTATTTTTAATTATAATAATTTTTAGTCAATTAGTGAAGTTTAAAACCAATTAGGTTTTCTTGTGTTTTATAGTTCTCGTTACGTAAAGTATTTTGTTCTTTGTTTTGAAAAAGAAAGAAATTTATATGAACGCTATAACACAATGCACAACAATGGTATGAAAAAGCAATCTTTATTCATCTTTCACCTATAAGTAGATGTATATAATTCTTCTGTCTGTGTGTGATTGAACCCCTCCTAAACAGTTAGATAGATTTTGATGAAATTTTACGTGTGTTAGGATCATTCAAGAATGGTTTAGATTCACAACTGGAAATTGAATTTAGAATCCAGAAATCATCCATACGAAGGGTGGGCGGGTCGCTAGCATACTTACATAAATTTTACAGTTTGTTTTGCCTAAGAGAATCCATCATTCTGTATCGTGCCGTAATAGTAGTGAAGATTAAGGAACATGCCGCATAACTCATATGGCTTTTGATAGATTGCGGTATACAATATCTTTTCTCTTTTCTCTTAAATATCCAGATAGAGGACGGGTAGCAACTTTAAATGTGCCAGAAGTATGTCGCTGCGATCGTGAATACGCCTGCCATTCGTGACATTTCAAGCAAACATCTCCCTAAAACGGGATAAGGCCATGTCCAGCAATATACCACGACGGGATAATGAGGATGATTATCAATTTGTACTTTGTTTTCGAAATAGCCTATTATAATAACCTCCAGACCGAATTGCGGTCACGGCGGCCCGCCTTAATGGAGGCCAGCCATCGCCGCAGGACAGAATTATAGTGCCCAAGTGTATGCGCAAGTACAGGTGCACTCTCTATTCCCTCACTCTCGTAATCCGATTTGACGGTAAACCGACACGACCCAAAAGAGATCAGGCGTAGGACCAACGGCTTTACGTGCTTTCCGAGGCACGGGGGTAAGACACCGCCAATTTCCTGATTTCGGGCATCAATTGAGAATTTATTGACGAAAAAACTCGACAATTTATTTTTAGTCCGACCCGTGATTCGAACCCAGGTCCTCATGATCAGTCGTCGCACTAATACCACCTACCACTAGACCAACGTGGCAGTCAAAATATTCGAAATAGTTTACAAAATGATGAATTTAATACCAAAAGCATTTCTCTACCAGCCTACCTACCTAGCCTAGGTTGAGAAAGCATTATTTTCACAATTCGTAGTGAGTTACGGCATGTTCACCAGCTCAGCATAATCATACTACAGCAGTGTTACCGACATACAGTTATCCTACAATAGATGATAAGTTTACCTTTTAGGGCAGGACATTCTCCTCAAAGTCTTCCACGAATATATCGCCGACAATGTATATACAGGTGGGCCCATAGCAACGCCATCTACTTGTTTGTAAAACTCTTCCTTCCACAATTGATAGCCAGATGGTAGGTAATGACTAAGTAGTACTGCATATTCCGCTGGCATGTTATTTCCTAGATATAATTGAGATGCAGTCTTCAACAGTTAGGCATGTAAATAGAGACTGAACATCAAAACTGACCATGGTTTCACTGTCAGTAAGACCTAAGTCTTTTATCTCACTGACAAAATGGTATGAATCCTTGGTGTGTGCTGGAAAGCACTCGAAACGTGGGGAATTAAATAAAAATCAAGTATATTAAACGCGATAAAATCCGTAAAAGTAGTTTTAATCAACGTTATAATTCCAGTAAACAAAGTTGAAATACCCATAGTAAAATGGTTATTATCATTGAACGCATAAGAGTATTTTAACGTATAACTTTTTATTTTTTAGATTCAATGAAGACTAGCACAGTAAATAATCGTTTGACATACCATTAAACTGATGCCACCTTTATTAAGCAATCTAAGTCAGTGCTTGACGACTATGCTAACTGAAGGCACATTCTAACTACTACTAACAGTCGGTATTCGCAAGGCGACTACTCACTTTTCTGCCACAGGGGAAATCTAGGGTATAAGAGTGGGGACCCTTAATTGCCCCCTTAATTGTGATGTACGGGGCAATAGTGCGCTGCTGTGCGGGGCGAGACGCGGGTGGAGCCGGTCGCTGGAGTCGCTAGGGATGCCCTCTTACGCAAATAAATTAAAATGGCTCACACTACATGTGCGAAAAAAACTGTAGGTCATCCTCATTTAAAGATAATGAATTAAAGTTTCGTTAGTTTCCACATACATAGGAAATTGTTTAAACTTGATTTAAAATAAAATCAGTTTTTTATTTTCTTATTACTTCCCGTTCTGACAACCCTAGCAACAGCGATGACTGACTGTATGTCCTTCTTAGTTGGTGCTGATGGTAAGTGGTAAGGCGGCTGAATATAATAAAGCGCACTAACTTAGCTTAAGGAAAGCCTATTCACACTTGCATAGAAGATACCCTCATAGAAAGATAGATACTGGTAAATCATTCTGCTCCTTTGCTATGTTAAGATTAAAAACATCACATAGGGGCTGAATGTAGATCAAGTTCGAGTTAGCAACATCATTACCATAAAATGTTTTAACGCCCTTGTGAATTCGTGCAATCTTCCTTATAATAACTGTACGAGAGAATAATTAAATAATTTAAAAATAAAAACATTTAAAAATAATGTTTGAATAAAAACCAGACTATGTAAAAATTTACTCATAACACCTATTAAACGATTATATGAGAGCATTACCACAACTTTATTATACGTTTTGAAAATTTAGGTTAGAATGGTTACCAATCAATTTTAAGACGTTGTAGATCCTAACTGGTCGCTCAAAATTAAAAATGATTAAAGAAATATAAAAATGATTTTCAAAGATCTTTTAGATCATAGACAGAATACACTGGCGTATTTCAGATTATACCCCACTTGACATTGCTTGTCAACTTTCATTTTTTTCTTTTTCGCAATTTAGCCATTTTGAATATTAATTACTGTCGTGCACTGACCTCTATATATACAAGTACACTGGACTGGCTATAAACCGTAACATGATGAAGCGATTTGATTTCCGCCATTTTGGCGCTGACAGCAGAAGTGCACGTCCACGGAACTAACAATAGGGATAAGACAGTGTATCAAATTATATCGATAAAAATTCTATACCCTACCTATACTTAAATAAATAGAAAGGACTCTATGGATAGATGGACTCTACCCGTAACGTCCATTCCATTTATATATCATATTAATATAACGCCACGGTTATTCATCATCATTAAAACCATTCACAAGTCCACTGCTTAAAATAGGCTTCCCACAAGGAATGCCACAAAGCACGGTCCCGAGCTACCTGAACCCATCAACTTCCTGCATGTCTTACCACGTTTTGACTCCATCTAGTGGGGGTGGAGACGCCAGTAACTTAAGGTATCTTCGATAAAGATTTAGTGGACTGTAATTTTGGTGCATACGGCAAAGGGGAAAATAAATAGGTGGGATAGCACGCACTGACCTGATGAGGGCTGCCGCGCCTTCCTCCTGGAGTGTCTGCTATACAACGAGCTCGCCACGTGGTTCGGCGCACACGCACTCTCGGAACAGTCTCGTGAAGTCCCACACTCTCCACCTTTGCCCTTACGGGGGCGTCTCACACTTTTATGAGTTACAAAGACACAATGTCTGATGCGGTGAATATTAAACATAAACAGGAGAACTCAATGTTCGTCCTGCGCGGTTTGCGGTTAATGTACATAAGACGCGACGGGTGGCCGTGCGTTGCGGATGGCGTAATATCACCTAGTATAATGACGCGCGCCGAGATCCTCTTTTTCACCTCTGCGGCAGCGCGTGCGGTAGGAAAGGGAAGGAAGGAAGGAAACAAAAAATATGCACCAGTCATGTTGATAAAGTAGATATAACTTAGGACGAACTCAATGCGATATGTAATGTAATGTTGATAAAGTAGATTGTTAACTGGCGTTACCATTTCCTCCCGCCCTTAAAGGGTCACCTTTAAAAGACAACCGTAATATAAAAGTAAAAGGAAAACAAATAAATAAGCGGTATATAAAGTGAGAGGATGCGCTCAATGCGCATGTCTCATCTACTAACCTTACTTGGTAAGCGAGAAAATGTATACATAAATATAATATTGCGGTTTAATACTTTTTTAATATATATAAATATAAACTTAATTCCTAACTTAGATAAATAATTATAATCAAAATAATCGTGATTTACTGTCTTGGGAGAGGGCAAATACGAGCAACAGGACGGAGATATGTTCCCTTAGTAATTCTCACGGTCACTACTCGAACTACGCCATCCTTCGAAGGATGAACAGACTCGACAATCGCTAATGGCCAAGCAAGGGGCGGTTCATTATCATTTATCACAATTACAACCATGCCTGGTACGATAGCCGTAGACGGGGTGTTCCACTTCTGACGAACTTGTAATCCGTGAAGGTATTCCGTCCTCCACCGGTCCCAAAACGACTGAACTAATTTATCCAGTAAAGAATGCCTGTGTAACAGACTGGTAGAGTCAGATTTGACTTTGGGTGCGGGTAATGACAATAAAGGTGCGGTATTCAAAAAATGACTCGGAGTAAGAGCTGAAGGCTCTGCAGGATCAGAACTTAATACTGTCAAGGGCCGCGAGTTTAGCAAGCACTCAATTTGCGCAAGAACAGTATTAAGCTCTTCGTATGAAAGTAACTGATGTCCGATAACTCGGAACAGATGCGTTTTTACGACTTTGATCATACTCTCCCAGGCGCCTCCAAAATGAGGAGAGTTGGGACAGATGAACTTCCATGTTATACGATTCTCAGCACACTCTTGCTCAAGCTTTGGGCGGTATTCAACGTTTAGAAATTTATAGAGATCGCGAAGATACGAAGCGGCACCTTTAAAATTCGTTCCATTATCCGAATATAAAAACTGAATCGGCCCTCGTCTAGAGAGGAAACGTTTAAGCGCAGCGAGGAAACTAGAACTACTAAGATCTGTAGCGATTTCTATATGTACAGCTCGAGTCGTGAGGCATGTGAAATCACATAAGTACGCCTTCTCGCTGCGTACACCACGACGACGTACAGGAGTGTATGCGATAGGACCGGCATAATCGCAGCCCGTGTGTGTAAATGCCTTAATAGCTTGTCTTACACGACTATAGGGAAGATCAGCCATCAAAGGGTAAAATGGACGGGGTCTAAGCCGGAAACATATATTACACTTGTAGACTCTGCTTCTCACAGTGCGGCGTGCGGAAAGTATCCAAAATTTTTGACGGAGCAATGACAATAACAATTCAGGCCCAGCGTGTAAATTTTTAATATGATAATAGTCAATGATCATGTTCACTACATGATCACTGCGCGGGAGTATAATTGGATGTTTTTGCGTGTAATCTAATGCGGAGTTCGAAAGACGACCACCAATGCGGATTAAACTGTTCTCAATAAAAGGTCTTAAACGATTGAAAGCGGGCGAGCAAGGTTTGTTACCTTCAATATTTAAATATTCCACTGCAAAATGCTGTTTTTGCAGGGCGCGGAGGATTATAACCTCAGAGAAACTGAGATCATCAGCAGTCACTACAGTAGTGCTGCGGCGGGGCAATAATTTAGCAAACTTACACACGTACGCAATTATACGTAGAAGTTTACTCCAAGAAGAGATGCGGAGTGCGAGCTCATAAATCGCAGAATCACAGACGGATGTGCACACAGTGTGCGACAAAATCTTCTTCTCAGGCATATTTGCAATAACCTCATTGTCTAAAGTACGAAGAGGCCATTGAGATGGATCTAACGAAGTCCACTGAGGCCCATGGAGCCACAGGGGGTTTGAAACTAATTTATTTGGCGTAACGCCACGTGAAAGTATGTCAGCGGGATTCTCAGTACCTGCGACATGATAAAAGTTATCAGCGCGAATATTGTCGGTAATCTGAACAACGCGGTTTGCAACAAAGGTCTGCCACTTGTGTGGCGAACTCTTTATCCAGTACAGAGCTACTTTTGAATCTACAAAGGCATAGACTGATATTGCAAGGTCAAGAGAATAATTGTCGAGTCCTCTGCGAAGCAATTTTGAGAGTAAAACCGCTCCACAAAGCTCAAGGCGTGCAATAGATAGTGGTTTCGTCGGTGCGACTTTAGTCTTTGCACAAATCAACTGGACGGTGTTACCATTGACGCTCTTTACATGTATGTAGACTACGGCACCGTATGCGTGCTCGCTGGCGTCGGAAAACCCCAGTAGTGACGCAGTACAGTTTTTGGATACACCAACATGTCGCAGGATACGTAAATCATTAAGAGCTGGTAATTCAGCACAGAATTGCCTCCACATCTTAATAATTGGCGGTGGTGGTATGTCGTCCCAATCTAAATTAAGTTGCCAAAGCTGCTTTATTAACAATTTGGCGTACGCGACTGTGGGAGCAACGAAACCCATTATGTCCCACAGGCGAGCGACAGTAGATAAGATGGCGCGCTTAGTGCACGTCACATCAGCGGGAACAGATATCTTAAAATAAAAGGCGTCACTATCGGTAGACCAATGCAAGCCTAGTATTTTATGTGGCATTGATTTATCGAACTCTACTTCTCCTGTAATTTTATGGGAAGTAGGGAGGTCATCTAAATCAGTCAGGGGGTTTTCATGCTGGTCTACCTTTCCGGTGATCCTGTTATGGAATACGGGTACGCGACCCCGGCTCCCCGAGCTACTGTTATTCTCATACCTTTCCTGCCGAGATAACAGTATCCTTACACCTACGCTCCTACCCCCAACCTTTTTTTTCCTTTTTCCAAAATGGTAGCTTCCTCTACCAACAATAGCATACCCAAAGAGGGTTGGTGTCAGGCAGGCGGCCGACTGTAAAACTTTTGCCAAATCCCATGCAGTAAACTTATGAATATTACGAGTTGTGGGATATATGACAGGGCTAGGGCGTACCCCGCAGGCGACGCGCAGGAGCAGCACCCGGCTCCTGTGGGAAGTGGGCAAGGATTGTCGCACCTTACGGAGCGGGTGCGACGTAAGAGGCGAGCCCGTAGAGAGAAGAATGTCAGAGTGAGGTTTGCAAGCTGGAATATAGGTACGATGACTGGAAGAGGAAGAGAGTTAGCAGATGTTTTGAAACGACGAAGAGTGAATGTTGCCTGTTTGCAGGAAACAAAATGGAAGGGCAATAAAGCAAGAGAGATTGGGGAAGGATACAAGTTTTATTACTGTGGAAGTGACGGGAAGCGAAATGGAGTAGGAGTTGTGTTAGATAGTGGAATGAAAGAACGAGTGACAGATGTGAAAAGAGTAAATGACAGAATGATAGTTGTTAAATTAATGATTGAAAACAAAGTAGTGAATGTTGTAAGTGTGTATGCTCCGCAAACAGGCTGTGAAGAGAGTGTGAAAGAGAAGTTTTGGGAGGAATTTGATTGTATGATGATGGGAATACCTGAGAGTGAGGATGTTTATATGGGAGGAGATTTTAATGGACATGTAGGGAGAGTGAATGACGGGTATGGAAGAGTACACGGTGGATGGGGGTACGGAGTACGCAACCGTGAGGGGGAAGTTCTTCTGCAAGCAGCATGTGCTTTCGACCTGGCTGTAGTAAACACGTGGTTCCAAAAACGAGATCAGCATCTTGTTACTTATAAAAGTGGCCACCACGCGACACAGATCGACTATCTTCTGTTAAGACGGAACCAAATCAAGAGTGTAAAAAACTGCAAAGTGCTTCCAGGTGAAGACTTAGTATCCCAGCACCGAATTCTGCTGGCTGACATCTGCTTAACTGTTCGCCTCAACAAACATAAGGATCGTCCCCCACCCAAAATAAAGTGGCATTTGTTGCATAAGGAGGAGTATGCAAGTGAATTTAGAGAGCTAGTTGTAAACAAGATGATAGAGATGGGTGATATGGAAGGAATGAGTGTGAATGAGTGCTGGAAGGAAATGGCTGATTGTATCCGAAGTGTGGCAAGGAAGGTGTTAGGAGAAACAAAAGGGAAGCGTATGATAGATAAGGATGGGTGGTGGTGGAGTGAAAGTATTAGAGAAGTTTTGAGAGAAAAGAAAAATGCCTTTAAAGAATGGCAGAGCGTAGAAGACCAGAATGAATCCATAAAAGAAAGTAAGAGAGAGGCGTATAAAGAATGTAAGAAGAGAGCGAAGAAGGAAGTTGCTATTTGTAGGGCAGAGGCGCAAGATAAATTATATCGGTCCCTTGAAAGCCCCGAAGGTCAAAAACGACTTTTTCAAATTGCAAGAGCGAGAGAAAGGAATGGAAGAGATGTTTCACATGTAAAATGTATAAAAGATGATTCTGGAAGGATTTTGACTGACGATGAAAGTATAAAGAAGCGATGGAAGGAGTATTTTGAGAAATTGATGAATGAGGAGAATGAATGGAATGGTATGCTTGAAAACCCACCAGTGAATATGGGCTTAGTGAGAGAAATTAGTGTGGAAGAAGTAAAAATGGCTGTTAGGAATATGAAGAATGGGAAGGCAGTCGGCCCAGATGGAATACCAGTAGAAGTGTGGAAGTTGCTCAGTGCGGATGGATGGAAGTGGTTGAGTTTATTTTTCGGTAAATTGTTGCAGGAAGAACAAATACCTGAGGAATGGTGCAGTAGTATACTGGTCCCCATTTTTAAAAACAAAGGAGACGTTCAAAACTGCAGCAGTTACCGGGGAATAAAACTCATGTCACATACTATGAAAGTCTGGGAAAGAATAATAGAGAGAAGAATGAGAGAAGAGTGTGAGATAACACAAAACCAGTTCGGATTCATGCCCGGTCGAGGTACGACAGATGCCATTTTCGCATTACGCCAATTGTGCGAAAAGTACAAGCGCGTGCATAAAAATCTGCACATGGTTTTTGTCGACCTTGAAAAGGCGTACGATCGGGTTCCCCGTGAGGTTTTGTGGTGGGCGTTAAAGATGAAAGGTATGCCTGGGAAGTATGTGAGGTTGGTCCGTGCTATGTACAGAGCATCCCGTACATGTGTACGATCTGCCGCGGGAACTACGGGCAGTATCGATGTGGCGGTAGGGCTACACCAAGGGTCGGCATTGAGCCCTTACCTCTTCCTACTGATTATGGACGCTTTGACGTCGGACCTGCAGGATGAGGCACCCTGGTGCATGCTCTTTGCCGATGACATCGTGCTTGTCGGGGAAGAAGGCATCGAGGTACAGAGCAGACTGACGGGGTGGCAACAGAGGCTGGAAAGTGTTGGCTTGAAGATCAGCAGATCCAAAACCGAATATCTGTGCTGTGATTTCGGCGGTCTTTCCAGTCCTGTACCCATGTCGTTGGATGGCGCTATACTGCCTACCTGCTCAGATTTCAAGTACCTCGGTTCCCTCATTCAAGGCGACGGCGGAATAGATAGAGCTGTGCAGCATAGGATTAACGCAGGGTGGATGAAATGGCGACAGGTCACAGCCACAACGTGCGATCCCCGAATGCCAATAAGGCTGAAGGGGAAAATTTACAAATCGATCATCCGACCTGTCGTCATGTATGGAAGTGAATGCTGGGCCGTCAAGAAGAAGGATGAAAATAGACTGCATGCGAATGAAATGAGAATGTTACGATGGATGTGTGGTGTGACAAGGATGGATAAGATAAGGAATGAGTATATAAGAGGAAGCCTGAAAGTAGCGCCAGTGGTAGAAAAGGTGAGAGGAAGCAGATTGGCATGGTTTGGGCATGTGATGCGGAGGAATGAAAGTCATGTCACAATACGAGTGTTGAATATGAATGTGGAGGGACACACGGGCAGAGGAAGGCCGAATAAAAGATGGATCGATTGTGTGAAGAGTGATATGAGAATGAAAGGAGTAAGTATGGAAATGACGGCTGATAGAGAGGAATGGAACAAGAAGGTTTACTGCGCCGACCCCAGATAATGGGAAATGGTTTAGAGAATGATGAGGGAGGTCATCTAAAACAGATCGACGGTTGCTATGCCATTTTATCAGGTCCCATTGGGCACCCTTGAATAAGTCTATCAGCTGCCGAGAGGTCTCACTGGCCTCGGATTCACTGGGCATAGAGAACGCGATGTCGTCCATATATAGCGAAGTAAATGCGATACGCCTCGCAAGCGGATACTTTGCGCCGTCGTCATCAATGAGCTGTCTTACCGTGCGCAATGCATGGTATGGACTCGAAGTTAAACCGAAGGACACGCGATTGAAGTGGTATAACACAAGTGGGTCTTGTGGACGGAAGCGGTATAGGAAGCATTGGTAACGACGATCAGAATCGCGAACAACTATTTGCAGAAATTGTTGGCGACAGTTGGCTGTCATAGCGATTGGATGTAAGCGGAAAGTTAAAATTATATTGAACAAGTCGCCTTGCAAATTTGGTCCTGAATGCAGAATATCATTTAATGATCGCCCAGTGCTAGTCTTACTGCTAGCGTCCAGGACGATGCGCAGACGCGTTGACTTCTTATCTTCGCGTAAGACTCCGTGATGCGGTATGACATATATTGGAGCGGGTTCATGAGAGTCATACGGCGGTGCGGGGGATATATAATTTTTGGCTAAGTATTCCTTTATGACGTCATCATATGCTAACCTTAATGTAGGCGAGGCTTGAAGTTTCCTCTCCAAGCACATGAATCGTCGTCGAGAGGTTTCATAAGAATCTCCGAGAGAGTAAACGTCATCTTTAAATGGCAGGCCAACAATATATCTACCAGTAAAAGGATCGCGGGATGTCGTAGATTTATAAAACTCTTCACATTCAATGTCTGAAGGACACTGAATGGGCGGTGCGGAGGGTGGCTGTTCAAGCTCCCAAAATCGTTGCACTAATTTGTCAACGATAGGAGACTCTAGAACTGAGCAGTACGTTAAAGAATGATTTACCTGAAGTGTCGGCACTGAGCCCATAATAACGTAACCAAATACCGTATTCAAAGCCGAGGGCCCGGACAAGTCGTTAGACGAATAAATTACGTCTGGACATAGTAAGTGCGGGAAAAGGGATGCGCCTATCAAAACATCAATTTTATTAGGCATGCTATAACATTCATCAGCGAGTCTTATGCCATGGAAGTGTGATAAGACAGATGTGTCTACCACAGCGGTGGGCAAAAGGTCGGTGATTTGATCAACAACTAGCGTTGAAATATTGAAGTTAATATTCGAGTCGAATCGTGAGAAAATTTTAATATCAATCGATTTCGATTTTACAATTTTTTCAACTCCACCGAATCCCTTTACTACAGTACTTTCGGTATCGTGTTGTTGAACGCCTAAACGATGACAGCACTCTTTAGTCATAAAATGGCTTTGAGCCGCGGAGTCTAATAATATACGAATAATTTGTTTCTCTCCCTTAGCATCGTAAGCAAATACTTAAGCGGTTGATAATAAAACAGTTCTCTGCGAACGACTTGCGCGCGCGGGAGGCGGTGAACGTTGAGAAACATTCTTGAACGAAGTACACAGCGCGACGTCTGAACGCGCACCTGCGGTGAGGGGTGGCGAGTGTGCGGGCGCGGGGGTTGTAGACTTCAGTGTAACTGGCTGAAGCGGTGGAGAACGCGCCAGCGCAGGGGAAGCATTATCGCTTCTGCGGTGGAAGTGCAACAATGTGTGATGTTTAAATTTACAAACTCGACAACTATAATTTGAAGAGCAACTAGACACTCGATGACTTAAACTGAGACAATTCACACATGCATTGTTACTCTTTACGCATTTAAATCGTTCCTGCGGCGTCATTTTATTAAAGTCTGCACACTTAAATAGGTGTTGATGCACAATATTATCGCACAGACACTTTGAGCAACTAGTCGTCGTGCTTACGTACGCCTGATACTTCGGCGACGAAGTATTATTACAGCGACGATTATTACCGTTACCTCGTCGATTGTTTGGTGCGCTATTAGAATTTGTACTAGAATCGGTGCGTTGCAAAACTTTGGAGCGGGTCTTAATAAAATTTACTAAATCATCAAAGGTAGGTACCATCGAGTTATGACTATATTCGAAAGAGCGAATGGTATCCGGGTCCAGCTTCTTAAGCGCGATATGAAGAACAATTAAGTCCGCGAGATTATCTAACTTTAAGTTTTGTAAAGCGCGCACTGCACTTATAAAGTAATCAGTAAATAAATCAAAATTATTTGCGGTGGCCGATTGCAATGGCTTAAATTCGAACATCTGATTAATATATGTAGATGCTAGCATACGCCGGTCTTCATATTTGTCAACGAGTGCTTGCAATAAAATTTTATAATTTTCAGCGCAAGGAGTTATACCTGAGCATACAGATAGGGCTTTGCCCGTTAGTTTACCTAGCAAATAGTATAACTTTTCAGCGTCGGTAAGCGATGTGTTGTCATGGACGGTTGATTTAAAGCTAGCATAAAATAAAGGCCATGAGCGAATGTCACCCGAAAATGGCATAAGTTCGATAGGCGGAAGTGAGAATCTGGCTTTAGATGGTGTACTAGTACTTTGTGAATTAGATTGCGAATATTGTAAATAAAGCCTATTTATTCTACCGCAAAGAGACTCAAACGCAATGAGGCTGTTATAATCAGGTTTAGCAATAGGGTTTATTTTTAATAAATGTGAATTATAATTATCTAAGACCTGTTTAAACTCAATACGTAAAGCATTAATATTAGAACTTCCATCAAGAAAACGCTCCATCGTGGAAGTGTTGGTGTGGATGTCCGAGGACATATCATATATTTTTTGCACTATTTCAAATAAAGCATCTCGTTTAGCTAACAATAAAACCAACTCAGCATCAGGTGTGCCCTCATTATCCGAGGAATCGCTATTATTCGATGCTATTTGTTTTTTTAGGCGGCATTACAACTTAAGTTATGCGGCAAAAATAATATAATTATAAGCGGGTAGTCTGTAAACGACCTCGCTACGCGGTTGAATTATTAAATATTAGTTTTGTTAACGATGAACTTTAATTGTTAACTTTTATAGTAATTATGAAGTTATTTATAACGAATATAATGCTTAAATATATGTGCAAATAATAAATGTAATTTAACAGTATAATCTATAGATGTAGTTAAAAGTTGATGACGTGATGTGAACATACAACAAATAATTTATATAGATAATTATACGCTTATTCATTCTATGAATATAGTTTTAAAATTACTATGAATGTCACCTATTAGGACCTATTCTAGTGTTCTAATAAGGGCGGGGTTAATCCGAAGTCGGATTAAAATATAAATAATTAATTATATAAACGCTTATTACGATAACGATCTAATAAGGGCGGAAAGTCAAGGTCAATCCAGCGAGAAGTGACCATTAAAAATGGAGACGCCAGTAACTTAAGGTATCTTCGATAAAGATTTAGTGGACTGTAGTTTTGGTGCATACGGTAAAGGGAAAATAAATAGGTGGGATAGCACGCACTGACCTGATGAGGGCTGCCGCGCCTTCCTCCTGGAGTGTCTGCTATACAGCGAGCTCGCCACGTGGTTTGGCGCACACGCACTCTCGGAACAGTCTCGTGAAGTCCCACACTCTCCACCTTTGCCCTTACGGGGGCGTCTCACACTTTTATGAGTTACAAAGACACAATGTCTGATGCGGTGAATATTAAACATAAACAGGAGAACTCAATGTTCGTCCTGCGCGGTTTGCGGTTAATGTACATAAGACGCGACGGGTGGCCGTGCGTTGCGGATGGCGTAATATCACCTAGTATAATGACGCGCGCCGAGATCCTCTTTTTCACCTCTGCGGCAGCGCGTGCGGTAGGAAAGGGAAGGAAGGAAGGAAACAAAAAATATGCACTAGTCATGTTGATAAAGTAGATATAACTTAGGACGAACTCAATGCGATATGTAATGTAATGTTGATAAAGTAGATTGTTAACTGGCGTTACCAGGGGGAACGTCCTACACTTCACCTGCGGGTACGGAGCTGCCACTCGAGAACCTTTATTCCCCATCGGTATGTGGTTCTTCGAGCTATATGGCCGGTCAATTTTCACTTCAGCGTACTAATCCATTGGTCGATGTCGGTCACTCTGATTCTGCTGCAGAAAATCTCATTCCTAGGTTTGAACCCCTGAGCATAGCCATCTTCATAGCTCGCTGAGCGACTTCGATCTTCTTCAACGGCCAGCAGTGAAAGACCTCGTCTCAGATCCATAGGTCATCACTGGCAACACGGACTGGTTGTACAATCTAGTTTTGAGGTATTCCTGACGAGCAGATGTGTTGTAATTTCACGAACGCTGCCCAGCCGAGTTGAATCCGTCGATTGACCTGTCGGTCGAAGTTGAGCTTACCTACTCGTCGGACTATTTGTCCCAAGTAAAAATACTCGTCAACAACTTCAGCTAAGTGCTCCCAAAAACCACCGGCATAGGTGTGACATGGATATTACACATGACTTTTGTTTTGTCCATGTTCATCTCAAGACCTATCCGTTGAGAGACACTATTGAGGTTATTAAATATAGTGTGTAGGTCCTTCAGCGATTCTGCCATAAGGACTATATTGTCGACAAATCGAAGGTGAGTGACGTATATGCCATTGACGTTAATACCGTATTACAGAAGTAAGGAATACAGACTGTGTATTAGTGTCCATAAAAACCAATAAATAAGGGGGACGCCACTATAAGTACGAGGTAAATTTTAAAGAACGCACCGAAAAATATTAGTGGGATAGACGAATTTTTCGAGGTTATATTTACTAAATTAAATTATTTTAGATTTTGGAGCTACCGAGCAGTTTAGCACCACTCTTAAACCGTCGACAACTGCTAAGTTCATTTCATCCCAGTAGCTACTCCAGCGCCGTTGTGGAGAGTTTTTGAGCTGTTATTTACTGCTTACAGATGGCCACTTTTTCAACTGTTCTACTATGGGAGTTGGTACTCCTTACTTCTACACTCCATAACCGTATCCTTTCCAGTCCAGTAGCTTGAAGACGTCTTCCAATGCAGCGGTAAAGTATTTCGGGGATAATACGTCACCCTGTCTTACACATCTCTACAGTTGGATTAGTTTTGTACTCTGGTTCTGTACTCGGATAGCCATCGTAGCCCTTAGACCATTCAACTAAAAAATTATTAAGATTAAACTATCTACACAAAATAAAAACAAAAAACATAATTTCTAAAATAATTTATTGTCAACCGTTCATTTAGTTCTAATATTATAAAGAAAAACAAATCAGCTGCTATAATAACGCTTATTCTAATCAACTACAGGTCTGTATACAAACAGTAAAATATTTTCTACTATATAAAAATTTATGTTTGTTCGTACTTTCTACGATGCCAAACCGTTCATCAGATTGCGTTAAAACTTAGTCAACTTATTGGTTGCACTTGTGCGAAGGTTATACGCATGGTACAAGTAACTAACACTAAGTGGCGTGCGTATTATACTTACTATTTATTTGAAAGTTATAGAAAGTTATATATCATTATATTTCAATGATTGTATTATCATTCCTAATTATACAATATTTAGGAATGATACCACATGCCACACCACATTTAGGAATGTTCCACATTTTTAACGATATTTCCATAATTATTTCTTCTGCGGCAGCAATGCGCCGGGTACGAGCTAGCAAGATAATATAAAAAAAATAAACTTTGACTTACATAGTTATCAGTTATTTACAACGTCTTAAATTAAATTACAATATTAAAAAATAACTGAAATCATCATACAGTGCTACTTTCCGTGGTATCGTCCCAAGAATGCTGGCTACGTGTCCTCTCTGAATGGCTATACTTAGCCTTCAAGCGAGGAAGCAACAAACTAAACAACTTCTTATTGCCAGCATTGATGATCAGTCGCAGATACAGTTTTTTAGAAACTACACCGCACGTGCACCCTCCCCCCCGAACGGGTTCCCGCCTTGTCGTGGCGGGGGGGCTTAGTAGCCGTGGCTTGGTCTCCTACGGTGAACAAAGAGGAACCCACGTGGCTGGCCCGCGGTGAAGGGCCGGCCTGAGGTGGCCACTCCGAGTGGGCTTGGGAAGCCCACTTCGGATGTGTGCTGGTGGACTGCAGCGAGTGGGGACTCGCGCACCCTCTACCGCTGCAGCCGAGGTGGAGTCGCGGAGGAAGAGGAGTGTTGGTATGGCGATGCGCCACTCGCCCTATCCTTCGCGACTCAAACGGGGCCGCACCGTTGATGCGGTGGTGGTGGTGGTGCATGGGGCGGCAGGCGCTAGTACGGCCGCGGATGTGTGCGAAAGCGCTCCCGTAGCCCTGCCAATATGCGACAAAGGTGGAACACCATGGGGTTTTAGTCGGTGCGAGTCCGACATAACCCGTCCTTGGCCCCGCGAGGCGGGTATGCGTAGGCATTTCCCCATGAAAAAAAAAACAAAAAAAAAACGTGCACCCTACGGACCAGTAGTCTCTACAGAAAATAGCACAAATATGTACTCATACTATTATGCCTGCAATTAAGAGAGAATTAAATCTCTAGATCGCACTTACTAAAACCCCATGGTGTTCTACCTCCGCCGCAAATTCGCAGGGCCACGGAAACGCTTTCATGCAGATCCGCGGCCCCTCTCGCGCCAGCCGCCCTATGGCAGCCCCTCCTTAGTTGCTGACTTCTCCTCCCCGTTTTCTTTCTCACATAAGGCGCACCAGAAATACAAGCCACACTGTCCTTCGCGGCCTCTAACTCCACCTGCACTACGGACTCCACGAGCCCAATATGTGAATGGAGCCAGGAAAAAACGAGCACTTGGAAACATCAAGTGGTGCAGCCTCACTAAAGTCGCGAAAGATAGTCGAGTGGCGCATCGCCAATCGCCATACCAACACCCCTCTTCCCTTACTACTCCACCTCAACTACAGCGGTACAGGGAGAGGAATCTCCTCTAGCCGCAGTCCACTAACACACATCCAACGTGGCTCGACATCAACAGGCGACCTTTCGACACTTGGCTATGGCCCTTGATTTTGGTGGAAAATGAGGAAAGAAGAAATAAAAAAACATTCCAAATAATAATCTAATACTTTTATACTTACTGGTACTGATACTACCAGAAAATATTATCGGTATATTGCACTTTTTCAAAGTGGTACAGTTCTCATGTCTAATAAAACAGTCGTCTGTGAAATGTTTGGAACAAATATGATCATTTTGTTTCGGACGCCAATTCACAATATTTATGCTTTTAAGCCATAATTTTAGTCTAGGTTCTGTTGGAAACCTGTTAATTAATAAACATTAGATAATCATCTGTTGTTGGCGACTTTGCTTGTTAACAGCTATGGGTAGGAAAGAACATCGATAAGTGTTATAGACAAGGAACTCGACAACCCTATTGAATGTTATTGTTTATCAAAACTCAGTAATATACAGCCAAACATGTTGGTATATATGATATTAAGATTAGTAACACAATTTTAAGTACTTATATTATCAAATAGTTTTAATTTGTTAAATATTAGCTGCAAATTCACTTACTTGTGTAATGTTATATGGCTTCCCTTTTGTTAACGAGTTTTACAAATTACGCACACTCTCATTGTTATTAAAAATAATTCTTAATATGTAACTAATATTATACACAATCAAACAATATAAAATACTTTCGTTTTTTAGTTTAAAAGTTCAAAATACAGACTTTTAAATATGACAATATAAATAAGACAGCAGACTTTGGCATATTATGTCAATTTTATTTTTCAAGACATCCTTTAGCGGCGCTTCAAATTGGCACAGTCATTTTGTATGGTATAGCCAGTCCAGCGTACTTGTATATATAGAGGTCAGTGCTGTCGTGTCTTTAGTGACACTTACTAGATTAAGAGGTCTGAGTACAATTGATTGACCCAAGAATTATCAAAATCAGCTTACACGTTATGGTCTACTCAAATGTACCACAACCACAACCACACTACCACCAAAGTCACAACACGTGGGCGGGTGCGTTTTGTATCGGAAATGAATAGTGCAATATACACGTACCACATTTTGCCGTCATTTTTTGCCGACTGCCGATTTTTGCCGACTGCGTTAGTGATATCGACCACAACGCAACCACGACGCAACCACTACGGAACCACACCGAACTATACTATTTTTTTAGTGGTCGGCCACATCGCCAACACAACATTGCGTCGATTTATTTTATTTTTTTGGAGTTTACGGCCTGGTATCTAGACCTTTAGGCCAAACATTGCGTCGACGCCACGACTAGGGTTGCCATCTTTTTTTGCAATGAAAGTACATTTGTTTAAATGTAAGAAAAAAAAGTACGGTGTTAAAATAAAGTTTGTTTTCCTTTAGCATTATTTATAAAAACATTTTTATTGCTCTTTGCGGGTTTTACTAAATTATTATCATTAAAGAAATATAAAATTGACTGTAAGACAAAAACGAAAGTATAGAAAATATGTCATGAACATACGAGAATGAAGATAATACATTTCCACATACTTTGTGTTCTTTTGTTTTCGTCGTTATGCAGTACATTACAATCATAGAAAATTTTGTCGATTGTTTGTTTTCAAATAGTAATTTTGCTTTGCATTGTTCTTCTGAATACTTTATTGTCGAAATGTTTGAATGGAATCTATAATACTTCCCGTTTCATTTTGAAGTTCCAACGACCAATCGGTACTTTTCGATATTAGAGTTAATTTTAGGAGTGGATAATGAGTACAAGAGAGAAAATGAGGGTTCATATTATACTTGTTTACGCCGGATAGGTCGTCTGTATCTCGAGCGGGGTGACGCGACGATTAGTGAAGTGAAGAGCGGGAGGGGGAGGCTAGCTGCATACGGCAGTCAGGCAGAAGCCCTTTGCCATTGAGGCGAGCAGTACAGGGCCGCGCGAGTAGTCAGAGGCAGTAACAATACTTATATCTTTTTTTTATAAAATAAGGGTGACAAAAGCGCACACAAGTTTTCTTCCTTACACAACTTCCTTGTGGAATCGACTACCACCAGAGATTTTTTCGGACCGATAAGACAAGATAAAACCTTCAAGAAAAGATCCTACTCCTTCTTAAAAGGCCGGCAACGCATCTGCAATCCCCTGGTGTTGCAGTTGTTCATGGGTGGCGTTAATCACTTATCATCAAGTGAACCGTACGCTCGTTTTCCCCCTCTCTTATAAAAGAAAAACACAATCCACCTGATGGTTAATTGGTTACTGTGGCCAATAGATATCTGCATCTATCTTCGATTACAAATTAAAATGGAGATGCGTTTTCATCCGTGAGGACTAAGATGGAATGCCTTTACAGTAAGAAGAATCTTAAGTTCTCTGCACTCACCATACGAAACACAGCAGCTATTTTACGCTGATATTCTGTGAGAAAGTCTGTCCGACCCTTTCGTGCTACCACGTAGAATAAAATATCTTCCGTAGAATTGAGACTATACAAAATAAGACGTCGGCGAAAAATTGATAACCGATGGTGAAGAAAGGTTCTCGGTTGCCTCATACCGGTAAGTTAATTATAGGGCGGCTCCCCACTAAATGGAAAGAGATGCAGGAGGTCGATTGATGCTGTCTCAGGACCGTACTTTGTGAAGTTCTTTGGAAAATCCTATGTTGAGCACTGGACTTGAGAAAGGCTGTTATAATGTTATGTAGAAATTCATACTCATTTTCCCGGGTTATTGAATATAATTATAAGTTTATGATATTCGTATATTGTGGCACCAATCTACTTAAAAACGGACTTCTACCGGACAAATTGGTACTTAGATAGCCACAATAAGTACCTATTTTACAGGTACCTTAATATCTCTTTGTTCGCTAGAAAGCATTTTCACTCATTTATACGTGGTAGTACCATGCTGCAGTTATATAGTAGTATAGATGTAGCACAAATGGGTTGGCTCGACCGGGGAAGGACCACACTCTCACAGAATATCAGCGTGCAATAGTAGCTTAATGCTGCTGTGTTTCGTATGGTGAGTGTAGAGAACCATAGGCCCTTTTTATTGGAAACGAGGCATTCCATCTTAGTCCTCACGGGTGACAACGTATCTGCATTTCGATTTGTTATCGGGGATAGATGTAGATGTCTATGGGCCGCAGCAACCACTTACCATCAGGTGGACTGTGTGCTAGTCTGTCATCCCATCCTATAAAAAGAAGCCGTTCTCAAGTTCACTGCCGAATATCAGCCTCCTCCATGGAATACCACAAGGCAAATATCTAATGGTTAAAACTGTGATTCAACCAGACTGCGTAGAAAAGGGAAAAATTTTTAGACCATAATGCACTTCCATAATAATTATTTATACATCCATCAATCCCTTAATCCATCGTGTGGTTTAGGCTACAGAGCGTACCCTGGATAACCCTAGGTGTTTTAAAATGGTTGAAAATCGAGATAACCTAAATAAGAAACTGAAAAAAGACCCAGATAATGAGACTCTTAAAAATAATTATAAGGGATGCAGAAATTATTGCTCATCCCTATTAAAAAACTTAAAAGAAACTACGAAAAACTTCAACTTCAAAATGCAGGAAAAGACAACAAAAAACTTTGGAAAGCTCTTAAAGAGATTACTTATACTAATAAACCAAAAGAGATTCCGTTAGAACTAAGAGATACAAACAATCCGCAAGCATCGGTGAATGGTGTTAACCAATATTTTGCAAATGTTGGAAGAAACTTAGCTAAAGACCTGTATAAAAATAAGCCCCCAGTCCAACCCCATGTCTTAAATTCATACTGTCACTCTTTTACTCTTCTATTAACGGATAAGAATGAAGTAAGGAACCTAATAACAGGTCTGAGGAGCAATTGCTCTGTTGGCCTGGATTTAATTTCCAGTGAGACCCTAAAAGCAAACAGGGATGTTCTAGCCTCTCCGATAGCGTACATTTGAAACTTATCACTTTCAACTGGAGTATTCCCGAGGATATACTTAGGTTAGGTTAGGTTAGGTTAGGTTGCCCCCCCCGAACGGGTTCCCGCCTTGTCGTGGCGGGGGGGCTTAGTAGCCGTGGCTTGGTCTCCCGCGGTGAACAAAGAGGAACCCACTTGGCTGGCCCGAGGGGAAGGGCCGGCCCGAGGTGGCCACTCCGAGTGGGCTTGGGAAGCCCACTTCGGATGTGTGCTGGTGGACTGCAGCGAGAGGGGAGTCTGCACCCTCTACCGCTGCAGCCGAGGTGGAGTCGCGGAGGAAGAGGAGTGTTGGTATGGCGATGCGCCACTCGCCCTATCCTCCGCGACTCAAACGGGGCCGCACCGTTGATGCGGTGGTGGTGGGGCTGCGGGGGAAGAGGATTGTCGGTATTGCGAGGCGCCGCTCTCCCTATCCTCCGCAGCCGAAACTTGGTTGGCGGCGGAGCCATAGACCAGATCCGCCGCTGGGGTCGGGAAGGCTAGTACTTCTAAGTGCTCGTTTTTCCTGGCCCCATGGCCTTCGCGCATCGAACGCGGGGGCGTCTGATGCGCATATTTAATTGGAGGCCGTGGAGGAAGGCGCGCCATGTGTTCTGGTGCGCCTTACCTGGGATGGAGAACGGGGAGAAATATTCCTCTCCCGAGGAGGTGCTGCGATGGGGCGGCAGGCGCTGGTAGGGCCGCGGAAGTGTGCGAAAGCGTTCCCGTGGCCCTGCCAATATGCGACGAAGGTGGAACACCATGGGGTTTTAGTCGGTGCGAGTCCGACATAACCCGTCATTGCCCCCGCGAGGCGGGTATGCGTAGGCATTTCCCCATGTTAAAAAAAAAAAAGGTTAGGTTAGGTTAGGTTAGGTTAGGTTAGGTTAGTATAAGAAATCACGAATCCATCCTATTCACAAAAGTGGAGACAGAGGCTGTGTCAATAACTATATACCAATTTCTATTCTTCCTACTATCTCAAAAATTTTAGAACGCATTATAAATAATAGATTAGTTAAATATTTGGAAAATAAAAATCTTTTATCACATGCACAATTTGGATTTAGAGCAAATAGATCTACATCAGATGCGGTTTTCGAACTAACAAGTTACATAGTTAATGACTTTGACAATAAGAAAAAACAATAGATATAATTTTAGATTTGGCAAAGGCATTTGACACAGTCTCTGTCCCAATTTTAGTTACAAAACTTGAATACCTTGGTGTCAGGGACATCCAGTTGAAACTTCTTCAAGATTTTTTATCAGACAGAGCACAATGAGTACAAATTGATAATATCATTAGCGAAGAAGACCCTGTAAATTTTGGGATTCCGCAGGGAAGTATTCTAGGTCCAACTCTCTTCCTCATTTACATAAATGATCTTTGTCAGATGAAAATCCCAAATGCAAAAATAATTACCTTTGTAGACGACACGTTCCTCCTTTTCGGTGGCAGTTCATGGGATGAGGTTTTCTCAAATGTTCAAAAAGGAATGAATATTGTAATGAGTTGGTTATACAAGAACATTTTAACACTCAATGTTTCAAAGACAAATTATATCACATTTTCCATTAAAAACACTGATAAGCCTGACCCTACACATGTAATTGTTTCACACTTGTGTGATAATCCTAATGATACAAACTTTGCTGTAAATACCTAGGCATAATGATTGACAATAAATTAAGTTTTCACTATCATATTGACCTCCTAACGGCAAGAATACGCAAATTAATGGTAATATTTAAGGCCTTGAGACACGTGGGTCAGGAAAAAGTAATATAATCAGTTTACTTCGCTCTTTGCCAGTCGTAACTAATGTACTGTATCACTTCATGGGGTGGTGCCTGTAAAACACATATACTGAAAATTGAACGAGCCCAAAGAGCACTTTTAAAAATGAGCTCGTTCCTACCATTCGATTATCTAACGTTAGATCTCTATCAAAAATGGAAAGAAAGAAAGGTTACGAAACCAGTGTTACTTTGTATTTATTTTCTTAGTACAATTTTTGTTTTACATATATATCGAAATAATACATTATGATCCTAAGATCTATAATATATGTAGCGCTCAATTACAAATACAATTATTACTTTTTTATTAGTATTAAATACAATTATTTATATCTCATGGGGTGGAGACCTGGTGATTTGTAATACAGACATTTTATTGCCTATCTCAAACACCAGCTCTTCACAGATTCTAGGCTATGAGTATGAACATACCTGTATTTAAATAGATATAAGTTTTTATTATGTATGGTCGGTATTTGTGAGGAGAAATAAACATAATTATTATTATTATATTATTACAACAGACATACACTTAAAACGAATTAACCCTTCTTCTGGAGCATCCGGGTAATTAAATCCGCCTTGTCTCGCTATAAGAAAATTCCGAATGTACTAGTGAAAATATTTAATAAGAATACGGCCAAAATTTTTACATTGATTAAAAAGAGCCGTTGGTTCCAATTCCTCCTTTGCACTTTATTGGCTTACATGCAAATTTTATAATAGTACTCTTTAATGTTAATAATAAATTTATTCATAAAAAATATGATATAAAGATGTTCGTATAAAATGATAATGTATCACATATTTCACCAATTTTGGTATATGAAAACTTATGGTTAGAATACACATTATTTAAGTAAAATTAAACGTTTACAATTTTCATATAAATCCATTAAAACACGATCAAAGAAAAAAAAGCGTTTAACAGTCAATTGAAAGGTTCTTTTATTTTTAGCAGTTCATTTACCGAATAAAATTATTTTTCCAAAAGCCAATTCAATAAATTACGTATAAATCGAATATAATCTCCAATTGCCTTATTTCATTTGGGATTTTGTTAAACACTTGAAAATTAATCCCATACATAACATTTTTTTTTAATTACAGACTAGTTTTTTATGAAGCAAAAATATTTTTCTGGGTATCTGGCACTATATGTTACAGTATCTTTTAATCTAGTAAAAAAATGAGGATACTTTTTACGTACATTGAAAATTCAAAAATGTACATTGATGGTAGCTTAAGAACACCTAATTCTTTAAATAGTGGTTTGCAAAAAACAAGTGTCCCGAAACCACACAGTTGCTCGTATGTACAGCGTTTTTGCGCTAAAAAACCAAGTCGAGTCGAGTTTCCCCATAATATGAGACCATATCTCAATATAGCGGCGACATATGCATGATATGCTATAAGAGAAGTGTTTCTTGATGAAATGGAAATTAGCATTCGCAAATCAAAATTAAATTTAAATATTTTAGAACAAACTTAATCTCGTTACCAGTAATATGGGTATCCGAATTTCTACACCCTTCATACGACATACAGAAGCATCACGATGCTATTTTACGCTGTAATTCTGTAAGGGCGTACATTTTGAACCTAGTCACCTACGAACACTAACTCGCTACTATTGAACTGGTTGTAAGAAAAGAAAAAGAGTAAACAAATAAAATTATACGTTAAGTTTCTACCACACCTTTAATTCATTATGTTTGAAATACATGTCAAGAATAGTCTCTGTTTTATACAGCTTATCTTTAAGCAATATCGCAGTTTTATTTTATTTCGACCATTTGCTACAGAGAAATAGCAATTTTCTCTTAAGGTTTTAGCTGGATGTTGGAAAATAGCGGTTCACTGACTGAGAACAGTAAAAACTATTTTCATTGTTCATATATCTGCGTTTATAAGTAGGAAATTAATCTTCGATGTATATATCTTTGTTTTATCGTTAGTAATAATAACCTTCTATGTATATTTAATTCGCAATCTCACTTATTGTATAATAAATTAAATGGGAAACTCAAGTTTACAGCAAACATTACTTTGAGTGTAAACAATTGATTACTTCTTGGTTGAAACAGTTTGACTATGACAGTACTGAGTCATTACTTTCACACAACACGTAACATACGTTTGTCCATATGAAGCTTATTGTATTACATTTACGATATTGTTTTATGTATAAATTGAAACACATATACACACACTCAAACATGTGTTGTGTGAGTGTGTGTGTATTTTTGTTACTTATGTCTGTTGATTTATCTTTATGTAAGACAAGTCATATCTATAATGACTTACTAATTGAAGGAAGAGCTGTCTCATCCTAATACAGGTTTTTCAAACTTAAAAGGGTGAGATCCATATCTAAGTCTGTAAATGAGACTTGTATTATGAATAAATTTTTTTGTATTTTGTATATAAAAATCAGTTGCTGGCCATTACTCCAGCTAAAACTCAAAAGCAGATCGACCGATTTTGATGACTTTTTTGTATATGTTTGAATGGGTCTCTAGATGGTTTAAAACCACATTTAGACCCGGTAGGTGGCGCTGTTGCCGAGATTCAGAAATCACCCGTGCGAAGCCGAAGTGGATCGCTAGTAATTAAAAAAAACTATGTATAAAGTATTGCGAGTTAATTTTAAAACTCACAAAGGTGCCAAAGGTATTTTTAATGAAAATAAATCTTATTAAATGGTGTGTTTATTTTTTATAGCATTGGGTGAAAAAACGTACATACAGTCCACGTGATGGTACGTGGATGCTATAGCCCAAAGATATCCACATTTATCCTCAATTAAGAATCAAAATGCAGATGCGTTGTCACCCCTGAGGACTAAGATGGAATGCTTCAATTCCAGAAAAAGGGGTCTCCGGTTCTCTACTTTAAGCATACGAAACACAGCAGCATTCAATGCTATTTGACGCTGGTATTCTGTGAGATCGTGGACCTGCCCCGTGCTAGCCGAACTAATCATGCTACAATTAATTCATTATTCTACAATTATTAATTACAATTAATTCTACCACGTAAAATTTGTTTGTTTATTTAGCCCGAAGCTGTGTAGTCGTTGGCGAGTGGTGACAGCATAGGAAATCCATCGTCTCATGTCATTCTGTGAGTGTCTTGTGTGTCGGTGACAATGGAAAATGCCAGAGATTTTTTTTAAATATGCAATGAAGGTGACAAACGAGCACAGAGTCCACCCAATACTATGCTTGTGGAGCTGTGACCTATAGACATTTACATTTTATCATCGATGAAATGCAAATGCGTAGTCATTCCTGAAGATTAAGATGGAATGCCTCGTTTCCAGTAAATAGGATCTCTGGTTCTCCACAGTCACCATACTCTCTACATTAAACACGCTGCTATTTTACGGTGGTATTCTGGGAGAGCGTGGTCCTTCCCCGGTCGAGCCGACCCATTTGTGCTACAACTAATATAAGTGCAGCGTGGATCTGTCATCAACATATAAAGAACTTATTTTATTAATTCTATTAATCTTTGCGGCGGCTTATTGCAAAATAACCCTATATGTAGGAACAATAAACTTTAGCGAATAAATACACTATGATACAAAATAATCATTATTTCGCATAATTACGGATTAGTAAAGACAAAATTGGAGGGAATGTGTCAGCTTAATGGAAGTGAATTTACTGCACGCTACTAAATATAGCTTAATTGATCAACTTTTTTTAATATAAAATGACTAAAAGTAGCGATGTGGTTAGAGTTCAATCTTTTTTATATGATTATCTGAGACTTGGTTTTTCTCTGGTGACTGTATTAGGAAGCTCAAAATAATTTAAAGAGCTCACTACTCTATACTCATTCTCGCTATTTATACTCACACCCGCCAGTAAAGACTGCAAAAAATATTTTGCGATATGCGTTTCTTGTACGTTCTATAACTCTCAACTCTATATAGAGGGCTAAGTTTGGAATTTGTCTACGTGATAAACTTCGTAACGCAGATAATAGCTGCAGAACCAGAGCAACCGACATAGCAAAATGGATCATTAATTTGAAGTAGCGATGGACTAGCCATATATCTAGAAAAACAGACAACCGAATCGGGGATAAAGGTTCTTGATGGCAGTGCACTAGTTGGAGTGACGACCTAGTGAGAAATGTAGGAAGTTGATGCATGTGGCTTATTAAACAAGAAATAAATAATAGTAGAAATAAAAAAGGAATTGTTCAGCAGTTGACTTGTGATGGGTTGTAAATATGAAACTGATTTTGATGGTGAAACTTTATTTATAGTCGTCTAGAAATATTAAAAAGTCCCTACGTAATATATAAAAAAATTATGCATTAGTAACGTGATGTTGTAACACGTTAGTTCTCTTTTTTGTTTACCAAAGTTGATATAACGACATGATTTGAGGGGGTGCCTTATATTTACTTGCAGTATTGCAACCTGTGGTCCTATTGCGGTTGATCTGTGCTTTATTTGATGCATCTTATGGTTTAAGCTGATGGAGGTTTGCGGGTAAACATGTCTGTTAGGATTGTGTGTGGCTTGTCATGATATCTTTTTCGAGTTCGAATTTCTGGTCGGACCAAAAACTCAATGTCAATATATTTTCAGTCAGTGTTGAGACTCGGAGTCAGTGTCGTTTCATCCCAATGCATCAGGAAACAAGTAAAGTCATTAGCACATGGAAAAGGAGAGAAAAACTTTCTTTGAATTGTAACTCACATGTGGATTGTGATTGCGTATCCAAGGGGACGTAGCCATTTCGATCGTGTTTCTCTTACCAAGCATCTTTTATTAATGTTAAGATGGGAAATTTACGGGAGTAAAACAGACTGCCACCTCGTTATCAAGGGAGTACTTATAATTTAGTCCAATCAGGACGCCAAAACACTGTTAATATATAGCGATATTCACGAACAAAAGCCGTAAAAATGCATTGCCACACAATGCAAAACGCATCAGTGTCATATATGGTGAATGCTGTCATATGTAAATCGTTAGAATTATAGCAAACACAAGTGCACTCTTATTCCCTAACTCTAATGACCCCCATGGGACGGCATTCCGATACGACTTGGCTGTATGTGATTTCCAAGACACGCAGGTCAAACACCGCCAACTTCCCTGACTTGGGGTAGCTACTGAGGATTTCACGATAGAAAATAAGTAGTTGGATGTGGGTCGAAGATGAAAAAAATTTTATGGATCTACCTGTGGATCATTGTGAATCCAAGTGGACGACCCTATGTATGGCTAAATTATAATTATATTTATGGCTACATCCACCCTAGTATTGTTCTTTTTTTTAACTATGCCAGTGCTTGGCTACTATCCCATATCTATCCATATCTACTGTCCCCTGATATGTGATGCAACTGAAAAAGACCGAGTGCACTGACTTACCTTGAGAAAAGCCTATACACCTTTATCTTTTTTTTTATAGAATAGGGTGACAAACGAGCACACAGTCCACCTGATGGTAAGTGGTTGCTGCGGCCCATAGACATCTACATCTATCTTCCATTACAAATCAAAATGCAGATGCGTTGTCACCCGTGAGGACTGAGATGGAATGCCTCATTTCCAGTAAAAAGGGTCTCCGGTTCTCTACACTCACCATACGAAATACAGCAGCATTAAGCTACTATTTCACGCTGGTATTCTGTGAGAGCGTGGTCCTTCCCCGGTCGAGCCGACCCATTCGTGCTACAACTATAATACTAATATAATTGCAGCATGGCTCTACCACGTATAATTATCTTAAAGACAGTCACATTATAATAACTTGAAAAGCCCAATGCTGGCAGATTATTTCACTCCTTTGTTATTGTGAAAATGAAATTCTTAACAGCAATTTTAAGTGCTGATTTACGAACGTATATAGGCTGTAACTTTTTAACTTTTTTGTAATGGTGTATCAAATAAACTAACAAGCCAGAAAATAAGTTACAGTAAACGATATATACTTAGTAATTACGCACGATGCATGGTTTGATATTGCGGAGTAATTTTAACTGTTTAGTACTAACGGCAAAGTTTCACGTATACATTTAACCGAACTCTTAACAAAGCAAACAAAACTTAGCAAACATTTTGCGGCACAAAAGCTGGAGTCTTGCTACGCTACATCGTTAAAACTTTTTTAACTATTAATGCGCCTCATATGGGGTGCAAGGGAGAGACTGGGAAACGGTTGAACCGATTTTTTTTATGTAAAAGATGCGGCTCACCTGACGTAATGAACAACTGCAACACCTAAAGAATTACAGCCGCGTTGCCAACCTAGTAATAAAGAGTGAACTCGTTTCATGAAGGTCCCTAAGTCGTATCGATTCGGAAAAATTGCCGGTGGTAAACGATTCAACAAAAAAGTCGTGCGAGGAATTAAACTCCTAATAACAGTAGTAGTTACGCAGTGGTGGACCGCCAAGCATCGAGATGGTGTGGATAGGCATGTTAAGTTTTTTCAAGATGTGCGTTAGTGGAATTTAGCGGCTGAAGTGAATCCGAACAATTCTTCTGAGCACTCCACGTGTTCAATGCGAGAGAAAAAGAGTTTCTTTTAAGAGATTATCAACATTTCAGGGGCGATCCCTTTTACATTGAAAAATTGCACCCCAATGGGTTGAAAAGCTACATTCTAGTGAAAACCTTGAACACAACACTCGAAAGGGTTTAAAAATTAAACATTAAAAAAGTTGAGGCATATATATTGTATATTTTTTATATAACAGCTTTTGAATTCAGTGCTTCGACATAGTGTATCAAATAATTGAAGCTTTTATTTATTAATTAATTTTATTACTTACAGAAAACTACAGCCATAAGAAACAGTGCAAGTACAAAGATAACTTGGATAATTACTAGCCGATAAAGATTTTCATCTATCGATATTCTTTTTGTTAATTGAAGTTATAAAAGGAAAATCTGTGGGCACGGCAATGCCCCCGCCAAGTCGAGCAAAAAAGCGGCACGGCCCTACCATACTTTTCTTGAAGCAATTCAGGCCATTTTCGACCCCCTATAACTTCGTAAAGGGTAAAATTAGAAGCCAAAATTTTCATTACCATAGTGGGCATTTAATAAACATGGTATATTTCACATTTCATTCAATTTGAACCAGTAGTTTAAGAATTAAAATTAGTCAAAGTTTCTTAATTTTGTCACTCACTGATTGACCGATCATCAAAACTCTAAGACACTTCTAGCAAATATAGAAGCTTCAAATTTAGAATACAATTAGTGTTTAGTGTCATCATCAAGAAAAAACTAAAATATTTTTTGATTTCGGTCCAGTTTTCTAGATACACCAACCGCATAAATAACTTTGTATATGAATATATAGAATTACAAATTTACATTTGCAGTGAATGAATAAGTGTACTTGTATATGTATAAATAGGTAGATATGTACGTTTTTGGTATTCAAGTATGAGAAGGTACCAGAAAGGAAAATAAGTAGGATTGTCTTATCTACAAAAAGAAATTAGATTCCATCTAAAACATAACTTGTATAAAAACCAAGTCTCACAACTCAGTTCTTCTACCGTAAAAAGTTGTGAGACCCGTGTGATACCGTAGAAAGTTGTGAGAGATAAAGTTAAAAATTAAAATATCTTTTATGTTTTAAATATATAGATTGACTTGGCAATCGCACTAAGCAATCTAATTTAATATATGTAGTACTTGTGAGATACGTTGTGTTTTCATGCGATGGCCAAGTCAATCTATTTATTTGAAACATAAAAGAAGTTTAACATTAATATGGTTACTATAAAATGTTGTTAGGTTAGCTAATTACGTAATAACTTAAAACAGAAGGATCCTTAAGTAGGGACTGAATAAATTAACCGACTTGGTATTACATGGATCTCACAACTTTTTACGGTAAAAGAACTGAGTTGCGAGACTTGGTTCTTTTACAATTTATGTTTTTGATGGCCCATATATTTAATTACTCAATTTGTTAATGTTGGGAGGTGTTAAATGAGAAAAGAGGCGTGTTATATATTTAATTATATTATCCCAAATTTATTCTATTTTAATTATTTATTATTTTTGATGATTTATTTATCATTTTAATTACTCATTTATTTGTCGTGGGGGTGACACTACAAAAGGTTCCACGCTGATTGATTGCCAAAGAGATTTAAATGCGTTTTTTACCATATGCTCTATGTGATGGTTGAAAATAAGATTTCTATTTAAGGTACTGCTAGATCACTTGTGAAATTTAGTATTTTCCTTGGCGCTTTTTTAAAAATGTATTCAAAATTTAAGTCTCATTTATTTTCTGAGTAATATGATTCAAAACGTGCTATATCCTCTTAAAAGGTAAGCAATCTTCGATAACTATTTTGTAGATTTTTATATCTCTAAACAAAGTAATTATTGAGTGTGAACAACAGGATGCTGTGTCATTTATAGACACTGAAAAACCAAGGCACTAACAGGAATCCTTGATGAATTCCGGAAGGTATTATAATCCAGGAAGAAGAAAAGCCGATCAACGCTACTGCCTAAGATCAATTTTCTATGATGTTTCGATTGAAAACCATCTATACAAACCACCACGATGCCTAAGATGATTCGATTGAAAACCATCTATACAAACCACCACGATGCCTAAGATGGTTCGATTGAAAACCATCTATACAAACCACCACGATGCCTAAGATGATTCGATTGAAAACCATCTATACAAACCACCACGGATTCCTATTAATTATAGCTTATGAAATGAAATAGATAAATTAATCCCCATTAAATTACCCAATACACTTTAAAGAAAAGTGAGCGTTATGTATAAGCTATTAGCACACCTTGCAATGAAGATTGGAGGAATTCCATCTGTCTCTTTTGTACAATCGTCTCCCTGTAATAGAACGTCTAGTGTTTTTAGAAGTTTGATTACATATTTAGGATTCATATCGATATTATTTATGAACACGAAAGTTAGCAACTGGCGTAGAGTAAAGATGAATTATGAGAGGTAAAGCCACTGGTACTGTTTGTGGATAAGAAATTTAATAGAAAATAAAACGCAAAACACGTACATCTTGAGGAGTATCAAGGACTTGTGCACTCTATGTCATAATAGATAAAAGCTTTTGGATTGTAGGTTATTAATTCTTCAACTTAATGTATGTTCTTTTTAAAGAATGGGGTGACAAACGAGCACACCGTCCACCTGATAGTAAATGGATGTTGTAGCCCATACACATCTACATTTATCCTCGATTAAGAATCAAATACAGATGCGATGTCACCCTTGAGGACTAAGATGGAATACCTCATTTCCAGTAAAAAAGGTGTCCGGTTCCCTAAACCTGTACCTGTATTCTGTGAAAGCGTATTCTTTCCTCGGTTGAGCCGAACCATTCGTGCAACAACAATAAGATAGGTACTGCGTGTATTTTATTTAACTTTTTAATATAACTGCATTAAATTTATCTTGGAGGGAAATCTGCATGGCATAATATCATCAATAACCACCCGCTAATCTTCAAAACGGCTGAGCCGTCTTCGATGAAACTTCACGAAGAGATGCTAGAAGTGATTTAAGCTATATTTTATCCAAAAAGTTTGGACATTTCTTTTTGTAAAATCGAAAAATTGATATAATAAAAAATGTCGTTGACGATTATCTTAAATCCAAATGATGACTTAAATGACACTAATAGATACAATCCAGGCGAAGCCGGGGCTGATCGCTGGTTTTAATAAAGATGAACTAACCACCAAGGAAAACTGTAAATCTGTTAAAAGTTGTTAAATCGCGGAATATGCTTATCACGTAGGCTCTTAATACTCGTAACTTCGTAGAAAAACGTCAAGTCATCAAAGTAGTTGATCGAAAGAGTAGATAGGCGATCACGCCAACATATTTGATCAAGCTCTTTTCTCTATAAAATAAAGATACAAGCATGCACACAGTTAACCCGATGGTAAGTGGATGCTTTCTCGATTAGGAATCAAAATACAGATGCGTTCTCACCCCTGAGAACTAAGATGGAATGCCTCGTTTCCTGTAAAAAGGGCCTCCGGTTACCTTACGAAACACAGCAACATTAAGCTATTTTACGCTGGTATTCTGTGAAAGGGTGGTCCTTCCCCGGTCTAGTTGACCCATTCGTGATACAACTATAATATACCTGCAGCATGCCTCTACCACGTAAGAAAGCTCAAAGCAAATAGCAGCGTAATCTCCGTACCATCAAAATGTAGATAATATATACTTTAGACTTTGACCCTAATAAATAGAGTATTCTAAGCAATGAAAAATTAAAAAAATATAAATTGTCAAATATATCGGGGAATTATTTAGCTTAAGTAACAGATGCGAAGTTACAATAAATTACATAAAAAAGGATTTTATGTTCATGCCAATCTCATTAATGTTTGTGTTGTTGCCAATCTGTTTATGTTTCTGGTATATTTTATTACAATCCGTATAATAATCTCCACAAGGTACACAAATGAGCAAACTACGTATGCAATTTCGGTCTCGCTGCGGATAATTAAGAATTTTTTTAAGTTAAGGCGGTACCCTGACCAAAACCTGGCAAAAGTGCGTTTTTCAGAGACTATTATCTCAATAGTTATGAGAAATAAGCTACATCTAAAAGCACATTATTAATGTTCGATATCCTATCATCACATTCCACGTTCTAATTTGTTTTTATGTGTTATGAATACATTTAAAATCTACTTTTAAAAAATGACTAAAATTATTGATTACATGCATCTGTTGCTAAAGGAAATGCTCTAATCATTTGAGAATTACACTAATGGATAGATAATTTAAAAATCTATATTCTACACGTTTTATTTAATTTCTTAAGTTCGCTTATCTCTTATAATTGAAATAATTCCAAATATTCGGGCGTATTTTTCCGTGATATATTGTAGCGAGAGCGCGTGGATTGTATGGGACCGAACACTCAAGGTCTCTCGCTAGGGGAACCGTCTTAATGATAAATAATAATAAGTACGGACTTAGAGTTGATAAACATGATTGGGATTATATAGAGGTATGATAGGGATATATATATATATATATATATATATATATATATATATATATATATATATATATATGATAGGGATTGGGATTAGATTGGGATAGGAGAAAACTATTTCCCAAACTTACAGTAATGGCGGGTACTGCTACAGATTATCGAAATTCAACTGCAGAACATAGGCCTCATGGGGGTAGATATTTGCCCTAATCACGCTTGCCTGGCAATAAAAAAAATGTAAATTATAAGTGTCTGTACATTGTATGTTTCTGTAACCAAAATGATTAAGTGAGTATAAAAATAACCAATTAAATATATTACTATTACTATTTCTGTTTACGGTTTCTTTTATTTTCTTAATGTTAAAACGTTATGCCTAATGCCTGCACTAATGTAGCTTCTTCAGATCTGTAATGAAGGGCTGAGTTAATCACAAGGGAGTTTTCCTAACACGAAAAGACGCAACATATACGAGTATATAGCGGCGATAAGAAAAGTCGTTACTGACGGGCTTTTTATTTCTAACGATAATGGATCTGCTTTTAACTATAATGGTTATGTAAAGGCAGCAAATTACGGGAGAGGTGAATGAGGGTGAATGTATTTACGTACAGTTCAACTCTGATATAGTGCTAAACGCTGGTTGCGTTTCTCTCAACCCAGAAAGAATTAAAGAATGAAATACTTTTATCATGCCTCGTAGACTGCCTCGTTGGTCTAGTGCTTGTAGTAGTGCAACTGCTAATCATGAGGTCCTGGGTTCGAATCCCGACTCGAGCCAAAAAATCAATTATTTAGTTTTTCTGTCAAGGAATTCTCAGTAGGTGCCTGGATTCAGGAAGATGGCGGTGTCTCACCCCCGTGCCTCGGAAAGCACGTAAAGCCGTTGGTCCTGCATCTGATCTTTCTCCGGTCGTGTCGGTTTACCGTCCCATCGGATTATGAGAGTGAGGGAATAGAGAGTGCACCTGTGCTTGCGCATACACTTGGGCACTATAATCCTGTCCTGCGCCGATGGCTAGCCTCCGTAAAGGCAAGCCGCCGTGGCCGAAATTCGGTCTGGAGGACATTATTATTATTATTACTTTTATCATGATAGTAAACATTGTGCTCACGAAACGGACTATTATTTATAATTATTATTATTCTAAGTCAATCACAAGTTCCTAAGTGTTTCTTGCAGTGAAAGACGTACTCTATGTATAGATTAAACGATATCTTAGTCATTTAGTTATCTAGTCGCCAAGTCACCCATCTTGTCATTTTATCACATATCTAGTCCATATATTTATAACACATGACAATATTTTCATTCTTATTATATTAATTATTCATTTTTATATAATTCTCTTTCTTATTACGCTTCATATATTTACTATTAGCCAAACATATACAAGGAGCGAGCTAAAAAATTAAATACTAGAGTGTGAAAAGAAAAGAGTGACATACACAAGAGACGAATCACTAAAAGTCAAATTAGTCAAAAAATTTAAAGAGACGCTAAACGAGGTGTTGGATAATCGATTTTGAATTTAAATAGAAGATGCTAAGTCTATGAGACACAGTAAGAAATAAAGATTGTTAATGTTGACCGTGGCGGTATAAGAATATGCACTACCCCATATCGTCCCGTGGGTGTCGCAAGAGGCGACAGAGTAAAACCAAACCAGCAGATGAGCAGCAGCGTCTTTCTAATTATGAAAAACAAATAAATAAACTGCGGTTATTTTACAGAATAAGGGTGACTAAAGTAGGGTTGCCAAAATACCGTCCAAGCGTGGCAGCTATAGTAAATACCCCTTGTATGAGGAAATCTATGGGAGAGGCTGATATTCAGCAGTTAGCGTTTGATAGGCTGCAATGATGAACAGATCGCGGTATGATGACGACGTAGGAGAATTCATCAGGAAAACATTGGAATTCTTGTGAAATGAAATAAGATTATCTTGTGGTCCATGATAGACTGCAGTATACTCATCATATATCTTCTTAAATAATAGAATAAATACACACATGTAATTTAGTGTTAGTCATATATTTCTTGCGGAAAGCAAATGAGTTGTTAATTACTTATTTTGCAGCTACAACTGAACTGAAATTGGTTCATTTATTTTCCCCTTAAGAAGCAATTACAGAATGACGTACCGGTTCTATTCTACAGGAAAAGTGCCCTTATCCAGGATAAAGGGTAGTCTATATCACTTTTCCGGCTATAATCTTTATCTGTGCAAAAATAATCATGTCGACCTGCTGCTCTGTTGCTACGCGAAAGCAGGACAAACAAACAAACAACACTTTTGCAGTTCGGTTCTTTCACCCGTGAGGACTAAGGTATAATGCTTCGTTTCTAGTAAAAGGGCCTCCGGTTCTCTACACTCATCATACGAAATATAGCACCGTTAAGCTGCTATTTTACGCTGGTATTCTGTGAGAGCGTCCCCAGTCGAACTGACCATTCCATTCCATTCGAGCTACAACTAAACTACTAATATAGCTGCAGTATGGCTCTACCGTGTAAAGCCGTACCGAGCATGTATCTTGATTTTACTGTATTGAGTACAAGAGATCTTCTAATGTAACTTATAATCAGCCCAGTAGGTTTGATTTGGAACAAAAGATAGATATACCTGTAAGTCGTCTGCATACATATTGTAATATTTGTATTTGAAAAGGAAGTGACATAGTGTTTCTTATCCACTGGCTTAATCTAGCTTCTCGAAGGACAAATTAAAAAGGAGTGTTCCTTACGGTCCTTAGGTCCTAACGCGTCGATCTACCAATTACTGATCCCTTACCTATGCTGCACCTCGTTAGGTTCGAAAAACAACGCGGTGATTGATGTTTGAGATTAGGATCCAGCATTTGGTCCTGGTCTAGACGTCAGACTTAGTGGACTGTATACTTTCTTTAATTCCCTTAACTAAAGAGCCGATACTGATAAATAAAACAGCAATTATTTATAACTGCGATAGGAAATGTGATAACTTTCAATTTCACTATTACTTTTCCGTTTTTTTTTGTTCTTGTTTATATCTTAGAACTGTAGCTGGTAGATATGTGTCAATCATGAATGATTCCTTCGTTTAAGCTGGTACACTAAAAAGTATTGATGGTTCATTAATCTGTTTTTGAATGTTCCGGTACAACCAATCACAAATAATTGACAGCACCTTTTTATTTCTTGATTGGTGTGAATTGTGAATGAGTCGAAAACCGACCGAATCCCGAATTATCAGAATGAACTGTTTTTGCATGCATTTGAATCCATATTAATAATCATACTGATTCTAATTAACTTGTTTGTGTTTATGCCATCTAGCGTCTATTGTACTTACCACCTTAAAAGTCAATAAATTTTTGTTCGATAAAATGACTTTATTACCTATAGCATGTAGCAGATAGCGCTATTACAAATCCAAATAGAAAATTTTCGGTTCCCAATGTATCTCACAGACTTACAGAGTACTGGAACCTGAAATGATCCACTTGAATAATCGATCCGAATGTACCGGTACACGTGACAAAATATACTAGATTAATTCGGTCACGAGAAATGAATAATGGACACATGTCTAGTAGGTGGTCCTGAATGAATTGCAAATAAATCGATTTACTTAATTACGTCCGAGATAAACCATGATGTGAGCCTGGCGGAAACTCCCCCCAATCACGCAGCATTTAGCTCTTATTTTACGAAGCCACCTATTTTACCAAACGTGGCAACTATAGGCTATATCCCTTTTTATGAGGTACTAACTATACCTTTTTGTTTATTAATATCATAAAGTCTATCAAAAGTTCGCAGCTAAACGTATGCCTCCCTGTATAACATAGCTATACCTTCAGTTTATAAATTTTTCGTTCAATCTTCGCAGTAATAACTTTGAAGTCTTGCAGGGGTATGCTTGAGCTAGAATTTAATTGTATATATATGATCTTGTATAAGATTTTGTACGGGAATCCAAACGTAGCACCAATACATCGCCTCTGTTGAGGTTACGATGATTGTTTTAATCAAATAGTATCGAGTATCATCCTTGGTAGAAATCTGAGTTCTTTTCCGAGGATTTGTGGTTCATCGAATCTGATATAATTCCGGGGGCGATCTTAAACCTGTTCAAAGACCGTAGTAATGAAAAATTGGACCGAAATTAACAATTATCCCATGAATGATCCCTTTATTTCAAAGTGAATTACTACGACCTATGAACAAGAAGCTTCAATGAGTGTTTGTGGACATTATTTTAAGAACATGCAGTATTTCTCGTGATATTTTCATCACCGATTGAACACTGATTTTAATCAAATTTGCACACCGTCTGCAGTTTGGCCCAACTCGAAAGATAGGATAGTATTTTTTGCCCATGAGTGACCCACATTTTTTTTCTAAAATAAGGATTTTTAATAGGACAAGACAAAGGGTAGTCGAAAAGGGCAGAACAACGTCTGCCTGGCAAGCTACTATATACATAATAATGCCTCAGTGAATTGAAGTTTTTGCAGATTTTTAAATCTTTTTTTTTCTTTCTAATTCTGATTAAAAAAACTGAAAAATCTGAAAAATCTAATTATAAAATATAAATAATAGTACAGAAAAACCTTAAGCCTTTATATTCTTCAAACTCTTTATGAAATCTGTCAATTAGCACCTCATTTTTAAGAGGCGCCGCCCGGGTGACAGAAAAGTCATGTTATTATATGGTGTATATTATTAGTAGTACCTGGTTGACCGAGCTTTGCTCGGTATTTTTTGCTCGATTTTTTTTAATTCGTGTGTTTTGGAAATCGTATTTAGATACAAATTACATACTGATGAAATATAAATAATATTTTTTGATCTTAGCGACATAACAGAAAAAACGGAACTGGTTATTTGAATAAAAAATCATGAGTGCAATTATTTTAATTAAAATTTTCGTGTTTTTAAAAAATACTAAAAAAGGGCACGAAAAAATAGAATTTCTCAAAAAAGAAAGGAACTTGAAAAAAATTAAAAAAGTCGGTCGGTCGGTCTGGGCTCGAAACGGGGTTTTACAATTCTGCGACCGCCCATTATACCAATTAAGCTATTTATAATCATTAAGAATCTGTCAAAATTTACCTTCTTATTCTAACGATATTGTAGCAGTTTTTCATTGCCTAAAAATACGGACAAAAAGACATATTCTAAAAATAAATCCTAGCTAGTTCGATTTATTATCCCCGAAACTCCCTGGACACTAAATTTTATGAAAATCGTTGGAGCCGTTTCCGAGATTCCGATTATATATATACAAGAATTGCTCGTTTAATAGTATAGGATATCGAACGAACGAAACTGCGGCCTAATTTTGAAACGTTCAGTTTTATAAATAGAATAAAGATGACAAACTACCATAGCATTGCATAAATATTTAAATTTTTATGCTATGATATGGTATAATTTCGATGGCTCCGTGGCGCAATGGCTTAGCAATGAGTGGCTGCGCTGGGGGTCGCGGGTTCGAATCCCGCACGGAACAAGTATTTGTATGGCCTACAAATAGTTGTTCCGGGTCTGGATGTTTGTCCTTGTGCAATTTATTTATTTTATTTATTTATTTATTATTTTTTGTACTCCAAAATACAGAAACATCAAGTACAGTTAAAACTAAATTAAAATATGTACAATAGGCGCTCTTATCACTCTGAAAATGATATCTTCCAGACAACCTTTGCGTAGAGGAATGATGATGAAAGTTATAATAGAGGGGGGCACACAATAATAATAAAAAATATAATAATACGTACAAATAAAGATAAGTGAAATTTATATATAAAATATCATATAATAAATTAAATGAAAAGAGTACGAGAAAGGTAATATAATTTATCTAATAGCGTTCTAAATAATACGTTTTATAGGTAACAAGACTTTTGAAAGAGTGAAGAGATTTAGCACGACGAATATGGATAGGTAAGGAGTTCCACAATCGCACAGCAGTTACGGTGAAGGATTTCTTGAAAAAGGAAGAAGAGTGCAAAGGTGTTTTTTTTTATAGGATAGGTTGACAAACGAGCACACAGTCTACCTGATGGTAAGTGGTTGCTGTGGCCCGTAGACATCTACATCTATCCTCGATTACGAATCAAAATGCATATGCGTTGTCACCCGTGAGGACTAAGATGGAATGCCTCATTTCCAGTAAAATGGGTCTCCGGTTCTCTACACTCACCATACGAAATACAGCAGCATTAAGCTACTATTTGACGCTGGTATTCTGTGAGAGCGTGGTCCTTCCCCGGTCGAGCCGACCCATTCGTGCTACAACTATACATCTAATATAACTGCAGCATGGCTCTAACACGTATAAAGGTGTAGGTAGAGGTGTAGAGAGAGAAAGATTGACGGAGGATCGAAGGAACCGATTATGGCAGTCGTGGTATGCCTGCCGTGTAGCCGGGAATTTATGTTTTAAACTGCCCCCACGATATAGAAGAAAATCCTAGTGTGGGGTTAACGTTTTTAAAACAAAAAAATAGTCTACGAGAAACATACTTTAGAGAAAACCCTGTGGGAAAGAGACAGAGAGACCTAACAAATGTTGAAGATAAATACGGTTGCGCCAACGCACTCCTTTGCATTTCGTATTTTTTGATGTATTTGTAAGTTTAAGTGAATGAAGTATGTGTAAGTAGAAGTAAGGTTTTCGCCGTGGTCGGTCAGCTGGTGATCTTCTGGTCTACCTCACTCACAGATGGGCGGAGGCAGTAGAGTTCAAGGGGGAGGCATTGGCCGTTAGTTTGGACATTGCGAAGGCCTTCGATCGGGTTTGGCACAAAGCGCTTCTTTCGAAGCTCCCTTCCTATGGGCTTCCCGAGAAATTGTGCGATTGGATCACCAGCTTTCTTGCAGATCGGAGCATCAAGGTCGTTGTAGACGGTGCAAGCTCCGATTGCAAGCCTATTAATGCTGGTGTTCCACAGGGCTGCGTGCTATCGCCAACGCTGTTTCTTCTGCATATCAATGATATGTTGCATACCCGTAACATTCATTGCTATGCAGATGACAGCACTGGTGATGCTCTTTACACCGGCCGAGCCAATATTTCTCCTGAAAACGTCTCCTGAAAACGTCTCCGAGTGCCGGGACAAACTTGTGTCTGAAGTCGAGTCTTTGCTGAACAGAGTCTCGGATTGGGGACGACTAAATCTAGTCCAGTTTAACCCCCAGAAGACACAAGTTTGCGCGTTAACCGCTAAAAAGAACCCCTTTGTCGTATCCCCTCAGTTTCAAGGCACTCCCCTTGTTGCCTCAGCCAGTATCGGAATCCTCGGCGTCGACATATCGAGTGACGTGCAGTTTCGTGGTCACTTGTAAGGGAAGGCCAAATTGGCCTCTAAAAAGCTTGGCGTGCTCAGCAGAGCGGGACAGTATTTCATGCCGGCACACCGCCTGCAACTTTACAAGGCGCAGGTTCGGCCGCACATGGAATACTGTTCCCATCTCTGGGCTGGGGCTCCCCAGTACCAGCTCCTTCCACTTGACCGCATCCAGCGCAGAGCGGCTCGAATCGTCGACGACCGAGTGCTTTCCGATCGGCTCGATTCACTGGCGTTGCGAAGAGATGTTGCATCGCTTTGCGTATTTTATCGCATCTATCACGGGGAGTGCTCTGAGGAATTGTTCGGATTAATCCCAGCCGCCAAATTTCGTGAACGCACGACACGACAAACGTCCCGATACCATCCACACCATCTGGATGCTTGGCGGTCCACCACTGTACGTTTCACAAGGAGTTTTCTTCCACGTACAACCTCTCTGTGGAATAGTTTATCACCGGCGATTTTTCCGGACCGATACGACCTGGGGACCTTCAAGAAAAGAGCTTACTCCTTTCTAAAGGGCCGGCAACGCACCCGCAATTCTCCTGGTGTTGCGGTTGATCATGGGCGGCGGTAGTCACTTAACATCAGGTGAGCCGCATGCTCGTTTGCCCCCTCTTCTATAAAAAAAAAAAAAAAAAAAAAAAAAAAGTTGAGTTGGCTGACATAACTTCCCCTCGCTTCCGCTCCTTCTCCGCACGGGCCTGCCTAATGGGCCACCGGGCTCCGGTGGCTGAGTGGATGAATCTATTTTGGACAACATGGAGGTCGTACAAATGGCGATGGGGCAAAAACCCGCCCGATATTGATGAAATTTTTGTGTGTGTTTATCTCTGGATGGTTTAGATGCACAATTTGATATGGTAGGTGGTAGTAGTGTATAAATAATACTACTACTGGCTAGTAATAAATAAATACGGGGGCGGGTACTAGCCGCGCTAGGCACCAGACACTTGAACTGTTCCATTTCGATTATTACTAGTCATAAGATGCTGAGATGCTATGTTGATGCCTCTCAAGAACTTCTTAACAAACTGGATCGTCTTCTCAATAATTGTATTCGCTTTATCTTTGGCTTACGTAAATTTGATCATGTCTCTTCATTCCGTTCTCAGCTCAAATGGCTGCCTCTTCCACTTCGTAGATCTTTTAGAATCCTTTCTATGCTATTCTCTATTTTACACGATCCGTTTGTCCCTGCATATCTGAAATGCAAATTTCAGTATCAGGGCGATTCTCATAACCGATGTCTCCGTTCCGCGGAAAATCTAACTCTTCATGTTCCTTTCTGTCGCACGGGCTTCTCTTACAATTCTTTCACTTCAAATGCAGTAAGATTCTGGAACATGTTACCCAGAAATATAAAAGAAGCAAAAACTAAACCTATCTTTAAACGTTTACTCTGGGAATATTACTTAACGAAGCAGTAGTAGTTTCGGATAATAATAAAAAATTTAAAAAACTTCGGAAACTGTTATATTCTCAAGTATGTATAATATAAAAATATCTTATTTATTTATTGTGTATGTATTTATTGTGGGTATTTGTGTATATATGTAAAATAATATTGTATGCATGTAACTAGTAATGTAAATGTATATGTATGTGTATTGTATTTATTATCATTATATTATAATTTTGTATTTTTTCCTTAAACCTTTATTTTTTTTAATTATGAGTTTTGCACCCATCACTAGATTCTCTGCACAAACCAAAGGTAGACTGGTAGAGAATGCCTTTAGGCATTAAGTCCGCCGTTTTGTACGTTTCTTTTATGTGTGCAAATAAAGCTTAAATAAATAAATAAATAAATAAGATAAAAATAAAAATTGATTTGTTAAATGCGAACTCAGCTTAACATAAAAAATAATATGCCTATTCATTTGATGTAATTACACGGTTTAGTTTCAGAAAAATTGTAAGAATCACGTTTGAATAACGTGTACCTGAGCGATGGAGCTTTGCTGGGCTTTAGAAAAAAAATCTCGGGGATAAAACATGATAGTAATAATAATAAGAATCATTTTATGTATTTATACAGCACAACCCGGTGAGACCCCTGTATTGATGCCCTATAATAATGCCTACTGTTAATTTAGCCTTTTAAGGCTTAGCCTAGCCTTATCACGTGGTAGAGCGTGGTATGATTGTAGCAAAAACGGGTCGGCTCGAACGGGAAAAACCACACTCTCACAAAAAACCAGCCTAAAATAGCAGTTGGATGCTGTTTTGTTTCTACTCAATTTAGAGTCATAATGCTGATGCACACAGTCCACCTGATGGTAAGTGGATGCTGTGGCCCATAGACATCCACATTTATCCTCAACTAAATATCAAAATGCTAACTCATGGTCAGCCCTGAGGTCTAAGATGGAATTCCTCGATTTCACCAAAAAGGGTATCCGGTTCTCCACACTCACCATACGAAACACAGCAGCATCACGCCGCTATTTCACGCATTACATCATGTATATTTACTTATTTCATATAGTCTTTATATTTATATATATATATATATATATATATATATATATATATATATATATATATATATACCCTTGTTTACGGTGGGGGAACTGAGGTGTTCGATTCGAATGGAATTCTAAATCAGTCAGTAAAAACTTTATACTAAAATTATGATTGTGTGCAAATTTCTCGGATTTCATACAAAGATGGATCAACCTGTACATGAACATTAACGTTCATGAAATAATTTTATACTGTAAACAATTAAATATAATCGATGCGAAACTCGACTCACTCGATGGTATCAACCTGCACAAGTTGATGACTTGTTCCTCACACGACTCTTGGTGTCATGTATGAATCTATTGCTGAAAATTTCAAAAACATTCTGCGCTTAGCCTCCGTAGACTTTGAACGTGTCAGTTGAGTTCAGTCGCGTCACTTTACTTTCTTTGCTCATGCGCCCATATTAGTAGTACACCTCGCCTGCTGTTTGGTGCTCTGTCTTGGGTGACTGTAATGGTGACCTCATTGTGGTGTACGAAGCATGCTGTCCCAGGGGACAACAGTCTTACTGTGAAATGTATCGGACGCTTGCTGTGGTGTAAAGAGTATATTGTGCTCTCCTTCCTATCTTCCTGGTAACAGGTAACCGTGAATGGAGTCAAATACACCCGCCGCCTCAGAGGCGGTCAACGTGTTTAATTTTTGTGTTTCTTGTTGCATTAGGCAACAGAAGGCACATACCTCCCCCACCGTAAGATTGGTACACATCTGCGCTTGTGTTAACATAGCAGGTTATCTACCTGATGTCATTTGCAACCGATAAACTTGCCGGACTTTTTAGTCAAGCATGCCTACATTTGGGCTGTGTTTTTAGCACAGATTAATACGCGTCCCGAGTCTGAGGCCACGCCTCTGGCTGGTCCCTCAGCGGCGGTAGCGCCTAAGCCTATAATCCATGAGGAAAATAAATTCCCCTCTTTCCATAGACAAAATTATGATTGTGTGCAAATTATTCGTATATGTTTTTATATAGAATAAGGGTGACGACCCATTCGTGATACAACTGTAATGTAGCTGCAGCGTGACTCTACCACGTGTATTTCATACAAAGATGGATCACCCTGATCTGGCATAACCATGACTACCGTTTTAACGATATTTATCAGTATTGGAATTTTGCGACAGTATAATATACAAACGTTAATATACGATTGTTTCTTCGTATTTTATGCGCTGCCACACCGTTCATCAGATTGCGGTAATACTTACCGCTTGCACTTGCGCGAAGGTTACATGCATAGTACCTACAATTATCTAACAGTAGGCGGCGCTATGTAGTGGCGGTTGAGAATATCCACTGCCCCGTATCTTCCCGTGGGTGTCGTAAGAGAGGGAGACAGGTAGGAGACGAGCAGCAGCATCTTCCTGATAGCAGCAATTGTACAGAAAAAATTCGTAATTTCGTTTCGTAAATTAGCCGCAATAAACGTCAAAATTCACGATACCATTTCACCATCTGGATGATTGGCGGCTTACCACTGTATGTTTTACTAGTAATTTTCGTCCTTGTGCAACTTCCCTGTGGAATTGTTTACTACCGGCGATTTTTCCGGACCCATACGACTCAAGAAAAAGCTTACTCCTTTCTTAAAGGCCGGCAACGCATCTGCAATTCCCCTGGTTGAGCGTTGATTGTCGTCTGCTATGGGACTACTTTTGTTTATCCCATGCAGGTATCGGGCCTCGGGGAGTCCCCCATTACCCGGGTATTCCTCACGGCTCATAACAATGAGCCGGTCTTGGGAGCCGTACCAGTACGGCATTGTTGGCACTTTTGGTTGGCGTATTGCGCGCCACCAGGTCGGTGCTACCGGAGGGTCGGCCGTCTCGAAGCCCCGCGGAGTCCCGAGGGTAGGAGTCGACGCAGGGCCAATCAGCTGCTCCGAGCCTCCAGTGCTCCTTCCTGACTCTAGTTGAAGACCTGGTATTCCTAGGCAAAAAGTTGGCGTGTCTCGCGCCTCTGGGAAGGGAATCTGCCGAAGGGTCAGCAACCTCAAGGTCCCGCGGAGAGCACCTCGACGCGGAGCCGAAGTCACAAAACAGGCGCGCGCACTTGGGCGTGCCGGGCCTTCGGAGCTCGCTTCCCAGCGTGTAGGTGATGCGCAGCGTTGGGTGATCTTCATCCCGGGTGGGGTCAGGGGCGTCCTCAAGGCTCGACGCAAGCCGAGTTGGCCCCACAGCGCGCGCACCTACTGCGAAGCGACGCGCTGTACTTCTCCCACCCGGGCGGGAGTCGACGACCGGCGGACGAGACCGCTCACTAGCGCGGTCCGGACGAGACTCAGCCTCCCCTGGTGTTGCGGTTGTTCATGGGCGGCATTAATCACTTACCATCAAGTGAGCCGTATGCCCGTTTGCCCCCTCTACTGTAAAAAAACAGAGACTTGTTGAAAATTGTGTTTTTGTTATAAGTACTGTATATACTTGCATATGTAGTAAAAGGTGTTACTTTCACATTAAAAACAGACATTTCAATTTTATTTATTTGTAAACATGAGGTTGGAAGCACTGACTCATAATGATATAAAAGCTACGTCTTCTACGTCTCATAAACGTAGTGATTATATTCTCTTTGACGTCTCGGTTATGAGAGAATTATATTAGTAGCAATTAGTACATAATTGTGTATAATTACTCTAAGGTTATGTCACTATATTTATGTCATTGTCAAAAAAATTTTCTTTAGGTACATAAGAATAGATAAAATAAGAAATTGTTAGTGTTCCATTCATTTATGTATATAACAATACAATGAAGCTGCTTAAAAGTCCGTCTAAGATATTACCAATAATTATCAGAGCAAGCCACCAGAGTTTTCAGTTAGTACTCACATTCTTTTATAGAATAAGGGTGACAAACTAGTACACGGTGCTGATGGTAAGTGGATGCTGTGGCCCATAGACATCTACATTTATCCTCGATTAAGAATCAGATCTTTGTAAGAAGTTGACTGCAGATCTTTATAGATTACAGTAGTCACTTACAATCAGGTGGACTGTAAATTCGTATGCCATTTCAGTTTTTTTTTAAATTGTTTCATTACGTATAGTTCAATTTTTTTAGAAGTAAGTATGACAAACTGACAAACGAGTACACACTACCCGATATTAGGTTAATTTAGTGGCATGTCGTCAATAAAAAGTCAAAATGCGTTGCCCAAATGAGGGCTGAAATCAATGATTTCAAAAGGAAGTAATATATTATAAGTCAATGGCTGAAATGAAATGCCGTGTCACCAGTTAAATTAGTTGCATTAACCTTTACACAAACGCATTATACTGCTACTTCAGATTGTTTTTCTAGGAAAGGTTAATTTTTCTACGTTGTATTTTTTTCACTTACACCTTTTTTGCATCATACTAGGTGGCCAATAGCGCTACTCTATCTATTTTCTTTAGATTTATTAATCAGTTACGGAACACTATTCTGAACCGCCCTAAATTGGTTTTTATATTTGCCTTGACACCCGTTATACAGGCTGTCCTGTTAATAGTGGTCCAAACGAAATTTGGCCAGACATAACATCGTGCCCTATGAATAAAGCCTTTTTTTAATTTATAAAATTGTTACAGTTTTCAATATTTTCTGATTTTCATGATTTTATCGAAAATGTATCATCTTAATTCATATAATTTATGCCATCATATAAGTAAGCAGTCCAGTAAACTTTGACCAGTACTAGGTACATATGTAAAAGAAATAATACAAAAGATAAAATATAAAGACCAGATTTTTACCGACTTTAAAAAGGAGGAGGGGATGTATCATAAAGATGGTGGTTCTCGTGTGATGATAAATTTAATCAAGATCTGACCAGTAGTTTTTGAGTTATCTTTAATAATACGTATTTAATCAACTTCTAATATATTTATACGGTCGTATTGAAGTCGACTGTATATAATTTTTTTAATGTTACCACGTCAATTGGCACCTATACAGCAATTTCTTTTTTGTTATCAGTCAGTTACTCTTGTTCTCCTGTGTCATTACGGATATCATGCAAGGAAATTCATAACGTAGTGTCACTCAGTAATCAGTAGGCTGCAGTGGCAATGGGCTGAGCAATAACCACACAACTCAAAGAACCAACAAACGATAGGAAAGAATGGTAGCAATTCGAAACGCATGGCTGCGTGATCACCCACTTGATGGAGTGACGACCTGGTAAAACATGTAGATTCGGACGGATTCAGATGACTCAGGGCCGTACTTTATGGTAATCTGTGGGATATGCCTATGTTCAGTAATGGACTTCTAAAAGTTTTTTTTATATAGAATAGGGTGAAAAACGAGCACATAGTCCACCTGATGGTAAGGGGTTACTGCGGCCCATAGACATCTGCATCTATCTTCCATTGCAAATCAAAATGCAGATGCGTTGTCACCCATGAGGACTGAGATGGAATGCCTCATTTCCAGTAAAAAGGGTCTCCGGTTCTCTACACTCACCGTACGAAATACAGCAGCATTAAGCTACTATTTCACGCTGGTATTATGTGAGGGCGTGGTCCTTCCCCGGTCGAGCCGACCCATTCGTGCTACAACTATACTACTAATATAACTGCAGCATGGCTCTACCACGTAAAAAACGTAGTCGGGGAAGTTTCGGGGAAGTTCGGGAATCCTTCGGGATTTCGGGAAAAAGTGCAATACCAGCAGTCAATAAGAAGAAAAAGTGTAGAGAAGTGATAGGGAAAAGTGATTACTCTCTCACGGAACGGTTTGAAGATAATTGCTGTTTTATTCCCAAGAAATTCATCCCTCAAAATTATACAGTCCACATCGAAGAATTAAGGCGTTGGGACCGGGACGACTTCGGAAGACTCGTAATCCCCGCCTGAACCTATTTTCTGAAAAGGAAGAGGTTATCGCCCTTGTGTGTTACTCCGTTGCGGAGATCACATACGTTGTTCCCGAACCCAACGTAGGCGTGATAGGAGGCCGGATCGAGAGAAGCCTCGATTCCTCCCTTCTGTTTAAGAGCCCGGAAGTTTACGTCCTGCTCGATTCCTTTTCAATTGGTTTCAATTGGTCGACCAATTGAAAAGGAACCAGGGCAGGACGTAAACTTTCGGGCTCTGAAACAGAAGGGAGGAATCGAGGCTTCTCTCGATCCGGCCTTCTATCACGCCTACGCTGGGTTCGGGAACAACGTATGTATATATATAAACCTGGCAAAAAATCAGAATGATTGCATGTATAATAGTATGGTTTTTACTCGTTAAAAGATATTTTTAGAGGTATCTTTGTAATTTTTTTCTATCGTATCAAATTAGTAGTATCATATTTTCAACACACTATCTAACTAGCATATATCAAGAAAAATGTCATAAATTTTACTGGTTTTGTTTACTGCAGTGTATCATATACTTTGAGGCATTATTAAACTTGCATTCAGCTCCTGTAGTCCCCTTAAATTAAACATGTTAAAAGTTAATTTGCACACATTATTTTATTATGTTTCGCGGATCTAAACTAATTACTTTTAACATTTTTGATTTATATTCTTTTAGCTGCATACATGTCACATGATGTCAAAATATCTTATGAGGTTTCTAATTATAATGTTTCAATATTTAAGGTACAAAAACCCGCAACACTTGATATGTTTCAAGCAATGGACGAGCGAGATGATTTTAGAAATTATATCAAGTGCCATCAACCTAAAATGTTCACTACGTGATACTCATTTCAAAAAAATGGTTCGTTTTTAAGTTATCGAAATGTTACACATTATACAATAATATTTTCGTTTTCTCTACTTATAATAATAATAATAAACTCTTTTATTTCAGACATAGATCCTTATAAGTTGTTAGTAATACATTGCGCACTTTAAATACTAATGTTAGTTCCTATCACTTTTTAACAAATCGTTCCAATGATCTAGCATATAGCATCTAGCATATGCCCGTCACATCTATATTTATAAAAATCTATCGCTGTCCTTTAGTCCCGCAAAAACTCAAAGATCGGGACTGATTTTGATGAAATTTTTTGTGTGTTTGAGTTTTGAGAATTGTACCCGGTAGTTGGCGCTATGACAAGCCGGATCGGATAGCTAGTAATATTTAAATCACATTTTACAAATGTATTTTAATTTTTTAATAAATATTTATGACTTTTCTTTCTTTCCCTCTGGGCTACTGGAGGGGTTTCTACCGTCGTCACTGCATATTGCAATCGCCAGTACTCCTGCCAATCGTGGCGCTTACAAAGACCATTTATACACTGACAAAAAGATGATCTCAAAGAACAGTGTATCTACTGCTTTACTATGCGTTAGGAAAATAACGGGCTGTAAGGCACAAGTGTGGTAACGCGTTTATATGCTTTTGCGGGAAATCGGTTACTGATTTCCATAAGGTGCTGTAGCTGCATGAAAAGCCTTTGTTGTATGTTGGCAAAGAGAATCATTGCCGATGAATTATTTGTAATTTTAATATTTTAACCTATGTACTTCTAATATTACCCGTAAGGTATATTTATATTCATTGTTTTATTACAGAATAATATAAAGCCCACAGCTGAAAATGGGCCTCTCCAACTCTCCATAAATTGCCTCATAAGGGAGATATTTAAAAAAAAATAAGCAGTTTTTTTTTAATATCTAATTGGTATTAGGAAAACACTTTTATATAGAATAAGGTTGACAAACGAGCGCACAGTCCACCTAATGGAGAGTAGATTCTGTGGTCCATGGACTTCTACATCTACCTTCAATTAAGCATCAAAATGAAAATGCGTTGTCACCCTGGATGACTTAGACGAATTGCCTCGTTTCCTGTAAAAAAGATCTCTGGTTATGTACACTCACCATACGAAACGCAGCCACATTAAGCTGGTATTTTAATCTGGTGGGAGCGTGGTTGGTCAACGGCCTAGGCGACCCATTCGTGCTACGACCATAATATAGCGGCAATATGGCTCTACCGCGTATAAAACCGTTATATTATTTGCAATTTTAATATCCTACCTATGTATTTTTAATATTACTTAAGGGTTACAAGTGAGCTGTGTGTAAGCTTGTCACCCTTGTTTTATTTAAAAAAATGTGTGTAATGTTTTCACAGGTAAACAAACGTGTATGTATTATTTAGGGTCTTCTCAGATAAAAATTATTCATATGATTTTATACAACATAAACAAATGAAAATTTACAGTTCTACGAATAAAATAGTTCAGCAATTTCACCCTTACCTTTATTCAGTCCGATTGTAACTTATTTGTTGGGTACCTATATTTTAGCTGACGATTTAAAAATCGTCTGGTGATATCTGAATATTAATTATAACCAAGTATTAAATCAGTGTCGCCTGCCACAATTTTTCATCATACCATAGGTAACGGTAACTACATTCTCTGTCCGGGTTGACTGGCAGAAAATACCGTTAGGGATTTAGTCTGACTTTGTTACCTTACATATTTATAAACAAGGTGTATTTTTTTTAATATTTTATGCATAATACTGTAATGTACTTTAATAATATTTTATATTCCAGAATACATTACACACCGCTAAAGTAATGATACTGCAAGAAATTAATGAACCAGTGTTAAAGATGGCCGTATCAAAAGCGGCTACTCTGATGGGAGCCAATGATGTCACCGTAACTGACAATTTGCTTTGGGAATGTGATTATCTAGGCAGGTAATTACAAATTCTAATGTACACAGTCATGACGTTACGATGTGTTACATATATAATATTGTATAGTTAAAGTTCCCTTCTTTTGTGAGAAAATCTATTGTCTCCAGCCCTTTTTTTAGTGTTTTTAATAATACGAAAATTTAAATTAAACTAATTATACTCATGATTTTTTATTCAAATAATCAGTTCAGTTTTTTCTATAATTTCAATAAGATCAGTCTATAAGTGCGCTTTTGCATAGTCGGACGCTTGTTAAGTTTCGCTATTTTTCCTATAAATAACTACAAAGAATTTTGCGCTTTATGTTACGTACAATTCCGCTGTAATTGCCTTAAAGTAATTGTAATTAATTTTAATATTTAAATTTGCCGCGGAAGAACACAAAAACTCTCCGATCACACTCTTAATCTCATGGCTGTTAGACGGGAGATGAGGCTGCAATCGTCAACAGATTTGACAGCATACAGGCAACTGAACAGACAGATCTCCAAATGCATGACGAGATCGTAAAATGCATGGCGAGACTTACGCAAATTTAATACTGCTCGTATTGAAGAAGCGATTGAGCGGAACCAGGGCTCCAAAGTCTTTGCTAGAGATCTGTCTGCCAGTAAGAGCCAACTGTCAAAGCTGAAGACTGAGTGCGGGTGCATCGTTTCCGGGACACCTGAGATTCTGAGTGAGATTGAGGGGTTCTATGGGCAGCTGTACACATCATCGCTGGAGCCACACGCAAGTGTGAGTAACGATCCAAGAGCGGGTTTTATCCGACACTATTCCGATGATATCCCGGAAGTCAGTCTGAGCGAGATTAGAATGGCTCTCCAGCACCTTAAAAACGGCAAGTCCCCGGGCGAGGATGGAATTACAGCGGAGCTTCTGAAAGCGGGTGGAAAACCGGTACTTGAAGTCCTTCAGAGGCTCTTTAATTCCGTCCTCCATGGTGGCACTACTCCGTAGACGTGGAGCAGAAGTGCGGTGGTTTTGTTCTTCAAGAAAGGTGACAACGCCCTCTTGAAGAACTACAGACCAATATCCCTTCTGAGCCGTGTCTACGTGCTGTTTTCGAGAGTCATTACGAATCGTCTCGCACGCAGACTCGACGACTTCCAGCCTCCCGAACAAGCCGGTACATACCCTTCGGCAAATTGTACAGAAGTCCGAAGAGTACAATCTGCCATTTTGCCTGGCGTATGTGGACTTTGAGAAAGCCTTTGCTATCTACTTTGCTAGTGATAATAGTGCGTTCAAGATGTATCAGGCTGTCCGGTTACATGAAGCAGCAGCGAAGCGGTACAATTGCTCCATAACAATCTCAGAAATGAGAGGAAGCCTGTACCTAGTAGGTTACGGCTTAAGTTTAATACGGTAGCATTCATTATTTTAAAAAAGTTATATTAAAAAAGAGCGCCTGCAAAATTATAATAGCAATAGTTACCGCTCGTTAACAATCGACATAATTGCTGTAAAAATTTTTGCAGTATTGCTGTAATACCTAACAGCATAAATTTTCCAATATTATATCTTCTATTTCATACGTGGTAGAACCACGCTGCAGCCTAATTATGGTTACAGCATGGGTGAGTCAGCTCGGCCAGACGCGACCACGCTCTCGTAAAATAGTAGCTTAATACTGCTGTGTTTCGTATGGTGAGTGTAGAGATCTGGAGACCTATTTTCTCCAAACGAGGCATTCCATCTTGGTCATCAGGGGTGACAGCGCATCTGCGTTTTGATTCTTAATCGAGGTTAAATGTAGATGTATGGTCTATGGCCACAGCATTCACTTGCCGTCGGGTGTGTGTGCCCGTTTATCACGCTTATTCTATTAAAAAAAAATACTACAAGTGTAACAATCTAACGGTAACTATGAAAATGTACAGTCTTTGTGTTGCAACAACATTTTTTTATACTGGAACCATTATTTTGTTTCAATATTTTATTGTTCGTTATACATATTATTATGTACCTATTTGTATTCAACCTCTACATAGTTCTAAATGAAACATTACAGGTATGGAAGTGTATTGCGCGGAAAGTGATCGTAGATACTCTTTTCGTGGTAAAGCCACGCTGCAGCTGTATTAGTTGCAGCACGAACGGGTCGGCTCAACCGGGGTAGGACCACGCTCTCACATAATACCAGCGTAAAATAGCAGCTAAAGTCTGTTGTGGTTCGTATGGTGAGTGTAGTGTTTTATAGTGGAAACGAGCATCTAGATAAATGTAGATATCTGTGGGTCACAGCTTTCATTTACCATCGGATGGACTGTGTGCTCGTTTGTCACCCTTATTCTAAAAAAAAACGAAAACGCTGATTACCCTCTACGCAATATAATAGGACTTCCTCAACTTATTATTAGTACCCGGTTGACCGAGCTTTGCTCGGTATTTTTCGCTCGGTTTTTTTTTTTAATTCGTGTGTTTTGGAAATTATATTTAGATACAAATTACATACTGATGAAATACGAATAATATTTTTTGATCTTAGCGACATAATAGAAAAAACTTAACTGGTTATTTGAATAAAAATCATGAGTGCAATTAGTTTAATTTAAATTTTCGTGTTTTTAAAACATACTAAAAAAAGGGCTCGAAAAAATAGATTTTCTCAAAAAAGAAAGGAACTTGAAAAAAAAGTTTAAAAAAGTCGGTCGGTCGGTCTGCGCTCGAACCATGGTATTACGATTTTGTGACCGCCCAATATACCAATTAAGCTATTTTTAATCCTTAATAAACTATCAAAATTACCTTCTTATTCTAACGATATTGTAGCAGATTTTCGTTGCCTAAAAACACGGACACAAAGACATTTTCTAAAAATAAATCCTAGCTAAATCGATTTATTGCCCCCGAAACTCCCTGCACACAAAATTTTATGAAAATCGTTGGAAACGTTTCCGAGATTCCGATTATATATATATATATATATATATATATATATATATATATATATATATATATATATATATATATATATATATATATATATATATATACAAGAATTGCTCGTTTAAAGGTATAGGATTTGTTTTTATTATCTAACTTGTTTTTATTATGATTAAAACTACTTTTACGAATTTATCGCGCTTATTTTTACTTTTAATTACTTTTATTTTTAATTCCCGACGTTTCGGGGCGCTTTCCAGCACCCATGGTCACGGGGGACCCCCGTACCCGTAGTGTTCGCGTAAATATAAGAAATCATTTGTTTTTATTACTTAAATGCAGGTCCTAATATTACTTAATTCCTATTTGATTCTAATTGTCCGTAAGAAAAAATATAATTTTATTGTAAATAAAACAAAACATGAAAGAAAGAAGAAAAAATATTTTAAGTGTCACAAAGGCCAGTCATATCGCTAAAATCAATTTCTTCCAGGCTACCTTTTTTAATTCAAAACAATTTCAAATTATTTATTTTATTTTCTACATAATTATAAAGTGCATCATAATTTATAAACGATATTTAATATCCAATCGCAGAGTATTCTCCTTGATGTGTGACGTTATATTCGTATCTACGTCAACGCATAAATGTGTGGAAAGATTTGCAAGACAATCGACCGTTCCAGTACTGTGCATGAGATCACGTACGCATGCGAGTTTACAAGCGTTGGCAACGGTGATGGCGGTGATCGTCAGTATATTTTATTATATTATTACAATATGGCCGAGGACTATTCCTTCGTTAATGATTCGTTCTTTTCGAATACTTATAAACTTCTCCATTACAACTTAAAAAGAAAAGGTAACATAGTTTGGCAGATCAGAAGAATGAAGTGACTTTGGGATGATGGAAAGAACCGACAATTGATGAGGAAGAAAGATTCTCGAGGGGCAATTTCGTATTGGCAAGAGGCATCCCTCCACTAGATGGGCCTGATAAAATACGTAGGTAGTCGATGGATGCATGTGGCTCAGGACCGTAATTTGTGGCAATTAATGGGGGAGGCCTTTGTTTAGCAGTACACTTGTGTTGGATGTAGTGATGATAGTGATAGTGGTAAATATTATAAACTTAAAGGAAGCATTTTTATTTATATTAAAAGTACAGTAACAGTTTTTATGTGTTAGAAATACAAGTTTCCTTAAAATATTTGACTACATTTTCAATTTGACTGAAAACTGTGTTAAATCCTTCTTAAGTTAATATCTACGAGGCAATTTATTTGTAAAGATGCGATTTGACGGATTCAATTAATGGTTACCATGATCCAAAGTGAGTTTCACTAGGCGGTGTGTTTATATTTCTTACCAATTTTTCCCCACATGGAGCATATACTACGATAAGTTATGGTATGTAAACCGTGTGGTATCGGTGTAAGAATTTCCACTACCCCATAACGTCCCGCGGGTGTCGCAAAAGTAAACAAAGGGGAACGGAAACAGAAAATGGACCGCAGTACCATCTTGATAACAACCCAAAATTATAAAAAACTGCAGTCACTAACCGATACGCGTGGCAAATATGGCAAAATCCCCCCTATGGGGCCATCTATAGACTTTTATAGGCTGTAATCATTGAGTTATATGTACTACGTACTATAGAAGCTAATCCAAACAAAAAATGTGTACTACTCTCTACGAGTAAGTGCTCGTAGACTACTTTGTAACCGCACATGCGCGGGAAACAGTAGAGTCGCGCATGCGCAGTTGATATAAACGCGCGAAAATAGTCATAATAATTAATTTATTATTATTATTATTATTACTATAATAATGATAATAATAATACTGCATGAATATCGAAGCCACATTAACAGGTGTACGGATTGCAGTACAGTTCAGTTGAACATAGCGAGTGTTCGGAATGCCATATCTAATGCGTAGTACATATTATGTATCGATGGTTGTAATGAATTGATGCAATTGATTTTATGTTATGTTACGATAGAATCTGTAATGAATAAAAATGTATTATTTTGTAAAAATAAAATTATAGCCTAAATACGGCCCTTTGGTGGTACATACCACCTCCGGTTTCTGAACGGGTTATGAAGCAATGGGTCCGTCGCGTCGCGCTGCTCGAAGACCTGTTGGCTAACATCACTTACTGTGTTGGAATCATTTTTATTTCTCATACATGCAGGTTTCCTTATGATGTTTACTTAACCCCATAGCACGAGGTAAATCACCACTTAATAAAGATATAAGTTAATTTATTTTGCAACCATCCGTTAACTAAATACAATGATGTGCCTTACCTGGATTGAAGAGCACCTTCCGCTTTCCCTCAGTTGCCAAAACATATATATTTATATGTGTATAAATAGTAGCTGTGGCTGGCTGTGTGTTGGCTAGCCGCTCACTTAGTGGTCATCCGCCTTAGAGTCTACATTACCTGTGGATGCCTCGTGTAGAGGCGAAACACGTGACGTATTATCGTCGATGGTGTGTCTTTCCCGGAACAGTAGTGCCGGGAGTAGTGGTGCTGGGATTAGTGGTGACGGGATTGGTGCACGCAATTGAGGGAGGGCGGGAGGTGCTCTTCAATCCAGGTAAGATACATACATTGTATTTAGTTAGCGGATGGTTGCAAAATAAATTAATGATATCTTTATTATAATGAATTTCCGCAAAGTAACGCCTGATTCTATCAAATCACCACTTTTTTTTTTATAAAACAAAAGTGATAAAGTGACTTACAGTTCACCTGATAGTAAGTGGTTACTACAGGCCATGGAAACCTTCGACCAACTTCAAATAATTTGTCACCTCTTAGGACGAAGATGGAATGCCTCACACACCTACTGTGATTATATTGGCTCTGTATACCCTTCAGAGCGGAACCCCGGGTTGCTTGGTACTGTAATTACGGCGAGCACTTAGTGCGTGAACTACAACGACTGCTTGTATTGTTTTTTTATGTTATTTTAGAATAAAGAAAAAGATAACTCCCGAGTTTACAGGAGAACACAAACTACTTTTTGTCTGATAGGTAACTTTAACAGGCGAGACTACAATAATAGTAGGAAGTCACTGCATTTCAGAATAATCGGTAGTTATCGAGTGAAATGGAGAGTTTTAAAAGTTTTAATTATAAATAATAGTAATATAAGTTTTATTTATATTTAATCTATATCGGCTCGAGACCTGCTCTGGTAACTATAAAGTAGAATAGAGAATAAAAAACATTTGAGTGCCTCAAATTGTATCATTATTCTCGAATTTACAGGAGGAGTATGGTACAATGCAACGCCTGAACGTGTCGTACCTCGGTGCGCCACATCCAGTCCTCAACTCTTATCTGCTGCTGTGCCCTATGCTCGGTGCAAATATCAAGTTCAAATGTTGCTGCGCTGTATGTGAAATTAATTTTAATTTTTTTAATTGCAAACAATTTTATTACGTAATATAAAATGGCTCCACCACGTAATATAATTGTTTATATTAATAGCTGAAGTATGGCTCCATATGGCCAGTTCTTGCTACAACTTAGTATCTAGTATAGTTGCAGCACGAACGGGTCGGCTCGACCGGGTAAGGACCACGCTCTCACAGCGTAGAATAATAACATAACACTGCTGTATTTTTGTGGTAAGTGTAGAGAACCGGAGACTCTTTTTAGTGGAAACGAGCCATTCCCGATCAGAAATGCTATATACTGCTGGGTTCTGCCATTGCTCGTTGGCTAAGGAGAGAGGGGTAAGCCCTTTATCACAAGAAATAACGTCATTATAGAATGGATCATCCAATCTCAGAGGCTGCACACTTCGCGATTATGTATGGTGAGCACGCTCAGAAAGCCACGCCCACCATGCTTTCGCGGCAAGTACAGCCTCATTACCGACGATCTCGGGATTGCATCATCATGCATCCTATGGGACGTCATGGTAGTGCGGACTTTTCTATCCAGGGCGTTAAGTGCAGTATAAGTCCACCTGACAGGCATGACCCAACCGGTAAAATGCGTGTGTCCTATTCACACCGGACAAATTGCTGTTAAGTACTTTGGTCAAGCGTGCATATGAATATGTGCATATGTTGTCAGGGGACAGGTTCCGATACAGTAGCAAAGACACGGGATCAATTGCAACACAACGCGATAGAACCATGCTGCATCACGAATGGGTCGGCTCGACAAAAGAAGAACCAAGTTCGCTGAAAGAAAATGCTACTGTATTAAGTATCGTGAGTGATGATAACCGGGGACCTTTTATACTGGTAACGAATCATTCCGTCAGTCATTAAGGGTTATAACGCATTTTGACTTTTAGTCGAGAATAAATGTAGCCGTCTATGTAATGGGCAACAATATTTACTCGTTATTTGATGTACTGTAAGTGTGTATCGTGTGTGCGGTCGTCAACCTTTCTTCTGTAAAAAAAAACTTTTCGAACATTAACCATTTGAGTTTTCCCACAAATATTAACTCATATATCCGGATGGGTTTGAAACTTGGAAACACAGTGTAGCCAGGTTTCAAAAATGTTTGAGCAATTTTAAATAAGCGATTTATATTGCTTTTATTTCTTAACAGGCGCCTTTTCATGCCTGCATAAAATGCGAGTTTTCTTAAGACCCATAACAATTGCTGTAAAGTTGTAAGAATACAATCGATGTCATTAAAATATTTTGTGCATAAGCGCATAATAAGACGGATTTATTTCATGAAACTAAGGTGGGTGTACCATGGAAGGCCACTCTAACAAATAAACAGTTATTATTCGTTTATTTACTGGATAAATGAACCAAACGAATATTTAAGTAACACTTTGTTTTATTTCGTAACATATAAACCACTTTTTTAAATTGCAGATTTAATCAATATTGATTAAACTTAAGTTTCATTGAACTCTTCCAAATGGCCTTGCTAGGAACAAGGCTTCTTAGAAGGCCAATATAATAAATCAGTCATTTATATACAACACTAAAGTTTAATAAATAGCGATTAAATCTACAGTAAAAAAAGTGGTTTTTATGTTATATAATAAAACAAAGTATTACTATAAATTTACATAAATAAAGCTGCACACATCCAACATTGTTTACTTCCGAAGAGGAAAATTCATTTAAATATAAAACATATTTATAAAAAAAATTAACATTATGTTTTTTTATAAAAAAAATATTAATTTTAAGTGAAAGGGGTTTCACTTAAACTGTATGGATATTTGAATATTAGGTATTAGCCCAAAATGTTTGAACACAATGGGCAAAAATATTTTAGGGCTTAAAAAATAGCATAAAATACATTATTAATCAGCAATTTCAAATCGATAGTTTTTACGAAAATTATGTGAAGTCTGTCGAAGATGTCACTCCAGACTGCATTATTTAATATTTTTATTAAGATCACCTAGTCGATGGCATGAACTAAGTGGTGGGCGGGGTTAAAATGTATGCTATCTCAGCCGACATCACGTGCGAAAGCGAAAGGCATGATGATTTACAACAAAACGAGCGCGCGAAATTTTATAAACAGACCTTTGGAAATCTGGATATCATGAAAAATCTATTGAATGTATCTGTTCGAACTAAAATTATTTGCACTTTTGAACACCTAATCTATCCCTGTATGGTAACTGTTTTGCAATTTTCGTTCTTCTTATGTTATTTATTTCCTCCCAAAGATATGTTAAAATTAGTACTTTTAAATATATTCTTTTTTTACTTTTTTGTTTCCATACAGGGCTAGATAATGATGAGACAAATTGAAATCATTTTTTATTTTGAACGTACACCATCAAACAGTGGTGTAATCGCCAGACTACGTTTTTATGGAAGAATGAGTGACTAGTGTACCCTTAAGTTTATTTTTAGCTCATTCTTTTTTTTTTCAAATATGCCTTTAATTCATATAGATATATTTATAAGAAGACAATTACTTTAGATTCCGAATAACCCTTAAATTTCGCTTTTTTCGTAATAAATTTTACGATACTAAATATTCGACTTTTTATTTATAATTAAACTAAAAATATATGTTATAATGAAAGGTCGTATATCCTTTTGTTGGTCCAAATATCGCAAGACCTGTTTAAATTAGTACAGCTCCGAATAGAGGTGAAAAACGCAGTTAAGATGATGCCTGTTTTAAAACGCCCTAAACCGAAATAGCACTATTGAAAAAAAAAATATCGCCGTATTGATGAGGTTAGGCGTAAAAAAAATTGTCTGAGCTCATAGTCTAAGCACCTTAGTAGTTTTTTGTATAAAAGACTATTTTTGCTTGTTTTTACTCTACTAAATCCATTTACTTTAAATTTTTTACACAGAAATGTCCAGTCAGTCCGCTCCTGTATAAGACGAGTCAAGAGATGACTTTACAAACTCACACATCACTAATGGCATGTTCAAATAAGGAAGATGTGCTCCGGAATGCTTGTGTCATCATAGCTGGTCCTACTCACCACAAAAAGGACAAAATTAAAGAATTCAAATTCGATGTTGAGGTTATTCACCTAAGTTTATAATACATATAGTTGTTAAATGTATTGATTGATGATGTTAAAACAATTTTTCAATTATTTTTCTAGGATATACAGAGATGCTCCTACTGTCGGTGGACATTCTTTCATACTTTCCCAAGAGGTCCCGAAGTAGGTGATTATCTTTTTTCACATGCAAATGCAAGGACTTACAATGCCTTTGACAACATCCAATATATTGCTTCTGCATTAATGGCTAAATTTATTAAGGGGCATTTGTTTTGAATGTGAATGATGAAAATGTGAGAAATAAAATACTTTGATATAATTTTTAAATTGCTTTACTTACAATTACAAACTACACTAATCTAATTTTTATTACATTTAGTTTTTATGTACAGATACACAATGCCAGTGTTAATGGAGCCTTTTCAATTCAATCATGTAGTAATCAATAATATTAGTATTCCGTTGGAACGGGCCTCTCATTTCTGAGTGTTATGGACAAGAATTGGACATAGCTTTGTTGCTTATACACAGATTGACCTTGAAATATTTTTTTATTCTTAAACATCCTAATGGCTTCCGTCATTATCAAGCAACTTATAATTTAACTTGTCGATCACAATAAACAATGTTACTTGTGCCCACTGGGAATAGAACTTAGTCAACCATAATACTCCTTATGACATAAAATGCATTATCATTGTTTTTTTACAATATTGTGAGTTTCATATTCTTTGGAGATGGTCTAAAAATTCAGATTTATAAATAGGTTACTGTTGAGTTACAATATAAAGTAAAATATGCCATTTTAACAAAGTCTTAATCTAATATTTAACAAATTTTATTAAATATACATTTTTTTAGCTTGGAAAGGTTTGTCTACAAACCAGAAAAATCATTAAATTCAAAACCAAGCCAGCATAGCATTATTTCAATCCAAATAATATAAATTATGAGCTAATTGTTCAATTTTCAGATAAAAGCTATCCATCAAATTAAATAGAAACTTGACTGAACATAAAAATTAAACACTTAAACTATTTTATTCAAACAACTGTTATTTTCAATTTGTTTATGTTTTAATTTATACTATAAATTACTTTTATCAGATGATTAAAAATTTGCATTGACAGTTATGCTATGTATCTTAACGACTTTGAAGAAAAAATTATTAACTTTTACTGTTACTCAGTGTGTAATTTAACATAGTAATAATAATAAATAATAATAAATTTATTTATTGAATAAAACCATATTGACACTACAAAGTTGAAGCCCTGACTCCCGAACTAGCAATAGCTGTGTGTCGGGAATCAGTTCCTTCCCATTTCCATTAAATTACAATTACAAAATGGCTTATCAGCTTATCACAACTCAGAACAAGGAAACAAAAATAAATACAATTTTTACAAAGCCAAGAAAAAATAAAAAAGATAATAAAAATATGCATGAATATGTGTGTTGCATCCATGGTCCGTACATGTGTGCGTGTGTATGTGTACATGTGTTTGTGCATGTGTGTGCGTTTGTGTGTGTGTGTGTGTGTGTGTGTGTGTGTGTGTGTGTGTGTGTGTGTCTGTGTGTGTGTGTGTGTGTGCGTGTGTGTGTTCGTGTGCCCGGGTGAGTGTGTATAAGTGTGTTTTTAGTATACTTGATAAGAAATGACTCGTACTATTGACTTATTTTTAACAGATTTTCTGTCTCGTTGTATGTCAACTTACGCAACCATACTAAAACTTTGGATTTAAGTTGATACATAGACAGGTTACTCACTTTATTATTTACACTAAAGTAATTGTAAAGTCTTGGTGCCTGGAATTGATAATGCTGTCGAGCAATTTTACATCTCACACGCTCAACTGTGAAACATTCTCGTCTTTTTCCAGTGGAGGTTAGATACGGTACTGCAAGTTTATGGCATTTTTTAATGCAATTATAGATATATAATTGACACACAGAAGTTACGTTTTGCCGTTTTGAATAGTTCAGTAGTTGAATGCATAAATGGAAGGTATAATATTACTTTGAGGAGAGATCTTTGTGCTCGTTCCAGTTCTATTAACTTTGTTTTTGCTGCTGCCCCCCACTAACATATACAATATGTAATTAAACATTCCGAAAGTGCTTCATAAATTTTTATTAAAAGTGTAGGTTCTGAAACAGTGCGCAATTCTCTAAACACATAAACTAATTTCCGAATTTAAGAGTCTATTAGCAACAGATGTTATGTGCTGTTTCCAGTTGAGCTTAGAGTAAATAAACTTAGTAGTGTAAATTAACTGATTTTGAAATAAGTACGTAGTTAATAAGTATATAGAGCCGTGGTAGCTCAGATGGTTAATGCTAAATATAACAGGATGTGAGTAACCCAGGTTCGATTCCCGCAGGCACCTATGAAATTGTTAATTGAAATTTTAAGTGCTGATGTAGCATGTGCTCGGCGGTGAAGGAAAACTTCTTGAGGAAACCTGCATATCTGAGGAATTAGCAAAAAAATATTTCTAAGACATGTGAAGTTCACCAACACCCATTGGTGTAGCGCGGCGGACACTTCCTTGCCCTAAAACCCTCTCAGAGAGGAGGGGAGGCCTATGCAGTAGGATGTATATAGGCTGTACCTTTACCTTACTTCCAAAGAATTACTAATACACAAACATACTGTTATTTTTGTAACATCTTTAACGATATTCAACATAGAAAAACAAGTCCAATAAGCTTTATTCAAAAACTAACAAAAACAAACTTTCTTATATGTTTAATTTAAAACAAAATTCAATACAAATGTTAGGATTTAAAGCTAGCATATAAAGTGTAGGCCAACCTTGCCTGACCAAGCATGACAACTATGGCAGTATATCAGACAACCTATGGTGGAGCTTATATTCAGCAGTGGACTTTTGATAACCTGTAATGATTATGATTGAAGAATAGCTAATAAAGCTTCATAAGAAACTGAAAATTTTTGATCAAAAATAAAGTCCTGATAAACTATGGGAGGAATATAATGAGAAAGGATGCCTAAGAAATTATAACTATGTAGAAGGAAATGTAAAATTTATCAAATTACACTAATGCAGAATAACTCGCCTTTGTTACTTTTCAATACCATCGGAAAAAGGAGGCCTTTGCCCAACAGTATATACATTTTAAATGTTATTTTAAAATTTATGTAATGTCCAAAGAAATATAATAGAATATTACATACAGAAACTTCAAAATAATACAGATTTTGTAGGAAACTTTATTATTTGTTGATGAAAAACCTATAATTAACTTTAACAGTAATAACAAGATCCTAGTCTTTTTGATTCCTGTACTTCCCTCTCATAAATTTGGGCAGGGGAACTACACCAGAACATGGGACTTGGCCGTATGTTTCACAAATACAAGCCCTTTCGCAACCTACGCCAAAGTTAGCTGAATTATCTTTCTTTTCGGCAGCTACAGCCTCCGCTTCTAAAACATCCTTAGATTTTCCAACAGTATTCAATAAATGTTCTAAAATTTCTTCTTTGGATTTGTTATCAATATCTACCAAAATCCGTCTTCCATCTTCGAAATAGCACTTTATAAACGGCGAAGGAGTTAAATTTTTTAATGTAGTCACCTGAACGTCCGGATTTTTGTACTGAATCTGTGGTAAATACCAAAACACGAATTCCTTTGCTCCTGTATTGTTTTGACCGAGAATGTTATATGCAACTGAGAATATTCTTATTTTGTCTTTGAAGACGAGTTTTCCGGCGTTTAGATAATTCAAGGTACGGCGTATAGGCGCTCTTCCTTTCATAAAAGGCATTTTACCAGTCGTTTAATATAAATAATAAAATTAAACGGTTACTTATTAGTTATTATTAGTTCTAATAATAATAATTTATAACAAAACCTTTTCTAACCTGTTCTAACCAAAAAATTGTAACACTTTTAACATGACATTGACAATTCGAGAACTGACAACTGTTTTTTTTTACGTTATGTATTGGCAAAGGTATTAATGCTTCTAAAGCCTTACTTGACATACCTACCTACAAATTTCTTTAAAATTATTATCGTAATATGTCAATTTGCTAAAGTTTTCTGAGAATACGACAACATTTTTCCAAGCAAATTCCAGGCGATAAGAGCAGTGGTGCCACGCCATACCTGCATTCCTATTTCTCCATGAGTCCACTTTGTACATCACGGGTAGGTTTTAAGGACAACCCTCCCAGTGCAGATCACCAACCAGCATCTGGAGTGGACAAGTTAAGCCCTCTGAAAACCCAAGAACTTTGCACGGGCCACCCACGTGGGTTCCTATTAGTTTAACGTGGTTACCACTGTATAATTTAGCCGTTAGTTTAAGAACAGCATTAATTTATTAATAATAATTAACAATTAACTTAATTGTTATACATCTCCAAAATATGAAATTAATTTTCGCAATAAGCCACAACGTTGGTTATTGTCTAACTAGAAAATGAAATAAAAACGTAGAGAATTAGCTTTTTTACATTATTGAGAAAAAATTAAATCATGTAGTTTTGGAGGAAACAGGTGAATACGGAATTAATACGCAATAGTGAACGGGCCTGTGAGTAACTGTATATAGAAGGCTGATGTGTGTAACGATACAGAGAGTAGCTTTATTTTTCTACTAAAGTGGGAGTCATACTCGCGCACCAAGGGTTCCGTACCAGCACACTATATACCTAACGTTTTTCTCAAGTCCGACTCATACTTGGCCGAATTATATAAAAAACTATACTTTAGAGTTTAGAATATTATTGTTATACCAAGCTTGACTATTATTGCATGTATTAGCGTCATTACGATAGAGTTTAAACAATAAACCTTTAAAAAATACGTTTCTTGTGTCTTCCGAAAATCCGCCACAAAAACACTTATTCTATGAAAATTTCTATCGGCTGCCTATTATGACTTGGTAGTAGCCGTTTATAGGTAGGACAGGTAGATATCGTATGCTTGGTAAGAATAAAACAACATCAAATAGAAGGCTGCAAAAGTGCCTGACAAAACTGACTTTTTGCTTGGAACTCACGGGCTCAGGTCGCAAGCACACACGCAAACCATAGTATAACAAAACGATGACTAAGTACATACGCTGTGGAACGTGAAAACAAAGCAGAGACGGCATTGATATTACTTTACCAATGAGTACTTGCGTATGTTTATTTTTTATGTGTGGTTTGTTTTGTGAGTAAAATTAAAAAAGAGAATCCTCAATTTTTATTGCCATCTTTTTCATAGCCTCACTTGGTATAGACAAAAAAAATCACGAAGAGACTGCACAGACCAAAATTATCAGCCAGAGAAATTGATAAAACGCTTTGTTGCAGCAGAGCAAATAAAGCAAGTTCATTGTGTAGTAACTGAACGTTGGTGTGTAGATTAGGATATAATAGCTTGCAGTCGAATTCATTTTTCAACACGGCTGTATCTGTAGACGTACTTACATATTGTCTAGAGATATATTAATTTAATATTTTCGGGATGTTTTACAAGCCAAAAATTTGTTTCAATACGTCCGTGAAAAGAATTTCTTGAGATTTATTGTTTTGCTGCATATGTGAAGATTTCTGGTTTTCGATAAATTTACAAGCAGCCAAATTAGGCGTCCAGATGTATAATATATTCATCTTATACTGTAATGCCCTTAACATTTTCTAACAATAATTGCAAATAATATTTCCAATGAGAGCTTGAAGCATTTTAACAGTATTGGTAAATTAATAGGGATAGAGGGAATTTGTGGTATTAATACTTTCTCTCTATTGGCTCCTCCGGCGATAATGGTGACCTACACTATATGCATTTTCAGCTCTTTGATTTGTAACCTAGTGCTTATTGTACGACATTACGTATCAGTATGAGAGGCACACTAACTTTCAACTCCAACTTATGGGACGGTTTGAAAACTCCTATGACTTTAAAACTCAACAAGGCTTATAGTTGCGTCATCATTTGTCATTACTGTGTCAATAGATGTGCTGATGTGGTTGTCATATCCATAACGATAAAGCGAAACTAAAAAAGATTTAGCCTGCGAGAGAATGAGATAGTCTATATATATATATATATATATATATATATATATATATATATATATTACAGTATAGAGTGTTACCTATTATGTATGGCGATTATGCATGTGATCTATGAGCAATAGGGATGTACTTACGATGAGGAAATTAAAAACTTGGAGTCTGCATAACGTGTAATGTAATACTAGAAATTTAGTTTTCTGAAACTTCACACAAATTTTTATTGTTATTTCTCACCGATTCATACTTAGTTGCCATGATGCTCTTTCACATTACGTTTTGTTCTGTTTAAAGCTCGAAAAACATTTTCAGTTGTTGTCTGACGTTGCAGATCTTCAAAATCAAGCACGTTTTGAGAATCCATTGCCATGCGATGCATGCGATGAATTCGCAAACTCAAAAAAAATTTAAGCGAAAAGTCCCACACTCTTTATCATTGCTGAGCTAAATTCTCGTGTTGCTTATAAAATGTTTCAGCCCACAATTGTGAAGCTTTAAGAGACGCGTTAATCTGATCTACGACTGTTTCTCGCCTGATAACCAGTAGCGTCTTCTAAAATTCGCGTGAAAGTAGATGACCTCTCTATTCATTAATAATTGATTGCGAGGAATGTTTTGCAAGATGTGATCTAGTGTCTTAATTTTACGTTTGTAATTCATGGTGCATTATTCCCACACGATAAATTCACACCGCTACAACAGGGTGCCACGACCTCTACTGTTTAAGAAACGACAGCTAACAAATCTGTCTTTTACCGATTGGGTTAGCATAAAATTTTACTGATACTTCTTGCCTGTGCCTCTCGTTGCGTCCAAAAATATGGTTCATATTCTGTACTCTCTACGTATCTCAAATTTGCTTTTACTCACGACATATTTGGGGTTCTGCATGGAAAACCTCAAACTCGAAAACCGCGGTGTCTTTAAGTTCCCTGAGTAAACCAGTGGATAGTTTCTTTGTGGAATTAGTATTCCGAAGTCAGAGAGCTGTTTACTTACCATTGAGAAAACTTCTTACTCACATAAAACTACCTGCAAAGACATGAAATCGGACAGTAAAACCTAAAAACTGATTTTGGACCGACCTGGAACCTCACGATCAAAAGCCACGCTAACAACCACAAGGCCAATTAGAAAGTCAAAAACCATCTATTATTATCATTGTAAATGTTATTTTTTACCGTGTAGTGGCGGTTGAGAATATCCACTACCCCATATCTTCCCGTGGGTGTCGTAAGAGGTGACAGGGGGAGACAGGCAGGAGATGGGCACCAGCATCTTCCTAATAACAACAATAATATAACAAAAAAACTGCGGTTGCCAACCCGCTCGCCAAGCGTGGCAACTATGACAAATATCCCCCCATGAATAACGACGCAAACAAACGGCTCCCAGTCCCCGGCGGCCCCGCTATTCCTGGCTACGGTGGTGACCATGGTAACGGCGGGGCAGGGGGTGCTAAGAATATCCGGTGGAGGTACGGTTGTCACCTACGACGACTCGACCTGGCAACATATAACGCACGCACCCTGAGGACTGAAGAAAAGATATTGAAACTGGAAGAAGAGGTAGACAAGTTGCGCTGGCATTGGATTATGATTTCTTATATTTACGTGAACACTACACATTGAAATAATACTAGTTTTTACGGAATTTATCGCGTATATTTAACTTTTTAAATACCCGACGTTTCGAACGCTTTACAGCACTCATGGTCAAGGGCGGGACTGAGATGTTCAACGTCCAGATGTCATAGTTAACCGCGGTTACCATAGATTAAAATTTAACTTTTGTTCCGATCTATACAGTATGAACCTATGGTATCTTGAAGTCTTGCAGTTGTATGCTTGGGTTGGGATTTAATTTTATTTATTATAGGATCCCAAGCAGATGGTAGCACCCAGCCATCTTCTCTATTGAAATTTGTATATTTTTTAATTTCAATAGCCTCGCGAATCATCCTTGGAAGGTATCGGTGTTCTTTAGCGAGGATTTGTTGTCTATCAAATCAGATGCAGTGACGGGGGCGATCCTGTACGTTTACACAGACTGCGGACTTCCTGGAGCGTTGATTCTTCACATCAGCTATATATTCTTTAACGCGGGTTTTAATTGATCTTTTAGTTTGTCCTATGTAGGAGAGACCACATTCACAATCAAGCTTGTACCCTCCTGCATCTTGCAGAGGAACATTACACTTGACTGATGGTAAAAACTGACCAATCTTCTTCAGGGGCTTGAAGTATGTTTTGATGGAAGCGCGCTTCAAGATGTAGCCAATCTTGTCAGTGACTCCTCTAACATATGGCAGTACAGCAGGTACACACTCGACTGTGGCCGGCTTCACTCGTTCACTGTGACATAGGCGCGGGACCCGAAGCTTGTTGTCATGCAAAACTTGCTTGACATGGTGGAGCTCGGCGGCCAGGTGCTTATTGTCACAGATCCCTCGTGCTCTCTGAAACAAAGATTTACTCACGGTAGCTAACTGTGAAGGATGGTGGTGAGAATCACCGTTTAAATATCTATCTGTATGGGTCTTTTTTCTATACACAGTATGGCTCAAGATGTTATCAGGATTCCGAATTACAAACACATCTAGAAAAGCTAAGGAATTGTTTGCCTCTAACTCCATTGTGAACTGAATTTTAGAATTTATAGAGTTAAGATGGTCTAAAAATGCAGTTACTTTATCTAAAGGTAGAATTGTGAAAGTGTCGTCTACGTACCGCTTGTAGAATCTTGGATTCAAGGGAGAAGTAAGTAGGGCTTTCTCCTCAAAGTCTTCCATGAATATGTCGGCGACAATGGGAGATACAGGTGAGCCCATCGCCACACCATCTACTTGCTTGTAGAACTCCTCCTTCCACAATAGGTAGCCAGATGTAAGGCAGTGTCTGAGTAATACTGCATATTCTACGGGCATGTTGTTTTCTTCCAGCCTTCTAGTTACAATTGAGATGCAGCCTTCAACAGGTAAGCATGTAAGCAATGACTGCACATCAAAACTGACCATAGTTTCATTGTATGCTAGATGTAGGTCTTTAATCTCACTGACAAAATGGTAGGAATCCTTTATGTGTGCTCTTGTATGTCCCCTAAGCGGTGAGAGTATTTTCGCTAAGTGTTGAGCCAATCTGTAAGTTGGTGAATCGATTTGGCTTACTACGGGACGTAATGGAGCATTGGGCTTGTGTATTTTTGGTAACCCATACAATTTCGGTGATTTGGCGCACGTAGGTATTATCCATTTTGTTTGAATTGAATGTGGTCTCTCTTACATAGGACAAACTAAAAGATCAATTAAAACCCGCGTTAAAGAACATATAGCTGATGTGAAGAATCGATCCGGGAAGTCTGCAGTCTTTGTAAACGTACAGGATCGCCTCCGTCACTACATCAGATTTGATAGACCACAAATCCTCGCTAAAGAACACCGATACCTTCCAAGGATGATTCCCGAGGCTATTGAAATCAAAAAACATCCTAATTTCAATAGAGAAGATGGCTGAGTGCTACCATCTGCTTGTGATCCTATAATAAATAAAATTAAATCCCAACCCAAGCATACAACTGCAAGATTTCAAGATACCATAAGTTCATACTGTATAGATCGGTACAAAAGTTAAATTTTAATCTATGGTAACCGCGGTTAACTATAACATATCAGTCCCGCCCGTGACCATGAGTGCTGTAAAGCGTTCGAAACGTCGGGTATTTAAAAAGTTAAATATACGCGATAAATTCCGTAAAAACTAGTACTATTTCAATATTATTGGATTATCCGAGGTCCGAAGAGAGGGGGAGGACACGGTAATCCTTGAGTCCGGCAACTTGTTCTATCACCGAGACGGCGACCATCTGTCCCAAGAAGGTGACGGATTTATCGTCCACAAGTCTCTCGTCAACAACGTTGTAAAGATTGGGAGTGTGTCGACGAGGGTCGCGTACCTGATACACAGAATCACCAAACGGTATTCGCTGAAGGTCATACAGGTTTACGCACCAACCTCGGCACATCCCAATGAGGAGAAGGAGGAAATGCATGAGGATATTTCCAGAGCCATGCATTCCCCCAAAACCCACTACACGGTGTTGATGGGTGGGATGGGATGGGAGACTTCAACGCAAAACTAGGCACAAGAGAAAACGGTGAGCCGAAGTTAGGGAAATTTGGAGTAGGGCAACGGAACCGTAGGGGCCAGCAGCTGGCCGACCTTAGGAGAAAGAGGGACTCTTTATGATGAACTCTTTCTTTCAGAAGCGGCCCCACATGAAGTGGACCCGGTCGAGCCCCGACGGTTCGACAAAAAATGAGATTGACTTCATTATGACGACCAGACGAAAAATGTTGAGTGATGTCTCAGTGATCGCAAGGGTGAAAACTGGCAGCGATCACCGAATGGTTAGAGACACACTGATTCTAAACATTAAGTTGGAGAAGTCTCATCTAATGAAGTCAACGCTCCGTCCCCCTCGTGCTCTAATCCAGAATCCCGAAACCTTTCAGCTCGAGTTACGTAACCACTTTCAGTGCCTAGAAGATTGCAATGCAGTGGACGTTATGAAAGACAACCTCGTGGAATCTGTCCATGCGGTCGGAGCTAAGTTCTGCAAGACCCGTCGCAGAAGAACACAAAAACTTTCCGATCACACACTTAATCTTATGGCTTTTAGACGGGAGAAGAGGCTGCAATCGTCAACAGATTTGACAGCATACAGGCAACTGAACAGACAGATTGTCAAATGCATGCGGCGAGACTTGCGCAACTTTAATATTGCTCGTATTGAAGAAGCGATTGAGTGGAACCAGGGCTCTAAATTATTTGCGAGAGATCTGTCTGCCAGTAAGAGCCAACTGTCAAAGCAGAAGACTGAGTGTGGCAGTATCGTTTCCGGGACACCTGAGATTCTGAGTGAGATTAAGAGGTTCTATGGGCAGCTGTACACAGAATCGTTTGAGCTACACGCAAGTGTGAGTAACGATCCAAGAGCAAGTCTTATCCGACACTATTCCGATGATATCACGGACGTCTTTCTGAGCGAGATTAGAATGGCTCTCCTGCACCTTAAAACTGCAAGTCCCTCGGCGAGGATGGAATTACAGCGGAGCTTCTGAAAGCGGGTGGAAAACTGGTACTTGAAGTCCTTCAAACTTCAAAGGCTCTTTAAATTCTGTCTTCCATGGTGGCACTACTCCGGAGGCGTGGAGCAGAAGTGCGGTGGTCTTATTCTTTAAGAAAGGTGACAACGCCCTCTTGAAGAACTACAGACCGATATCCTTTCTGAGCCGCGTCTACGTGCTACGAATCGTCTCGCACGCAGACTCGACGACTTCCAGCCTCCCGAACAAGGCGGTTTTCGAAAAGGCTTTAGTACTATAGACCACATACATACTCTTCGGCAAATTGTACAGAAGTCCGAAGATTACAATCTGCCACTTTGCCTGGCGTATGTGGACTATGAAAAAGCCTTTGATTCTGTCGAAATTTGGGCGGTGCTACAGTCTCTTCAGCGGTGCCAAGTTCACTGTCGGTATATCGATGTGCTGTTGTGTTTGTACAGTAGGGCTACGATGGCTATCCGAGTAAAGAACCAGAGTACGAAACCTATCCTGCAGAGAGGTGTAAGACAGGGTGACGTTATTTCCCCGAAACTCTTCACCGCTGCATTGGAAGACGTTTTCAAGCTACTGAACTGGAAAGGATACGGTATTAACGTCAATGGCGAGTACATCACTCATCTTTGATTTGCCGACGATATAGTCCTTATGGCAGAGTCGCTGGAGGACCTAAGCACTATGCTCAATGACCTCAATAGTGCCTCCCAACGTATAGGTCTTAAGATGAACATGGACAAAACAAAGATTTAATGTCCATGTCACACCTATGCCGGCAGTTGTTGGGAGCACTAAGCTCCCAACAACTGCCGGCATAGGTGTGACCGTACATTAACCTCGAAGTTGTTGACGAGTACATTTACCTGGGTCAAATAGTACGAATAGGTAAGTCCAACTTCGACCGAGAGGTCAATCGACGGATTCAACTTGGCTGGGCAGCGTTCGGGAAATTGCGACGCATCTTCTCGTCAAGTATACCTCAAAACCTGAAAACTAATTTGTACAACCAGTGCGTGTTTCCAGTGATGACCTACGGAACTGAGACGTGGTCCTTCACGGCTGGCCCTATGAGGACGCTCAAAGTCGCTCAGCGAGCTATGGAGAGGGCTATGCTCGTAGTTTCTCTGCGTGATAAACTTAGAATTGAGGATATCCGCATTAAAATATCCAGAGTGACCGACATCGCCCAACGGATTAGTAAGCTGAAGTGGCAATGGGCCGGCCATATAGCTCGTAGAACCGACAACCGTTGGGGAAAAAGGTTCTCGAGTGGCAGCCTCGTACCGGTAGGCGAAGTATAGGGCGACCCCCCACTAGATGGAGTGACCTGGTAAGACATGCAGCAAGTCGATGGATGCAGGTGGCTCAGGGCCGTGCTTTGTGGCATACCTTGGGGGAGGCCTATGTTCAGCAGTGGACTTGTGAAGGGCTGTAATGATGATGATGAATAAATGTTACTTTTGCTTTTGCCTTTGATTTTTTTTATAGAGGAGGGGGCAAACGAGCATACCTTTCACGGTTCACCTGATGTTAAGTGACTACCGCAGGCCATGAACAACCGCAACACCAGGGGAATCGCAGGTTCGTTGCCTTCCCTTTTGATAGGAGTAAGCTCTTTTCTTGAAAGTCCCCAGGTCGTATCTTTCCCGGAAAATCGCCGGTGGTAAACTATTCCACAGAGAGGTTGTACGTGGAAGAAAACTCCTAGTGAAACGTACAGTGGTGGACCGCCAAGCATCCAGATGGTGTGCATGGTATCGGGAGGTTTGCTCCGTAGTGCGTTCATGAAATTGGCGTCTGGGATTAATGGATGGATGCGAAAAACTTAGAAATTTGAAGGTGACGTAATGGCGTCATCTTACTTTATTCTTCGACTTCGAAGAGGATAATTTTTTTACATTCTGATAATTGACTACTGAGATGGTAAATGTTCACCTTTACCTTTCGTGAACATCTGCAACACCAGGGGAATTGCATTTAAGAAAGGAGTAGGCTCTTTTATTGAAAGTCACTAATCCGTATCCGTCCGGAAAATCGTTGGCGACAGTAAATTCCACAGTTTCGTCATGCGAGGCAGAAAATGACACGTAAAATGCACAGTAGTGGACCATCAGCCAAAGAAATGATAAGGATCGAATTTCGAGTATGTAAAAGTGTAGTATGAAACTTTTAGTACCTTTTAGGCAATAGTTTAGTGGGATTCTTAATCAGTTTGCAGAAATACACTAGTACGCTCATTATAACGATTCGTTATCGGCCGATTAATAAGTTTGATGGGGATCAAACAATATATATATATATATATATATATATATATATAGTCTGAAAACTATGGACCGTTTGCTAAATAAGTGGATCACTTCAACGCATGCTCACTAGTTTATTGTTGAATAAAGTAAAAAAAATAAGTATGAAGGAAAAAAGTTAACAGGTACTACTCTTAAAATGAAAGGAGAAAGAAGATAAGACAAAAACGTATTTGTAAATTTTTAGTTTTTGTCTATTCAATCATGGGCTGATGAATATCTTTTTACAACAAAATCCCAGAAAATATACACAACTTGACCTGCACAAAATTCAAAAACTCTATTTAACTAAGATTGTGTAAAAAGGGTTTATAATATTTCGGAATTTATGGATGATAATAAAGAGTGATTACTACCAAGCTATTTCTAATTAGTTATGTGTTGTTAATTGTAGTATGATTGTAAGCTGTTATTTTTTTAAAGTATAGCTGGGTTTCTTGCTGGTTCCTCCCAAGACAGAGGCTTTTTTCCAAACCAGTGTTAAATTATAAACAGTGACTTTCAATAAATATTATTTGTAATCTATATTCAATAAAATGTTTCTGTTTCTGTTTAAAAATAAGTTTGCAAGATTAAGTCTTTAAAAGCATAAACTGAATTTTTTCTATGATTTCCAGTTACATTTAATTCATCTATGCAGCCAAAAATGGGATTTGTTACATTCGCGAAATTAATATCGAATGCACACGGCCAGTATTTATTGCTTTGATACTGACACTTTATGCAACTTTTCTAATACTTTCGACAATGTAAAAAATTACCAGTTTTAAGCTCCACTAAATGCATATAAATACAGCTTGTACATATATACAGTATGTATGTACGTATATATACGTATTAGCTTTGGGTATCAAACAACTAGAGGGCGCTTCGTGTCGTTAATTGAAATAAAGTGAGAGCTGCCTGCTTATTAGCTTGTGGCTGCCTGTCTATTTTCTATATAATATTGTAGCCTATGTAGCCTGCTACTTACGTTATCTATTTCCCGCCTAAGTGTATTAGTGTTCTGTGATCTTTATATTTATGATTGCGAGTGAAGTTTTTGCGGGAACTTAGCCGTCGACGGATTGTCGCTCCTGTTTTGTCGATTGATTATTCAATGAAGTGGATTTTGATTCGTAAAAGTAATGCGATTTTGTGAATTAAGTGTCTGCGCGTGTAAACTATCAGAGAAAACGACGGAACAAGTGCTTTGATGTTGATATAAACCTCGAGTTATTTCGATCGCTCAGCATTATGAACTTGAGTGGCTGTCGTCATCAACTATCCGATAGGTTGAGCTTTCGACAAATTTTTCTAAAAACTTCGTATTGTGAGGCATCGGCATATTGTGAAGAAAAAATATATATAAAAATGATATGAAAGAAATGATAGGCTCAGAAGGGCTAGAACCCAGATCCGTGAAGCCAGTTAATTAAAAAAAGTGATTGCGAGTAACATATGTTAGCAGCGTTGCCATATATACAGATTTCTCTGTATTTATACAGATTTTCGGTGTGTAATACAGATTAGCACTGGATACAGATTTTTATACAGACTTTTCTAGTTCTATTGATTAAACTAACATAATATTCAACTTAAAACAGAATTAAGAAAGCTATATGACTAGATACCGCGTTACACATATAATTGCATGATTCTATTATTTATGGTTAATTTTTTCACAGCGTAATTAGTTAGTATGGCAGCATTACAAGTGTCACTCGCTCTGCTCGGGAAATCCCCAAAAGATTTTTGCGTGCTGTCCTCAGATCATATAAACAACAGGAGATATGCTCAGTAGTTGAAAATGTGTCGGAACCCGGTGTCTCCAGTTGGCCCCCACCACGCGCCAACTACTACATAATAAAAGCAATAGATACACAATCGCGCACACACTCGCATTTTATAAATCAGAACATACTACACAACCAATTATAAACCTTATCTCATCATACACAGCGTGAATTTACAATGCACCGTACAAAACTTATTCACACAAAAACATCTGTCGCTATCATTCACTCACAAAAGCCGGCAGCGGCTGCTTCACGAAACTATCGTGTGAGTGAGAGTATCAGTAAAACACTTATCCATTGCGCTATTAGACCAGCTGATTCACAGGTCGATTTGTACTTAGCAAGCAATGGTTTTTGTTCCTAATGAAAACATTTGATTTGGTTTTTCATCGTGTTTCTAGTACCACGAAGTAATGTTTTAATAAATTGAATAAGAAAAACATTAATATTTTAGTACTTACGTGTGAAATGAGATGCCATCTTTCATGTAATTCACAATACAGCTGTTATTTTTGCAAACAATCACTGAACAACGCGGCATTTTATCAAAAATCACGAGCAGTGAAGACGTCACAAGTTGACATTCGACTAATTACCGAAACTGGCATCAGGCCGCTTTGCGGCCAGATGCGTTCGCAAGTGCCACGCCTCCTTGCCATATCTCCTGTTGTTTATATGATCTGAGGTGCTGTCCAAGGTACTTCGCTGTCGCATTCGTTGCGTTGTGTGTGCGTAGGTAATACGTAAATATTTAAAAACGTTCATGCACTTTTATTAAATACATATAATATTGATTGTGATTTTGTACTGTGAACCATTATGGCATCTAAAAAACCGAGAGTGATGCAAAAATTTAATCGGAACTGGATGGAAGATTCTTCCTATAAGGCGTGGTTAAGACCTAGTAATAAAGGTGATTACTTTGCTTTTTGTACATTTTGTAACACAGATACGACGAAAACAAATAAACACGTAAATTCAAGTCCTGGTGGATGTAGCTCGCAAACATTAATGACAGATTTATTTTCAAACAAGAATATTGAACCAGTCAAAAGAGGAGAAATTTTGCTCGCAGCGTTTATAGCTGAACATAATATTCCCATGAACGTTATAGAACACTTGCCACAATTAATAAAAAAACATGTGTCCCGATTCACAAATTGCAAAAAGTATTAGTTGTGACAGAACAAAAACTACAGTACAGTACAGTACAGTACAGTAGTGTAAAAAATGTGACTGGCATAACTGCAAAACAAATGATAATAGAAAAGTTATAAAAACTTAAATTTTCTTTAATCGTCGATGAAAGCACAGATAGGGGATGTGTTAAGCATTTATGCATATTAGCACGTTTTTTTGAAAGAAAAGTTGAGGATGCATTTCTTTGTCTCATACCCCTTAAAGAGGCCTTCCTTTCTTTTTTGAGAAAATCTGTTTTTTTGAGCCCTTTTTTTAGTATTTTTTAAAAACACGAAAATTTAAATTAAACTAATTGCACTCATGATTTTTTATTCAAATAACCAGTTCAGTTTTTTCTATTACGTCGCTAAGATCAAAAAATATTATTCGTATTTCATCAGTATGTAATTTGTATCTAAATATAATTTCCAAAACACATGAATTAAAAAAAAACCGAGCGAAAAATACCGAGCAAAGCTCGGTCAACCGGGTACTAAAGATAATCAAAACTTATAACGTTAGTACTTATCCCTTGTTTTCCCTTGTTACCAATAAATAGATTTTGGTTTATTTGAATAAACAGATTTTATACAGATTTTATACAGATTTTAAGTTAAAATGGCATACAGATTTAATACAGATTTTAGCAGTTTCTAATACAGATAAAACGTTCAAGGCATCTGGCAACACTGTATGTTAGTAACATTTCCTTGTCAACTTTTATGTTGAAATATAAAATTAATTAATAAGGGCCATATACTTATTAAAAAAAATTAATTAATTCCGTCTATTGTTCGTTTTAATGAGCGTTTATGTCGTAATCTGTTAATAGATTTTCACAAAATACTTATATAACTTTTAGATTTTGCTAGAATCAGGCCCCTCGCATTTTACACAAAGTGTAAAATACCATAAAGAAAATAACCTAGTATGAATAACAACTTTTACAATTACCTTTTTTAAAAATAGGAGTTGCTATATAAATAAGCGAATTATTATATTTTCACTTACTTACTTATCTTCACGCACAATCCCTAACGGGGTAGCCAGAGAGAACAGATCGCCAAGTGTCACGATCCTTACATACCTCTTTCGCTTCTTTCAGGTTCATTACCTTCTTCATACATGCACGTCTAGGTATCCGAGTACTCTTGACCCTCCCCTCTTCGAGCAATTTGCTCACATGGTCTTCGAATGTTAGTCTCTGTCTACCTCGACACCTTTTAATATTTACTTTCGCTCTATATATTTTCTTCACCATTCGGTCTTCACTCATTCGTTCAACGTGCCCAAACCATTGGAGTACGCCCCTATCAATTTTTGTGATAAGGTCATCTTTCAATCCTGCCATATTGCGAATCTCTTCGTTTCGCTTTCGGTCGGCTATGCTAACGCCACACATTTTACGAAGAGATCGCATCTCCACTGCATTCAACTTGCTTTTATGCTTCTGGCATACCCAGGTTTCGCTGCCATATAACAAAGTCGGTACCAACACTGCGTTATGTATTGCAAAGCGTGCACTCTTCACCACGCTTTGCCTTTTTACTAATGCATTCAGGGCACCATTGACTTTGTTTCCGGCAGCGACACGCCTATCCACATCTAAATCACATCTTCCATCCCGGCTGAAAGCACTCCCCAAGTATACAATTTCATTTACCTGTTCTAGACATTCCTGAGTTACCCATATTTCACATTTCGTTCTCTCTTCGTCCTTTTCAAATACCAGATTTACCAAGTTTCAGAATATTATTTTAACAGAAAATGAAATTAATCAATTGGTGAATTATGGTGCCCCTCAGACAAATGATGTGCTCATAAATGTTTCTACGTTTATAAGAATCAAGAAACAGGTATATATATATTAATTGATTTTATTAGAAATATAGAGCATTGTAAGTGCCATATGCTTATGATAAGTGTCGTGGTAGTTCAGGCACTAAACACTTGCTGTAAATTTCATAGTACATACTCGAGTTTGATACCAAATTAAAGGTTCATATTTATTTTAAGCAACACAGAAGCGTTATAGCAAAACTAGACTGTGATTTAAATTTCATATCTGTATTGTGTGTGCGTTGGGGTCTAAATCAAAACAATAAAAGTTCTTAAAGTGTAATCTTGGTGTACTGATAGACAAATTACATTGACTTAAGAAGCAGATTAAATTCTTTATCACCTACATGATTCATTTAGTTAATTTTGTGGATTCTTTCATAAAACTAATGAGCATTTGCTAAAGTTTTTTAATAAAATAACATTACAATGGGACTACATCGCCTGTGTGGTAATAAATATCCACTTAAAATTTAGAGATGGCTTTGCAGGACGGAGGTTGTTCATCATGAAATCTGCTATATCATACCATATCAAAAGTATTGTCCTTAATTTTGAATTTTGTGCCTTTTCCAGATTTATAAACATAACATATTAAAGCTGTTGATATACCCATAGATTGTTACAAAGGATATTTGCATTACTATTCCACTTAAACCAGGGACAAATATACAAATGTTTTCTGGACTAGAGAACATAGTGGATATGCAAATAGACAGAGAAAACATTTGTACCTTGATCTTTGATTAAATGGGGAAAAAATTATCATACAATAAGAAGTTGGACATCATTGAGGGGTATCAAGATTAAGGAAATCAAGGTCGAACGAATGAAGTGGCTAACAAAGCACTTGTTTTTATACTTTCTGGCATTAGAAAGAAATGGAAGCAGCCAATAGCATATTATTTGTCAGGAAATTACACAACTGCTGAGAGATTGGCCACTTTGATAAAAGAGGTACTTGTGAAATATTTTTACCCCTAAAATATATTAATATACTTTCCTATGCAAATGCAAAATTTAAATGTTATATATGTACATATTTTATTCTAGGTCCTAGAGGAATGTTTCAAGGTGGGACTAAATATTATAGCCACAGTGTTTGATCTTTCTCGGGTGAATGTAAGAGCAATGGATATACTTGATTCTACAACTGACAAACCATGGTTTGAATACCATGGTCATCAGATAGTTAAACCCGTTAAACCCACCCCATTTTCTGAAATGCTTCAGAAATCTTTTTATGAAGCATTATGTATTGTACCTAGCAAATTTACATTCAAGTGGAAAATCTTTAAATGGTATTTATATGTTATTTGTATTATATAATACAATAAACTAAAATGTTTTCAGCACTGTCAAATGGCACCAAATTTTAATTTATTTAGATCATCTATATGTTATATGTGGTAGAGCCACACTGCAGATATATTATGGTTGTAGCACAAATGAGTCGACTCGGCCGGGAAAGCACCACACTCACAGAATACCAGCGTAAAATGGCAACTTAATACTGCTGTGTTTTGTATGGTGAGTGTAGATATCCGGAGACCCTTTTTTACTAGACATTCTATCGTAGTCCTCAGGGATGACAATGCATCTACGTTTTGATTCTTAATCGAGGATATATGTAGATGACCATTGGCCACATCATCCACTTACTATCAGGTAGATTGTGTGCCCGTTTGTCGCCCTTATTCTATAAAAAAACACCTCTGTTTATGTATACATTGAGATAGATAGTTCTGGACATACTTTTTGCTTTTAGCTGACAGTGCATCTTTTTATAAAAAGAGAGAAGAAAGTTAGATGTTCATAAAACCATCATGCTTATGTCAGACGTAAAATATCCGGAACGACGAAGAGAAGCACCTGCAAATGTGCAAAACATATAGCACTACAGCGTAACTATTTTGTGAAATCGTCTCCCATCTCCTGAAGGTAGAGGCCCATATGTAGCAATAGACTTACGGTCCGCTATAAAAAGGCAAGTGTAAGAGTCCCCGTTTTCAATAGTGGTAACATATTTGACATAAATATTATATACATTAAAAATTTCTACGATTTAGATAGAAATAAAATAAAGATCATGTTTAATGTCCATATCAAACCTATCCCGGTAATTGTTGGGAGCACTAAGCTCAAGCTCAAAGTTGTTGCCGAGATTGTTTACATGGGACAAATAGTTCGATTAGGTAAGTCCAACTTCGACCGAGAGGTCAATCGATGGATTCAACTCGGCAGGGCAGCGGTCGGGACATTACGACATATCTTCTCGTCAGGTATACCACAAAACATGAAAACTAGATTTACTACAAGTAGAGCTATGGAGAGGGCTATGCTCGGGGTTACTCTGCGTGATAAACTTAGAAATGAGGATATCTGCAGTAGAACCAGAGTGATCGACGTAACTCAACGGGTTAGTAAGCTGAGCAGTGGGCTGGCCATATAGCTCGAAGAAGAGACAACCGATGGGGAAAAAAGGTTCTCGAGTGGCAGCCTCGTACCGGTAGGCGTAGTGTAGGGTGACCCCCACTAGATGGAGTAACGACCTGGTAAGACATGCAGGAAGTTGCTCAGGGCCATGCTTTGTGGTATTCCTTGGGGGAGGCCCATTTTTTTTTTTTTTATAGGATAGGGTGACAAACGAGCACACAGTCCACCTGATGGTAAGTGGTTGCTGTGGCCCATAGACATCTACATCTATCCTCGATTACGAATCAAAATGCAGATGCGTTGTCACCCGTGAGGACTAAGATGGAATGCCTCGTTTCCAGTAAAAAGGGTCTCCGGTTCTCTACACTCACCATACGAAATACAGCAGCATTAAGCTACTATTTCACGCTGGTATTCTGTGAGAGCGTGGTCCTTCCCCGGTCGAGCCGACCCATTCGTGCTACAACTATACTACTAATATAACTGCAGCATGGCTCTACCACGTATAATGTTCCCATGTTTAGCAGTAGACTTGTGAAAGGTTGTAATGATAATGATGATGGTGAGATAGAAATAATCCGAACTTTGTTTATGCTCCTGCCTTGACTGATATTCATATATCGCCGAACAAACAGAAAATGCGTGTGAAGGTTGCTGCGCCAATATTCAGTCATTCTGTAACTGCTGGTGCTGGTATACTAGCAAAAATTTCATCAAGTGAGCACACCTATATTTCCTTCCATTCCTTTTTTAACATTTTATTAATTTGTAAATTATATTAAATATTTTCTAATATGTTAAACTCGTTCTTGGGACTGTAACATGAATGTAATTCTTATTATAATTACAGATGAAATGTCCTGCGGAAGCTGTGTAGCCACTGCAAACTTTAATTATTAAATTGATTAAATGATTCTTAAATGCCGACTCGAGAGATTGACGACGGGGCAAGAAGCATTCAACAAATATGACTTTGAAAAGTCCACATTTAGAATACTTCAAATACATAATTTTTAAGACATATAAAATTTTGTGTAATAACAATCCGCCGTTTAAGGATAGATATAAAAAGTTTTTGAAATAAAAAAATAAAATAAGAGAAAAATAAATTACAAAATTATACCTATTTATAGTTTTACTTATTATGGAAGGTAAATTAGAGTAATTTTGGTGAAAACCTATCAAATGTATGGGAATCAATCCAATTGGTTTGTGAGGTTTGTGCTAAAATTACTCCAATTTGCCTCACACAAAGTTTGTAGAGTATTGTAATAGAATAAAAAGACTTTAGAATTCCGCTAAAAAAGTTTTGTAGTATCTGTACACTACACTACAGGCGCTTCTTCGCGCGGTATTTCCGTTTTTAGGGTTCCGTAGTCAACTACAACAACGTCTGTCCGTCCTCGCTTAATCTCTGTGACTGTTAGCACTAGAAAGCTGAAATTTGGTACCAATATGTGTATCAATCACGCCGACAAAGTGGTAAAATAAAAATTGGAAAAAATGTGTTATTAGGGTAGCCCCCCTATATGTAAAGTGAGAAGTGATTTTTTTTTAATTTCAAACCTAACGTGTGATATATCGTTGGAAAGGTATTTAAAAATGAATAGGGGTTTACTAAAATCATTTTTTGATAATGTCAATAATTTCGGAAATAATCGCTCCAAAAGTAAAAAACAATGTGTCCCCCCCCTCTAACTTGTGAAACTATAAGTTTAGAAAATATGAAAAAATCTGAAAAGTAGAACTTTATAAGGACTTTCTAGGAAAATCATTTTGAACTTGGATGGAAACAACAGTACCCACTACCGGGAGCAGTTGCAGGAGCGCGGAGCGCTGCTGGAGCGCGAACATAATGGATACCTTTAAACTCATAAGTGGGAACGCTTATTGTGACAGATGGGAAACTACGGAACCCTACACTGAGCGTGGCCCGAGACGCTCTTGGCCGGTTTTTTTAGCATGAAGTTGGCGTTCTTCTCTCGGTAGAGTAGAGTAGTGTTCTGTGGCCCTGACATACCACTCGCCTCCTTTAAATCCATATAACTATAATTGTCGACATAAGTCGTGAGCACACTTTTTATTGGTCGACACGACGTTGACCACGCTGATGTTCAACGTGATTGGTTCATCAGTCGATTTTCGTCGTCTATGTCGTTCGAAACCATCGAACGTATCATTCGGCTTCCGTACACTTCAGAGCAATAATTTTAGTGATAAGTTTTTTAATTAGTTTATTTTCGTTAATTGTTTTTGTTACCTCGTTGTTAATTGTTGTTTGTGTATTCCCTGTTATAAATTATTTTTGTTATTTCTTGTTTTAATTATTTTTGTTGTTATAATTTGAGTGTTCAGATTTTGGTCTAAATATGCAAAGAAGGAAGAATTCGGTGTTAAATAGACAATCCCGCTAAATGGTTTGTTCAGTGTTTAGTTACATGAAAAAATTAGGTACTGCGAAAAACATCATAGACGTATATTAACAGACTGCTGAGGCGACTAATGTCTTAGTAGCTACTGTACGGCGCATCGCAACACCAGATTTTGTGGAAGGCATATCACCTCTTCCTTCTTCTTAATAAAATAATCAATTCTAACCACCAGGTATACATTAAATACTTTATAGTAGATAATAAAATAACGGACACGAATATCTGCAACATTACTGTATCAAAGTAAAAGTTGATGTGTTCGAGTAAACATTTTCATAAAAGTCGGCGAAAATATTCAATTACGAATTGAAATAATAAAAGTACCCAGTAATTTTGCCCGACAGTGTACCTACCTCCCACAACAGTTTATATGTGCTCACGACTCGTGTCGGCAACTATACCGTCGGCTCTACTGGGGTAAAACCACGCTCACAGAATATCAGCGTAAAATAGCAGCATTAAACTGTTGTGTTTCCTATGGTGAGTGTAGAGAACCAAAGACAGACCCTTGTTACTGAAAACAAGGCGTTCCATCTTAGTCCTCAGGGGTGACAACGCATCTGCATTTAGATTTTTTAACTGAGGATAAACGTAGACGTCAATGGGCCACACCATCCACGTACCATCAGTGGACTGTGTGCTCGTTTACCACCCTTATATAAAAAAATGGTAATGTTTTCTATTTGAGTTATGCTCATTTACATAATATTTCTCCTTCACCATCAGCCGTGAGTCAGTTTATTACTAGAGATAATATTAACGTCTTCCAAATCCCTAACACCCACCACACAGCTCCGATCCGCGCCCGTCTTAAGTTATTATTCATTATGATTTCCTATATTTACGCAAACACTAAACATTGAACTGTGTGGCTCCAAAGTCTTTGCCAGAGATCTGTCTGCCCGTAAGAGCCAACTGTCAAAGCTGAAGACTGAGTGTGGCAGCATCGTTTCCGGGACACCTGAGATTTTGAGTGAGATTGAGAGGTTCTATGGGCAGCTGTACACATCATCGTTGGAGCCACACGCAAGTGTGAGTAGCGATCCAAGAGCAAGTCTTATCCGACACTATTCCGATGATATTCCGGACGTCAGTCTAAGCGAGATTAGAATGGCTCTCCAGCACCTTAAAAACGGCAGGGCCCCAGGCGAGGATGGAATTACAGCGGAGCTTCTGAAAGCGGATGGAACACCGGTACTTGAAGTCCTTCAGAAGCTCTTCAATTCCGTCCTCCATGGTGGCACTACTCCAGAGGCGTGGAGCAGAAGTGCGGTGGTCTTGTTCTTTAAGAAAGGCGACAACGCTCTCTTGAAGAACTACAGACCGATTTCCCTTCTGAGCCGCGTCTACGTGCTGTTTTCGAGAGTCATTACGAATCGTCTCGCACGCAGACTCGACGACTTCCAGCCTCCCGAACAAGCCGGTTTCCGAAAAGGCTTCAGTACCATAGACCACATACATACCCTGCGGCAGATTGTACAGAAGACTAAAGAGTACAATTTGCCACTTTGTCTGGCGTATGTGGACTATGAGAAAGCCTTTGATTCCGTCGAAATTTGGGCGGTGCTGCAGTCCCTTCAGCGGTGCCAAGTTGACTGTCGGTATATCGAAGTGCTGAAGTGTTTGTACCGTAGGGCTACCATGGCTATCCAAGTACAGAACCAGAGCTCGAAACCTATCCAACTGCAGAGAGGTGTAAGACAGGGTGACGTTATATCCCCGAAACTCTTCACCGCTGCTTTGGAAGACGTTTTCAAGCTACTGGACTGGAAAGGATACGGTATTAACATCAATGGCGAGTACATCACTCACCTTCGATTTGCCGACGATATAGTCCCTATGGCAGAATCGCTGGAGGACTTAAGCACTATGCTCAATGACCTCAATAGTGCCTCCCAACGGATAGGTCTTAAGATGAACATGGACAAAACAAAGATCATGTTTAATGTCCATGTCACACCTACGCCGGTAGTTGTTGGGAGCACTATGCTCGAAGTTGTTGACGAGTACGTTTACCTGGGACAAATAGTCCGACTAGGTAAGTCCAACTTCGACCGAGACGTCAATCGACGGATTCAACTCGGCTGGGCAGCGTTCGGGAAAGTACGACATATCTTCTCGTCAGGTATACCTCAATCTCTAAAAACTAGATTGTACAACCAGTGCGTGTTGCCAGTGATGACTTACGGATCTGAAACGTGGTCCTTCACTGCTGGCCGTATGAGGACGCTCAAGGTCGCTCAGCGAGCTATGGAGAAGGCTATGCTCGGAGTTTCTCTGCGTGATAGACTCAGAAATGAGGATATCCGCAGTAAAACCAGAGTGACCGACATTGCCCAACGGTTTAGTAAGTTGAAGTGGCAATGGGCCGGCCATATAGCTCGAAGAACCGATAACCGATGGGGAAGAAAGGTTCTCGAGTGGCAGCCTCGTACCGGTAGGCGTAGTGTAGGGCGACTCCCCACTAGATGGAGTGACGACCTGGTAATATATGCAGGAAGTCGATGGATGCAGGTGGCTCAGGACCGTGCTTTGTGGCATTACTTGGGGGAGGCCTATGTTCAGCAGTGGACTTGTGAAGGGCTGTAATGATGATGATGATGATGAAATATTGAAACTTATTTTACGGATTTTATCGCGTTTAATTTAAATTATTTTTAATTTGCGACGTTTTGGGCGCTTTCCAGTCCCCCGTGAGCCCGTGACCATGGGTTCTGGAAAGCGCCCGAAACGTGGGAATCCGTAAAAGTAGTTTTATTCGACTATTATTCATTTCTAAAAATTCTCAATTTGTAAAAACTTTGAAAATAATAAAATGTTACTTTTTTATTTCGTGAAGAGGTTTTATTTATATCTGCTAGAATTAGAAACCAGTCAGCAATTCTCCTTTCAATCAATCTGTCAAAATTTTCGTGTCAGTTGATTTTGGTGCAATATATAAAAATGTTTTGTTAAATTTTTCACGTTATTTTAAAACAAAGTTGTTTAATACTTTAAAATACAATTCCGGCTTTAACCGTTTTTTTTTAACTTAATTATGAAATAGTGGAAGACGTAAATCAAGATGAATTTTTTTCGATTCTTTTCACCGAAAAAACATCAAGAACGGGATGATGAATAAATGTGGAAAAGTAAAAAACCCTTGCAAATTATGCTTGCGGGGTGTAACAACCAAGACTGGGGTCCAGTGTAAAGGTGTTTGTAAGAAATGGGCTCATTTCAAATGCTTGAATTACACGCCAGGAAAAATCCAAGACATCAAAGCTGGCATCATCAAAATCACTTGCCCCTGTCCAGATTGCAATACGACCGAACCCAAAGAGATAATGGTTGATCCCCCGTACACTTGTAATAACTTCCAGTGTCCAGCCAATAGTCTTCCAACATGCGAATCCGCAGACTGTCCTAGTATGTACCATATTACAAAAACTCCTATCATGCCTGAGCCTTCACCGTCTAACATAAGTTCTCACATTAGACCGCCTATATGCCCAATAAAGCGATGTGACAATTCTCCTCCATCCTCTCCACCAATTAATTGGTCTTTTGAATCCGCGTGTTATCCTAAGCCACTTGACCAGCCTTCTTGTAAAAAGCAGTGTGAAACCCAACCCATTTCTAAAGTGTTCGAGCTTCCTCCAAGCATGAAGCCTTGCCAGCCTTGCCCCCCACCGCCAAGATGTCCTCCTTCGAATCGACCGTGCCCTCATCTACCTCCAATTTCACAAATTGCACCAATTTCCACTAGAACGGAAAGCAAACTGTGTTCGCCGATTCGTTCTTTATCTTGTTCGTTTTTGGCTAGAGATTCAAATTGTACCGGTTAGTAATTAATTTAATTATCTTCGATGTGTATTTGTAAAAGTTTATTAGACTTTTTTCATTCACGACAGTTCATGAAAAGTCAACTGCTGAACATACGCCAGTGGGTTAGCATCTGCAGGTTGTAATTTTTTTTATCGAGAAGTTTCTGCTACCCATCTCCTAGTTTGTAACCCTCGGGATGACAAGGGATAGGGGATAGTGAATACTCTTACACTGCGCGGCTTAATAGAAATTAATTAAATAAAATTTTTGTATTACGGTTTCAGGTTCCCAAAGGACATGGTCGCAAAATGACAAAAGCCTAGGTAAATATTGTTTTTTTTTTTCTTCGTTAGTCTAGTGGTTGTCGACCGACAACCAGACCAGTATTTGTAAGCGCGACTGCTGATATGTGATCCCGGATCGGACCAAAAATCAGTTTCTGGGTTTTTCTGTCAAGAAATTTTCCTTATTCGGGAATATCTGGCAGTGTTTCACCCCTTGCCCCAGAAAGCATGAAATGGCGTTGGTCGTGCGCCTAATATCTATATCTCTGGTCGGGTCGGCTTGCCGTTAGATCGGTCTATGAGAGTGAGGGAATAGTTAGTGCACCTTTTCAGATTAAAAAAAATTATCAACTTATACGTGAATGAGTGCATTTTCATGAACATCTAAATCCTTGAAACCAATATAAGATTTCATTTTTTATTTTGTAATTATTTTCGTAAATCCGCCGTAATAATGAAGATTTAAAAAAAATCATCGAATCGGACGATTTTTCGATTTTATAAAGCCAAAAAACGAGGTGGTCGCGATAGTATAAAATTACCTAAATGTAGTTATATAATTATGACTACTGTAGTTTTAAACGTACCAATTGTAGCACTGTGTTATTTTCTAATTTCTATCGGATCGGATATGATAAATTAAAGTTGCAATAATCAGTGCTTTACGTCGATTTTTTTTCCATAATAAGAATATTGACGTCATTAACATGTATAGTTATCACATAACAGTATAATCATATATATATATATATATATATATATATATATATATATATATATATATATATATATATATATATATATATATATATATATATATATATATATAATTTATACTGTTTCGACTTATTCGACCTAAAACTCCTTGAAACAACATTTAAAATATTATCAATGATATGAATGCAATTTACACAATTAAAATTTCAATCAATCTTATCTTATCATTTTTTTAAGAATTATTTAGAAAATCGATATCAATGCATAAGAATCGATAAGGTTGTTAGCTCTGAACAAAAAAATACTCATTTTGGCGTGCCTCAAAGAAGTGTATTAGGGCCAACCCTATTTTTGATTTATATAAATGACCTTTGCAATCTTGAACTTAACTCAGGTAAAATAATATCTTACGCAGATGATACCGTGCTACTTTTTTCCGCAAATACAGTTGACAAGGTTTATTCATATGCTCAGCAAGGTTTTGATAGAGTTAATAAATGGCTCCAACAAAACATATTAACACTGAAGATGGACAAAACCAAATATATTCATTTTTCTATGCGCAGCTCAACCCAGCATATAACCATTCCAGAACTTTATGCACATCAATGTTACTCAGTCACAGAGTCTAAATGTTACTGCCCAGTTATTTCTAATACAAAAACTGTTAAGTACCTTGGAATAATTATAGATTCTACGTTTACATTTAAAAACCACATAAACCACCTATGCATTAGAGTTCGTAAAATAATGTTTGTTTTTAAAAAAAAATCGTTATTTTGCTGATAATAAGGTAGTAAGACAAGTATATTACGCATTATGTCAGTCAATACTCACCTATTGTATAACCTCTTGGGGTGGAGCAGCTAAAACTACACTACTACCACTGGAACGCGCTCAAAGAGCTGTATTAAAAGTTGCAACATTCCGCCCTATTCTATTTCCATCCCATCTCTTATACAAATCCTATAATGTCCTCTCAGTGCGCCAGTTATTTGTTATCAGCACGTTACTAAAACAGCACTTAAGATTGCCTTATAGAAGAGAGGTCACTGATAAAAGGCGCAAAGATAAAGTAATAGAAACTAACATTAGAATAAGGCATTATTTCATGCATAGATTTTTTACATTTCTCGGCCCTTTTTGTATAATCAAGTCAATGCAATTTTGTATGTCTATAATATCCATTAAAAATGGCAGACTGTAAGAAGGTAATTCGAACATGGTTACAAAATTTGTCATACGATGATACAGAGAAGTTGCTGATTGTTTTAAGTTAATATCATAAGTAAATTAATGATAATGTATTCTACCCAAATAACCCTTATTAGTTAGTACGTTATTCATTTTATATAAGAAACAGAAAATATTTGTTAATGTATCTTTTAGCACATACACCTGAGATACAGGTTTATCCTAGTTCAGGTGCCTGTTATTGTAGACTATTTTTAAGTTAAGACTTATTGGAATAATTTGTTTTTTTTATATAGGATAGGGTGACAAACGAGCACACGGTCCACCTGATGGTAAGTGGTTTCTGTGGCCCATGGTCATCTACATCAATCCTCAATTACGAATTAAAATGCAGATGCGTTGTCACCCGTGAGGACTAAGATGGAATGCCTCGTTTCCAGTAAAAAGGGTCTCCGGTTCTCTACACTCACCATACGAAATACAGTAGCATTAAGCTACTATTTCACGCTGGTATTCTGTGAGAGCGTGGTCCCTCCCCGGTCGAGCCGACCCATGTGAGCTACAACTATACTTCTAATATAACTGCGGCATGGCTCTACCACGAATTTGTACATTTTATCAAAATTAAATAAATTATTATTATTATTATGGGTTATTAATAGAGTAGTCACATCTGGTTGGGCTGTATAAATATATAAAGGGAAAAATAAATTAACTTAAATATATATTTAATATATTAACATAAATAAATAAATAATACATAAATAAATAAAAGCCCAACCAGATGGAAGCCCTCGGCAGGGGAGACCAAACGGCCGAAGGTTAGGAGGAAAGGGAAAGAAACCGGCGGACGATGCGGGCGGTATCGAGGAGCACCGCCTTCTGCATTTGAGCCTGGAGCGGTCCGTCACGGAGTCCCAGTCGCCTCAGATGACCCGAGAGGCTGACTGGGATTAGCCCATTCGCAGAGACGACTACAGGAATAATTTCGGTCGGCAGACCACCCCACATGTCGGTCACCTCGTGAGCCAGGTCCAGATATTTTGATTGCTTATCTGTTTCGGCTTTCACGAGGTTCTCGTCATACGGGATGGTAATATCGACCAAAAATATCCTTGACTGTGCCCGGTCCATCAGCACAATATCAGGCTTATTCGCAAGAATAGTCCTGTCTGTGATGATGGCCCGGTCCCAGTAGAGCCTGGCGCGGTCATTTTCGAGCACGGCTTCCGGCAAGTACTTGTAATACGGCAATTTCCGGTCCACGAGACCGTATTTCAGAGCAAGCTCCTGGTGAAGAATTCTGGCTACTAGGTTGTGCCTGTGCAAGTACTCAGAGTTAGAAAGCGCCGAACAACCGGAGATGACATGCCTAAGTGACTCACCGGGATGGCGACAAGCTCGACAGACGTCGACGGTGCCATCCTTTAGGATGTATCTCCGATAGTTGTTGGTCTTAATAACCTGATCCTGTATTGCACAGACAAAACCCTCGGTTTCCCCGAAGAGGTCACCGAAACGTAGCCAGTTGAGGGAGGCGACTGTATCTACGAAGGGCTCATGAAGAGCCCTGTAGTACCTTCCGTGGAACTCTTTCTCCTTCCATACGGTCTCCCGGTCGGAAATGCTAAGCACTTCTGGGGCCTGCCAGTGCTCGTGGGCTAAGGATAGAGGGGTAAGCCCTTTATCACTGGAAATGACGTCATTGTAGAATGGATCATCCGATCTCGCCAGGAAGTAATCACGGAGGCTGCACACTTCGCGATTATGCATGGTGAGCGCGCTCAGAAAACCACGCCCACCGTGCTTTCGCGGCAAGTACAGCCTCATTACCGACGATCTCGGATGATGCATCCTATGGGACGTCATGGTAGTGCGGACTTTTCTATCCAGGGCGTTAAGTTCGGTCTGAGTCCACCTGAGTATGCCAAAGGTATATATGGGGACAGGCATGACCCAACCGTTATATGCGTGTGTCTTATTCACACCGGACAGAAGGCTGTTAAGCACTTTGGTCAAGCGTGCATAAAACACGTCGCAAACTGACTGTTTCATACCAGCCTCATCGATACCGATGTTCTGTGACATACCCAGGTATCGGTATGTTTCAGCCTCGGAAAGGGTCTTTAAGTTGACGGGCGTAGATAAATCTATGCCCTCAGAGTTAGCAACCCTTCCCCTTTCAACATGAAGGACCGCACACTTATCCGTCCCCAGCTCCATTCCAATAGAATTGCTAAATTCACAAATGATTTTTAGCAATATATATATATTTTTTTTATTATTATTATTATTATCTTTATGCAGCGTGATGCACCAAATGTAATTTAGAGCATTGTAATACCACGATAACGCACTAAATTAAATGTGGTGAAATAAAAAAAAATCTTTAATTTTATGTACGACAAAAGTGTATGAAATTGTTAAAAAATATACCTAACCTATATTTAATATACAGCGTATTTTCATATTCTTACATTGTCATCCAATTCTAAGGTATGTTTAAATTTCAACTCTAGCTCATCAGGAATTCGACCAGACATAATTTAATTTAAATTTTTAATAGGTACAGGAAAGCGATTTACTACGCGTTGATCCCTCGTGCTTGATTTATTTGAATATGGATGGAATAGGAAATATCATTCATTCATTAGATAAAGCTTATCAAAAAATCACGCTGAACATAGGTTGATTAGCCTATCCCATAGATTGTCATAAAGAGGAATCTCGCTATACCATCCATACCATCTAGATGACTGGCGGTCCACCACTATGCGATTTTAAAGAAGTTTTCTTCCTCGTACAACTTCCTCGTGCGATAGACTACCACCAGAGATTTTTCTGGGCCGGTACGACTTAGGGACCTTCAACAAAAGAGCCTACTCCTTTTCAAAAGGCCGGCAATGCATCTGAAATTCCCCTGGTGTTGCAGTTGATCTTGGGCGGCGGTAATCACACACCATTAGGTCAGCCGTAATCTCGTTTGCCTCCTATAAAAAAATAAAAAATAAAGAGGGGATATTCGCCATTGTTGCCACGTTTAGCGGGCTGGTAGACACCCTCCATTTTTTGTTTGATGATGATTTGATTCTGCTGCTCGTCTTAGTTCCTTCTGTATTTTCTGTATTTTTTTTATTCATGAAAAACAAAAATAAATAAGTCATTTTCTTTTGCAGACTGCGACACAACTACTCCAAAGTATATTTCGTCGTCGGATTCGCAGTTGTCGAAATCAAGAGAAACCCAAAAATCTTTATATTGCACCATTGAACAAATGTGTTCGACCGTAGGGCAGCTGTCTGGCCAACTGAAAGAATTGATGTGTAGAATGATGGAAGCTTTTGAGAAAAACCGATGTAATTAAAATAAATATTTGGTTATTTGTATTTTGGTGTTTCATTACCTGCTTTTACAAATGGACGAGTTTCACCAAGAGACAATTTGATGTTAGGCGTCAGCGTATATTGAAAACAATATAGAAAACCTAAAGGAGACTATGGAATATGCCGAAAAAAAATTTTATAGCATAAGTGTAGTAAACGAGCACACAGTCCACCTGATAAGTGGTTGCTGTGAACCATAGACATCTAGATGTATCCTCAATAACGAATCAAAATGCAGATGCGTTTTAACCCATGAGGACTAAAATGGAATGCCTCGTTTCCAGTAAAAAGGGTTCTCTACCCTCGCCAAACGAAACATAGCAGCGTTAAGTTCCTATTTCACGCTGGTATTATGTGAGAGCGTGGTTCTTTACCCAGTCGTGCCGACCCATTTATGCTACAACTATACCGGAAATATTGCAGTACCTATGGTTTTCTTTGGTTTCCGATAGATGGCAGTATAATCAACTCGTAATGCTAAGGCTTGAATACCTAGATCGGCGAGATGACGAGAAGCAGTGCCATAGATGGAAAACGTCTGGTTATTTTAAGCTTGGCGAAAAGAGACATTTGTATCGCCATCTATTGGAAGTCATATAAACCTTATGGCAGAATCGATGGAGAACCTAAGATGATTTTAAATATACGTCTTTGTGGAGAACCTCATAACTATGCTTAATCACGTCAAAAGTACTTCCCAACGAATAGGTCTTAAAATAAACATGAACAAGACGAAAGTCAATTGCAAAGTTCATTTTACCTGTGCTGGTAGTTGTTGGGAGCACTACGCTCGAAGCTTTTGACGAGTATTAATCAACTTCTACCGACAGTTTAATTGACGTATCCAACTCAACTTGGCAGCATTCGGGGCTGCTCAGCTATTCGAGTCGACAGAGGAAAACTGAATTGGAGAAGGGCGTCGCCATTTTACTGACAACAGCTGAATAAAAATGGGCTGCGGTTGCCAACCCGCCTACCATCCGCAAATATCCCCCCATGAACCATTTTGTGAACGAGGTCTATGTTCAGCAGTGGAGTTTTAATTGGTGTAATAGAAATGGTAAACCTTTTCTGTATCCATCTCCTGCCATCGTAAATCTATCTAGTGGGGGATTTTAGCATGTGGTGGCCCAAGACCGTGCTTTAAAGCATTCCTTGGGGCAGGCCTATATACATCAGTGGACTTGTGATGTCCTGTGATGATAATGATGATGACGAAACTTTGTCTTTACTATAAATGTTGATGGGGATTTCCCGTAATTACTACTCTTTGCATTAAAAGTCACAAAGTCGGAGGATGTTTATTTTAATAATGAATTTCGTCGCTCATCTTGGTATTTTACACCCAGTAAAATATTTATTAGTTAGACCTAATTAAGCGAAATATATGGTTTCACATTTTTCCTAATATTTTTACAATAAAAATTTATGAATTTTACAATAATTTTTAAAATTTTCCTAACAATTTTTATACGTTCACATTTTTTATTATATATTTATTTACTTTTGGATAAAACGTTGATAATATTTTTAATCGCTCACCATCACATACTGAATCATTTGTTTAAAAAATACTAATCAAAGAGAAGAAAAAAGAAATGAATTGACAATGTCTGTTCGTTCTGTCAATTCTCTAACAATTTTTATAAATAAAGCAATAATGTCACCTTAAACAACGTATACAGAAGAATATTAACCAGCCAACCATGATTACTGATTTAAAACGGTTCTAAATACTTTAAAAATGTCCAAGTGCGGCAAGGTTAAAAATCCCTGCAAAATTTGTTTGGGATCCGTCTCCCCAAAGAACGGATTGCAATGTAAAGGTGCTTGTAAAGCATGGATGCACTTCGAATGTTTAAACTACACTCCTGGAAAAATTAAAGATGTAAAGGCGGGAATTATTAAAGTGACATGCCCTTGCCCCGATTGTAAGACTTCCGAACCAAAAGAGTATCGTACAGATCAACCTTACAGTTGCACCAATATACAGTGTCCGGCTAATAGACCAGCTAAATGTGATAACAAAGAGTGTCCGACAAACAGAACGCCAGACAAAATAAACCAGACATCAACAAATTTATTACCAACTTGTCCATTGTCAAAGTGCGGCACAGAGTGCAAGAGAAATAGCTATCCCCAATTGCAAAATGTTCCACCACCTCCGATCAGCAAACCTTGTGCACCTCCTTCTTCTATTTCAGGCGGGAGTGTTGAGATAGCACCTGCACCAGCACGAGCACCAAGCTCATTAGAAGAACCAGTATCAGGTGATACGGTAAAACTACTACCAAGAGCTGATTTGTCTTCATTAGGAACTCTACAACAAATGTGCAGAACTGTTGGCCAGTTGGCAAATCAAATAAACCATTTAATGAATAAAATGAAGCAGGTGGTAAACGATCCAGAGGGACCAGGATTTACAAAAGAGAGAAAGGCAACAACTGTACCATGTCCAACGGCGCCACAGGGTAATAAGACAAACTGTCCAAAACCTTGTCACTGTCCTGGAAACCCTAACCGCAAGAAATAAATGCTGTAAAAGTTATGTACAGTTATATAATTCCGCATGCACGTTCAAACCGACTTACCATTTTGTAACAAAAATTTAAAACATACAACATTGGTGAACTAAACTTTTTGTTTTTATTAGATATTTCAACATAGTTCTGAACTACTACTAGGTACTAGCTTTAATTTTTCAAAAATGTTTTGGATTAATCGAATAAGTATGATGTTCTAAAATTCTTGACAAAGAATTTGTCTTTGTTTTTGATTGAGCATTCAATAGATGCAGCCTAACAGTTCTAAGATGGAGAGAAGCGTCAAGGTATGATACATCTGATACTGCTTCTATTTTGAATTACACTGATTTTATGTGTTATGTTGATGAAGACGTGGTTAGGCATTCAGAAGAATTTTCCTAATTTATTCAAATAAACTAATAATCTTATGAAAACAGCTCAAACACCAAGCTCAATAGAAGACCCATCAAGTGATACCCGTATATTGAAACAACTACCAAGAACTGACTTGACTTCATTAGGAACTCTTCAACAAACGTGTTGAACTGATGACCAATTGGTAAATCAAATAAATCATTTAATGAATAAAATTCTTCTCTGATTACATGAATATTATTTGAAGTGTCACTCTTGTTGCATTGCAAGTTGCGTAAATTATTTCAATTGTTCAGTTAAGTGTTACGCTTTAAAAACATTGTTGCAATTTTCATTATAACATCTTTACTATCACTCTTGGTGATTGATTGATATTTTTAATTTGATATGTGAATTGAACTTACTATTATTATTCTTGCAGCAATTAGTTATTCGTGTCTCCTATACGGTTTCTAACAATATTTGTTTTGTAAGCAAGGCAAACCACACATTATTATATATAAATGTACATGCACATTACGAATGGGACGGCTCGACCGGAGAAGTACCCCACTCTCACTGAGTGCCAGTGTGTAACATCATAATAATTTTACTGTATTTCGTATGGTGAAATTGTAGTGAATCACCGGAGTATGGAGTGTAGAAGTAAGGAGTACAGACTGTGTATTAAAAATGTCCATAGAAAACCGTTAAATAAGTGTGGCGCCACTATAGCTGAAAATATTAGTGGGATTGACGACTTTTTCGAGGTTATATTTACTAAATAAAATTATTTTATATTTTAGAGCTACTGAGCAGTTTAGCAGCACACTTCAAACCGTCGACAACTGCTAAGTTCATTTCATCCCAGTAGCTACTCCAGCGCCGTAGTGGAGAGTTTTTGAACTATTATTTACCGCTTACAGATGGACACTTTTCCAACTATTCTACTATGGGAGTTGATACTCCTTACTTCTACACTCCATACACCGGAGCCCCTTTTTACTGGTAAAAGCTATTTCATCTTAGTCCTTAGGGGTGACAACGCATCTGCATTTTGTTTCTTAATTGAAGACAGATGTAGGTGTCTATGGGCCATAGCATCCACTTACCATCAGTTGGACAATAAACTCGTTTGTAGCCCTTATTTAAAAAGTTGAAAGTAATGTCATACAACCGATATTAAACAGCCAGATCAGCGATAGGGAGTAGCGTCAAAAGTGGAAGACCTCTGAAACCGCAATCGCTAATAAGCCTGTAAAGCGTGGCGATTAAGAGCAACCCTTTCTAGTGTGTTGGCGATAGTGGTAGGTTAGAGAAAACTACATCTAACCATATGTACGTACAGTTATTTAAAATAACCAAGAATACTTAAAACTAGCTTACTTATAGGAATCTAACTACGTCGCAAACATTTCGTAAGTCTGATATTCGATGCGACCCACTTTTACCGTATTTGTAAATGCGTAATCAAATCACATTAAATATTATTGTGCAGTACCCGGATGACCGAGCTTTGCTCGGTTTTTTTAAGTTACATTTATATACAAATTACATGAATAATAGTTTTTGATCTTATTGACATAATAGAAAAAAACTGAACTGGTTATTTGAATAAAAAATCATGAGTGCAATTAGATTAATTAAAATTTTTCTATTTTTAAAAAATACTAAAAAAAGGGCTCGTAATAATAGATTTTCTCACAAAAGAACGGAACTTGAAACAAAAAAGGAAAAAAAGTCGGACTCAAGACGGGACGCGAACCACGGAATACCGATATGACGCCCGAACAACATCCCATCTGAGCTATTACGATCACTAGTAACCTGTCAAAATTTACCTTCTCAGTTTTTTTATTGCCTGAAAACACGGACAAAGGGACATTTTCTAAAAATAAATCCCAGCTTGATCGATTTATTGCCCCCGAAACTTTCTAGACATTAAATTTTATGAAAATCGTTGGAGTCGTTTCCGAGATTCCGATAATATATATATATATATATATATATATATATATATATATATATATAAACAAGAATTGCTCGTTTAAAGGTATAGGATTTATTGTATATCATCACACCTTGTTACAACGGGTGAGTCTCATGTCTAGCAGTGGATTAAGAAATAGAAGACAAATAATTCTAAATATGTAATGAGTCATCACAATCACCATCATCATCGTCGTATAAAATTCTTCTACTGAACATAGGCCTCCCCCATAGATTGCCTCATATGGGGGATTTTGCCATAGTTGACACTCCTGGCAAGCGAGTTGTCAACTGCAGCTTTTTATTATTTTGAGTAGTTATCAGGAAGATGCTGCTGCCTATCATCTGTTTCACCTGATACCCACGGCACGATATGGTCTAGTGGATATTCGTACACCGCCACTGCATGGTTTAACGTGTGGTGTAATGAGTATGTATATAAACTCGAAGAACCGACAAAAATCTATTGGGGGAAAGGTTCACGAGTGACAGCTTCGTAATGGTAAACGACGTGTAAGGCTGACGCTCACCTAATGGAGTGACGACTGGGTAATATATGCAGTACATTGATGGATGTATGTAGTTCAAGACCGCGTTTTGTTGCGTTTCTTGGGATAAAAAATAAAAATATCAATTTCTTTGCAACTTTCCGCTAAACATATAAAATGATGTGTCTTACCTGGATTGAAGCGCACCTCCCGCCCTCCCTCAATTGCATACACTAACTCCGTCACCACTAGACCAAGCACCACTACTCTCAACACCACTATTCCAGGCAAGACACACCATCGACGATAATACGACACGTGTTTCGCCTCTACACGAGGCATCCTCAGGTAGTATAGACTCTACGGCGGCTGACCGCTAAGTGAGCGGCGAGTCGAAACAGTTGCTATTTATACACGCTGACACAATCGCTCCCTACCAAAGTAGCGAGTGACCGCGTCGTGCGATAACAAACCTGTCAACAGTTATTATTATTGTTATGATTATTTTTAAATACTATTATTATTATTGTTTTGAGTGACCGCGCCGTGCGATAACAAATCTGCTACTAATTATTATTATTGTTATGATTAATATTTTGAATACTATTATTATTATTGTTTTATTGATATTATTATAATTATTTATTATTATTAATCTTAAAATTATTATTAAAGATTGGCCTTAAAGATGTTTAACAAAGGTGAATTAGAAACATTTGTTTGTTCATTCAGCAGTGTATAATTACCATTATTACTTTTTAAAATCTCCAACTGCTCCAGCACACACAGTCGCAGCCCCTTATTACAGGTATGTAAGACTTCAAAGGAATGGTCGCTAGCTAGGTTTTGTCCAGTGTCCAAGAGATGTTTAGCAAAATGGGATTTATCAGGATTGCAATTTCTGTACGCGGCCATATGTTCTTTATAGCGCGTCCCGAAATTGCGACCAGTCTGACCCACGTAAACGGCGTGGCATTCGTCACAAACAAGTTTATAAACACCCGATTTTTGACTAATATTTAACTTATCTTTATTGTTACAAATATTCCTAAGCGAATTGTTTGTTTTGAATGCCACGTTAATGCCGTTTTTCTTAAGACTATTAGCTATTTTTTCCGATATGGGGCCTAAGTAGGTCAAACTACCCGCATACCGCCGGACACTTTGAGATCGAACCGCGTACAAAGAATTGCGAACAACATGCTTTTGTTTCTTTTTAATAAGATTATCAATGAGACTTTTTGAAAAACCGTTAGAGACCGCAATTTGATAAATTATATTAAGTTCTTTTAAATAATTTTCTTTATTTAATGGAACAGTGGACAGACGGTTAATGTAACAATAAAAAGCGGCTAATTTATGTTGCCATGGATGACACGATGATGCGGGGATGACTGTGTCGGTATGAGTTGGCTTTCGATAAATTTGAAAAACATGTAACGACTCTTTTCTTGTTATTGTTAAATCAAGGAAATTAAGGGAGCCATCTTGTTCCAATTCAAGTTTAAATTTAATTTTTTCGTGGACTCTATTTATTTTATTAAGGAAAACATCCAGTTGTCTCCTTGTGCCTGTCCAGCAAATAATTATGTCGTCTACATATCGATAATAGTATAAGATATTTTGGTTAACAACTATATGTTGTTTTTCGAAATCATCCATGAAAATGTCCGCCATAAGTGGACTTAGAGGGGACCCCATAGCTAACCCTTCTTTTTGTAGATAGAAACGGTTATTAAACCGGAAATAATTTTGTTTCATACAGAGAGAGGTTAAATTAAGAAGATCATTTGTTTCCCCGGGATGCAGACGACGTTTTTTAAAGAGATTTGAGAGTATACGCAAACAGTCAGGGAATGGGACGTTTGTGAAAAGACTATCAACGTCTAAAGACAACAACATAGATTTAGGTGGAATACGAATATCTTTTATTTTGGAAATAAGTTCTAAACTATTTTTAAGGCTGTAAGTGGGGTTGAAACCAGATTTCTCCCGAAGGAGGAAGTTTAATTTTTTAGCAAGGAGATAAGCTGGTGCACCTATATATGAGACAACTGGACGAATAGGAACATGTTCTTTATGTAATTTAGGTAACCCATATAAAGTGGGTGCTTGAGGATTCATTGGAACAAGATTGCTCCGAGACAAGTTATGATCGGGAAAAATATATGACGACTTTTGTATACATACTTTAATATCCGAAGTAAACTTTTTGGTTGGATCAGACTCTAACAGCTGAAAGTCGTCACCTTGGATAACATCGTTAACCTTCTGGCTATACCCGCTACTCTCCATAATGATAACAGTATTTCCCTTGTCGGCCTTAGTAACAATAAGGTTATTGTCTTTTATTCTATGTTTTAGTGACATAAAAATGGGGAACTCAGGATTGTAATGGGAAGATGCGGGTGCCTCCTGAATTTCTTTAGCTAACAAACTTTTAACGATGTTATCTTTCCTCCCGATCACAACAGCCACCTCCGCGTCAACGGCTACAGTCTCTAATGATCTTTGGGAGACCGAAGGTGTTAAATTATACTTTAGGCCTTTGTGTAAAAGGGACAACTCATCCGTTGGAAACTGGACATCGGAAAGATTTTTGACACGGGGATAAAATTGGTGATATTCAGTATGTATGTCGTTGTTACGTTTACGGGATGAAGAAGATACAAGTCGTTTTAACTTATGGGATTGAATTTGATATTTCTCGTAAATAGCCATTGAAGCAAGTTCTCTGGCTTTCCCATCCAAAATATCAAATTCAATATTATGTAATTTATATGAAAGTTCAGAATATAATACTTTAAGGTGGGTTTTTAAGTTATCTCTATTGGAAAACCAACGACGACATTCCTCATTAAGCCAAATATTCTGAGCTTTGGAAATGGCAACACTGGCCGCTCGACTATGTGTGTTAGAACGTATTTGGATATAATTGGGAATAACATGGAGTTGTTTACACTGCTGATTAAACCAAACATTTTGAGCAGCAATACGATGTAGCTTTGTTATTTTAACATAGAGTCTTGCCTGTTCGGCTGTGCTAGCCTTTTTAAGATAATTGATAGAATCAGGCGTTACTTTGCGGAAATCCATTATAATAAAAAATAAAAATATCAATTTCTTTGCAACTTTCCGCTAAACATATAAAATGATGTGTCTTACCTGGATTGGACCCTAACCCTAGGGTCCACCCTACACGTGTCCCCCGGGTGGTGCTAAACGAGCGACAAACCCCAAAGAATAGACTCGGTTTCTCGCAGTATGTTAGTCGCGAAAAATCTACCACCCCCTCTAGTTTCGCACCATGAGGCACAAAACAAAAGAAATAGCCCCGAGTTTCCGGCGCCCCTCTAATGAGGCAGGGATGTGAAGAATCTCCGGGAGTAAAACTGGCGACGAGGTCCGCCACCGGTCAAGTCCTGTCTTTCGGAGGGGCGAAAAGTGGAATCGCGGAAGCCCTTCTGGCAACGCTGAATGTATGTGGAGCAATGAATGATAAGATAGATGAAGTATGCGAAATGATGAATGTTAGAGGAATAGATGTATTATGTGTGAATGAGACAAAACGAAAAGGAAAGGATGCCACTGCACATGGCATGTATACCACGTATTGGACTGGTGTAGATCAGACTGAACGGACATGCCAGGGAGTTGGTCTCATCTTTTCAGTAAGAATGGGTCAATGTGTGAAAGAGTATAAATGTGTAATACCGAGGCTGTTATGAATATGAAAAAAAGTGAGCTTAAAGTAGCTATTTCTGCTAAGGGTGTACGCCCTAGACATCTCTAAGCTCACTTATATTCGAGAACAGTTTTGGGACATGGTAAGGATGGTTTTGAAGAAATGTAAGGAAAATGAGACTTTAATGGAAGGGATGGGGTAAAGAAGTCTGGTTATGAAAGGATTTTGGGAACGTTTGGTGATGAAAATATAAATGAGAATGGTGAAACTTCCTCACCGTATGTGTGGAAAACAATATTTTTATGACGAACACCTTCTTTTGTCATAAGAAGATTCACTTGTATACATGAGAAAGAGGTGTTGATAGAAGCATGATAGATTTCATAATTGTGAAAGAAAGAATGAGGAGCGCTATTGTAGATACAAGGGTTTATCGGGGTCCAACATTGGGACGGCGCATAACTCGGTCTTATGTCGATTGAATGGTCTATTCAAGCGTTGGTGGCAACGGATATCTGTGTCTACCACTGCGTTACAGTGTATAAGAATAGAGAAGTTACAAGATGAAGATGTGGAAGAGAAGTATAAATGTAGATTGAGGGAAAATGCTAGGTGTTTGAATGAATTGTGATGATTTAGAATTGAATACTGTGTGGGATAACAATAAGAAAGGTTAGGTGGATGCAGTCACTGAAATATTTGGTGTAAGTAAGAAAACAAATGAAAGGTAAAATAATATGTTGTGGTGGGATGATGAGGTACGGATGAAAGTTGAAGCAAAGAAGAGAGCATGGCTAGATTTACTAGCGACCAAAGCTGGTGATTCTGGCGGTATGAATGGTGAGATTGAAAGAAAAAAGGCAGACTTTAGAAGTCTATACAAGAGAGTAAAAGAAGTAGTTGAAAGGAAAAAGCAAGAAAGAACGGAAAAGAATGATAGAAATATGTCTCATAGCTTCCAGGCAAATATTAAAATGTTCTAGAAACTCGTAAAAACTGCCAGGGGAAATTCAAAACAACCTAGAATAAATGCTATACGAGACGAGAAGGGATTTAATCTGAGTGACGAAGTTACAAGTTTAAAGAGATGGAAGGAATACTTTGAAAGCGTGTTTATGAGTAAAGAGTCGTCTGAATTAAATGAACTAGAAATTTCGAAAGAAGTGGAAAGGGATAGGGAGATAAAGTGCAGATGAAATAATGAAAGCAATGAAAAGCATGAAAGTAGGTAAGGCGGCCGGATATGATAGAGTATCACTCAAGATGCTAAGGGCTGGGGAGGTAGTGGTGGCAGGCCTGCTGTACTCCTTGTTTAATTTATGTTGGGAATTAAAGAGGGTACCGGAAGACTGGTGTAAAGCAGTTATAGTCCCAATATATAACGGAAAAGGGCCACAGCAGGAATGTCAAAACTACCGCGGTATCAGCTTGCTTACTATTATGGGTAAACTGTATGCTAAGGTGTTAATTGAAAGAGTTGTGAAAGAAACTGATGGAAAAATTTGGAATGTGCAAATGGGATTTAGAAAAGGAATGGGGTGTACAGATTAAGTATTTTCCATGTGCATGATTGCGGAGAAGTTTCTGGCCAAAAATCAATAAGTTTTTTGTACGTTCATGGGCTTGAAAAGGGCTTATATCAGAGGACAGGGGTGTGTTATGGCAAACGCTGAACTCATTTGGGTTGAGCGCTGGTTTGATACACGCATTAAGGTCTCTTTATACTACTTATATATTACTGGCTAATATCTAATATTTAATATTTAATATTCGCTAATACTTGGGAAACCACGAGATGCACTCTAATATGAACAGTTGTGATTAAATGTAATAAAGCAGGGACGCGCGCGTACTGTACTCTTCATTTGTAGGGCGCTGGCAGAATAACAGCAATGTGGGCAACTGCAACATTTATGCTGAGCTATAGAGCCTATTCATTACTACAATATGTAATTATGGTTTTCTGTGTGCACTGCTCATTGTAATTTTATTGGTGGTAATGAATAAATGTTTTATTATTATTATTTGGGGTATTTATATAGTTTTCTCATCTGGTTGGGTTATATAAATATATAATTATAAATTAAAATGAAACGATAAATATACATAAATATTAATAACATAAAATAAATACAAAAATACATAAATAAATAAAAGCCCAACCAGATGGAAGCCCTCGGCAGGGGAGACCAAACGGCCGAGGGTTAGGAGTAAAGGGAAAGAAACCGGCGGACGATGCGGGCGGTATCGAGGAGCACCGCCTTCTGCATTTGAGCCTGGAGCGGTCCGTCACGGAGTCCCAGTCGCCTCAGATGACCAGAGAGGCTGACTGGGATTAGCCCATTCGCAGAGACGACTACAGGAATAATTTCGGCCGGCAGACCACCCCACATATCGGTCACCTCGTGAGCCAGGTCCAGATATTTTGTTCGTTTATCTGTTTCGGCTTTCACGAGGTTCTCGTCATATGGAATGGTAATGTCGACCAAAAATATCCTTGACTGTGCCCGGTCCATCAGCACAATATCAGGCTTATTCGCAAGAATAGTCCTGTCTGTGATGATGGCCCGGTCCCAGTAGAGCCTGGCGCGGTCATTTTCGAGCACGGCTTCCGGCAAGTACTTGTAATACGGCACTTTCCGGCCCACGAGACCGTATTTCAGAGCGAGCTCCTGGTGTAGAATTCTGGCTACTAGGTTGTGCCTGTGCAAGTACTCAGAGTTAGAAAGCGCCGAACAACCGGAGATGACATGCCTAAGTGACTCACCGGGATGGCGACAAGCTCGACAGACGTCGACGGTGCCATCTTTAGGATGTATCTCCGATAGTTGTTGGTCTTAATAACCTGATCCTGTATTGCACAGACAAAACCCTCGGTTTCCCCGAAGAGGTCACCGAAACGTAGCCAGTTGAGGGAGGCAACTGTATCTACGAAGGGCTCATGTAGAACCCTGTAGTACCTCCCGTGGAGCTCCTTCTCCTTCCATACGGTCTCCCGGTCGGAAATGCTTAGTACTGCCGGGTCCTGCCATTGCTCGTTGGCTAAGGATAGAGGGGTAAGTCCTTTATCACTAGAAATGACGTCATTATAGAATGGATCATCCGATCTCACCAGGAAGTAATTACGGAGGCTGCACACTTCGCGATTATGCATGGTGAGCGCGCTCAGGAAGCCACGCCCACCATGCTTTCGCGGCAAGTACAGCCTCATTACCGACGATCTCGGATGATGCATCCTATGGGACGCCATGGTAGTGCGGACTTTTCTATCCAGGGCGTTAAGTTCGGTCTGAGTCCACCTGAGTATGCCAAAGGTATACATGAGGACAGGCATGACCCAGCCGTTATATGCGTGTGCCTTATTCACACCGGACAAAAGGCTGTTAAGCACTTTGGTCAAGCGTGCATAAAACGTGTCGCAAACTGACTGTTTCATACCAGCCTCATCGATACCCATGTTCTGTGACATACCCAGATATCGGTATGTTTCAGCCTCGGAAAGGGTCCTTAAGTTGACGGGCATAGATAAGTCTATGCCCTCAGAGTTAGCAACCCTACCCCTCTCAACATGAAGGACCACACACTTATCCGTCCCCAGCTCCATTCCAATAGAATTGCTAAATTCACAAGTGATGTTTAGCAATTCCATAAGATGGGAGCGACTGGAGGCGAATAATTTGAGGTCATCCATATAGAAGAGGTGGGTCACTCTTGTACCTCCTTTCCGAAGCTGAAATCCCCTCCCGGAACCCTCCAGTAAAGTACTGAGAGGGTTCAAAGAGAGGCAGAACCAGATTGGACTCAGACAGTCGCCCTGGAATATACCCCTTCTTATCCTTATGCGGCTTTCCGCATCCGTCATCCGCTCGCCTAGATGACAGAGGATCGTACTCCACTGCCCCATACACCGCTCGAGAAAGTCTCGAACTGTACGGTCAATCTTGTACAGCTCGAGGATCCTCTTTAGCCATGTATGGGGCACCGAGTCAAATGCCTTTCTGTAGTCTATCCAGGCGGCGGAGAAGTTCCGACGGTTGCGTTTCACCACTTTGCCAATGACCGCGTCAATGAGGAGTGGTTCCTTGGTTCCACGACCGCCGCCCCGACATCCATTTTGAGCGCGCGACATCACCTGATTTGATTCCAGGTGACGAGTGATTCTCGCGCTCAAAATGGATGTTAGTGTCTTGTATATGGTCGGCAGACACGTGATGGGGCGGTATTTGCTCGGGTCTGTGGTAACCTGGTCTTTAGGAACCAAATGAGTGATCCCAGTAGTGAAGAGGCTCGGGAGCGACTTCTGGTTGAGAGCCTCTTGGAACTGTCGGGCGAGCACAGTGTGACACACCACAAACCCCTTCAGCCAGTAGTGATGCAGCCCGTCGAGTCCCGGACTTTTCCAGTTCGGGGCCCTACGGACCGCCTCAGCTACGTCATCCGGCGTTATAATGACGGGGTCCATGGGCGTTATACTCGCACACTGACTCGCCACAACTTCCGTCCAAGGGCCCTCGCTGTGGTTTATGGGCTCTGACCACAGGCCGCGCCAGAATGCTACAGTGTCGGCCTGATTCGGTGCTGGGCCCGTTCCACTTACCATTGGTCGCTCCAACGATTTATAGAGTCTCTTCTGATCACTCTGGAAGAGACGATTCTGGTTAAACCGTGTCGACCTCTCGATATATCGCCGAATCCGCTTTCCCCAAACAGCGATTCTCTGCTTCAGGTCGTCTATGCGCTCCGTCAGTTTTTGCATTATATCCGGCTGGGACAATCTAACATTTGTCCCAGCAAATGCCATCCTGACGGTGCGCACAATCCTTGGCCTGTTGTTGCCTGACCTGAAGCATATCAGTCTGCCGATGAGGGCCCTAGCCTTTGCGATACGTTCTTCAACTCTTATTCTACAGGCTGGGATAGCGCTACTTTGTCCAGTAGCGCGTCCAGCCGTGGAAAGTTTGGCGCCTATAATACGGCACACTGCCAGTGCGGCGCCAAAAAGAATTGAGTCCGTCTCGCAAAGGTCCCGGCTGGCTTCCAAATAGTTCACCAGCATTGGGTTCAGAGCCCTCACGTCAGCCCGATTCCGCTTGCTTAGGGCTATGCGGGGAAGTCGCGGTCGATTTTCGAGAGGCGTACTGCGCGTTTCCACAATCGCCTCTTCCAATGTACTCCTCATATGCTCTAATTCCAGTTCCTGGGCGACGGTTCCATCATCGTTTGAATCAACCACAATTGGGGTATTCACGGCGGCATTCACATTTGCGGGTTGCTCTGCAATTTGTGGCGCCGCATCCTCAGCCGTAGCATTTTCATCCGATGAGGGAACAGCCTCACGTCGTAGTCGTTCGAGTTCGGCGACATCAAATATGTTTGAGCGCAAGATATACCGAACCCGGTCTGCCAGGTTTTGCTCTGAGACGGTTAAAGATGGCTCCAGCTCAGCAAAAAGACGATGCATCCTAGCCCGATACGCCAAACCTCCAACTTCTCCCCCTTTCGCCCTAAAATACGCCCGCAATGCGTTAGTATTCATTTCGGTTGTCCATCGCATGCGGCGTACTCCACCAGTGGCGGGTGCCGATTGCTGGGCCTGCGAAGACCCTGCCGACACCAAGCCAGCTGGTGGGGATGATGGATGCGAGGGGCTGATGGGTGGTCGTGCAGCACCTCTCGCTCGGCTGGCGGTTCGCATGCTGTCGCGTCCAGCGCCAGCACCAGACGCGCCCTGGCGACCTCCAGGCAGCGGCCCTTTGCGCGTTTTTACATATTCCATCATCCATAAAAGTGGGCGTCCTTTAACGGGAGATGCCCAGACCTGGCGCCGTTTTATGGTGGGGCCATGTGCACAAGCGGGCCTTTGCGCCTTTAATTTTTGCCGAGGCACGGCACTAACACCTCTTGGCAAGGTGCTGACTGACTGCGCTGACGTAGTGGTTTTGTCACATAACCGTTACGTCAGCGGGCGATGGGGTCGTCACTTCCCTAGGCCATTTTATTATTATTATTATTATTCTTATTGTAGGGAAAACATTTCTGTTTCTTATCTCTTTGGCTAGTTCTGACTGCAAATGCAAGTAAATGCAGCGTGTAGTGGGTATTTATGTAGGTGGGGTGTTATGGGAATGCCTTTTGTAGGAGTTGAAAATGATGGTAACATTAATGAACTGGGCTCTAAAGGAAAGGAGAATGATAGTGAACGCAAGTAAGACGAAAGGCATGGTTTTCGAAAGAGAAGAAAGTAAAATGTTATGTGAAATAAAAATAGTAGGTGAGTTGATTGTGCAAGTGGATGAGCTCGTGTATTTGGGATGTGTATTTAGCAGGGACGGTAGATATGATAGGGATATAGAACGACGAGTGAATGCAGGAAATAAGGTGAATGGCGCTCTACACCCTATTATGCAGAATCAGAATGTGTCATAAAAGGCACGTATGGTAATTCATAATACTGTGTTAATCGCTTCTTTAATGTACGGTAGTGAAAGTTGGGTATGGTAGAAGAAGCACGAGAGTAGAATAAATGCTGTAAAAATACGGTCTTTAAGGAGTATGCTAGAGCTAAATGTGAATGACAGGGTGAGAAAATGCGTGATAAAAGAAAAATGTGGTGTGCAAGATTTTGACAAGGATTAAGAAAGAAATTCTTCGGTGGTTTGGTCATGAAGAAAGAATGAACGAGGGAAGAGTGCCAAAGCAAATTTATATTGCAGATGTAGACGGCAGAGTCGGGAAGGGACGCCCTAGAAGAAAGCTCATCGACCAAATTGCCGATATTTTGAAAATGGGCCACATTAGGAATAACGTTAACCGACGAGCGTGTATGCGTAGATATATGAATGTAAAGGAGGCGAGAGAGGTATGTCAAGATGTGCCAAATGAAAGTCCGTAGTCTCTGCCTACCCCTCTGGGTGACAGGCGTAAGTGTTTATAGTAGCACATTATAATTATGCTATGCTCGATTGTTGGTAAAAGTAACATTACTGCCTATATAAGTCTCTTCTCTTATGCAGAAAACGATTTAGAGTAGATAATAGTTCGGCAGCCTCACGTGCCCTCGATTATTTTTATTAACACTGACATGCAGGTTTCTTCGGCGTAAGAGTATCGACTACCTTAAAATATATCATCCCGTGCGTGTAGTAACGAGTTATTCCGCTTATCCACCCTAAAGAATCCACCCTAGGGTGGATATTCGGAATTCAACTTTTATTTGTTGTTCCGACTTTTTACAAGTACAGTTCAACACATACATACACTTTAATTATTGATTTATTTCTACGAACCTTATCAAAAAACTTATTACGTATTTTTTTTTGGTTTTTAAAAACGTTACCTCCACACTAGGATTTTTTCCTGTATCGTGGGGGCAGGTTACAAACATAAATTTCACAAGGACAAACATCCAGACCCGGAACAATTACTTGTAGGCCGTACAAATACTTGTTCCGTGCGGGATTTGAACCCGCGACCCCCAGCGCTGTAACTCGTTGCTAAGCCACTGTGCCACGGAACCGTCAAAATATTGCTGTTACCGTTACCGTTACGGCCTACCAAAGTCCACGCAATACGTATTGCCACAGAATAAATAATAGGACGTATTGCATTTAAATCTCAAAGTCAAGTAGTGCAGATATTTTGATAGTATGTAATTTTATAAATAATGTATGAGCGTGTAAATGTGTATGTATGTGTGCTTGTTTATATTTATGTATATATATGTACACACACACACATATACATATAAATATGTATATGTGTGTGTGTTTGAGTATGTATATATTATTTATTGAAATTATGTAATGAAGCGGTGTACTGCAGCTGGTTTGTGTATTTGTTTGTAGCTTAAACTTAATTACGTTCCTGAGTGAATTTCAATGCAACCTCTTACAGTATTAAGAATATTTTATAAGAATTATGACAATATTACAAGAAATAAATTTTTGTTATTATATTAGGTTTAACACAACAGAACTGCCCTCTGCATATAAAGAATATATAATATATGTATATATATATATATATATATATATATATATATATATTTATACTTATTTGTGTATTTTTATTTTAAATATATAAGGGTGCCACTGAAAATCAGGGTTGGGGTGTTGTACTTCTGATACATTCCAACATATCCTGAGTGGCTTTCCTTTTTGGAACAGAGCAGCATTAACGGGTGGATTGTCTTTGTAATACACCCTATGCATTACTCCTTATTATCCAGTTCTTTATTATTATTATTTTTTTCTTTTTTATATTATTGTTTGCTTTTTTTGTTTTTTTTTTGTTTTATCATATCTATAAACAAGGAGTGAATGTCCTGTTTCATGATTTCTATGTAAAATTTTTTTGTTGTTTTTGTTGTATGACTACTTAAATGTTATTTGTTTTATGTAATCCACTTGAGTGTGTTGCATGTGCCAAATAAAATCTGTTTCTTTCTAAATCAAATTAAACTTCCGCGTGTTTAATAATATTATTGCATAATTTATAAATTCCGAAAAATTTGATATCCTGGATGAATTAGTCACTTTTAATGTACGTTTGCAATCGTTTTCTACAGGATGCATTTCGGAGAGCGAGAGCAGGAATAGCATAATTTAATTTCACTCTCTCACATCTACCATCAGACAACCAGTCGTTCGGCCAGTGCCCACCCATTCGTTGTTGACTTACCAGGCGTTCGAACCAAATGGTCAAGTTTGGTAAGTCAACAACGAATGGGTATGGTAATGGTGGGAAGTATTCTCTCCCTTTTTTTCTTTTTTTCTTTTCCCTTTTCCCGTTTTAGCTAGACGTTACGTTTATCTACCCCAAAAACTCCACCCTAGGATGATTTTTTTAGGGTAGATAATCGGAATATCCGTCGTAAGAGGTGACGGAGGGAAGTTAAAATAGAGGGCAGCAGTATATTACTGATAACAATGCAAAATATTAAGAAAGCGGTTCCCGAGCATGCCCAGCGTGGTAACTATGACAAACAACCTTTTATAAGGCTAATCTATGCGAGGGGCCTATGTTCAGCAGTAGGCTTTTTTTAGGCTGTAATGAACGAATGAATTACAATTTTAATAGCGGATTTACCAGGTGCTCAGCGGTGAAGGAAAACATCGTGAGGAAACCCGCATGTTTGAGAAAATAAGAAAAAAACTTATTCAATAACAGGTGAAGTTAACCGACACACATTAGGGCAGCGCGGCGGACGTTTCCTTGTTCTAAAACCCTCTCAGTAATGGGAGGAGGTCTGTCCCCAACAGTGAGACGTATATATTATAGGCTTTAAACACCAAATAATACGCCCGATTTAAACTCAGCGGGAAGCGTGATCTTGTCATTTGTTAAGTCAACAACAAAGCCCAACTTTTTCGCTTCACGTTCGGTGTTTGAGAAATTGCGATTGATAATTAAATAATTTAGTAATTTAAATAGTGGCTAGTCAAATTTGGGTTGCTCATTTACTATGAAATTCAAGGCAAGCACGTATATCCAGAGCTACGATGGCTCCATTGTACCTGTGTAAGTTTATGGACTTTTAGAAACGTTAACGTTGTGTGCATAAAAAATGCCGATAGGTAATATTAGTTATGATTAGGAGAAAGAGTATGCGAGCAGGATATTGAAGAACAGGATTTGAACAGATCTATTCTTGTTGCGTTGTGTTCGAACCCATAGACTTAGAACATATTGGGTTCAAACCCATGTTCGCGACAGTTGTTCTGATGCAAATTATGCATTTTCCTACTTCCTCTTGTTATTTTATATATTTCGTGACTTGAACGAAGGAACTAGACAACCTACAGCGTAATTGGAGAACAATTGGAGGATCACACACCGACTTGTCAGTGAAATCACAAGATTAAGTGAAAACCATCGCTGCTGGTGCAGTATCATTTATATTTTAGTTTTAACTTTTTTCGTTTCATTGTAATTTAACGATGATTCAGAATTTGTCAGAATCTTTTTATTTTTTATGTTTCACTGATTATAAGAAGACGCCTGAACCGATAAAAATTGATAAAATCATCATTTAGTTAACAGCCTGTTTCCTCCTCCAAAATTTTCAACAAGGTTTTTTTTTCTATAAATAAAAGGATTGTTATAATTTGGCATTTTAATTCAAGAATATTTCTACTTTACTAATAATACACTCATAAAAAATAACACATTAAACATGGCAGTGGTATATATAATACAGACTGAATCGTAAAAATATTTGTAATTTAGAAAGTTTTTGTAATTTATAAACTTTTATAAATTAGTTTATATTTCGTTTTTATAGCTGCTAATTAGATTTTTTCCAACGCCTAAAATACTTAAAACCAACACATCTTTATGTTTAAGTAACTTCTATAAGTCTACACTAAGCTCAAATTTGGGAAATAAATTAGAGAAGAAGTAACTCATTCAAAGAAAATATAAGTAGTATAAATAAGTAGATAAGTCTTTTCATTGCTGGGCACATTCCTCTTATCTCTGAGTTCGGATCAGTTCGGATCCCCTAAACCTATAGGTTTAGGGGATAAAATTCCCTAAACCTATAGGTAATAATATAAAAAGCGGAACAGTCTTTTTTTTTGTTTCTTTAAACAAACTAATCTCTGGAACTACCAGACGGATTTGATTTTTTTTTAAATTTATTTATAGCCATGTAGTATACGCCTTAGGTTACACCTTTCAGCTAGCCTTAAATATTGGAAAAGAAGAAAAAGCGCTGAACTGCTTTATCCGCGTGCGCTGACGTAATGGTTAGTGATACGTAAATACATAGAGTAATTAGACTTAGTGATAGTGTCATTCAAAATTCCGTTCAAAGTTGAAGCAACAACACAATGAATGTGAAATGCGGAAATTACAGGCCGCTTATGCACATAAGCGGCCTGTAATTACGTTTGCCTGCACGCACACAAGCAAATGAGTAATGTATGCAAGTAAATGACGATTTCCCCAAAAAATGGGCAAGTTGTAATAGTAGACATAGTCGTAAAATTTATATTTAGGTTGCGTTTAGAATTATTTACTAATAATTTACAAAGAGAGAAATATAAAATTACTTATATTTGTTAACTAATATTTTAATAAAATTATTTATATACGTAATATCTTGTGCTATAATAATATTCACAAATCTATTATGTCATTATATTATTCTGTTAGAAGAGATATATTTATAAAAGTTTATAGTATTATATATTTATATAAATATATGATACACTTTTTTGAATAGGCGTTTTCTATTAAAACAAAATAAGATTCAGAAGGAGAAATACTATTCAAATAAAACACGAAACTAAAAACATTTATTAAATAACTATATACCCAAGTACCTAACATAAACGTCTCTTACTTAATAACCCTGCATCTGCAACTGTTTTCTAAATAACTGCCGCTTTGATGACGCTATCCGCGAAATATTATCTTTTTTGGATTCGTATAAGAATCGAACTCTTACGTATAGTTCTACAATAATCCGCGCCAGATTTGTTTCGTCATGTTGCGAATTGACGTGCTCTTCTACAAGAGAGAGAACGACCAATGAGTTTGGCCATAATTTCGAGAGAAAGCTCTTTCTCTGAATTGTTTTTTGTGCATTTTGCTTAATATAATTTCGCAGATTATTTTCAGCAATACTACAAATGGAGTAAACTTCATTAGAAACGTAAATTAGTTAGTTTTTGTTAGTTTTCTTTGCGATTATTGCGAATTTAAAAAATGTTCATAGGGTAAGTTATTTATTCTAAAATACATACTATAAAAAGATAAAAATAACTGCACATTAACAAAACAAAATAAAACCAACACATTTTTTTCTTTGTAAGTGGGAACTCTAATAGTATTTGGCAATTTAAAATACCTACTCATGCGTGAATATTGTAGGTAGAACAATAATAGTCCCATATTGGCAGTATGTAATTATAATAATAAGAAAATATGGGGTAAAATATTTTACTATGCCTAGCAACATTTTCATTATATTGGCGTCTGTCAAATTTAAGATTTATTACTTTGGTTTAATGAATGTTTTTTACAAAAATATAAGAAGCTAGGCAGTAATCACCCGTGAACTGAGTTTTTAAATTTTTTTCATGATTATGTGATGAGTAGTGACACCCTTTTAAAGCACAGTAATTTGTTTTTTTTTTTTTGCAAAATGACGCGTGCTCTTTACACGACTACGTGGACTCGAGTACTGACACACTGAAAGTCGTCCTTACCCTTAAAAAGCTAACTTGAAACGGCTTCACTTTGCGTGCGCCTGCAGCGGTTCTAAGCCTAATAATTCTATGCGTAAATATTACAATGTTCTACAAAAATATTGAGCTATACTTCAGCAAAAAAAAAGTCCGCGATAAGGCATTCTGTGACAAAAAAATTATGAGCGTTATTATGACATGGCATATTAATCCGTACGAAAGTTACTTCATCTTGAAGACAATTTAATGAAGATAAACTTTGTTCTTTATAGCAAGTATATGAACGCATAGTTTAAGAGATAACGAAAAATTGAAATCATTCAACACTCGGCTTGGCGCGTGAACGACGCTTAATCCTGGCCCACCAACTAAAACCAAGAGAAAAAACCGGCCAAGAGCGTGTCGGGCCACGCTCAGTGTAGGGTTCCGTGGTTTCCCATCCGTCACAATAAGTGTTCCCACTTATGAGTTTAAAGGTGGGTATCCATTATGTTCGCGCTCCAGCAGCGCTCCGCGCTCCTGCAACCGCTCCCGGTAGTGGGTACTGTTGTTTCCATCCAAGTTCAAAATGATTTTCCTAGAAAGTCCTTATAAAGTTCTACTTTTCAGATTTTTTTCATATTTTCTAAACTTATGGTTCAAAAGTTAGAGGGGGGGGGGACACATTGTTTTTTACTTTTGGAGCGATTATTTCCGAAATTATTGACATTATCAAAAATGATTTTAGTAAACCCCTATTCATTTTTAAATACCTTTCCAACAATATATCACAAGTTAGGGTTGAAATTAAAAAAAAAATCACTTCCCACTTTACATATAGGGGGGCTACCCTAATAAAACATTTTTTTCGAATTTTTATTTTACCACTTTGTCGGCGTGATTGATACACATATTGGTACCAAATTTCAGCTTTCTAGTGCTAACGGTCACAGAGATTAAGCGAGGACGGACAGACAGACATGGCAAAACTATAAGGGTTCCTAGTTGACTACGGAACCCTAACCAGCAGTGACCGTAGATACAAGCGAGGTGTCATGTCGCACGGCTCAGATGCGTGACACGAGTGAAACCGCGGGGCACAGCTGGTCGTAGAGGAAACTAATATATCGTACACTAGCTAGTCCTCTTTATAGTGCAGTCTTACGAGAAGAAATGAAATTTGTTTGTTTGTGTGTGCGTCATAAAGAGTTCAACTGTGCTTATTTTTAAATAATGCAGGTAGTAGAAACAAAATATAACAAAGACGTAGTTTTAAGCAAAAGATAACGGTTACAGCAACAGCAATGTAAAGCAATTATCACCAGTAAACTTATTGACTCCGGTCCTTCAGTTAATATTGTTAATGTTAAATCTGTTGGTGTATAATTAGTAAATAGTGGCGAAATAGATAAAATAAGTAATCTGTTCGAAATATATTTTGTGTTCCGTTCGACCATAGTAGTTTTAAACAAAATATGCATTATTGCTGTTGGTAAATGATTTTTTAAATAACAAAAAAAAAAGAAGTCTAGTCTTTCCATCTGAATTCTTAAGTTCGATCAGCATCAGCTAAAATAAAATCCTCAGTTGAAATTTTGCTATTTTAAGTGCAAATTTAGGTACTGTGTGCTCGACGATAAATAAAAACCCTACGAGGAATGAAAGCGATCTTATTTCTTCTCTATGAACCTGTAAACATCCGCTGCTAGACATGGATCTATACCGTTGTAGTGAGGATGGCTTAATCATCACCCAAAGGATGTTTTTGTATTTCCCATTGTCGCCTGTTGCGACACCCACAGGACGAAATGGGTTAGTAAATTCTCTTACGCCGCAATCACAAGGCCTTTGACCAAAAAACTCCAAATCCAAAAACGAAAATAGAGGTGTGTGCAATTTGCAAGTACCCGCAAACCGCCATGTTTAAAAAAAATGCATTCTTAAATACCGTCATTATAAATAACAAAATACTTTTACTTACTAGTAATAATATCCTCATTTGAACATAGGCTTCAACATAGATGGCTTCAAATTGTAGATATTTGTCGCAGTTGCCATGCTCGGCAAAAGGATTCTCGACGGCGGAGTTTCAACCGACTTCTATAAAAGGAAGTTCTCAATTTGATCGTAGTTCCATACAGACCGTAGATCCGATCAGTAGTTTTTGAGTTATTTATTTATTTATTTGTATGGATCTCCAACAGTTGTACATATTAAATTATTTCTAACACATGCTTTACATCTATAAATTACTATGTATATAGGAGAACACATCATTCTAAAGCAATAGCAGTGTTTATAATTAAGTTTTAACTTTATCCTTAACAATGCGCATTTAATTGACTTCGAATATATTGATGATGTTCTCATTTTATTTATATTGAAGTCAGTTGTACTTGCGCCCTTCTTTCTGCCAAGGAGGGTTGCGTCCGTTTATGGCTTAAAGATCTCTCGTCAGATCGGTAAGCCAATCCCTAAAGGTGGAGTTTAGTGGGTAAAAGTGTCCACATAACCACGCAGCCGGCTGCGTGGTATGCTATGAGCATTCTCCACCTCTCTCCCCCGTTACCGGAGGGTTGCCCTTAATTGCTTCGGGCGCAAAAAAGTCAGTTGTACAATTTTTCTTGGTTTAACTACTTGTTTATTTTTAAATTATTATTGGGAAGACGCTGCTGCTCATGCATGTTGCCAGTGAAGACCTATGGATCTGGACGTGGCCCTTCACTGATACAGATGAGGAAGCTCAAAGTCGCTCAGCGAGCTATGAAGAGGTATAGGACCTCTCCGCTCGAAGTTTTTCTTCAGTAGAACATATCTGCAGTAGAACCAGAGTAACCGACATACCCCTAACGGATTTTTAAGCTGAAGTGGCAATGGGCTGGCCATATAGTTCGAAGAACTGACAACCGATGGGGAAAAAAGGTTCTCGAATGGCAGTCTCGTATCAGCAGGCAAAGTGTAGGGCGACCCCCCACTAGATGGAGTGACGACTTGGTAAGAGATGAAGGAAGTTAATGAATGCAGGTTTCTCAGGACCGTGCTTTGTGGCGTTTCTTGGGGGACGCCTACGTACAGCAGTGGACTTGAGACGGGCTGTAACGATGATGAGATGATCATGCTTTTTTCCTCTCTGTCATGGGGTAGTGGATGTTTTTACACCACGACCACTTGGTCAAATTACTAATCCGTTGGGCTATGTCGATCACTCTGAAAGAGATAATATTAACCACTGACATAGTATTATATATTATACCTGAATCTCAAAGGTCACCCAAAATTATTTCAAAGTTGTCGATGTTTACACTCCAAAACACAATCTGTGTTAAGCTATCCGTGAAATTGGATGTTCGGTTGTCTCAAATTTGAATATTGTACCTATTCTGATCAATGTCAACGTTTGGGATTATTGATGTATCTTACCTGTATATTAGATTCACAGATATTTCTTATAAGGTGACTATTGTAATTATTAATAAAATAAGGAATTACTTTGCGAAAATCAATTATACGAGTAGCCATTAAGCATTAATATGTGGTTGAGCCACGCTACAGCTGCTGCACGGTTGTAGCGTACATGGGTCGCCTCGACCGGGGAAGGACCACGCTCTCACGGAATACCAGCGTCAAATAGCAGCTTAATACTGCTGTGTTTCGTATGGTGAGTGTAGAGAACCGGAGATCCATACTGGAATCGATACATTTCATCTCAGTCCTCAGGGGTGACAACGTATCTGCATTTTTATTCTTAATCGAGGTTAAATGTAGATGTCTATGGGCCACAGCATCCGCTTACCATCATGTGGACTGTGTGCTTGTTTGTCAACCTTATCTTATAAAAAAAGAAAATTATTTTGCTGAGATCTGCGTAATAAAATGATGATGTTATAGTTATAGTTTGAACAGCACCTCCCACCCTTCCTCAATTGCGTGCAATATTACCGTCGCCACTAATCTAAGCTTAGTGGTCAGCCACTGCAGAGTCTACTTCACCTGATGTTGCCTTGTTTAGAGGCGAAATACGTCTCGTAGTATCGATGGTGTTGCGCCTTTCCTAGTGAGGTGGTGTTGGGATTAGTGGTGTAAAAATATCCCTTCTGAATATCGTCCCGCGGGTATCGTAAAAGGCTTCAGAGGAAAACTAAAACAGGAAATGGGAAGCAGCATCTCAAAATAAACTAACTTCGGGTGCCAACCAGCCTGCCAAGCCTGGCAATCATGGCAAAATCCTGCCTATGAGGAGATCTATGGGAAAGGCATATGTTCAGCAGTGGACTTTCATATGCTGTAATGGATAAATGGATAGCATTTAATAGTGTTGGCCTAAGAGAATCTATCACCTCGATTCATTCCGTTTGTATCGTAAGTGGCGATTAAAGGACATGCTAGAAAAACATAATGGCTTCCAGCAGATGGAGTTTATTATACTATCACGTTTCGTCAGGCATCAGTTCAAATTGTTGCGTTTAATTGCGCGTTGTCTGTATTCCCACGTATCTGTTAGAACAGAACAGACCATTAGGGACTGTTCTATTCTAGAAATTGAGAAATTTCAGGGCGTTGCCATTCTTTAAGAAATGAGTAGACGTATTATAATTGCTTAATTAGTGCATTTTTATATTTCGTTTATGTTTCTGCGATTTAGCATGTAAACTTTAGGTCCGGTTTACATTTTGAGAAGTGACAAGTGCTAGTGGAAATTGCAACTGACAAATGACAAGTGGTTCGTGCGTGTGACCAGGAAGTGACAAGTGATAAATGTAAATAAATTACGCACTAAGCACTTGTCATTTGCCATTTGCACTTGCTACTCGCACTTGTCACTTTTCATAATGTAAACCGGGCTTTACCCAGAATAGGGCAGGTTTCTAGAGTGTTCTTATTGTGCAACTCTGATTGGCAATCAAACTACGATTCAAATTTTATTCAACTTAACTGTCACGTGTTGTATGACAAATAATCGTACCGCTTATCTAACAACTTCTGTCCCTAAGGCATCTTCGTCCTCGTCTCTAATTTTGATTTGCAATGGAAATATAGCTTAAGTTATCTAATGACGTTGTTTTGTTTGTCACTAGCGATTACCCGTGTCTTTGTACGAGTGATATTTTTTTACTTATTTTAATCCAGTACTTGAGCATAATCCCACCTGATGGTAATCGCACTGACTTAAGCCTATTCAATCTTGCTTTAAGACGACCAGTTTGTATTCGGATAGAAAGACAGACTCCAGCAAATTATTCCATTCCTTTTGCTGTACTCATTACAAAATATAAGAGCCGTGGTAGCTCAGATGGTTAACACTCGCTGTAAATATAACAGAACGCGAGTAACCCGGGTTCGATTCCCGCCGGCACCAATGAATTTGTTAATTGCAATTTCAAGTGCTGATTTACCACGTGCTCGGTGGTGAAGGAAAACATCGTGCGGAAACCTGCATGTCTGAGGAATAAGGAAAAAAAAATATTTCGAAGACATGTGAAGTTCGCCAACATGCATTGGGGCATCGCGGCGGACATATCCTTGCCCTAAAACCCTCTCAGAAATGAGGGGAGGCCTGTGCCCAGCAGTGGGACGTATATAGGCTGTCACTTTACCTTACTTTTTATTACAAAAATTGAAGGAAACAGTTTGATTATAATGCAATATCTAGTGGTATACCGACAAGAAAGTGGTGAAGACTCGCAGACCGTTAATTAAGGCGACACCGCGAAAAATGCACCTCCTTTTTTTGACACCACTAACGAAACTGCAATTTCGATATAAGTAAATTCATATTTTTATCTTGAATTTGCTTGTTCAAAAACACGATTGTATAATTTTGACTCGATCATGATCATGATATTTGAACGAAATATAAAAATCAAAAAATCACTAAGCTGAAATTACAACGAAATTACCTAATCTATATGTTTGAGAATCACTCAAATGTATTCATAACATCAATATTCGTAATTTACTTGCTCATTATTTTGATTACTTAAATCAATATTTTTGAATTGCTTTAAGATTCTGACAATTTCTAAGCTGTCTTAATGGTCGCGGGCAATACGCAAAAAAGAGCACTTGTACCCACAAGAGCTCTTTTTTTGCGTATTGCCCGAATCTATTTATTTATTTATTTAACAAGTACACTTACAATACACGTATAAGACATTATCACAAAACACATACATTTTTATACTTTCTAATATGCATATCAATAAAAAGGGTTAATTAGTTACAAGAGTAACCATTCACAGAGTGAGTCGTGCGACTTATTTTGATTTAAGTCGCACGACACGCGTTATACGAGAACGCGCGAGTTGCGCGTAGACATCATCGACTCAACTCACTCATCGAGCATCGACTATTTTTAAATGGCTTATTAAGGTTTCTGCCTAGAATGTTCCATATCAGTGTATATGCAAGCCCAGGTGTACTCGCTATTCCCCCTCTCTCTCTCATAGTTCGATGGCGTGGCAATGTGAAACGACCGGGCGGCGTTAAAGTGCAGAACCGTGCTTTACGTGCTTTCCAAGGTAACCCCGTGATTCGTGGCCCTCTTCGCTCTGACAGCGCGCGACATGTTATACTCCCGTTCACTCGGGACCTTTTTGGCGGGAAAATTTGTATATAGAAATTTTTTTGCTATATTGCAAATTTTGCTATATTTTCACTTTGAGACAATATTTATGGATAAAACTTACAGGAATTCTTGTTGAATGTATAAACTATCGAATAAAATTATTTTTGGTTGCTAGAAATTGTAATAAAATATGTAAATTACCATGTATAACATAGTAGTAGTATATACTTCAATTTTAGTGACAAAATTACTACTAATTTGAATTCTACACTTTTGTTTTTGGAGAAATTTATATCAAATTGTTTGGAAATATATATATTTTTATGTTTTATGTGTTTCCATTCGTTACTCATACCAAAATATTAAAATATTAAAAAATTAAAAAAAAAAATAATATTTTATCTGTGACATTTCGAACAATATTTCTAAAATATGTTCGTGTGAATTTGAAATAAATACAACGTCATGTTATTTGAAATATATACGAAAACTATTTTTACTTACATTTTACACTAAAAATAAATGAGAATTTGATAAATAACACATTTATGAACCAACCTCCAAACTAGACCTTCCGAAGTTTGAAGTACTTTTGGCAATTTACTTTTCACTTTTTATACCACAAATTATATATCTACGTGTTTACTATATTACAAGAAATGTAAAAAGTATAATACTTTCGTTTTTAGTCCAGACACAAATATAAAATTCTACAAAAAACACGGAGCACCTTCATCAAAGTGACACGTGGAACGCCGGAAGTTCAGAGTGATTTCTTTTTTTTTTTTTCTAAGAAACATTGCCAGGTTATGGTTTAAAATAAAAGAGCATATCTTTGTCTTTGATACTAATATCTATTGCATAGTGTCTTTGGTTTTGTTTAAAACGAAAAAATAGTTTTTTCATAGGTAGACATGTTTACATAATTCTGATCGAATTAGATCACGGTTTGGCGGACGGAAGGTTGGTATTGCGCGATCCAATGTGAGCATGGCTTGGTTTACGGGGCTAATACTTACTCCCTGTCTACGGGTTGCTAATGAGTATTTCTTGGCTGAAAAAAGTAATTGAGTTTTGGCCTGACTCGGGTCTTAAACTACTGAGGCTATCAACGTTTGTTAACAACGCCAATATTTGGTAGTTAAAAATACGCTCCGAGCATGGCACGTAACATTACCAAAACCTTTTTACTTTTAACTTTACGCAGCTGAACAAACGCGTTTTGCTGACCGTAGTCCGATATTATAGCAATAATGCAATATTGCTAATAGTTTTACAGATAATTTTCTTACAGCCATCTTATAAGTAATTTCCTATAAATAATTTTTCCAACCACAACACCCAAACCTCCTGACACGTCATTATGAACATAACAAGCTACAACTGATAAAACGGACATTATAAACGTACAAATATTAAACGGGGTTGAAAAGATTACTCAACGCGTTGTATAAATAAATTGTTTATTTCTTCAAGATAACAAACAAACAATATATTACGTGGGTCCTCCTAAGATTCCTCGCCTGTGTACCCACTCTTCCTTATCTTTAATGGTCTTAAATAGGAAAGCATTTAGTTTCACTGTTGTTAAGTTAAACTAAAAATCGTCTGTATCAGTTATTACATAACTAACATTAGCGGCGATTCAAAAAGGGTACTAATTATAGTGAGTATTACTTGGACGTAAATTAGTTTTGAGATTTTGAAGTATGCCTGACGGAAAGATGTCTCGCAATCTCCCGAACGCTACCCAGCTGAGTTGAATCTGTCGATTGACCTCTCAGTCGAAGTTGGACTCACATTGTCGGACTACTTGTCTCAGGCAAACACTCGTCAACAACTTCGAGCTTAGTGCTCCCAATAACCACCGGCATAGGTGTAACATGGACATTATACATTACTTTTGTTTTGTCCATGTTCATCTTAAAAGCTATCCGTTGGGAAAACACTATTGAGATCATTGAGCATAGTGCTTAGGTTTTCCAGCGATTCTGCCAAAAAGACTATATCGCATCCGTATCCTTTCCAATCAGTAGCTCGAAAACGCCTTCCAATGCAGTGGTAAAGAGTTTCGGGATTATTACGTCACCCTGTCTTACATCTCCCTGCGGTTGGATAGGTTTCGTACTCTGGTTCTGTACTAGGATAGTCATCGTAGCCCCACTGTATAAACACTTTGATATACCGCCAGTCCACTTGGCACTGCTGAAGAGACTGCAGCACCGCCCCAGTTTCAATGGAATCAAAGGCTTTCTTCAGCACTCATAGTCCACATTCGCAAGAAAAAGTGGCAGATTGTACTCTTCAAACTTATTTTCAATTTGGCGAAGGGTATGTATGTAGTCTATGGTACTAAAGCCTTTTCGGAAACCGGCTTGATCGGAAGGCTGGAAGTCGTCGAGCTGCGTGCGAGACGATTCGTAATGACTCTCGAAAACAGCACATAGACCCGGCTCAGAAGTGAAATAGTTCTGTAGCTGTTCAAGAGAGCGTTGTCGCCTTTCTTGAAGAACAAGACCACCGCAATTCTACTCCACACCTCTGGAGTAGTGACATCATGGAGGACGGAATTGAAGAGCTTTTGAAGGACTTTAAGTATCGGTTTTTCACCCGCCTCTAGAAGCTTCGCTGTAATTTCATCCTCGCCCGGGGACTTGCCGTTTTTAAGGAGAGCCATTCTAATCTTGCTCAGACTGACGTCCGAGATATCATTGGTATAGTGTCGAATAAGATATGCTCTTGCATCGTCACTCACACTTGCGTGCGGCTCCAACGAGGATATGTACAGCTGCCCATAGAACCTCTCAATCTCACTAAGAATCTCAGGTGACTCGAAAACGATGCAGCCACGTACGGTGTTCAGCTTTAACAGTTGGCTCTTTCTGGCATACAGATCTCTGGCAAAGAATTTGGAGCCATGGTTCTGCTCAATCGCTTCTTCAATACGAGCTGTATTAAAGTTGCGTAAGTCTCGCTGTATGAATTTGGAGACCTGTCCATTCAGTTGTCCGTATGCTGAACAGACAGGGAACGGACATCAACAACAGCCATGAGATTTAAAGTGTGATCGGAAATATCTTGTTGTCTTATTTCTCTGACATGCATGTTTCCTCACGACTACATAATATTCATGTATTATATCTGCAAAAACAGTAAAAGGAAGGGTAAGGGGGGGGGGGAAGAGGTGTTTTGCAGTAAACGTTTTAAAACAGTCGGGTTTTTTAAATTACTATTATAACGATTAGTTTTATGTAATAATTATTTTAATTTTATGAGCTTATTATGCGATTTACGTTTCAGAGCGGATACGTTCATTCCTGAAATTGAACAAACATACTCATTATCTATATCACTGCAACTGATTTATGTAGTTGCATATGATGTCATGATGAATGAAATCTCTCACAGATCGAACTTTCGATATGTGATTCAAATCGGTTTTGTTCTTCATTGGAGTTATACATCCATTAAATTGGAGTTAATAATGTATTGATTTTAAGGGATAAAATATTTTTATACACTAAATGGAACGTCCAGAGTACACATACGATAAAATACAAAAAATACCAAAAGTTATGGACACGTCTATTAAATTTCAATTATTAATTGTGGCTTGCAGTAAGTTTCATTTTTTTACAATAATAGTAAAACATGTGAATGCATACCTCATATGAACCATATTTTTTATTATTTTAATCCGAGAAATATTAAAAACGAAAATTGAAAATATTTTCGTTACTTTAATTTTTATTACAACTTACCTACAATTTTAATTCCTCTTTTTTAATAAAGCTTCTTTTAATTACATTTTTTAATAGGTTTTTAAAGTTTATATTAAATTTTATTTTTAAATATTTGCTATATTGTTTTCATTGCTTTTTTAATTTGTGTATTTTTATATAGTGGTTGCTATGCATATAGACAGACACCAATGTCTATCCTAAATTAAATCAAAGTTTTATTTTGAATCAAAATTTTAATGCCTTGTAGTTGCGAATATAGATTAACTCGTTACCAGTAAGGGTGTCCAGTTAACTAAACTCGCCATTGGAAGCACTAAGCTGATATTTTACATTAACATTCTGTGGGTGCCGGATTCCGGTCGAACCGACACTTTTACGCTACAACCAAACATTTTATTTTTATTTATTCAGGACAACCAACAATTACATAATAATACTTAAACCAAATAACAGTTTATAAAAAACATTAATCTTAGTAATTATGTAACCAGCACCATTATCCTCAAAGTAATGTTAAAAATATTAAATTAGTAACAATAAATATTAGTAATAATAGTAAACAGAGTGTAAGTGAAAAAGAGAAAACAATAAAGTTGACATACTCAGTAACATTAAAAATCAAAAAGAGACAGATGGAAAAAAAGAAAAAAAATGCTAACAATAACAAGTTTTTCTTATGAAATATTAAGTTACTATTGAATGTCCGACTATCTTCTAAGAACGTTCTTGCGAAATTGTGGTTGTGATGAAGTAAATAGGTCAATATTTGAAAAATACGTGTTATATACTTTCATAATACGCCTTAATAGGGCGCGTTCACCTGCATTGGTTTTAATATCTGCAGCGTGGCGCTACCATGTTTAGTTAATATGTAAATAAACTATTTTTATAATTTCCAGTTAACATCGGACAGATCATAGTGGGGTACAGTGTTGGATGGTCAGCTCCAATTATTCCTAAACTGCAGGACAAATCAACGAGTCCTCTACCTGAGCCTATAACTGATCTTCAGGCATCATGGATAGGCTCCCTATTGTATATAGGTGCCATGATAGGTAAGTGACGTTAAAATAGACAGCGCTAATTTATATTTCTGACGAAATTTCTTGTTTCGAAGGTAAATGTTAGCCCATCATTTGTAGTGTGTGAAATCTTATAGAGAACTAGAATTATTGTTGTTTCGTAATAACTGAAACTAAAATTTTATAATAAAAATATCATAATTTTATTTTAGAAAGTGGTTCTGATAACAAAGATGAACAAACTCCTTAATTGTACATATTTATTTTAAAATTTTGCATCAGTAATTCTCTGTGTCTCTCGAGTTTAACTTATTACATTAATGAGTGAATAAGTCATCAACAGAACCACATCACAAAGTAAGGAGTCGGTTTCTTTACTCATGTGACCATACTACACAGTGAGCTTTTGTCTGTAGGTAGACAAATTTTTTGGAAGGAAAGTATCCTGAGCGTAATCTATTTGCAGTAATTATATACACTGGCCTCCAAAAAAATCGACCCACCTACGTTTTTTCGCAAAAAAAAGTGTCCTATGGGTTTTTACCATAATCGATAGATATTTTTTATATTGATAATGTAATAATGCAATTATAGGGTTATAAAAAACCAAAAACCGGCGCGTGAAACGGGATATTTTACATACAAATGTAATGAGACATTGAAATCATAACATTTTACAGAATTTACGATTTTACTGTAAAGATCGATATTTACATTTTGTGACATTAGAAAAATGTAAACCTTACTCAAACGTGCGATGTTTCCTCCTCTTGTTTTTATCACCGCCTGGAGCAGACATATCGTTACTTTTAACCATAAAATATGGATACCACTGTAACAGAAGCAGCTCAAGTTCGTGAAAACAAGTGGTAGCTCACATTCGTGAAGGCCTATGTCAGCGAAATGTGGCAAGGAGATTAAATTGAATCGATCAGTAGTGCGTAGAGTTTATAAACGATAGTAAGAGACGGGAGAGTACCGCTGGTAACCAGGGTCTGGAAGAGGACGTCAAACATACCCGACGGATGACTGTTTTATTGCCCTGACTTCTTTGCGAAATCGGCGTCTTTCTGCAGTTGATGTTCAGGGTAAGCAGAGGGAAACTCGTGGAGTGTCTTTAAGTAAAAATACGGTGAGAAGAAGACTTTGGGAGCAAAACCTGACACCACAAAAGCCAGCAACGGGACCAAAAACTCACTGCATCTCCTCGGCAAGCAAGGGTAGAATTTACTAGGCAACACGTGCAATGGAATCTTGGTCAGTGGGAGGCAGTTCTCTTCGGCGATGAAAGCCGAATGAACCTTGCAGTCTCTGATGGACGTCATAACGTTATGCGAAGACCAGGAGAACGTTATGCTCTATGCTGTTGCATAAGAGAAACAGTCCGGTTTGGTGGAGGCTCATTCACCGGATGTACTGAGTTGGTTTTCTTTCGGAATCGCGCGGTTATACTATAAATTACACGACATTTTGCAACCTCATATGATATCTTACGCTGGGTATATAGGGGGGGGGGGGGGACAATTATCAACTCATGCTTGATAACGCAGGACCGCACGTCGCTAGAATTGTAACTGGATATCTTCAGGAGGTCGGAATTTCAGTTATGCAGTGGCCAGCTAATAGTCCAAACTTAAATCCCATCAAGAATCTCTTGGACCAGATAAAAAGAAAAGTTAGGGCCCGAAATCCAGTTTCCGAGACGTTGGATTAACTGGAAGCAGCCTTAATACAAGAATGGGAACAGACACCCCAAGAAAATATAAAAAATCTGATCCGTTCCCTTAATAGGCGTATATAGGCGATGATAAAAGCAAGAGGATGAAACATCCCATATTAGAGTAAGGTTTACACTTTTTAAATGTCAAAAAATGTAAATATCAATCTTCACAATGAAATCGTAAACTTTGTAAATTGTTATGGTTTCAATGTCTCATCACATTAGTGTTTAAATTTCCCGTTTCACGCGCCGTTTTTTAGTTTTTTACAATCCTATAATTGCATTTTTACATTATCGAGATAAAAAATATCTATCGATTGTGGTAAAAACCCATAGGACAATTTTTGGCAAAAAAACGTAGGTGGGTCGATGTTTTTGGAGGCCAGTATATAAATAGGTTACTTGTAACATGTGTCATTATTTATATATGCATATTGTATTTCAAAGGATAGAAAGGAGTAAAATAATCATCCTTTACTCATTACTTTGTTCATGCTCCTTGATGGGTGTATATCTAGTAGTTTTTGTCAATTTTTTTCCTTTTTAATCTTGGGAAGGAATATACAGTGATATATGTATAAAAATACGGACTTAAAATTTACAGACAAAAACAGATTTTTTGTTGTAGTCACTATTAAATCTCTTTTGGTGCCATTTGCACTGTAAAAAAATTTCTTTATAAATAAATTTGAACTAAACTTAAGTACTCCTTTTTTGTTTGGTTCTTACCATTTGTAACAGTAATTACATCCGCCATCAATACGTAAAAGAGTTGAAATATGTAATTGAACATAATTACCCATTATTTTATAAAACCGTGTAGTGGCCATCTATCCATCCGGCCTATAAAAGTCCACTGCTAAACATAAACCTCCCACAAAAATAGCTTTGCTTACGTCGGCAATCAAAGTTTTTTTTTTATTATTTTGCGTTGATTAAGATGCAACTGTAGTGGCTGTGTTCTTATTCACTACCCTATATCGTCCAGCGGATGTCGCAACAAGCGACTGATAGAAACAAACCATTAGATGAGCAGCATTTTCTTAGTAACAAATACGTCTATACGTGGTAGAGCCATGCTGCAGTTATATTAGTAGTATATTTGTAGCACGAATGGGTCGGCTCGACCGGGGAAGGACCGCTTTCTCTCAGTATACCAGCGTAAAATAGTAGCTTAATGCTGCTATGTTACGTATGGTGAGTGTAGAGAACCGGGTGACAACGCATCTGCGTTTTGATTTGTAGTCGAGGATAGATGTAGATGTCTATGCCATTTACCATCAGGTAGACTGTGTGCTAGTTTGTTACCTATCCTATAAAAAAACCAGCGGTTGTCAACCCGCCTGCCAAACGTACAACTATGAAAAATACCCCCCAATGTGGCAATCCATGGGGGAGGCCTGTAGGGGACTTTTAGTTGTCTGTAACGGTAACGATCTAATTTCATATGTAGTCCGTGATAGATTAGAGGCTGACCGCTGAACGTGCCTTAAATTTTTTCGAAGAAGAAGAAGAATTTCATTTATTTAAAAGAAATTCATTTGTTTTCAAGTAGCCCAAGTTCTACACCTTAAAAGTGTAATAAAAATGTCTAGGGCTAGTGATATTTTTATTACACTTTTAAGATGTGATTATTAACTGCGCTCTCTGTTGTGAAGGATAACACCGTGAAGGAACCTTTTATGAGAGATTAAATTATTTTGAGGCTGTGTGAAATCTAAATCTTCCTGCGTATTCCATTTAAAAATAATAGAAGTGCATTTTCTAAGTGTTAGGACTTATCTCTGCCTAAGAGTCCGTTTCGGGAGATACTATCCTCCCACCTATTTCTGCCGATAAACAGTAGTACCAACAATGCCGCGTTTAGGTCTTAAAGACCAATTAACACTTCGACAAGTACAGGTGGGAGTTAACTTGCGAAGTTGGCGAGTTAAGAAGAAAAACTCGTTTGAACGATAATTAGCGAGTTAAGTAGTCTATTTTTCGGCGAGTTAAGTGCGAAGTCTGTGCTGCCGCGCGTCTCCCGCCTCCTGCAACTAAACTCGCCGCTCGTGTGAACTAGCGTGTTTGATTCAGTGCATAAGTAGATAGGACGCAAGTGTCCGCGTTCGACCCTCAGAATAGAAAATTGTAGTTTTTTAACTAAACTCGCCACGAAGATATTTGAACGCTACTGCCCACTTAACCGTTTACTGTTAACTGTCCTGTAAATAAACTCGCTACTGTACTTGTCGATTTTTTTAAATTATAATTATTGTTTATATCTAAATCAAAACACTTGTTTCGTCATTTTCTGTAATAGTTCACACGCGCGGACACTTAATTCACAAAATCACGTCACTTTTACGAATCAAAATCCACTTCAAACTATTATTCAAGCGAAAAACGGGAGCGAAAATCCGTCCACGGCCAAGTTCCCGCCAAAACTCCTTGTACTTGTCGAAGTGTAAATCGGCTATAAGGGAATAGAGAGCCAATTCCATTAGAGGCTGAGTCATTTCATCTTAGGCCTCAGAGGTGACAACGCATCAGTAACCTTCTTCGTTTGAACTTGGCTGCAGGAATCCATAGACTGCGGAAGCTCCTTATCATCAGGTGGACTGTAAGTTCATTTTGCACTTCAGCTTAAATACCCATATCTAGCAGTCGCTGTCATATTTGTAGGTTCTTTGCTATTAACAAAATTTAATTGAATGTAACTAAAAATAATTTTGTTTCAGGCCCATACGTTACTGGTATTCTATCAAATCTCATCGGCAGGAAACCATGTCTGCTGATCGGTGGATGTTTGAACATCCTGTGTTACGTGCTCGTAATAACAACAAAAAATATCGCTATGGTTTTGGCGTTAAGAGTTATAAGTGGTCTTGGGATGGGAATTACTACTGTGTGCAACTTGGTGTACGTTGGTGAAATTGCGTAAGTTAATAAACTTATATAGTAAATTAAACTCTAAATATTTTCTATTATTATTTTCTATATTTATATATTATTTTCAAATTAAAGGCGACTATAAAAATATTACGCTGGGTTTCTTTCTGGTTTTTCCCAGAACAGAGGTTTTTTCCGAATCAATGATAAAATCAAAAAAATCCACTTTCAGTATATATTTTTTTATTAATTATTATAAGTCAATGCTTGATCACAATCTCACCTGGTGGTAAGTGGCGATGTGTCCCTAGATGTTAAATCGTACTGTGTTGGACTAACAAAAACCTATTCACCCTTTAAGAGATGAGAAGAAACGCCGGCAAATTATTCTTCTCCTTTGCTGTGCACATTACAAAAGATGAAGCAAACCGTTTGGTTCGAATGCGTGGGATACCGACAACAAAAGGGCTAAAGGTATGACGGCTCCGTGGCGCAGTGGTTTAACAATGAGTGGATGCGCTAGGGGTCGCTGGTTCGATTCCCGCACGGAACAAGTATTTGTATAGCCTACAAATAATTGTTCCGGGTCTGGATGTTTGTCCTTGTGCAATTTATGTTTGTAAACTGCCTCCACGATACAGGAGAAAATCCTATAATAATCGATGATGGAAAGGAGAGGGAGGAATTAAAGCAAGTAATTTCGAAATGCATTGTATATAATACCGAGAGTCTGGTTACTTTGCACCTGTGTTAAACGCTGACAAGAATGGTAACAAGAAAATGAGGGTCACCAATACGCCTTTTGTAGCATCAGCCCGTTAAAAATATTTATAATCTATATTGAATACAAATACGTGCTCATCCTGGCAGAATAACAGCGTTGGAGGCTACAAACATTTATGCTGAGCTGGAACCCACTCAATATTATACTCTGTAATTTTGTGGTTATTTCAGTGTGCACTCATTGTAATTTTATTGGTGGTAAAGAATACATATTTATTATTATTATGAAGTATGGTAGAAACAGCAGAGTATTCTCATCTGGTTGGGCTGAATAAATATATGTAAAGAAAATGATAAATAAACATCAAATCAAATATACTAACATAAACAAATAACACATAAATAAATAGAACCCGTTGGCAGGTGAGACCAAACGGCCTTGGGTTATGGGGAAAGGAAAAGAAACCGGCGGACAATGTGGACAGTATCGAGGGGCACTGCCATCTCTGCATTTGAGTCAGGAACAGTCTGTCACGGTGTCCCAGTCACCTCAGATGACCCGATAGGCCGACCGGAATTAGCCTACAGGAATAATTTCAGTCGGCAGACCACTCACGTGTCGGTCTCCTCGTGAGCCAGATTCAGATATTTTGTTTGCTTATCTGTTTCGGCTTTCACGAGGTTCTCTTCATACGGAATGGTAATGTCGATCAAAAATATCCTTGGCTGTGCTCGGTCTATCAGAATGGTCAATAGTCCCGTCTGTGATGACGGCGCGGTCCCAGTGGATATTATTATTATTAAAATATTCTATACTAGTCTGTTCTATGACAAATGTCAAAAAATATCATAGCTTTCCTGAGTAACAACGTCTAATGTATAATCGCCAATCCTTGTTCGTCATTGCAATTACGGCAATTACCTCTTAAACAGACTTGAATCGGCAAAATTATTACCACACACGGCATTTATCTGCCGATTCACGTCCATACTCAAAAGGCCTCCCTTTACTTTTTTACCTCACGCGATATTTTATGATACTCAATAATTGACACCTTTATGTGGTGAAAACGAAAGGAATTTCCAAGAAATACAATCTATGTACAAATGTTAAAAAGTGTGATAAAATGTGCTTAAGAAATAAGTAAGTCAACAAGCACTCCAACGTAATCTTAATGTATTTTATCACAAGTAACGATCTAATTTATATCGCCATCGTGATTCAATTATCTTATCTTAAATGTCTACGATTTAGTCGATTTTTCTGTTCGTTCCCTCGATGGGTCCTTGCTTTATTTGTTTTATCCTTAAAGCCTGTTAAAAGTTTACTTCTGATCGTAGGAATCCCTCATAGATTAAGAAATTTTTACGATATACTATGATCACCAGGAGGATATTTGCCATAGTTGCCAAGCTTAGCAGGCGGGTTGGCAGCCGCAGTTTTATATATTTAGTTGTTATTAGGAAGACACTGCTCCCATCTCCCGGTTTATGTCCCTCTGTTGACTCTTATGACTCCGGCGGGATGACATAGGGAAGTGGATATTCATACACCCTATACGGGGTGTTTTCCGAAATGTTCTCAGTATACTGGCGAAAACGACGTCATTAATTGACGCCATATTCGATATAGCGAATCACCAGTATGGCGTCGATTTATGAAGTCATTTGCATTAGCTAGTATTCTGGGTCCTATTTCGGAACATACCCACGGTTTATACTTCGTACCTTCATTTTATCCGCAATATATTCTTAAGTATGTCTTCACAAGCAAGTAGCAGGATTAATCTTTTAAAATATAATCTCAAGCACTTTACATAATATATTACTTTGTAGTATTTAAATTGCCGCTTAAACACAGGTTGGGTATTGCTATCAAAAATATTTTTTTACACACAGGCCTTCTTTTGGTAAGTGGATGCTGTCGTAATGATACGATTAAAGTTATAAATCCCAACTTTAGTCGTTGATTTACTACAAATCGGCGTAATGGAAAGCACCGTGGGGAAACCAGCATATCTGTGGAAATGTAATAATGTCGAGGACGAGAGCTCGACCAGGGTAGGACCGCACTTTCACAAAATACCAGCGTAAAATAGCAGCTTAACGCTGCTGTATTTCGTATGGTGAGTGTGGAGAGCCAAAATTTCTTTTTTACTGGAAACAAGGCATTCCATATTAGTCCTCACGGGTGACCACGTATCTGAATTTTGATTCGTAATAGAGGATAGATGTCTATGGGCCAACCACTTACCATCAGGTGGACTGTTTGCTCGTTTATCACCCTTATATCTTAAAAAATGTACCAAATTTATTGAATTACTTATTGTTCTAATATTCGTTAATACTAATCAAAATATTTCGAAGACATTTGAAGTATACCAACACGCACGATCGCAACGCGGTCGCGGTCTATAACCCTCTTAGAATTGTGACGAGGCTTTTGCCGAGCAGTATAGCCTATATTTACTGAAACATATACCTACTGAAATACTAAGTGTAAAATTGACGGCTCCATAGCGCATGGTCCTTGAGTTGTGCTGCTAAGGGTCGCGGGTACGAATCCAAACAAGTCTAGTATTTGTATGACCTACAAATAATTATTCCGGGTCTGGATGTTTGTCGTTGTGCAATTAATTTTTGTAAACTATACGGCCCCCACGATACAGGTTAAATTTCTAGTGTGGGGGTTATGCCTTTAGAAAGAAAGAAAACCCCTTTACGTTATATAACCCGCTAACGTTTGGGTGAAGAACTGCAGAAACAGAAATAGAAACTTTTTTTATTCAATATAGGTTGTAAACAATACTTATTGAAAGTCACTTTTTTCATTTACCACTGGTTCGCAAAAAACACCTCTGTACTGGGAAGAACCAGCAAGAAACCCAGCGGGACTACTTTTTTTTTAAATAATAGCTTTCAATCATGTACGTTACAATTAACAACACAAAACAAATTAGAAATAGCTTGGTAGCGATCACCCTTTCCAGGGGTTATTATCATCCATAAATTCCTTAATATACCCTTAATACCCTTTTATACAAACTTAGTTTAAAAAAGTTTTTGAACTTTGTGTATGACAAATTTTGTATATTTTCTGGGATTTTGTTGTAAAAGCGTATACATCGCCCCAAGAATGAATTACTGACTCGGTGGAGTCGAGTAACTGGTACTGGCAAAATCCTTGTACGGAAAAATACAACATCACTTGTTCTTATAATAAAAACGGAGTTAGATTTAAAGGAAATTATTTAAGAGCTCTCAAGTTAATATCAAGTTTATTTTCTATGTATACGGAAGGAATCGTGTACTCGTACCTCGCTATTATTCGCTTAACGAAAGAGCGTGTTCTTGTTAATCAAAGACATTTAAATAGTAAATTTAAATTGCTTTGTTGCTACCTGTACTGATTTTTCTTATTTCTAATTTGTTCATTATACTGGTGTTCTTAACGTAACGTTTTGCATATTGAGTCTCACGTGCTTAGTTTGTATAGTACCCTTTTTTTAATTTTTCTTTTGCATAACATGGATTCTTTGTTGTAATTGTGTTATGTTGCTCGTTTTATAAGTTACGAATTATTAATGATAATTTGTACGCTTATAGGAATTATTTTATTATTTTATTATTAGTGTTTGCATATTATTCACTAAGCCAATAATACTTTTATTAACGTACAGCGTCTCTCGCACCGTAATATCTATATTCGTAAACGATTTACTTTGCCATTCAGGATACACAAGATACATTTACCGTAAGTTTTATATATTTTATATCCTTCCATCAGTTTAAGAATGTAAGAGTAACTGTTATACCACTTTGTCCACTTTATCATAAGCCTTTTCCAAGTACATGAACGCACAAAAAACTTTTTGTTTGTGGCCAAAAATTTGTGCGTGCAAAAGACTTGATCTCTACACCCCATTCTTTTTCTAAATCCCACTTGCACATCCCAAATTTTTCCATCAGTTTCTTTCATAACTCTTTGAACCTTACCATACAGTATTTCCACAATGCTAAGAAGGTTTATACCGCGGTAGTTTTTACAGTCCTGTTGCGACCCTTTTCCCTTTTAGAATAGAATATATTAAATTTTTTATTCAATATAGATTACAATTAATTCTTATTGAAAGTCAATATTTTACGTTACCACTGGTTCGAAAAAGAAACTCTGTCCTGGGAAGAACCAGCAAGAAACCCAGCGAGATTTTAAAAAAATATTTTACAATCTCAAGGCTCACAAAATATTTACAAAATTTATTTAGAAACTGCTTGGAAGCGACCACCTCATACCCAGGGGTTATTATCAACCATGTATTCATTTATATATGGAGAGAGGGCGCCACAGCGACACTGTCAACATCGTACTCGCTATTAAATAAATTTTAAAATTATTTGTGTGTTCCAAAACAAAGTGATACAATCAAAATATAAAATCAGTGCATAAACTAATTCGAACAATATATAAAACATAGTGCATATACAATAAAATTTATCAAAAAGTGCATAAAATCGTTCTATCAAATGCCACTATAAATCCGATTAGATACCAAGAACATATCATTATTCAAGTGAAAAATTATTAGTGTAGCATGTGTACAACAAGACTGGGACTTGAATTATATTAAAACTGTAAGTAAACCGAAAGCATCAAGAACTATAACCTCAAAAGTGCTATGTAATCATAGTAAATATCTCTGTTTTTAAATCATCGATCAAGGTATCTAACAGCGCCATCTATTATGATCCATCATAACTGTTAAGCCAGGTCCTAGTTCGACGCGCATTCTGATATCTCGCAACATTTAGGACACCTCTTAATACACTTAGACAACTCGATCGCTACTAAGTCAACAAGTACTTTCCTGTTCTCATAGAGGGCGCAAAGCGAAATAAGCGAACTAATTAGAACCAAATATGGATGAAATAAAAAATATGTTAATTAGCATGCAGCAAGATATAAAGCAGCAAAAACAAGACATGCTAGAGATGAAAGATGATATTAAAAGTACAATAATTAACAGCCTCAACGAGAAGTTCAATAACTTAGAACTGAAAAATGAGCTATTGGAGGAAAAAATTAAAGAGCAATCAAATAAAATTAACAACCTAGAAAGACAGTGTAGACGTAAAAATCTGATTCTTTTTGGCGTTGATGAGACAGAAAAATCGTACGACGAGCTGGAAAAAATGGTAATAAATATAATAAATACATACATAAAAATTACATGCGACACTTACAACATAGAAGCTGCTAGAAGATTAGGGATAAAGGGTAAAAAAGTTCGACCGATAGTAATTACATTCAATACTTTAGGTTTCAAATTAAAAATACAAAAAAACAAACGTAACCTTCAAAACACTTCCTATTACTTAAAAGAAGACTACCCATTCGAAGTTTTAATTAAGCGTAAAGAGTTGCAAGTCCAACTACAGAAAGAAAAAGATGCAGGAAACACCGCTTTTATAAAATACGACAAAATTATTATACTGACCAACAAAAACCCCCCTAAGAAACAGTCAAGCAAAAGAAACCTATCAGAGTCCCCGGAGAAGCTCCACCCTGTTAACCAAAATGTTCAACAGACTAGTAAACAACCACTTAAGAAAAACAAAGGGGACATGAAGAACTATATAACACAAAAGCCAAAACTAATCCTCGCTCATACAGAATCAACTCAACGCCAATCGAAGACATCGGACTACAACACAGCATAGCAATCAGAATCGGACCCTCTTCCAACCCTTAATCTCCCAGTACGGCCGGTCACCGCGGGAGAGTTCGACCAAAACCCCCCAAGAACCACTATCAAAATGAAAAATACCGTCTACATTTGCACCCTCAATGTAAGATCTCTATCTTCTGACCAAAAATATATTGAGCTCAAAGCTGCGCTAGAAGATATTAAGCATGATATAATAGGTTTGAGCGAAGTTCGCCGCCTAGGAGAAAAGACAATCGAAGACGACGAATACGTCTTCTACTACATTGGCCAAACAAAAGGACTATATGGAGTAGGTTTTCTAGTAAGAAAGAAGCACAAAGATAACATCATAAAATTTACTGGAATATCCGAAAGAGTGTGCGTACTGGAAATCAAAATGGAAAACTTGTTTTTTGCAGTAATCCAAGCGCACGCTCCCACTGAAAACTCAGCACATGAAGAAATAGACAATTTTTACGAGGACTTAGCAAAAGCTCATGATTCCACATCTACTGAGTACGTATTTTCTATAGGTGATTTCAATGCTCAAATCGGAATTCCAGAAAAGTACGAACGTTCCGCTACAGGAGAGTATGGTTACGGCATTAGAAGCGCTCGAGGCACGAGACTGATTCAATACGCGCAAGAATACGACCTGAAAATTTTAAATACAATGTTCAAACTAAAACCAAAAAACCGCTGGACATGGATCTCTCCAGATAAAAACACAAGAAATGAAATTGACTATATCATGACCACGAAGCACCACATGATCTCCAAATATGAAGTACTACCATCTTTCTCTTTTGGATCGGACCACAGACTACTAAGAGCAACAATACACCTAAATTTAACAAAAAAAAGTAGGCGCAATTTCTCAAATACATCTACTAAGCTAAAAACTCTAGCAGAGCAGGAATTATACCTTACAAACCTCCACCGCTTTATACCAGAAATTATAAAGAATCAAAACAACTATAATGCGGAGGAATACTATCAATAAAACATGCACTATATCAAGATAAGTCTAAAAAATATAAAAGGAACACATAAGAATAAAATCCTATCCGCGAAAGCGCTAGAACTAATGAAAGAAAGAAGCGAACTACAAAATAGGCCCCAATTAAGCGTAGCTGATAAAGAAAAACTAAAAACTTTGTACAAACTTACCAACAAAGAAATAAAAAGGTGCTACGATACCTACAGAACAATAACCATACAAAGACACCTCAATAATACTAGATCTGCCAAAAAAGCTTATAAAGAGCTAAATCAAGCCAAAACATGGGTTCCTTTTCTCAAGTCGGGCAACAACAATTGCAAATCTCGCACAGAAATCATAAATGCTGCTACTGACTTCTACGCTAATCTATACAAACATTCAGACACACAAAATCAAAAAATGGTTTCCTATAGCTACATAGAAACCTCTCCGACACACCAGTTTACAGAAAATGAAATATTGAAACAAATAATGAGACTAAAACCAGAAAAAAGCGCAGGACCGGATGGAATCACCAACGAATGTATCAAGGTTGCGAAGACTCTACTACTGACACCAATCACTATCCTATGGAATAAAATACTTGATGAAGAAGCTGTGCCACATCAATGGATGACATCGGAAATTATACTAATATACAAAAAAGGTGACCCAGCTGATATAGGCAACTATCGTCCTATAAGCCTAATGCCTTGTTTTTATAAACTTTTTGCCTCCTGTCCACTTGAAAGGATAGCCCCAGCCATTGATGCTCACCAACCGATCGAACAAGCTGGTTTTAGAAAAGGTTTCAGCACGATGGATCATATCCAAGTGGTTGACCAGGTGATAGAAAAATATTCAGAATTTAATAAACCCCTGTATTTAGCTTTCATAGACTACAAAAAAGCTTTTGATTCAATTTCACACGAGAGCATCTGGGAATCGCTGAAAGCAATAAACACAAATAAAAAGTATATCAATATCTTAAAAAATATTTATTCTAACAGCACAAGTAGAGTAAAACTAGACAGAGTAGGCGAAGAAATCAATATAAAGAGAGGTGTCCGGCAAGGAGACCCGATCTCACCAAAATTATTCATAGCCGTCTTACAACACGTAATGGGAGAGCTGCCATGGTTCAATCATGGTATTAATATAAATGGAAATTTTTTAAGTCATCTCAGTTTTGCCGATGACATAATTTTATTTTCGGAAACCTCTCACCAAATAAACAAAATGGTAAATGAATTAAACCAGGCTAGTATAAAAGCTGGTTTAGAAATGAATCTGGAAAAAACTAAAATTATGTCTAACCGCAGTGCAATGCCCGTTTTAATAAATAACACACCTCTCGAGTTTATTAACCAATACATATACTTAGGAAAACAAATCTCCTTTAGTAAGGATAGAAATACTGAGGAACTTAACCGAAGAGTGGCGATTACCTGGAACAAGTTTTGGCACCACAAAGAAATACTAAAATCGCAACTTCCGCTACCGACCAAGAAAATAGTCATGGATACTGGTCTTCTACCGTGCCTCACCTATGGATGCCAAACTTGGACTTTCGATCTTAAAACCAGGAACAAAATTCAGACTACCCAGAGAAGAATGGAAAGAAGTTGCCTAGGTATAAAACTGAAGGATAAGGTAAAGAACGTAAACATTCGAAAGAAGACCAAAATATGCGATGCCTTAACTTTTGCAATGAAGTCTAAATGGAAATGGGCGGGTCACGTAGCCCGTTATAAGGACGATAGATGGACTCTACGGGCAGTAAAGTGGTCTGGGCCAAAAGGCACCAGATCAAGAGGTCGACCAAAGGCCAGATGGGCCGATGAAATTGTAGCGTGCGCGGGTAATAGTTGGCTAGACAGAGCTACTGACAAAGAAGGGTGGCATACCTTGGGGGAGGCTTTTACCCGAACGGGGTCCATGCGTTAAATAACTAGGTAGTGTGATAATTAAAGCAAATAATAATTTAAAAAAAAATTAAACTAATTACTATAAATATATATATGTATGTATGTGTATATATATGTATGTGTATGTGTATATATATGTATACGTATATGTATATGTATATATATGTATATGTATGTGTGTGTGTGTATATGTATATATATATGTATGTATATATGTAACTAACTTAAGTTAAGAAATGTACCGTTTAAATATGTACTATGCATGGAATTAAATAAAGCTTTATTATTATTATTATTATTATTCATTTATATTATAATAACCCTTTTTATACAGTTTTTGTTTAATTAAACATTTAAACTTGGTAATAGAGAGACCTTGTATATTTTCAGGCACTTTGTTGTAATAGCGTATGCATTTCCCCAAGAATGAACTCTCCCTCTCCGAAATGAGGGGAGACCTGTGTCCTTCAATGGGACGTTTATAGGCTGTAATTTTAACGTACGTAGGTCACTGACTTAAGTTTTGAGATGCTAGAAATTTAAAAATGGAACGCACTTGTGTAATATGTTTCTAAAAAGCATATACATTTAAAAAGAAAGAACCGACTCTGTGGAGTCGAGAAACTGGTAGCACCAGTTTGTGTTTGTTCCTAGTGTTTACAGAGTGTATGTCACTTTTTTTGCTAAAACTACCTTTATTTTTGGGATATATTGGGACTATCACGGCTTTGCACCAGTCTCCCGGGTACCGTGAACTGGTGAACTAAGTTTCTGAATAATTTAGCAGACTACACGGACAACAACTTGACGACACGGACTGGTCCAACTGCCTCAAAATGGATACTTTAGCTTTGAAAGCTGTTTCCTTACTGTATAATAAGATACACACTAGTGAATGCGCATGTCCCTTGCAAAATTATAAAATCATCTCCCAGATTTCCTCCCTGGTATAAAACCTCCTTAATATAAATATTATAAGAAAAAATTGATTATCTTTCAAAGTATAAGGAATATGGAAATGCTCTGACGTTGATTCTTTTGTTTTTTTACTGAAACGCGGGAAGTTTCTTGAAAAAAGTATCCTACATTCGTGATATATAAAATAACATAAGCAAATCACTAACAGCTTTTTGGAATTTTTTCAAGAGTAAAAAACCTCTAAACTTATACCCTTTAAATATGAAATTCGGACAATATTCTTCAGGCAAAGGTAAAGTAATTTGTGATTTATTCAATCAGTTTTTATTTGACCTGTACTCTTATATCTCTTCTGACACATTCTTGTTATATAGATAGTGTTCTATAAGTGAAAACTTGTAAATGAATTTGTTAAAATCATATTATTTATGAAAATTAGCTGTAAGCTTTTCATGCAAATAAAATAAATAAAATAGTATCCTACTAGGTATTTTTTACAGGCAAGATAGCAAGTCCTGGGCAGAAAAGAGGTCCTGCCAGACAAGTTTTTTGTCCAGGAATTTCTTTTCCTTACCCATTTCTGGCAATAAATAGCAATGTTTTAGTCTTAAGGATACAGAGAGGCAATATAATTAAAGGCTGTGAGACATTCCATCACAGTCATAGAATACTATAATACTATAATACACAGTAGAATGGCTGTCAACCCTATTTTGTACGAGGATAGGCGTCGCCGGGAGCACACATATTAGCAATTACGTCGTATTATCAGTTAATCACTACTACAAACCCGATTCGTTGTGTTGACGGACGAATATTAATACATATTTATTTGTAAATAGTGTGCAATTTGGCATTTTCTACATAATTTGCATGCGAAATTCGGAAACGATTGTAACGTCTAAACACATCTCGTGTTGACATTTATACATGTGAATTGACGTGTTAGTGACATTTTAGTGGCTACACGGGCTTCGCTCACTCCCCCGTTCTATTATGTACGTATTATAGTATTCTATGATCGCAGTCCTCAGAGGTGACAACGCACCTGTAGCCTTTTTCAAAGTTGGCCGCAAGCGTCTGTGGACTGCAGTAGCCACCTACCTTCAGGTGAACGGTAAGTTCATCGGCCACTTCAGCTGTGTAAAAATATACTAATCTTATAAGTATTTTCAGATCAACACACATACGGGGAATATTGCTAACATCAACTGGAATAGTAGGTATAACTGGCACCTTGATAGTTTATGCCGTAGTACCGTATGTATCTTACGTGACAACTGGCTACATTGCGCTGGCAGTAAGCATAGCACATGTCATTGGTCTATTCTTCGTACCAGAGTCACCAGTCTATTACGCTATGAAAGGTAAGAGATTATTTGTTTATATAACGAATGGCAACACCATGTAGCGACGGTGTAAGAATATCCACTACACCACATCATCCCATTGGTGTCGTAAGAGGCGACAGAAAGAAACAAATCAGCGGCGTCTTCCCAATAAAGACTAAAATTAAAAACTGCGGTCACCAACCTATTTGCCTAGCGTGGCAACTACGTCAAATATCCCCCATATGAAGCAATCTATGGGGGAGGCCTATGTTCAGCAGTGGGCTTTCTGGGTGGGAAGGAGCAGTGGGGTTATGGCCCCGGTTTATTAGTTGTAAGAGTTATATTACTATGATGTGTACAGTTTTAAGGGTTATAGTTTAGATTAACGCTATAATATTTTTTACTTTATACTACTTATATAAATACTATCCTTTTGTGTACCTTATTCCATAAAATGAAATAGAAATAATATTACAACCTCCATAATAAATAAGAAAGAACTGGCTTGTGATTTGCTTTTAAATTATTTTATCGAACGTAAAAATTTTTTGTAAAAAAAAGCTACATCATGTATGTAGTTTCTTTTTTCAATTAGAATTTTTAATCATGTCTATATTTAAAAACCATAAAATGAAATAGAAATAATATTACAACCTCCATAATAAATAAGAAAGAACTGGCTTGTGATTTGCTTTTAAATTATTATATTGAACGTAAAAACTTTTTGTAAAAAAAGCTATATCATGTATGTAGTTTTTTTTTTCAATTTGAATTTTTAATCATGTCCATATTTAAAAACCGAATTGCTGTCCGTTAGTCACGTTAAAAATCAAAAACGGCCCGACAGATTTTCATGAAACTTTTTGTGTGTGCTTAAATGTGTTTCTGGGTGGTTAAAACTTATATTTGGACTCGGTTATCGAAATCGAGAAATCACGCTGCACAGCTAGGATCTATCGCTAGTCTTATATAAAAGAGATTAACCTCTTAATTCCCTAGCGGTCTCATGAGACCGCGGCCATAATCCGTCTAATCATTTTAACCCATGAAAACTTATATATAAAGACTACTTTTCTATAAAGAAGTTTGGCATTATAGAATTAATATGAAATTTTCTATCCATTAGTGCAATAAAAAACAGTTATCTTGTGGATATTTATTACTAATCTACGTTCATTTCGTAAGCCATTTTCGCGTGAATGTTATTGTGTTTTATTTTACTAGAGTTTTATTAGTGTTGTATAGTGTTTTATTATAAAATAAATATATTATAAAATAAGTAATATATATCGAAATAATTGTGACTTTAACGCTGCCGAAAATCGCTTGGTATGTTTTTTTTTTGTTATCAAAATACAATAAAATATTTTTATAATGAAGTAAAAACCTGACATTTTAATAGACCACAGGATAGAAAATTTTGTATAGATTTTTATGATGCCAAACTTCTTCATAGAAAAGTAGTCTCTAAATATACGTTTTAATGATTTTAGGTGCTGTGTCCCGACAGCACCTAAAACCAGCATTCACACTCACACACACACACACACACACACACACACACACACACACACACACCAGCACCAAACAGCAGATTTTTATTGCGATTGAAGGCTTAAAATGGAAATCAAAAGTCATTACTCATTAGTTAGTCAATTAAAAGGTACAAAATATAAAGTTTATAAAAAGGCTGATAAACGAAATGATGTAATATTTAATAGGAATTATGAAATCTTAGTTATCTATAAAAAAATAACAATTCTTATGTTATCCTGTGTACTCTTGGAAGGAGGATCATACTGTGTACTGCTAAGAGAGCTATTTTCACCATGAACATATCTTCTTAATGTCAACGTTAATTCGTATTGATAATAACATTCCAAAGTTCACAGGAATGATACGTCATTTCTGTAATTATTATGCAAATAGGTAGGTATAACAATAAAATCAAGAAATAGTTACAATAAACAAAATTAAAAGTCTTTATAGAAGACGACGGGTAAGATCCCTTTCGCTGCCAAAAAAACACTTCAAAGTTCAAAGAAGAAACGACAATGGTTCTTTTCAACCTTTTGTCTTTGAAGAAGCCGGATTTGCCCATTTTTATGCTTTTGATCTCTATTGGATAGAATTGAATGAATCTTCGTTTTCATTTTGTCCTTATTAATTTCCAACTGGACAATTTCAGCCCAATTAGGGTTCCATATTTATCTAATCGATTACTTAATGAGTGCAGATAATTTCTGATTTTAGTGCATGCAAACGGTTTGGGAAAATATCTACTCTAAGTAATCTGAATATCTATTGTGCATATGAATGTATTCGATTTACTTTATTTTAACACATTGCTAACTTCCACGCTATCCACAGCAAAAATTTGAACTGTCTTAGAATTTTTTTGTGAGCAGTAAAGCAGCTCCGTAAATAGGTTAAATCCTCCACAAGCAAGGTTCCACAGCCCTTGCGTTATCCGCTGCTTACAATATCACCGTTCTCTCTATGTGCCCTTCGCATGGGCAGATTTTTGTTATCATATGCTATATTCAATTCTGAACAGAATTCAGGTGCAATAATATTCGCAATCAAATTAATCATGATTTATTTCATTACTTGGTAGCAGGCCCGTCGCTTAATGTATTGCGATCAGATTATAGTTAATCCTTAATAATCTTATTTGGTCTTTCTTGTTATCAAACGCCATTTCTGTGAAATCAAGTAAATAGAAATGACGTTCAAAGGTATGACGAATTTTCAGATACGTGAGTAGAATAAACAATACACAAATTAAACATCAAGACAATTTTATACGTGGTAGAGTTACGCTGCAGCTATATTATGGTTAAAGCACTAATGGGTCGGCTTGAGCGGGAAAGACCACGCTCTCACAGAATACCAGCGTAAAATAGGAACTTAATGCTGCTGTGTTTCATATGGTGAGTGTAGAGATCCGTAGACTCTATTTTACTGGATACGAGGCAATTGATTGATTCTCAATCCAGGATAAATGTCTATGGGCCACATCATCTAATTACCATCAGGTGGACTGTGTGCTCATTTGTCACCCATATTCTATATAAAAAAAATTCTTTTTATAATTTTCCACAATACAGTACCGTTATTAATAAAATCATCAAGTTTTATCCTTTATACAAAATTCTAGTGAGCTTTAAACTTGAAAACACCTATTCGGTACGTGTTGAGAGGATAATATGAATATGATTGTTTAAAGCTGTTGTAAAGTGTCGTAAAACTTAAAATTATAGTCCTTAATGCTAATATTTAATAAATAATATTTGGATTCTGTTCAAAACACCGTAACATAATATCTCAAACGTATTTTAGATTGTTCTTACTTCGTTACTATAAATTAACTACAGAACAGACCGACCCTTAGGTCTTTTTAACAGCGCTAGTGCAAAACTAAAAAGACGCAAATCGACGAACTGTCGGTTCATAGTCGTTCGAATGATTTTTAAAAAAGCAGTTCATCTGGTGTTTGATCGTTTTCACCGAAAAACTATCGAGTTGATAATTTTTTTTTTAAATAGAATAGGGTGACAAATGAGCACACAGTCCACCTGATGGTAAGTGAATAATGTCATTTATAGACATCTAAAACTACATTTATCTTCGATTAAGAATTAAAATGCAGACGCTTTGTCACCCTGAGAACTTCGATGGAATGCCTCTTTTCCAGTAAAAAATGTCACCGGTTCTCTACACTCACCATACGAAACTCAGCAACATGAAGCTGCTATTTTACGCTAGTTTTCTGTGAGAGCGTGGTCCTTCCTCGGTCGGACAGACCCATTCGTGCATACAACCATAATATAGCTGCAGCGTAGTTTTACCACAAAAAGATGATATGCGCAAATCTATACATTCCTATAGACTTACTCATACAATTTAGGAGTTGTTAGGTTAAAAATTGTTTATATGCGTTCATGTTAACTAGCATGATTAATAAAAAGTTCTCGATTGCGCTTTGCTGCATTATAAAAAGCATAATAAAAATAGTAAATGTAGGTAATTTCGTTTGAATAGAATTACATGCACGAATTGCATGGACGATTAGTATTCGCGAATCGACAGTTACTTACGTCTTAATTTTGGTCTATGAAATGAAAAACGTGTCTGAGGCTTCAAAATTTTCAATAACATGCGAAATCCAGTGCGTTGGACTTTTCCTTTGCTTCAAGATCTGTCCCCAGTAGTTTTAGTTTTTTAAGAAGAAGAAGTTAGGCATATAAAATATATGTTTTTCTCCCTAATTAGCAATCTCACTTGTTCGCGTTCCAGACTGCTGGAGACCGTATACATTCCAAGTTAAATACGGCTACAGAATGAATGCGTCGGCTGAACTAGGACATGACTCCACTCTTATAAAGTATCACGGTAAAATAGCAGCGAAATTTTTGTTGCTATTGGTAACGAGACATTCAGGCATTTCATCTTAATTCTCAGGGGTAGTTTGCAGTTGTGTTCAGGTTCTAAATCATTACATGTACGTGTCCATGCTAGCCGCCGCAGCTATAACATACTAGTAAGTTTAGTGTGTGTGTGCGTACTTGTTCGTCACCCTCACTTGCATAAAAATGCCTCATCAGTTTTACTGAAAACAGTAATGTTTTTTTAGTTGATTAATTTCTACGATTATTAATCCTCTAGAAAGTAAGTAGGCGGGAAATAACTTTTTTAACCGTAAGTTAAGAATAAACCAAAAATTAAATAACACAGAAATAGTTGGTTTTTCTTTTGTAGGAGAGGGTTCAAACGAGCACGCGGCTCACCTGATGGTAAGTGACTACCGCCGCCCATGAACAACTGCAACACCAGGGGAATTTCAGGGGCGTTGCCAGCCTTTTAGAAAGAAGTAAGCTCTTTTCTTTAAGGTCCCTAAGTCGTATCGCTCCGGAAAAATCGCTGGTGGTAAACTATTCTACAGAGAAGTCGTACGTTGAAGAAAACTCCTAGTAAAACGTACAGTAGTGGACCGCCAAGCATCTAGATTGTGTGGATGGTGTCGGGAGTTTTACCGCGATGTCCGTTCAAAATGCGTAGATAGACAATAATATAAACGATTTTTTATATATTGTTTATTTAATATTAAGTTTCAAAGCATTCGCTAAATTACTTTATAAGTGTATTTTATACAGTAAGTATAAAAACTGTATAAAATACTCGTACACTACCATCTAGTGTTGGTCATACACCATCACTACACTACCGTGTAGTGCAGTACGAATATCCACTACCCCATATCGTCCCGTGGGTGTCGTAAGAAGCGACAGAGCGAAATTGAAACAGGTGAGGGTAGTAGCATCTTCCTGATAACTACTCAGAATAATACAAAACTGCAGTTGACAACCCGCTTTCCAGGCGTGGCAACTATGGCAAAATCTATATAAGCCAATCTATGGGGGAGGCCTATGTTCAGCATGGAACTTTTATAGGCTATTTAGATGGATGGACAGAGTAGTCGTTCCAATGTACGGTAGGTGACATGAACAAAAGTTCAAAAAATCTGTGATCGATAATAAATGAATTACCTAATATATGGTGGTTTCCAGGTGTAATATTCAGACTCAATTGAAGTTAAAGCCCTTAAATTGTAAAAACGAAAAAAAAGTAGGTATCGTATCGAGTAAAAATTTAAAATTATTAAAAAATAAATGTTAAATTTTATGAAGATAATATTCTCCTCCTTTTTTCTATCCAATAAATATCTGTTTTTTTTTACAGAATAGAATCATTTTTATACCATATATACCACAAAAATACTTATGGAAAGTCATTTTTTACTTTTACCACTTGTTCGGAAAAAACCCTGTGTCTTGTAAGGAACTAGCAATTAGTATGAAAATATTTTTAAACATCATTGTAGCGATCACCTTATTCCCAGGAGTTATTATCAATCATGTACTCTTTAGTAATATAATAAACCTTACTAAACAAATTTTGCTTGATATAATTTTTAAACTTTTTGATAGATACGGCCTGCATATTTATTTTTCTGGGACTTTGTTATAAAAGATTATACATTGTCCCATGAAGGAAATACTGACTCTTTGCCGTCGAGTAGCTTACGACTTACTATCTTGTGCTCGTTCCTAATATTTACAGAATGTACATCACTATTTTAAATAAACAATTATTGCATTTGTGCATATATATTATACATTAAATTTTCGTAAATATATTGAGAGGCCAAAGTAAATAAACTTATTTCTTTAAAATGTTCTCTAAGGGATTCCTTCGGACCCAGATTATAAATTGCTCTCATACTCGTAGCTCTATTCTGCAAAACAAAGATATCTTTAATATCAGTCGCATTACTCCGTAGCAAGATTCCCTATGACAGTATGCTAGTAGTAAATAACTAAAATAAACTAATCTAGCTTTTACAACTCATGTGAGGCTTTTAAACTTTTTTTCAGCATATACTGCAAAACTAATTTTGCTAGCCGGTTTAGATATTATATAAGGACTCTATTAAAACTCTGCGTCAACTACTAAAAAGCGAAAAACAGTGTATTCAACAAGACTCAGTTCTCGTACAGCTCAGCTGTCCTACTTTTGATGTAGCATTATTCACTTCGTCATATATTAATAATTGCCTCTAAAGTCTTTCAAGTAATTTAAGTCATTAATATAAACTTAGAACAGGAAGGGGCCAGAATTGAACCCCAAGGTACACCCATAGATACTACCAATTTGAAAGAACTCTTCCAATTAATAACACCTGTTTGCGTTATATTATTTAGATAAGTTGTAATGAGTTTAAGCGCTATATATTATACCATAAGGATGTGGCCTCCTCTTTAATGTTTCTTGGTGAACACAGTCAAAAGCCATGATAGATCACAAAATATACCATAAACATCCTCTGGATTCTCCCATGCACAAAGAATATGTTTAATTAGCTCAAAATCGGCATCAGCTGTCAAGCAACCCCTTGTAAAGCTAAACTGATTTTTATAGGGCAATTAATTTAAATTAATTAACACGAAAAAATATGTGAAATGGCGTGAAATCGAAAGAAATTTTAAGAATAGTAAACACGTTCCAAATTCCAAACAATTAAAAAAATTGAAAAAAGAAAAGTTTTTATGTAGCAGTATTTATGGCCAGACTAGTTGTATATGTATTTAGTTTTAAGCCTACGATTATATTCTTATCAATTTATTTTGCAAATTCCCAGCTTGGTCCCTCAGTGCTCACATACACACTAATCTTAGACCTAGTTTTGTACTACCAGCGTTCAGTAAAATTTTTGAAAAACTATTCTAGATCAAATATTAATTTTTTTAATCCAAATAAATTGCTCTACTCTACAAATTATGGTCAATTTTAAAGGACGTGGTTTGCTCTAAACAACACGGTGACATTGAGTCTCTTAAAAAAATCTCTTGAGCAAGCAGTGGTGAAATTTCCCATGGAAACAGTGCGTAAATCCATAGAATGGTGGCCGGACAGTTTAAAAGCCTGTATAAATGCCAAAGGTGGCCATTTTGAATAGAATGTTGTTTTTATTTTTTGCTGAGACTTTAAAAAATGTGTACATGTAAGTTTTAGTAATATAACATTACTTCATAAAAAATTATACAGGTTTATTATCTATACAGGTTGCACTAAGCACTGCAATGCGTATTGGCTCTAAGAAAAACTATATAACGGACATCAATTTACTATCAGATTTGTTTGAAATTATTTAATGTTCTAAAAAGCAGCTGCAGCTAATATAGTATTCGTGATTAGATCGGCTTGACAGTTTCGTATAGTAAGTATATAGAACAGGAGCACTTTTTACTGGTAATGAGGTATTCTATCTTAGTTCCTTGGCTTGACAGTATATCTAAATCCCTAATCAAGGATAGATAAAGGTGTCTGAAGCAACAGCATCCATCTACCATCAGGTGGACTGTGTGCTCGTTTGTTACTCTTATTCTATAAAAAGAGTCATATCAGTTAAATAAAAGCGAATATCCTTTCAAATTAAACCTCTTTTTCAATGGTGTTTAAAGTAGACTTTATTTCGAGTACGTTAACAAATAAAAATGCTTTTCAAATATAAATGATTTCACAGGTCAAGAAATTAAGGCAGCAAAAACTCTTAACTTACTAGGGAGATCATCGGATTTAGATAAGATTTTAGACACGTTTGCACAGAAAAAAGGAGACGCATCGAACAAAATAAAGGACTGGATTGAAATTTTTACCATTAAATCCAATAGAATGTCATTGTTTATTACATTTACACTGGGTGCCTTCCAGCAGACAAGTGGTGTAGCTGTCGTACTATTTTTTGCCACAACAATTTTCGAGCTGGCTGGATCATCTATAAGACCAGATGTTGCAACAATAATAATCGGTGTAACAAGATTAGTATCAAGTATAATTGCTCCTACATTTGTAGAAAGATCTGGAAGAAAAATTCTGTTATTAGTTTCTATGGCTGCTTGTGCATTCAGTTTGGTAAGCATATAATCTTTTTAACATTTTAAAATTATAGTAATGTGCAGATAATTAATTATTAAGGTTTTATTCCAAGTAAACAATATCAGCGCTACACAGAGTAAACAATATCAGCGCTACACAGAGTAACTGGACAAATCGTTAGACAGAGTGCACATGTATTTATCTGTCCCTTGGTAAGTTATGAATTTGGCTTTGAGCATCATAGACGAAAGGCATGGTGGTTATATATATGGTGCTGGCGAAGGAAATGGCATATTAATTGAATCTTGAGGTATAGGAAATAGAAATTTCGATTATTCTAGTAAAATAAGCAGTCATTCTACTTTTATTTAATTAAATCAACACATTATCATCATCATTACAGCCCTTCACAAGTCCACTGCTAAACATAGGCCTGCCCCAAGGTATGCCACAAAGCAAGGTCCTAAGCCACCTGCATCCATCGACTTCCTGCATGTCTTACCAGGTCGTCACTCCATCTAGTGGGGGGTCGCCCTACACTTCGCCTTTCCCCAATGGTAGTCGGTTCTTCAGAGCTATATGGCCGGCCCATTGCCACATCAGCTTACTAATCCGTTGGGCTATGTCAGTCACTCTGGTTCTACTGCGGATATCCTCATTTCTATAAAATAGGTCATCACTGGCAACACGCACTGGTTGTACAATTTAGTTCTCAGGTTTTGAGGTATAGTGGCGGTTGAGAGTATCCACTACCCCATATCTTCCCGTGGGTGTCGTAAGAGACGACAGAGGGACACAGAAAGGAGATGGGCAGGAGCATCTTCCCGATAACAACAATAATATAATAAAAAACTGCGGTTGCCAACCCGCTCATCAGGCGTGGCAACTATGGCAAATATCCCGCCAAGCGCAACGGCGCAAACAAACGGCCCCTTATCAACACATTGAACACTTGAAATTTCTAATCTAGGTATTAAACCAAATGTTTGATTAAAAAAAATCTTATCTTAATAAGAGTATTAATGTTGTGCGTAACTGTGATTTCGGATTTATTACCCTTGATTACAGTGAAAAATGGTTTTTCTTATATGACAATTATATTACAATTTAAGACACTTTAATAAGCTACTAGCATAACGGGCAAGTGATGACATATGGCTCTGAGACTCGGCCCTTCCCTTCTGGTTTTATGAGCAAGCTTTGTTTGAAGTCTATGCTATGAGAGCTTTGATATGAATTTCTCTGCGTGAACGACTTTGTATTGAAGAATGGTCCTTAACTGCTGGTCGGATGTGGAATTTCAAGGTCGCTCAGCGAGATGTGGAGAGTGCTATACTAGAGGTTTCTCTGCGTAATAAACTTAGAAATAAGGATATCCGCAGTAGAACCAGAGTGACCGACATAGCGCAACGGATCAGTAAGCAGAAGTGTTAATAGGCCTGCCATATAGCTTAAAGAACCGACAACCGATGGAGAAAAAGTTTATCATGTGGCAACCTTGTAATAATAGGAAGTTACCTCCAGTAGATGGAGTGATAACCTGGATAGATTTGCTGGAAGTCCATGGGTATAGGTGGCTCAGGGTCGTGCTTTGTGCTAGAACACTAATGATGATGATGACGACTCTTCGTGTCAGATTGCTCTCTTGTTGCTCTATGAGAGTGAGGGAATAAAGAGTAAACCGGTGCTTGCTCACTGAGATTGGCTGCTGTGCCGAAATTAGGACGAAAGAACATGATTACAATTCATGAAACTTACATAATCATTTAGTAGACATTGCTTGAGTACAATATCGTAAAATTTAAATAAATTTTCCTTTTTCAGGGTGTTCTCGGTTTGTTTTTCTATTTGAACAGGATACAGAGTTCGGTAATCGAATCAATAGGATGGCTTCCACTTGTTGCATTAATAATTTATTTCTTCTCATATGAAGCCGGTAAGTTAAAAAAATTAAGATAACATAACATAAACAGTCATTCCTGATACTCAGAAGGGTAGGCAGAGACTACAGACTTTCATTTGGCACGATCCTGACACACCTCTCTCGCCTCCTCCACATTCATATACCTACGCATACATGCTCTTCGGTTAAGGGTACTCCTAATTTGGCCCATTTTCAATATACCTATGCCCAATTTGGTCGATAAACTTTCGCCTAGGACGTCCCTTTCCGACTCTTCCATTCACTTCTGCAACATAAATTTGCTTTGTCACTCTCTCCTCATTCATTCTTACTACATGACCAAACCACCGAAGCATTCCTTTCTTAATCCTGGTCACAGCATCATCTTACAAACCACACTCTTCTTTTTATTACACAATTTCTCACCCTGTCACTCAGATTCAGCCCTAACATACTCCTTAGCAATCGCATTTCTACTGCATTTATTCTACTCTCGTGCTTCTTCTGCCACACCCAACTCTCATGGTAGTGACGTTAAAGTAGGAACTAACACAGCATTGTAAATTGCCATAAGTGCATTTTTGGACACATTCCGACTTTTTACAATAGAGTGTAGAGCCCCATTTACTTTATTTCCTGCGTTCACTCGTCGTTCAATATCCTTATCATATCTCTCCAGATCAACAGATCCCATATATACAAACTCATCTACATGCTCGACCAACTTAATTTAATTCTAAATCTAAATCTAAAATTAAGCTATAGCTTAGGGTTCGGACATTTTTTTTACACAAAACGGAAATAACAAGAGAACTTATAGTCCACGAAATGGTGAGTAGTACTGCAGCCCATGGACACCTGGAGCCAACTTCAAATAAAAGAGATGCGGTCTCACTGCCTATAATTATACTGGCTCCCTTCACCCTTCAGACCAGTACATGGCAGTGCAAGCACTGTTTGACGTCAGAAATAGGTAAGAGGATGAGACGTAAGTAGACTCAGTCTTAGGCAAAAAAGGTGTCCTACCTAGGTATACCTTATTTAATAAAAGAGAATCATTAAAATCAAATCACATTTGCGGAAGATACCTCGCAATATACATATGAAATTATTATTTTATTTTATACGTGATAGAGCCACGCTGCAGCTATATTATGGTTCTTACACTAATAAATCAGACCTTAAAGGACCATGCTCTCACGGAATACAAAATTTCATCTATTATAATATTTCTCCCTATAACTAAATAAAGTAATTGCCGCCACAGGCCATGACCTTTTAGACCCTAGGGTTATTACGCAACTGTGGGGAAGTACCATGTTTACACCGAAAACCACGATGAAATAGCGTAATCGTACTGTGCTTTGTATGGTGAGTGAAGAACACAGTAAACCCCTTTTTAATAGTAACGAGATATTCCATTTGGATATTGATTCTTATCTCCTTTCGTAACACAGAAATTGTTAGCAAGACTTAGAAATTTCAAAAATATTTCCTTCTACAATTTTAAAAGCATTTGTTTGACAATTTTTGTACGGGCTGATATAGAAAGACGCTAAGATTTGACTTTCTGAAATAACTCTAATACAACTAACTCTCACTAAGCTTATAATGCTTGTGCTAATTGTAGTTCACAACAGTCGATGGTAGATTCCAACCTCACCTTCCGAAATCACAGAGATCGAAATAATAGTGCCTTATTAAGTATTTAGATTTCCGCGATTAGACTTCTATCTTCTGCGGTTGCCAATCCATCTGTCAAGCGTGGCAACTGTGGCAAAATCCCCCTATGAAGCAATCTATGGGAGAGGACTATGTTCAGTAGTGGACTTGTATGGGCTGTAAAAGCGTTGGCTCCCTTCTTTGTCTATTGCGAAAGGTTATTAAAAATAGGTCAGGTAGGACGTGTAAGCCTTATGTTGGTCTGGAATTTATAGAAACGATATTTTGTGAGACTTTAACAAAAAAAGTGGTATTTGTGTTATTTGCTGTATGTAAAGGCGCTTAGTGGAATATTGAATTTGTGAATGTGAAGGTTATGGGCGATGGCCACAAATCACTTCTACGCGTGCTACGTGTTGGACTTTGCCCGCCACTTTGGAGATAACAAGCTTGACGCTCTGTATGTATTAAGAATAGGTTAAATGAATGATTTGTTGACTAAACTCATGGTATGTGCATATGAATGAATATAATGGAATTTTAGCTAAATATTTGGCCAATTGGAGAAGCCTGTATAACCAAAAATTAAAGAAGTTTGCGAGTGCAATTTATTATGCAAAATCTTGAAAAATGCTAGGGATCTACTGTGTTGTGTTCATGCACTTAAGAAAGTTGACCACAACCTGAAAAAGTTGAACTTGATTTGAGTTGAACTGATTAGTAAAATATTACATTTCAGGTTTTGGAACTATACCGAATGCAATCGTGGGTGAGATGTTCAGAGCCAACGTCCGTGCGAACGGTTCTGCTCTCGCAATAACCTTGACGTGGCTGGTTGGTTTCGGCCTCACTGCCAGTTTCACCACTATGGTTGAAGTCCTAGGAGGAGATGTCACGTTTTGGATCTTCGGAGGCACCTGCATTATAGCGTTCTTCTTTACGTACTTTATCGTACCAGAGACAAAAGGCAAAACTCTAAATGAAATTCAGGAAATGATGAGCTAGTTACGTGTTTCTTAATCACAAATAGTGTTAACATACAAAGGATAATGTTTGTAAATATGTGTAATGTAGATCATGATTTATTTTTAAATTTACACAAATACTTGTCCTTAAGACGACACATCGATGTGACTCAAGTCAAATGTGGCTCAAGGCTATCGCCGTACTAATCCGAGTGAATACATAATTTCTATAAAAACTTGAAAAAACGCCGTCATAGGGTCTAAAATCGCGTAGTGCCCGCGACGAATAAAACCGCTTAGAAATTGTCAGAATCTTAAGATATTTTTTTAAAAATTATTGATTTAAATAATCAAAATAATGAACAAGTAAATTAGGAATTTTGATGCTACGAATATATTTGAGTGATTCCCAAGCATATAAGTAATATCGTTGTAATTTCAAATATAGTGATTTTTAGAGGTGTTTTCGCAAATAATTATGATCGAATCAAAATTATGCAATCGTGGTTTTGAACAATCAAATTCAAGATAAAGTCATGAATTTACCTATATAAAAATTACACTTTCGTTAGGGGTGTCACAGTTCTATACTATTTGATGAAAGGAGGTGCATATTTTCGCGGTGTCGCCTTAAGCAAAACTAATTTTCTCACTGAAGCGTCGAGAATTGAAAATAATTTTATTCCATATCCAATTAGTTTTATTTAATATATAGATTTTTATGTAGGACACATTGTGTCCTTATATTATTACTCCTTTAATCTTTCCTCCTGTAAAGATTGAATATGTGAAAAAATTACATAAAATCACATAATTCATTATCACTAAACGGCATAAAACGATGTGTGTTTCCTTATGCACCGATGCTGGCACAAATACAAACCTGACAATGAGGGCATCTGCGGCTTTTTTGTTACCAGGGCGGTGCCACTTTCAAACGAAGTGAAATATATGACAGACTTCATAGCGGAGAAATTTAATTTGTTAAAAGTGTAGAAAACAATGTTTTTACTGATATAGCAGTTATGTGTTATATAAATTAAATTGGAAATAATTGGATATATACATGGTGGTGCCACTTTCGAACGAAGTGAAATATATGACAGTCTTCATAGCGGAGAAATTTAATTTGTTAAAAAGTGTAGAAAACAATGGTTTTACTGATATAGCAGTTATGTGTTATATAAATTAAATTGGATATATACATGGTGGTGCCACTTTCGAACGAAGTGAAATATATGACAGATTTTATAGCGGAGAAATTTAGTTTGTTAAAAAAGTGTAGAAAACAATGTTTTTACTGATATAGCAGTTATGTGTTATATAAATTAAATTGGAAATAATTGTATATATACATAGTGGTGCCACTTTCGAACGAAGTGAAATATATGACAGTCTTCATAGCGGAGAAATTTAATTTGTTAAAAAGTATAGAAAACAATGTTTTTACTGATATAGCAGTTATGTGTTATATAAATTAAATTGGATATATACATGGTGGTGCCACTTTCGAACGAAGTGAAATATATGACAGATTTTATAGCGGAGAAATTTAGTTTGTTAAAAAAGTGTAGAACACAATGTTATTACTGATATAGCAGTTATGTGTTATATAAATTAAATTGGAAATAATTGGATATATACATGTTGGTGCCACTTTCGAACGAAGTGAAATATATGACAGTCTTCATAGCGGAGAAATTTAATTGGTTAAAAAGTATAGAAAACAATGTTTTTACTGATATAGCAGTTATGTGTTATATAAATTAAATTGGATATATACATGGTGGTGCCACTTTCGAACGAAGTGAAATATATGACAGATTTCATAGCGGAGAAATTTAGTTTGTTAAAAAAGTGTAGAACACAATGTTATTACTGATATAGCAGTTATGTGTTATATAAATAAAGTTGGAAATAATTGGATATATACATGGTGGAGACACGCTGCAGCTGTATTATTGTTGTAGCGCGAATGGGTCGGCTCGACCTGGGGAAGGACTACGCTCTCATAGTATACCAGCGTCAAATAGCTGCTAAATACTGCTGTGTTTCGTATGGATACCTTTTTTTACTGCAAAAGAGGCATTCCATCTTATTCCTCAGGGGTGATAACGCACCTGCGCTTTGATAATTAATCGATGGGCCACAGTATCTACTTACAATCAGATGGACTGACACTGTTGGTGACAAACGAGTGTGCTCTTTTGTCACCCTTATTCTATAAAACGTAAACGAATAAAAAAAGTGCATTAAATTTGAAAATAACAGCATTGAAGCATTGTCTTATGTATACACATGACCCAGAAACCGAAAAACTTATAATTAAATAACATCTTTTCAAAGATGACGAGACTGTACTATGACTATCTGCGTAAAAATAAGTTTACCCTAGTCGCAAATAGCGATATCTAGTTTATTAATCTATTAAGCCCTCATTCTGCCTTATCTGTAAACGTACACTACATGTTACAGCACCTATTTAGACAGTATAGCTAACACTGTCATTATGTACTTGACATCTCCTTTTTGATTCTTAATGGAGAATAACTGTAGGTGGTCATCTCCACTTACTAATATGGAGTGTGCTCGTTTAAGGTGATATCATGATAAAATGATGAAGTACAATAATGAAATATTCGTAAGGTGATTATATAATCTTTTATGAATACTATTTATCCTCGAAAAATAAAAATAAAAAAATTGGTTAAACATCAACATTATTTTATAAATTACTGTTTCAGACTGAAGTTTGCACGATGAAGAAACGGCGAAAGTACGCAAGTCTCCATTTTTAATGGCGCATTACCTATATGTACCACGGTGTTCAAGCTCAGACTTTCGTATATTGCTTTTAGGTCAGGATCAGGTCTTTCCAATGAAGCCGTTTATTAAATTATGTTAAAAAAATCTTCGATTATTATCGAATTAAACAGGATACAGTTCGGTAGTGTCAGTTAACAAAATCAGTTCCTTATAGTGACGATGCAAAAACGAATAAGAGTCTAGCGCGAAGTTTTTGCTTGCCCCCACCGATATAGCCGATGACGTCACACACCGCAGTTGTCCTCAACTTCATTTGCGAACGTCTTTTACGTAATAAAATGATAGATGGCGCCAACACACGGTCTATCATAATTATCGTGGAATTAGATGATGAATCACTCCATTTCAACCCTTGCGTACAGTAAGAGGCGATTATAAAAATTATTCTTATGGATTCTGACAGATGGCGGTTGTAAAATAACCAGACTAGCGACTGGCAGCAGCGGCAAAATGTGAGACGTCTGGTATTGCCATCGTCAAAAAAATGCACCTGCCGACCGTGAAGGTTAAGAGCATTTTTTCATTAGCCGACACGATAACGATATTTAGTCGTCGACAGGTTATTGATTACGTTATCGGTATCACGTCCAATTCCCACAGAATCGTACCGATAACATCGAGAATGTGTAACTTAACTTGACGGCACCATGGCGCGTAGGCTTAATAAAGAGTTGCAGCGCCAAGGGCCGTGGGTTCCAATCCCGAACGGAACAAGTTTTTGTATGGCTTAAAAATAATTATTCCGGATCTGGATGTTTGCCCTTGTGAAATTTATGTATGTAAATCACGATACACAAACCACGATGCAAAATCCTAGTGTGGAGATAACGTTTTCATTAAGACAGACAATAAAAAGAGAAATAGAAACAGTTGAACGTAGGTTATACTTTCGGTTTGCCATCAGTTCAGTCTATCAGTTGAGGGACTGGTGAACTGATAGACCAGTCTCCTGTGGATTAATTGCACACTGATGGTAGAGCCATGCTGCAGTTATATTAGTAGTATAGTTGTGGCACGAATGGGTCGGCTTGACCGGGGAAGGACCACGCTCTCAAAGAATACCAGCGTGAAATGGTAGCTTGATGCTGCTGTGTTTCGTATGGTGAGTGTAGAGAACCGGAGACCCTTTTTACTGAAAATGAGGCATTCCATCTTAGTCCTCACGGGTGACAACGCATCTGCATTTTGATTTGTAATCGAAGATAAATGTAGATGCCTATGGGCTACAGCAACCACTTACCATCAGATGGACCGTGTGCTCGTTTGTCACACTATCCTATAAAAAAAAGACAGACAGAGCGAATGCGTTTATCATTTAATACTTAGACAGTTATATAGTTGCACGAGAAGAGAGATGCATGCCGAGCCCTTGCCACCCGCAATGTCATTTTCAATAAATATTAAAGTTGAAAAAATATTTTAATTTATCATTTGAATGTCGATTGTATACATAAAAAATCTGCCAAAAAGTGAAGATGTTAACAAGAAAAGGAACACATCATATTATATTCATTATAGCCGATTTAGTTATATTTTGAGGGTCGAATGCAGACACGTTGCGTCCCGTCAACTGATCTAAACTCACTCGTAGACATGATCTGTCAATCATGCATGAATCGTTCGTTTGAGCTGGTACACTTAAAAGTATTGATGGTTCAATCATTTGTTTTTGAATGTACCGGTACAACCAATCACAAACAATTGACGGTACCTTTTTAACCCGCGATTTCTTTGAATTGTGAATGAGTTGCAAACCAACCGAATCCCGAATGATCTGAATAAACAGGCGAATCGAATTAACAATACAAACTGCAGAGTATCAGGAGTATTTACTATTTAAAGGTTTTTTATTTTAATATTGTTACCTAAATTAAAAATTATTTTACATTCATTCATTCATTCATCATTTTACATTTTATTATATTTATTTGTTACATCTATGAGTTAAAAATATCATTTCGTAGAGTTTACTAAAAATAAAACTTCAAAAGATTTCATGATAAATGATTTATTTAATACGATAATTTTCAACCACCTTATATAAATATGAGATAGGTAAAAGTTAAATTTTGTAACAAATAAATGTTACAATCCCTATTTTTGGACATGTAAAGTAAGATGGAATTGTGTATTGTTAGGAATGAAATTTAAGAATAAACAAATTTATTAAATATATGATAACTTGAGGTTTTTGTATTTATGCCATCTAGCGTCGATTGTACTTGCCACCTTGAAGGTCAATAAGTCTTAGTTCGATAAAATTATAATAATATTATAATTTATTTATTTCAAACATACACACAAATTAACATAACACAATTATTTAGTGGAGTGAACTAAAAGGGCGTCTACTCAGCATAAATGTTATAGAAACCACATAGTGGTAACCACAACTACTGATTTTCAGTAAACGCCGGAGACATAGGTGGAATAGAATAAACTTAACTTATTAAGTTATGTTTATTCTATTCCACCATTAGTTATGAAAGTATTCGTTAGTTTTATAATATATAGACACAGTATACTTTATGAGAAAAATGTGGTATATCGACACAGAATTCTACTTACTTTGCAAATTTAACAGGTATTCTTTTAGTTTTATTTTAAAAATGCTATTTTGCTGACCTTGATCGTAGGTGGTATATTATTCCAACACTTTGTGGCAGCATACCAAAAGCTACCATGAAACGCGGCCGTTCTGTGTCTTGGGTACAATAATCGAACAGTTTCCCGCGAGAGACGTTCCGAGAAACTGAGCCTTTCATATAAGTATTTCGGTTGTTGATTTTGCAATGTTTTACAAAGTAAACAACTGTAATAAACCGATCTACGAGATTTCATATTAATAAGTTTGCCCTGATTTAAAAACGGTGCAGAACCTAGCGCATGTATTTTGTACTCGTTGTATAACAAGTTTGTTTGCGCAAGCAAACACTCTCCCATGACAATATCAGCATAATTTAGTTTCGAGAGTATTAATGACTCGCAAAGTGGAACCCTTAATTCTTCACTTAAGTATTGCCAGATATTATATAATATTTTTAATCTATAAAAACAATTTTTCACTGTATGCATAACATGATTTTCAAACCTTGGTCTACTGTCTACAATTATACTCAAGTTACGAACTTCAGATACTTGTTCAATATGGTTGTCACCAACAATAATTTTGGGCTTATGAGCATTCGTTCGTTCTATTAATTTCTTTGATCCCAAAATCATGAACTTGGTTTTATTTGGATTTAAGATGAGTTCATTAGTTCATAGTACTCGCCCATTCAGCAATCATACTTAACTCCTGATTTAGTGTATTAACAGCCTCATTTGTATCACTCGGCCTAAACGATATAAATAGACTTGAAGGTCGTCTGCATATAAATGATACTGGCAATATTTAAAACAACTTGTAATATCGGCACTGTAGAGAATAAACAGTAAAGGACCCAAAATTGACCCCTGTTGAACACCACGAGTAACAGGAGACGCAGCAGAAAAAAATTGGTACCAGTTTCATTTCAAAGCCTGACTCGCTGTGTGCGGCCATTCAAATAACTTTCAAACGACAGTAGCCTAATGGCAGGGTGCGGACGGCGAACTCAAAAAGGTCGTGGGTTCGAATCCACCATTCGACTACTGGCGTGAACCACTCGTAACACAAGCAATTTAAACTTACCACGAGTGGTAAAGGGGAATATTAGTAATGTTTATAGCATTGTTGATATTATTTTCTTAAAAAAATTACTTTAATGCGTTACAATCAAAACCATAATACACCAACTTCGCCAGAAGCAGAGTAATTATTTATTGTATCAAACGCACGCGAAAAGTCAAGCAAAGTCGAAATTGTCGCCTCTCCGTTATTCTGCGCTGTCAGAATGTCATCTACAATACTCAACAACGCTGTAACCGTGCTTAGTCCAGCCCTAAAACCTAATTGTTTAAGAGGTAAAATATTGGTCTGGTTTAGATATTCTATTAACGGTAAATAAATAGCCTTTTCAGCGATTTTAGATAAAAAAGGCAGCATACTTATAGGTCAAAGACGATTTAGTTCTACAGGATGATTATTTTCTGGTATTGCATTTATGATGGCTTCCTTCCAGATGTCTGGGAACACCCCTGTATGTATAGACTTTATTGCCTATAGTACGTAATAGATGGCGCTATTACAAATCTCAAATAGAAAATTTTCGGTTCCCAATAGATCTCACAAAGTACTGGAGCCTGAAATGATCCATTTGAATGATCGATCTCAATATGATCTGAATATGAATATGATGAATAAACATATGAATATGATATGTACGCGTGACGATATGTACTAGAATGATTCGGTCGCTAGAAATGAATGATTGATACATGTCTACTCGCTCGTTCACATGAATGGCGAGTTTAGTTGCGGGTGGCGGGAGACGCGCGGGAGGGCACCACTGCCAACTTGACTCGCCGATAAATAAAGCGGCTGGTTATCCCGTTCAACTTAGTTGTTAACTTGCTACTCAACTTACTAATTGCCGATAAACGACTTTTATCTCTGCACTACTCTAAGGTAGACTGGTAGATAATGCCTCAGGCATTAAGTCCGCCTATATACCTATATCTAATGTGTAAATGAAGTTAAATAAATAAATAAAACGATATTTTCTACTAAACTCGCCACGTTCGCTAGTTAACTCGCTACTGTACTTGTCGAAGTGTAAATCGGTCTTTAGTCGACTAGTGACACTGTGAGAGACCACCACCTATGTCCTAACTTTAGTGTTGCCAGAGAGTGGCCTATGTTCAGCAGTCAAATTTTGATGTTGTAATCACTGACCTGTACATAGATTTGTATCTTGCGTGGCCACAAATTTAATTTTTATCACAGAGGTGTATAATAAAATTTTACAACAAGCAATTTTTAAAATTTATACTAATTGGCATTTGAAAACTAAGTTTAGTAGATTTTTTTCTACTTGACAAATCACTATTTGAAAACTATTTGAATGCATGATGAATTCTAATATCAAAATTGATTATTGATGATTAAGAACTCTCGATGAGTTAATTTTTCCTTGGTGACAAAATAATCAGCGTTGAAATTTCTCAAACTCTCGCATGTTTTGGTGATAATTGACAACCAATTAGTATGAAAACATCAATCCACATTTTTTCAACAATCTGTAGATTATAAATTATTATTTATCGGCGGATTGTTTTTAATTAACAGACAATACTATGTGATACTATTAAAAAGGTTATGTCATATTTTTTATTCAATAAGTATTGGTCTAAAACAACTAGAGTAGAATTTATTAATAATACGTTTAATACGCATTAAAATTCGATAGGTACGTAAATGTTTACGTACAAATGAAAGCATACATTTCATCTTGTTTTCTTTTGAGTTTTGACACACTTTTTACTTTAATTTCTAAAAAGTTTTTATAATTCACACAGTAACACATAAAATACCCCACAATAACAGGAAATATTTTACGATATTTTCTTTGCTCCAGAACTGTCAAATTTCTACAGAAGCCGGCATAAAAGGGGACACCGCGATAAGGACAGAAAAAATATAGATGACTTTTTAATACTTGTACCAAAGTGTATTTATACACTTTTTTCTTACAGTACCGTTGCTGGTCTAGTAGTTGTAATGAATGAAAAAATAATTCATTATAACAATATTTTTACTATTAAGAACTTGCGGTATCATAGTATGAGCCACGGTAATATCACCGTCTTGCGATAAAAAGAGGTGGATAATCCAACATGTATTGAAGGACAAAGAACTACGCATGAACATGATGCGATTATGTAATTTTTTGGAAATTCTTACACGACTCCTACACAGTACTCATTGCAAATCTAAAAATGCGAAAAAATTGTTGCCATATTCGGTAATGGTAAAACTACTGTTGTCTTTTTTTACATACGAATATACTCATAAGCTATAAAGAGGCGCCGATATATCGTTACATTCCCAAAACTAACGATATTTATGTCATGTCCTTTCTTTCTTTTCTAGTCAATGTTGCAAATACTGTGAATATTATGAAAGAGAAACATAAACAGAAACAGTTTGAAATATTTTTTAATGCGGTAGACTAGACTGGGTACGGTTGAAACATTTTAGCGTTTATTGTCAATTGCATCGGGATTAGTTAAGCGAGCGATGAACGAAGTATATTAAATAAAAGATCATATATCTGTGTACCAATAGGCAATGTTATTTTAGATGACTATATTGTATTTTATATGGAAAATCACATTAAAAAAAAGTGTAATTTGTTTCAACCGTCCCCATGCCAGGGTCGGTTGAAACAGTGCCTGGGGTCAATTGAAACATATGCAAATAATACAAAATTACTACTCGTAATGGCAGAGTTGAACATCACAAATATTTTTTATTAATATTCAAGTCAAGCATTATATATATTTTGGTATTCAAATTTATAACGGTCCATGATAGTAGTAGAAGTAGTATTTCTTTTTAAGCTAGTCGCCCTAGAATAACGCGTAGCCTATGCTGCACGCACTGACAGCTCCGGATTTCTTCTCATAAACAAGCGAAACCAGGCCGTGATAAGTTGTACTTAACGAGTAGTTCGTATGCTTATTTCATAACATCATTTTTAGCTAGGCCAAAATGTATGTCTGCATGTTTAATAAATGTTTAGATAGCTCACGCTCTTGTTCATACTTAAACATTCCATTGTGAGCCTTAAAATCCATTTTTAGATTTTCATCGCCACCAGTCGCATCTCGTTTACGTACATACCTCAACAGGGAACAGTTGTTCAGTCCATTCCTTTCTGCCGCAACAAAGATTCGGCTTTTACATCTTCATAGGTTTGTTTATACTTTGATAAGTCGGCCTGATTTGTCGTAGTCTTCTTTTGGCGTACCCTTCGCAAATAAGAAACAAGAAAATTAAATAAATAAACTGTTTAAACCGTACCCACAAAAAATGTTTCAACTGTCCCCAACCCCCTTCTTGGTATAAAACGGTTCACAGTAAGAATGATAACAAATTTGAATAAAAACGAATTATACAACCATATTCTACAAACTTCAATGAAAACCATACAAAACACTCAATATTCTAACTTAAAAAAAACCATAATAATTGCAAAAATTTACGAACAAAAATACTTTTCCGTCAAAAAACACAATGAGGCCTTCTATACATAAACACAGCGCGCGAAGAGCGACGCAACACACCTGTTCGCTCGACAGTGGTACAAATGTGCCAAACGCAACGCCCTCCGCCCGCTCGACAAGGATACACATTAGTACCACTCATAATTTATGAGGCAAAACCGACAAAAAAGGTTTGTCATTAAAAATTATAACAAATTTATACTGAAATGTATAATACAGACATAGACAAAGACATACTTTTTAATTTGGTACCATAATCTGTCAATTTCAATTTTAAAAATAGACATAAAAATCATTCTGACGTAATGGCTTTTTACAACAGTAGTGCGTGGTAGTGCGTGAGTTATTTCTGAGAGATTTCTCCGTTTTTCTGTGTGTTTTTGAAATAAAGAGGTGAGTTTTATACTTTTGTGTATTTCTTGTAATAAAATAAACACGTAGATGTATAATTTGTGGCATAAAAATCGAAAAGTAAGAGCCAAATATACTTCGAATTCGGGAAGGCCCATTTTAGCGGTTGGGTCAAAAATGTGTTATTTTTACAATTCTCATAAATTTTTAGTGTAAAATGTAACTAAAAAATAGTTTTATAACTTATTTAAAATAACTTGAGGTTGTACTTATTTCAAAATTACACAAAAATATATTTGAAATATTATTCGGAATTCTCATACCTACAGATAAAAATTAATTTCGTTTTTTTATTTTTTTTTTTATTTTTATATTTTGGTATGAGTAACGAATAGAAACACATAAAACATAAAATATACATATTTCCAAACATTTTCATATAGATTTCACCAAAAACAAACATGTAGAATTCAAATTAGTAGTAATTTTAGACTAAAAGTGAAGTATCTACTACTACTATGTTATAAAGGGTAATTTATGAATTTTATTACAATTTCTAGCAACCAAAAATAATTTTATTCGATAGTACATTCAATAAGAATCCCTGTAAGTTTTATCCATAAATATTGTCTCAAAGTGAAAATATAGCAAAATTTTCAAGATAGCAAAAAATTTGCATTTCCCGCCATTTTATGTCGCGAGCCAGCCGGTGAATCGACTAAATTCGCCTACCGAACATACAGGTTTCGTGTTTCGACTTGTCACCCGCTTCGTTCTCTCCTTATACCCCTGAACCTCATCACGCACGGTGTCGAGACGCTTTGTTTCAATCGGCCCCCGTTTTAACCGTACCCAATCTACCCTATATTATAATTTATTCTTCTTTTTAGATTCTTTATTTAAAATATATAATTAGTAGTCAGTTTGTCCATATCAAAAGAAGTTCAATCCAAGCTTACGCTCATTCAGTAATCTGAATTTGTGAATTTTAACGGCTTAAAAATATTTTTTCCAAGATAGTTGTGATTGAATAAATTACAAGAGATGACCACGTTGCGGGGATACCACGGCATGGATATTTAACTGAGCAATCCCACAGTGGTCACCCAACTGTTCTGACTAGCGCTATATCAAATTACCGGAAGCCCGTAACCCAAAAATCAACGCCACTACAAAAAAAAAGCAGAAGTGCGGGCCGCCTTTGGACTTGATGTTAGCACTCAGACCATTGAGAATTGCTTACACTAGGTTTGAATACGAGCACGGTGTCTTGGCGAGCACCCTTAAATTCACAGAAACGTAAGCGATAGAGATTGCAGTGAACTAGGCTCCGGCAAAATGAAGAAGATGAGTGGGAAAACATATGGTAAAACTGTCTCTTCGTTGAGGAATCGCAAATCAGTACTCATCCAGATAACCGACGTGTCCGTATCTTGAGAAGACTTGGATATTCTCAAAGGCAAAGAACTGCCACTGGAACCGTTCAGCAAGGTGGGCAATCGGTGTAGTTTTGGGGTAGAATTATGATTGGAGTTAGAACGCCTTTGATCCCGTATCGAGGCTCTCTGACAGCAGATAGGTAAAAAACAGTCGCTACAGATAGAATTGTCAGACCATTCCTAGTAAACCATGAACACCAATTTGTACTCGTCGATGCTAACGCGCCCACACATCGAGCTCAACGAGTCAATGCTGCTCTCCGAGCATACGAAATCACAAGGTTAGACTACCCTGCCGGCTCACCTGACTTTAACCCAATAGAGCACCCGCGGGATGCTCTTAAGCAACCTGTTTGCATCAGTCAGCCACCTCCCTAGATAGTGCCAGAAATCAGGAAAGCCTCCATTCAAGAATGGTACAGGTTATCGCAAGAAATGCTGGATAACTTGATCCTCAGTATACCCAGAAGGATCTACGCATGTGAGGAGTTATATTGCATCAAATAAAAACCTCCGTTAATAAATTGTTGTATGAGTTTGATTAAATAACCTTTTGCTTTAGATAAAATTTCTGTTACAATTACATTAGGATTGAATTAAACAATCTTCATTATTAAAATAATAAAAAAAGAGTTTTATTTTGTAAAGTTCAACAGCGTATTTCTATTTAAAAAAAGATATAACGTATAAACCTTTTCTTGGTAAAGTTGAATTTTAAAAATATGTCAGCTTTTGCTAGTGATCACAAACTTTTTTGGTGTGTGTAGATTATAAAATATTACTTCTTGAAAGTCACTCTTTTGTCTAATTTACCACTGGTTTGGAACGTAACCTTTGTCCTGGGAAGAATCAGCAAGAAACCCAGTAGGTCTTTTTTGGGAAAAGAAATATCAGCTTAGCTAACGATAATTAACAACAGAAAACAAATTATAAATAGCTTAGTGTACTGCTCGTGTGTGAGAATGTTAGTAAATGGAGCGGGTTTGCTGGCGGGATGTTAACTGGAGAGCATGCAGTAGCAGTTAGATGAGCAATAAATAACACTTCTTGAGAGTTTCTTCTTATTTATTTTCTTGATTCCTTATTATTACATTGCCGGATTTGGAATGTTTTACCACAAAAAACGCCCCTTTTTTATAGCCAGCTGTGACCAATCAGAATTAAGAAAATTTGCACGCGGCACTAATGAATTTGCACACGGCACTAATGATCCCCGTCGACCAATCAAGCACAGAACAACCTTTTCTAAGGGAAATTTACAAATTTCATTAATAAGTGTGGTAAAACATATCTTACAATATTTTTATTCATTCTTGACAATAGATATGACTTATCTTAATTATTTCGGATATAAAACATTCATAAAACTTTTAATTTATACTTGTAAAAAATAAAAATAGTGGCGCGGTTTTCTTATGGTTTAGCTCCGGAGTAGCTAAGCTTTGTCCGCTCAACATACAAGTAAGGATCTCCTAGGTGTGTGTTGCTTGCAGTATACAGTGGCTGCAAATAACCGCCGGTACGACAAACTCCGCCCACGTCGAGTCCCGCGATTCCGTGAGGCGTCGAGGTCACCGGCCCCTAGGTGATTCTTGGCACTTTATGCGTTGCGTGCATCTAGTGCCTAGTCGCGTCATAAAGTGCCACCATTGCACTTCCCCCAACCCTTTTGGTGTACAAAAGGGGTAGGCAGTGCCCCATGTGTAGAAAGCTATAAACTTTTTATTACCATATCTTAGACAGGGCCTATTAGAGTACGACTGACGTGTTAAAGTAGCAATATGTCAGGTAGGGACAAGGGGGAACCACCCCCCAAGTACAAAATACCGCCGGATAAGAAAGGGGTGTTAGAGAGACCACTTGCTATAAGGGATATGATAAACCCGGAGCGCACCAGAACGGTGCCAGCGTTCTCCCATATTCCTATGCGGAAACCCGTCTCGCCGCGGAAGGAGCCCGCAACGGGTGTCGCGCTCACGCCAGCCGTGTCTGAGCACACGGTTAGGCAGGAACCGTCGCCCCAGCAGCAGCGGGCCAAGAAAACGGCCAGACGTCACACGCCTCCTGAGACTGAAGCCTCTCTATTTGAGAAGAGGCAACGGATAGGCTCCCAGCTGTCGTCCGACGAAGCACCATCCTCATCCGAAGATGAACATTACCACCAGATGATGACAACGAAGAAGGTGCTTAGATCACCGCCGAAGTCGCCTTCTCCACCACAACCCCCCCCCCCCCGCTCCATATCACCAGACCGTCGTAGCCGAGATTCGGCTCAGTATGAGCAGGGGGGCGAGGAGTCTTACAGCTGGGGGTCTACCACCTATGCAACCCTGGCAGCATCCGCCGGCCGATCATCGCCGGTGACTACTTCAAACCCGTCCGGGCTCCCGCAGGACGATGGTCAACGACCATCCACCAGCTATGCCCATATCGTAGCTGCACCAGCAGTGCCACGCCCACAACCGGCGGCAGCGCCTACCGATAAGCCTGCCGACCAGGAGAAAACTAGATATCCACCAATAATAGCTGAATGCCTACCGGATTGGACGAGGCATTTCAAGGAGCTCAACAGAATGTTGGGCCACCCTTTGAATGCCCGTCCGTTCGGGAAAGGCGTACGGTTCACGCCACAGAGTGCTAACGAGTTTCGTACTGTTCAGCGCTATATGGTGGAGCTGAGCAAAGAAACACCAACGCTGTCCTGGTACTGCTATACCCCGGAGGAGGATAAGCCCACGAAGGTGGGCATCCGGGGTCTACCTATGGGCACGGACACCAAAGCTATAGAGGAGGCCATAAGGGCAAAAGGCTTCCCAATCAAATACGTCAAGGCAATTCCACCACGTAGAGGCAGACCTGGCTGCATCTACTTTGCCCAATTGGACCACCTGAGCCTGGAGCAGCTCCAGAACTTATATAACACCGATGAACTCCTCTTTATGAGAGGGGTCGTCATCGAGGCCTGGCAAAGAAAAGTAGGACCGGCTCAATGCCACAGATGCCAGGCCTTCGGGCATGCCTCTGCCAACTGCTTCAGGCCAGTGAGGTGTGTGCGCTGTGCCGGAGAGCACATAGCAAGCCAATGCCCCAGAGGTAGGGAGGAGGAACCCAAATGTGCCAATTGTGGCAAGAACCACACGGCAAACGACCGCCGCTGCCCAGTCCTGAGGAGGACTGCCAGGAGGCAGGGGATAACCTTACCGGGGCTACTCCCGGTGGACCCCAAAAGGATCCCCCAGAGTCGCCCGAAAGCTGTGACCATCCAGCAAGACGGGTGGGCAACCATTACAGGGAAGGGCAGGCAACCAGCCCCCCCCACCCGTAACACCAAAGGAAACGGTGGAACCCATCGAGCCAAGGGCAACCACCGGGGCGACTCTATAGCCTCCCGCCAACCCTGCCACAGAACGGCAGCCCTCTAAGAAGAGGAGGCGGGAGAGGAGCAGGAAAAAGTCGCAGCCTCCTCAGGCTGTTACCTCTACCCCGACACCATCAGCACCAGTGGCCTCACAGGCGCAGATTACTCGGGAGTCGACCAAAGGAGTGGGTGGAGTGCCAGAAAGGGCCCTACCAGAACGTAGAGCCCGCTCTACAGCTAGAGCGCGTTCCACCCACATGCCAAGAGGGCAGGACCAGGAACCACACCCGAGACAATTGCCAACGCCTTCATACAGGAGAGCACCCGCCACCGGCCTCGAGACAGCAGATGCCATACAACGTCTAGTTGGTATAGCTATCGAGGTCGGCACGCAAGTCCTGGCAGATATCAGAGCCGGGACTGACCCAATATCAGCGATCATGAAGGCGCTGGCAAATCTACTTGCAAGGCATTACGGAGGAGAGTAATCTGCGCCTCCTCTATTGGAACCCGGACGGTATTCAGCAGAAGCTCCATGAACTCCGCACTGTCGCCCAGCAACAGGACTTGCATATCATACTGCTGGGCGAGACAAAACTAAACCCTAAAACGCATATCAAGCTGCCAAATTACCACCTATACAGAAGGGACGAGGTCACCCCCCAAGGGACCGCCTACAGAGGGACGGCGGTTCTTGTGAGGAGGGACATCGTCCACCAAGAACTGGAACTACCACCGTACCAGAGTATGCGTTCAATCGGCATAAGAATGGAGGCGGCGGGCGAGGAACTAAGGATCTACGCAGCATACCGCCCGCCAGGGACTCCATTCTGCTCCTCAGACATCCGGACAGTAATGGAAGGCGATACACCCACCATAATCGCCGGGGACCTAAACGCCAAACACCCGGCGTGGGGGTCCAGAGTGATCACCCCGCCGGGTCATGCACTGTATGAAGACGCTGAGAATAACAACTACGACGTTTTGGGTCCCGAAGAACCAACTAACGTTCCGACAGATCCGAGACAACATCCGGATGTATTAGACATCGTGCTCTCCAGGAACGTCAACTACCCGGTAGTGGTAGAGGTGCTATACGACCTGAGTTCACAGCACCTCCCGATTCTGATAACCCTTGGCACTAAGGCGGTGACTACGCCGCCCAGAGCATTTAAGACACGCATTGACTGGAGGCGCTATGCACAACACCTGCAAGCGAGACCTCCAGCTCATCAATTAATTAATACAGCGGACGACGTAGAGGCCGCTGCAACCAGAATCACCAAAAACATCCAGGAGGCCCTCCACGCGGCCTCTACGATCGTCCCGATCACAGAAAGGCGTGACGATCTTCCGCGGGAAATTATTATCAAAATAAAGCGCAAAAGAGCACTTAGGAGGCTCTGGGCGCGTACTCGCTGCCCAAGAATAAAAGCACAATTTAACTCTTATCGGAGGAGCTGTCGATTGCAGTCCGGGCCTACAGAGGAGAGGCCTGGGAGCGGCGCATATGGAAGGCGGAAGAACAAAATGCGTCGCTTTATAAACTGAATCGACAGCTAACCAAAACCAGACCTCCCGTTTGCCCGCTTACCAACATCGCGGGCGAACGATGCTATGATGCCAAGGGCAGAGCGGATATCCTAGGAGAGCACTTCGAGGAGCAATTTATGCCGAATCCTGCAAGTGCGGAGTATATGGAGCTTCATACATTAAAGGAGAGTCGCGTACAGGAGTTCCTGTCGTCACCTGCGCCGCCTCTTGCAGGAGAGTGGTTCATTTCCCCCGCCGAATTGCGGAGGACAGTAACCTGCCTGCAACCGAGGAAGGCGCCCGGACACGACGGGATTACCAACGCTGCACTCCGACAGCTGCCCTATAAAGTCCTAGTAGAGATTGGTCGACTCTATAATGGGATACTGCGGACATCCCACTTCCCGGAGGAATGGAAAAAAGGTAAAATTATCGTCTTGCCGAAACCCGGGAAGGACAGGCGTAAAGCTTCCAGTTACAGGCCGATTACGCTATTACCACACATAGCTAAACTGTTTGAAAGATTGCTGCTAAGACGTCTCCGTCCGTGCATCCAACTTCGGGCGGAGCAGCACGGATTCAGGAGGGGTCACTCTACAGTCACACAGCTGACTAGAGTGCTGCACCTGCTTGCGGCAGAGTACAATCGTGGCCGCATATCGTTGGGCGTCTTTCTCGATATCGAGAAAGCGTTCGACCGGGTGTGGCACTCAGGATTACTATATAAGTTACATGAACAGACCAGTGTCCCCCCTGCTATGTTGCGGTTAATGGCGTCTTTCCTGGAAGACAGGAAGTTCTACGTCTGCGTAGAGGACGCCGAGTCCGCAACAAGAACCATCAGTGCCGGCGTCCCACAGGGCAGTTGTCTGTCTCCAGTCCTGTACGCGGCATACACGAACGACATCCCAACATTGGCAGGCAGGCTGCAAGAATGGGAGGACGATGTTGAGCTGGCGCTATACGCGGACGATAGCGCCTATTTCACCTCGTCCCGAAGAGCCCATATAGCCACTGCCAAAATGCAGCGTCTGCTGGACCTGTTGCCACCATGGCTGAATGAGTGGAGGATGGTCGTCAACGTTGGTAAGACGACCGCTCTGCTCACCCGTCGCCTCAGAAATTTACCACCACCACTAACTCTCGACGGCCAGAAGATCGCGTACTAGAAGGCCGTGACATACCTAGGGTGCCGGATCGACCGAGCGCTGCGCATGACTGCGCACGTCGACTTCGTCGTCCGCAAAGCCAGATGTGCGCGGGCGATGCTTCGTCCGGTACTGGCATCTAAGCTGCCAATCAAAACCAAGCTCCGGATATACAAGATGTATATCCGGACCATCACCACCTACGCTGCTCCGGCCTGGTACGCGCTTCTGAGTGACCCTCTGAGGCGGCGATTACAGGCTCAGCAGAACCTGTCACTAAGGACGATTGTCGGAGCAGGTCGTTACGTCCGGAATGACGTCATAGCGGCCGATCTGAAAGTCGAGACTATCACCGACTTCGTGGCCCGGTTAGCGCGCGGCATGTTTGACCGTGCCGATAACGGGCCACATGAACACCTGAACGGCTTTGCGCCGTTACATACCCGGCCACCGGACGGGCGACCTCTTCCAAGAGAACTCCTCTCTATATGTGATTAGAGAGTTGAGTAACAACCCACAATGCCGCAGAAAGGCCAACTTTGACTATAGATAACCTCTACTGATTACCTCCCTTTCCGTAGTCGGTAAACTACGGAAAGTAAAATTCTTATCCGGCTGCATTATTTAATGCAGTATAACCACGCCAAGATAGGCAATAAGTGACTGCCCCATAGTTATGGGGTATGAGGATACCCGGGTAGTGGGGTATAACCCCGGGGCCCGATACCTGCACGTACCTCGGTACGTGAAGACGACATCGTACATACAAGTAGCGCCGCCAGGTGGCAGGAATGCACAACGCTTATCACGATAATACTATGCTTAAGACTCTATACAGAACATATTTCAACTTCTTATTAAATTAAAATCTATTTCTATAATGAGTAATTAGATTACATAAGAGATTAATTGACATATTATCGTATTAAATTACTATAAAAGAAAGAGAATTAAACAAATCATTAAATTTACACTTAAATGTTAATATCTCTAATACAACTCTTTAAAATTGTAATAAAAGAAATTTCTAATAGGTAACTAAACTCATATTTTGTTTTTAACATTGGTGGAGCCACGTGTCTAAGGCTGCCGAATTCTAGTTCCCCGGTCGAACCTTAAACCTATTACGCGAGATATCAACTAAAGTGGACTGTATATGCGATTGCTTCTACGCTTACGTAAAAGCGACTACTATAGCATGCGGTACAATGCACTCGCTCTTCCCTAAAACTAAAATTATTATTTTGCCAAATCGATGAAAAGGAATCCTGCCTGATTAGGAGAAAACAAAATTGGAGCGGGTTAAAACAATTATATCAAGCAGGCAGTATTATTAGGAATATTGACTCACCGGGGTTTCTTCTATTCTGTTGAGCACTATAGCTGCGACTTCTGGAACTTCTTCTGGAACACTCCGGAGAGAGGCGGTGCGCGACTATATCTCACACGAGGTGAGGCGGGTTTTCTGGAGCTCGATTGCTTCCAGGCTAAAGCGGTTTCTACTAGCGGTGTGGTTCCAACAACGAGCGCGGCGGGAAGAGAGCTGCGCGTCGGTCGCGCGTGCCTTATATATCTTCGGTTCCGATGATTACGTGACATTCTAGAATCATCTTCTTTCCCCTCCCACCCCACCACCCCGATGTGTCGATAGGAGGGTATGAATGATATCGTTTTGGAAAGGAATAAACGACTTGGCAACCTACCGTCAAGATATAAAATAAATACGAATGGGTTTCCGCGCAACCATCTCCCCCGCCCTTGAAGGATTTCCTTCAAAACTAACTAAAACAACTAGAGCTAAGATCAACTAACAAAATAACTAACTAACGCTAAGATTACCTAAATTCAACCACAATTTTTAATCTAGAAAGCTAATTTAAATTATGGAAGAGGCAAGGGGCACAAACGGACAACAGGACGCAGGTAATACCCAACCGTGGTCTTAACGCGAGCTATCCTAATTACTCCGTCGGAACCGAGAAAGACCTCTTCGACAATTCCTAACGGCCAGTGGAGAGGCGGCGTATTCTCTTTGGTGAGCACAACTACAGTTCCTACAGCTAAAGGCTCAGTTGCTGTGTTCCATTTTTGCCGAGACTGCAAAGTATGCAAGTATTCCATCCTCCATCGTTTCCAAAACGATTGCACTAACCGGTCTAATAATTTGTGGCGTGCGGAAATGCTAAGTCTGTTCTCATCCATATCTGCGGCGGGCAAATACTTTAAAGGAGTTAAATTCAAAAAATGTGCTGGAGTTAGAGCCAGCGGTTCCGAGGGGTCACCAGACAACGTACGACAAAGTGGGCGGCTATTCATTACGCATTCAATTTGAGCGAGCACCGTACTTAGCTCTTCGAAGGGCAAAATTTGATCTCCTATTACTCGGTATAAGTGACTCTTTAGACTCTTAATATTAGTCTCCCAATTGCCCCCAAAATGATTCGCGGCTGGGACGTTCAGAGACCACTCAATGCGGTTCTCGGCTAGAATGTGAGCGAACTCCGAATTATAATACTTGCTAGCTAAGAGCTCATGTAGTTCCGTTAGAATACGTTTTACACCGACGTAGTTCGTACCGTTATCCGAATATAATTTACTTACAGGGCCTCTGCGGGATAGAAATCTTTTAAATGCACCCATAAAGCCTGCTGTGCTTAGATCACCAACGAGTTCTATATGCACCGCTCGAGTAGTTAGACATACGAAAATGCAGACGTAAGCCTTTGTGGATCTTATACCACGCCCGCGAGTGAGCGTGACCTTAAACGGACCAGCGAAATCAGACCCGGTGTGCGTGAAGGGATTTACCGATTGTATTACTCTACAAGATCTAAGTTCCGCCATTTCCGGAAATGACGGCTTGGGGCGTGCCCGAAAGCAAGCTATACATCTGTGCACCCGATTGCGTATTAAACTACGTGCAGAAAGAATCCAATAATTCAACAAGTCAACAAGTCGGGGCCAGCGTGCGAGTTCAATTTATGATGGTAATCGACTAATAAGTTCATGATATGGTCTTTACGCGGTAAAACTATAGGGTGCCGTTGGTCGAAACTCAATTGCGAGTTGGACAAGCGTCCACCTACCCTTACAATCCCATCCTGTAAAAATGGCTTAAGGCGTTGAAAGGCGCGACTACAAGCTCTATTCGATTGTAATCTTGTAATTTCTTCAGAGAAGTGCGCACGTTGAAGTTCACGTAATACTAGCAATTTGGCATAGTTGTAATCGGACGCTAAGACCTAGGAACGTCGCGGTAAAAGATTCGCGAATCGACAAACGTAAATTACGCTACGCAATAATTTCGACCGAGAGGACAAGCGGTTCGCCAAAGCAATGATTGGAGAAACCTCGCTCGAAACGTTCGCCACTAGAGCGTGTCTCTTCTCTTCCGGCGGTTGTGACACTGACGAAGGTTCGAAATCGGTTATCGGCCATTGCGAGGGATCCAAGTGAACCCAAGAAGGTCCGTGGAACCAAAGCGGGTGGTCCATTATTTGTATCGGGGTGAGTCCACGGGATAGACAATCGGCGGGGTTTTCCATACCGGACACGTGATAAAAGTTCCGCGTTTCTAACTCGTCTTGTATCTTGGCCACTCGGTTCGCGACAAACGTATCCCAACGGTGGGGTGAAGAATGAACCCAGCATAAGGCGACGGTGGAGTCGGAAAAGGCAAATATCCTTTCTATGTGAACTCTATCCTTACATGCGCTGATAACTGCGGTAATAAGCTTGGTGAGTACTAATATTGCGCAAAGCTCTAAGCGCGCCAGAGAGACAACCTTACGGGGGAGACTCTCGACTTAGAACTAATGAGGCTAATCGAATTTCTACCATTATTCTGGACGTGGAAATATACAACGCCCCCGTAAGCCTTCTCGCTGGCGTCTGCAAACCCAACGACCGTTATGACGCTATTTCTATCGACGTTTATATGACGCGGTATTTTAATTTCTCTTAATAAAGGAAGTTCCTCTCTGAAACGCTGCCACAACCGAACAATGCTGTCAGGCGGCGAGTCATCCCAATCGCATTCAAATAACCAAAGTTGTTTAATCAAAAGCTTAGCGTATAATACCACCGGAGCTACGAAACCCATGACGTCCCATAATCTAGCAACGCATAACAGTATTGTGCGCTTTGTGCATTTCTCTACGGGCGGATTTACCTTAAGGCTAAACACGTCGGACTCTGGTGACCAACACAGACCGAACACCTTGTGTGTATCGGAATCGTCGAATTCCTTTATCGCCGAAAGATGGTGTGATAGTGAGATTGTATCTAAAACCGGACGCGAATTACTAGTCCACTTCATAAGATCGAATTGACCCGATTTCATGAGCTTTATAACCTCGGCGGTGGTTAGGGTGGCCTCCTCCACGCTATCGACCGAGTACACAAAATCATCCATATATAATCCGCTCTCAATATCCCTCTTAGCTTTAGGATAGGAGGGACCTTCATCGTGAGCGAGCTGTCTCACCGTGCGTAACGCATGAAACGGGCTCGACTTTAAACCAAAACAAACGCGGTTAAATTCAAACACCATTAGAGGTTCCTTTGGGTTGACACGATATAAAATGCGTTGGAATCTACGGTCGTATTCACGGATCCCTATACAAAGAAACATTTGGCGAATATCGGCGGATAGTGCTATACTAAACAAACGAAAATTGGCTATTATATTAAATAAACTGCCCTGTAAATTTTGCCCACTATAGAGGATATCGTTAAGCGACAGGTGAGTGCTAGTTTTAGCACTAGCGTCGAGCATTACACGTAACTTAGATGTAAGTTTGTCCTCCCTAATGACCCCGTGGTGTGGTATGAAATACGACGGTGTGTCTTCGTAGTTATCTAGTTTCGAAGCCACAAGTGATATGTAACCTTCTCTTATATATTCGTTAATGACGCCGTCGTAAGCTTCCTTTAACTGGGGTGAAGCGAGCATCCTACGCTCCAAGCTGTAGAAACGTTTTTCCGCCATTTGACGCGAATCGCCGAGAGATAAAACAGCTCCTTTAAAGGGTAGCGCTACACTATATCTACCGTCGCGATCACGAACGGTCGTGCGGACGTAAATTTCCTCGCATAATCTGTCATCTGAGCTAGCTATGGATGGGACGTTCACCTCCTCCATCTCCCAAAATTTGCGGACTAACGACTCGAGTGGTTCGACAGCCATACCACAATAAGAGGTTGCCGAAATACTATCTATGATGGGGGCGGAGCCAATGATAACATAGCCCAATACGGTTTCCAGTGCGTAAGGCGCGGTATGCGAGGAGTTGCCCCTGACTTTATTGTTTAACAAAAGATGAGGGAAAAGCGATGCTCCAATGAGCATGTCTATGTTTCCAGGAACGGCGTAAGCGTCGTCTGCTAGAGTCAAATTCTTAAATTCAATCATTGCCGAGGTGTCAACCGAAACGGTTGGCAACCGTTCAGTGACCCTATCTACTACTAGTACATTTATATAAAAGTTAACATTACGATCTATCCGAGAATAAAATTTTAAATTTATATATCCCTGGGTAGCTTTACTAGTACCTCCGATGCCTTTAACTACAGGACATGAAAGTGACCTATTTATTACTAAGCCTAAGCGCTGACAACATTGTCGCGTTATAAAGCTATTTTGGGCTCCGCTGTCCAGCAGTGCACGGACGCTTTGTTCGTTTCCACGCGAATCCCTAACCAAAATACGTGCCGTACCCAGTAACACGGTTGAAGGAGGTTGTGCTCCCATATTCGCCAATGAGCACAGAGCGACATCACCAGGTCGACCGCTAGAATCGTTGACTTAGTAGGGGTGAATTCCTTGTCCGCTTTACTTGACGCCGCTATGTTGCTTTTTTCAAAATGTAATAGCGTGTGATGTTTCCTGGCGCACTTGCTACATACGGAACTCGAATTGCATTTTGCAACTAAATGCTTATCGCTTAAGCAGTTCAAACATAGGTTGTTTGTCTTTACTAATTTATAACGTTCGCTTGGTGAATATTTACGAAAAGTCGCACAATTATATAAATTACCGTGTTTATCTTTACATACGATACAAGTATGCTGGAGTGATGTTGACGTAGAGGTTACGTAAGTTAACGACCCTGCTATTTTAGATGGTTGAGTCTGTCTACGGTCGACGCACCTTTTAATCTCCTGTTTAACGTTCGGAGAGCGCTGCATCACCTTTATTTGATCTCGCACGAACGATGCTAATGAATGAAAGGAAGGCATCTCCGAGCTACGATGCTCCATTTCAAACGCACGCACGGTGTCGGGGTCTAATTTCTTTAGTGCAATATGGAGAAACACCACGTCCATAAGGTCATTAAATTTCAAATTCTTAAGTGCGGCCACCGATGCCACAAATTTATCTAGAAACTGCTCTAAGCCGTTGATGTTTGCGGATGATATAGGTTTAAGATCGAATATCTGGTTCAAATATTCGGAAGCTAACATTCTCCTATCTTCATATTTAGTTTTAAGCGTTTCGAATATTAATAAGTAATTGTTTGCTGTAGGTGTAAAACCAGAGCAGATCGACTGTGCCCTGCCACTAAGTTTACTAATTAAATAATATAATTTTTCAGCGTTATTGTGTATATTGTTTTGAAAACTACTGAAGAAGAAGGGCCACGTCTTAATATCACCATTGAATACCGGAATATCTATTGGCGGCAACCTAATTGAGTCACGTGGACGTACCTGTATTTCCGGCTTTGCTTCGTTTTGAGATTTTAGGAGTTTCGCCGTTCTTTTCACGCGACACAACATATCTTCAAATGCTAGAAGCGGTTGGTAGTTCACTATATATTTCGGGTCGATTTGTAATTCCAAATGATTAATTTGGTCTAATATTCTTTCGTAATCCGTCCGCAAAGAATCTACCGTTTCAATTTCATTCAAAAAAGTTTCCCGCACTGCTTCTACATTAATGTTCTTTATATGATCACTTATATTTTATATACGCGAAAAAAGTATGTCCCTCTTGGCATAAAGCGTTTTAATTTTAAATTCATTTCCACTAACTGCCATTTTAAATTACTATAATAAAGTTATATTAATCACAATTAATCTCACAACGCACAAACAATGAAGGATGGACACTCGGTATGCCGTATTACGTAATTAAATCGAACACCTGTTACAGCGAGTCGAGGTGACGCGTTGTTCGCTAAACTCAACATTTTTATCAAAATTGTCGGGTAAGCGTATCAAACGGTTGCTATTTCACTGTTTCAATTATTTAATAAGCTTTAAATTTAACCAAATACGAGCGCTATAAAATGAATAATTCTGCTTGCGAGTACCTAATCAAAATTTAAACGAACACTATTTAAGTCTATTCCATAAATTAGAGTGCATTATCTAAATAATTAATTTAATAATTCGACCAGAAAATGGTTGGACGACCACTAAACACCAGTCCAAATCCTGCCGAAGTGACCATAAAATGGTGGAGCCACGTGTCTAAGGCTGCCGAATTCTAGTTCCCCGGTCGAACCTTAAACCTATTACGCGAGATATCAACTAAAGTGGACTGTATATGCGATTGCTTCTACGCTTACGTAAAAGCGACTACTATAGCATGCGGTACAATGCACTCGCTCTTCCCTAAAACTAAAATTATTATTTTGCCAAAGGCGGGAAGAGAGCTGCGCGTCGGTCGCGCGTGCCTTATATATCTTCGGTTCCGATGATTACGTGACATTCTAGAATCATCTTCTTTCCCCTCCCACCCCACCACCCCGATGTGTCGATAGGAGGGTATGAATGATATCGTTTTGGAAAGGAATAAACGACTTAGCAACCTACCGTCAAGATATAAAATAAATACGAATGGGTTTCCGCGCAACCAAACATTCTAATTAAACCTAAATAAGCAATTAGATTTATATTTTCGTTACGTAGTTTTTAAATTAAGAATTGAAGTTAATATAAGTTATTATTTCACTCTCTTGGTATTAATGCTATTAGTTTTTATACTTAGTTTAAATCACAGATAAGAAACAATTGAGATTGAACGTTTAAATGCACTTTTCATTGCTTACACTTAGTTTTAGATCACAAATAAGAAACAATTGAGATTAAATGTTTTTAAATTCACTTGTCGTCGCTAACATTCTCCACCACGGTGCGTAGCACTGCATCTTCTGGAGGCGACGACTCCGCTGGCACCAGCACGATGACACTTCGAGATGGACGGTGAAGTATTCCACCTGATGTCCGCACGTCCAGCACCCTGGTTCTTCCGTCTGGTCCGGGATAGGTTTTGATAACTTCTCCGCGAGGCCATAAGTTTCGTGGTAACGTAGCGCCTACTATTAATACAATGTCTCCTTCTCTTGGGTCTATGGTTTCTCCCCTCTCGAGTTTCCTTGGCATCAGGAGAGGTAAATATTCTTTAATCCATCTTTTCCAGAAGTGGTCTGCGAGTCTTTGAGTGGTTCTCCAGTTTGCTTTTCCGATGAGCTCCGTGTCACTGAACTCTCCCGGCGCCATCGCTCCGCATGATCTTCCCGGTGGAAAGTGATTCGGTGTTAGGCTCTCCTCGTCTTCTGGGTCCATGCTGATCGGGGTGAGAGGTCTCGAATTGACGATATGTTCGACCTCGGTCATTAGCGTATGGAGTACCTCCTCGGGCGGGCTCTTCTAGTTGAGAACTACTGCTAGCGCCGTCTTGACTGTTCGTACGAGTCTCTTCCAGGCGCCTCCCATATTCGGAGCACCCGGGGGGATGAACTTCCGCTTGATGCCTTTTTGTTGTGCGGCTTCTTCTAATTCCCTTTTTGCTCCGACGAAGTTAGTATCGTTGTCGCCGAATATAGTTTTCGGGGTCCCTCTTCTGGCTCCCATTCGTCGGAGTGCCGTGATCATTGAGCTAGTGCTGAGAGAAGGTACTAGCTCTAGATGTACTGCTCTGGTAGTGAGGGAAGTGAATAAAGCTCCCCAGCGCTTCTCAGTTCTTCTTCCGACGGTGACTTGCATCGGCCCGAAGTAGTCTACGGCTGTGCAGGAGAATGGGAACTGATGATGCTGTAGTCTCTCGCTCGGTAGATCTCCCGTCGTGGGTATCTCTGGTGAACTCTTCTTTGTCTTGCACCATTGACAGCTGTTTGCGACCGCTTTTAAAGTTGCTCTTAAACCCAAGATTCAGAATTTTTGACGAATTTCGTTCATTACTGCAGCAGTGTTTCCGTGAAGGAATTTCTTATGATAATATTGTATTATTAAACGGGTTATTTTTTGTTTCCCGTCTTATACGATAAGATTCAACCTTCTTTCGTTTTGGTCGTCGAATTTCATTGTCCTACTCCTTAATTTGATGATTCCATCGTCTCCAATGTAAACGTCGATTTTATTAAGTCTTGACTTGAGTTTTCTAGAGGTTTTTCTGTCTTCAATCTTCTTATGTCTGACGCAAAACTGTCGCTCTGGCTTATTTTCATTAATAATTCTTCGGCCTTCTTTAGATGCTCTTCTTCTAGGGGTAGGTATAGGCGCTTATTTTCGTTTTTGTTGGTCGACAGGTTTGAGGCGTGTGCTTCTTTCTTCTGGGTTTTCTGTTGTGGTTTCCAAGGCTCATCTTTCTGGCGCGTGGCAGTGGTGGTCGCTTTACAGCTCTTCTTTAATAGGTAGTGTGCAAAGGCAACCACTCTGGCTGTAGTGCGCAGCAGTCGCTCCCAGCTCGAGAACCTTTCCGTGTTTAAAAGGGTGTCTTTCGCTGCCATCGTTGCCAACAACTTCTGTTTGTGCTTTTCTTCTGGCATAATACTCTCTGGTTTGAAGTCGTGAAACGGCCATTCTTCTTCTGGTTGACGGAGAAATGACGGGCCTTTGAACCATCTGGCGTTATGGTCGAATTCGATTGGAGTTCCCCTCGTGGCGTCGTCTGCTGGGTTCTCCTTAGTTGGTACCCATCTCCAGTCTTCTGGTTTGGACTTCTCTTCGATCTCGGTGAGCCACGAAAGTTTTGAATTTTCTTGGTTCTGACTTTATCCACTGCATTACTGTGCTGGAGTCGGTCCAGTAAATCTTTTTTGATATTTCGAGCTCTGACTCCTCTTCAATTGTAGCGGCTAATCTGCTTCCGAGTAAAGCCGTTGTAGCTATAGCCTCGGAATTGATACTGGTTTTGTCGGCGTTACTCTTGCTTTGCCGGTGATCATGGAGACATGGACTTTTCCTCCGGGCTCGACTATTCTCCAGTAGATTACTGCTGCATAGGCCTCTTCGCTCGCGTCGGTGAATGTATGTAACTGTCGTTTTCTGCCTTTGGGCGAGACGCATCTTGGGATCTTTAGCCTTGTTAATGTTGATACTTCCTCTAAGTATTTCATCCAGGCTTCCTTTTGTTGTTATTTGATTCATCCTAGTCTATTTTCTTTCACCAGATGTCTTGGATTAGTTTCTTTCCTTGTATTAGAACCGGTGTTGCAAAACCCATTGAATCGAAGGTGGACATCACTGCGCTTGTGACTTCTCTCTTCGTTGGAGTTCTTCTGCCATCTTGCAGGTCCTCCGGCGTGTTGCGTAACCCGACGTTGAAGGCTAATGCATCTTCTTTTACCAGCCATCATAGCCCCAGACTCTTCTCTTCTTTGGTCAGTTGTAAAGAGTTTTCTTTATTGGTGTCTTCTACTTCTGATATTACCCCTGAATTGTTACTGGCCCAACCCTTCAGATGAAAGTTTGCTCTTGCATGGATGTCTTTCACTTCTTTGGATATCTTCTTTGCTTCAGTTGTAGACGCGAAGCTCTGCAGATAGTCGTCCATGTAATGGTTTCTCTTAATTGCTTTCACTGCTTCGGGATGAGTGTTCTTAAATTCCTCTGCGTTCTTATTCATTACTTATATCGCTGTTGCCGGTGATGACGCTGCTCCAAATATGATTGAGGACATTCTATACTCTTCAGGCTTGCCGGTTCTTCGGCTTCCACGCCACAGTAACCTGAGACTATCTCGGTTGTCCTCTCTAACTTTGACTCAGAGGAACATGTCTTGTATGTCGGCCATGACGTCTACCGGTCCCTCTCTGAAACGCAACAGTACTCCAAATAGCGATTGTAACAGGTCTGGGCCCGAGAGCAAGGCGTCGTTGAGACTCTTTCCTTCATACTTGGCAGCTGCGTCGAACACTATTCTCAGCTTCTTCTTAACTGGATGCACAACAGCGAAGTAGGTAAGTAAGTAGAACGTTCTTCCTTTGTTGGAGGTTTCTGGAGCTATCTCTGCGTATCCTTTTTCGATCAGACTCAGGATCTGTTCCTCGTAGTGCTTTCTTGCTTCTTGGTCTTGATGTGGTTTCTTTTCGATGCTAACCAGGCGTCGGACTGCCTGATTGTAATTGTTGGGTAGGGTTTCGTCTTCTTTTTTCCACAGGAGTCCCGTTTCATATTGACCGCTTAGCAGTTTCTTCGTAGTCTTCTCAAGGGTTTCTAATGCTCTTCTATCGCTGTCGTTGGATGGCAACCGATTCTGGATCCCGAGAGATTCTAATTGAAAGTGTTCTCGGACGATTTCTTCTATGTCTTCTTCGCCAGTGGTTGCTCTGCCATAATGAGTGAAGTTTACTGTGGCAGTTGCTCCTGTTTCACATCCGTGTAACATCCACCCTAAGTTCGTGAGGGAGGCAACAGGATCTGATGGTTTGCCCTTCTTCAGCTTTCTTGTCACTATCAGTCCCCAATTGTCTTAGCCTATCAATAGCTTGGGTCTCTCGGCGACGTAGAGGAGTTGGTTTTCAATTGCTTTCAGGTGCTCGCAGTTTCTCACGGTGTCCTTGTTTATGATTTGTTCAGACAGCTTCAGGTCGGCGATGGTTCTTGCTACGATAGTCCTCTTTTCTTTTCTATGAGCCCCTTTTGTTTTGAACTCGATCTTCTGTGAACTATCTTTTCTTAACACTTTCCCGCCGACCGTTTCAATCGTGAGTTTTTCTTCCTTCCCTTCGACTCCGATTTTATCAGCAATTGATGCGTCTAAGAGCGTGACCGTTGACCCTTCGTCTAGTAATGCTAATACGCGAACTTGTCCTTTTGGGCCATAGAGGTTCACGGGGATCTTCTTTAGGTAGGCTTTTTCTTCCCCTTTGGCGTTATGAATTGAGGCGACCTTTTCTTCTGAGGTGCTACTGATGTCTTTTGTTTCTTTTTCTATCGGTGCTGGTGGTTTGTCAGAATGTAAGATGGCATGATGCTATCTTTTACACAGCTTGCAGACTGGTGTTATACAGTTGATCCTTGAGTGCCTGAATCGAAGGCACTTGAAGCATATCTTTGCCTTCTTGGTCATATCCCATTTTCCATTCAGGTTGGCTTCTTTGAACTTCTTGCATTCTAGTGCGAATTGTTCTTCCTCACAGAACGGACATGACTTCTTATATTTTTCTTTTGACGCTTCTTGTACCAAATGAACGGGTTTTCTTATTCCTCTTCTTTGTTCTGAGGACGCTTCAGGCGAAGCGAAGTCTCCGCACATGTCGGCTTCTGTTTCTAGGAACGCTTCGACGAGTAATAGCTCCTGAATTTCCTCATCTCTTCTGCTTCTGTAGTAGGCGAACCAACGGAACTTCATTGACGTCGGCATCTTGTCTACTATAACTCTCAGCGTTTCAGGTGAACTGAGATACTGCGGTTTCTTCAGGGCTTTGATTGTCTCAACTGCGTTCTTTACTTTGCTCGCAAATATGCATATGTCACTCGGGTTCTCGCCGACTCTTGGGAGGTTCTTAATTTTTTCTAGTTCTGCTAACTCTAGTGCTCCAGGTCTTCCGAATCTTGCTTCTAGTCCCTTGATCACTTCACGTGGATCTACTGCGGTGAACAGCAGGCTTTGGACGGCTTCTCTAGCTTTTCCTTGGATTGCTATTCTAAGGCGCGCTAGGTTCTGATTGTTACTGAAAGAAGCGGCCATACCCTCGTATGATCTTTTGAAGGCTAACCATTCTTCACAGGCCCCGTTGAAGTGAGGAAGTTCGAGGTACGGGGTCGGTGAAACGGTGTCACGTGATTTTTCGGATAGCTTTAGTATGACTGAAGCTAGTTCCTGGATGTCACTCTTCTTTTTTTCTGCCTCTATTGGTTTGTGGTTCTTATTAGGCATGTCTGCGGTCTGGATGAACTAGCGCTCGACTTCTCGAGTTCGTTCTAACAGCTCTTCTCCGGCACCATCTTCTTCTTCTGACTCCACGGTGAGAAGTTCTAATTCCGCTTGAGCAACTTTTGACCGAGCTTCCGCCAATTCTAGTTCCCTTAATGCCATTGTCATTTTTGCTTGCGCTTCTGCTCTCTTCCTATGCGACGAGTGAACGGAAAGCATGTCTGGATCGCGGGTCATCTTCTTAGGGTGGGCTGCTGCAGATTCTTTTCTCTGGACGTTGGTATGTTTCCCTCGTTCAGACATGTCTTCACTGCGATACTTCTTTCTTGAATCTGCGGCGTTGGATGACTCTCTTCTTGGTGAGGAACTGACGCTTCGACGGTGCGGGTCGGGGGGGTGCTATGGGTTACGTCCCCCGACGTTGATTCTTTTCCGGCAATGTTCTTATTAAGAAGTACGGGTTGTCTGTGTACGCTGCTGGGCGATGCTCTTGTAAGCGTCGATCGATCTGAAGTTGACGCGTTAGTAGCCGTCGTGCTTGTAGAATCACTCGGCGTATTCGTCGTACTGGTACCCGTAGTAGCGTTACTTTCACTCGTAGTCTTCGACCGCACTGATTTTGATCTTGTATTTGAAGACATCTTCCTAGTTTTCCTTAAACCCGACCAATGTAGATGCTCGTGTGTGAGAATGTTAGTAAATGGAGTGGGTTATGCTGGCGGGATGTTAACTGGAGAGCATGCAGTAGCAGTTAGATGAGCAATAAATAACACTTCTTGAGAGTTTCTTCTTATTTATTTTCTTGATTCCTTATTATTACATTGCCGGATTTGGAATGTTTTACCTCAAGAAACGTCCCTTTTTTATAGGCAGCTGTGACCAATCAGAGTTAAGAAAATTTGCACGCGGCACTAATGAATTTGCTCACGGCACTAATGATCCCCGTCGACCAATCAGAGCACAGAACAACCTTTTCTAAGGGAAATTTACAAATTTCTTTAGTAAGTGTGGTAAAACATACCTTACAATATTTTTATTCATTCCTGACAATAGATATGACTTATCTTTATTATTTCGGATATAAAACATTTATAAAACTTTTAATTTATACTTGTAAAAAATAAAAATAGTGGCGCGGTCTTCTTATGGTTTAGCTCCGGAGTAGCTAAGCTTTTTCCGCTCAACATACAAGTAGCGCCGCCAGGCGGCAGGAATGCACAACGCTTATCAAGATAATACTATGCTTAAGACTCTATACAGAACATATTTCAACTTCTTATTAAATTAAAATCTATTTCTATAATGAGTAATTAGATTACATAAGAGATTAATTGACATATTATCATATTAAATTACTATAAAAGAAAGAGAATTAAACAAATCATTAAATGTACACTTAAATGTTAATATCTCTAATTAAACTCTTTAAAATTGTAATAGAAGAAAGTTCTAATAGGTAACTAAACTCATATTTTGTTTTTAACATTCTAATTAAACCTAAATAAGCAATTAGATTTATATTTTCGTTACGTAGTTTTTAAATTAAGAATTGAAGCTAATATAAGTTATTATTTCACTCTCTTGGTATTAATGCTATTAGTTTTTATACTTAGTTTAAATCACAGATAAGAAACAATTGAGATTAAACGTTCAAATTCACTTTTTTTCTTTTGAGATTAAATGTTTTTAAATTCACTTGTCGTCGCTAACACTTAGTAACGACGATCTCATTCCCAGGGGTTATTATCCATTGATTTATATAACACTAGATCAGTAATAACCGCGCCAAAGCGTTGCCACTGCACATATGGTCACAGCCATATGCCTAGCTAACGTGAGTTCATTGTTCAATGTGACGCCGACAGAGTTGAGCCGCGACAAAAATGGGTAAATGCGTAGTGAAAGAATGCTATTCAAGGTCACAAACATCTAATAAATCAAGTGGAATCACTTTCAACACATAATTTTTAGTTCTTGTTTTCACATAAACGTAAAAAACCTCAAATAATTAAATAAAATTATCGAATATTGCCATTTAGGTTCAACGTTGCCACTTTTCTGCATTTGTGATTATCCTACATTAATGGGAGACTATATAATTAATGGAGTAACTTAATTTCTTACCTCTGATTTTAAATATTTTGGAAATTATAATAAAAACTACGTTTTAACTTTCATACAAAATAATTAATTATTCTTATTTTAGTTTATTCATGAATTATCTATTAAATATATTTTATTACCTATTTTATATTAATAATTTTATATTATTTATAGTTTCATATAAATTTTATATTAATTATATTTTATTAAGTACCTATTTTATATTGTTTGATTTATTAGTACCATAAAAATACATTTTATTTCATCATTATGTTTACTTCCATTCATCTGATAAGCTTTGTATCCTTTTTTTCTAAGGGGAGGTAATAAAGATTTTATTAAATATACTTTTTTTAATATAAAAACAATTAATTGCAGCTTAAAAAACTGATTTTTATTGCGTATTTTAGGTAAAATTTCGTATAGTAAACCACACCAACCCGCCATTGCATGTTTGTGTGTCTGTCTATCTTTATCTAATCTTAGCGACGATATTGTTTTCGCAACCTGTGTAATCACTTACTTGTATCTCACGATAGATATATGTTTACTTAAAATTGTTATTAGTTTGGACCGGTGTTTGCAAACTTTGAAAGATGAAGAATGTGGTTTAAGAATGGGCGAGTTAACCGTCAAATGCCTTTTGTATGCCGATGATCAAGTCATATTTGCGTCATCGGCGTCTGAATTGCAAATGATGGTTACATTAATGAACTGGGAATTAAAAGAAAGGGGAATGAAAGTGAACACATGTAAGACGAAAGTGATGGTTTTTGAAAGAGAAGAAAGCAAAACGGTATGTGAAATAAGAATAGAAGGAGAGTTAATTGAGCAAGTGGATGAGTTTGTGTATTTGGGATGTGTATTTAGCAGGGATGGTAGATATGATAGGGATATAGAACGACGAGTAAATGCAGGGAATAGAGTGAATGGGGCACTACACTCTATTATGGAGAACCAGAATGTGTCAAAACAGGCACGTATGGTGATTCATAATTCTGTGTTAGTCCCTACTTTAATGTACGGTAGTGAAAGCTGGGTGTGGCAGAAGAAGCACGAAAGTAGAATAAATGCTGTAGAAATGCGGTCTTTAAGGAATATGCTAGGTTTGAATCTGAATGACAGGGTGGGAAATTGCGTGATAAGGGATAAATGTGGTATGCAAGATGATGTTGTGACCAAGATTAAGAAAGGAATGCTTCGGTGGTTTGGTCATGTGGAAAGAATGAATGAGGAAAGAGTGACAAAGCAAATTTATATGGCAGATGTGAACGGCCGAGTCGGGAAGGGACGCCCTAGGAAAAAGTTTATAGACCAAATTGGCGATATTTTGAAAATGGGCCACGTTAGAAGTACCCTTAACCGACGAGCATGTATGCGTAGATATTTGGATGTGAAGGAGGCGAAAGAGGTGTGTCAGGATCGTGCCAAATGGAAGTCCGTAGTCTCTGCCTACCCCTCTGGGTGACTGGCGTGAGTGTTTATGTATGTATGTATGTTATTAGTTTCAAAGCTACGTCGTCGATTTTGGATAGTAGTTACACTTTTTTCGACGCGCGGTAATGTGGTTTGTTCCTTTAATGTTGTATAACTCAATGTTATTATCGTACATTAATTTCAATACAAAAAAAATTTTGAACTTTGAGGAGGTATAATTTTGTACATTTCCTGAGATTGTTGTAAAATCATATACATTTCCCTAAGAATGAATTACTGACTCGGTGAATTACAGTCGAGTAACCGGTACCGTCTGTTCCTAGTATTTACAGAATGAATATCACCTAAATTTTAACACAATTTTTATTTCATCAAATCGTACCAGATGACGAAACGGTGACGTCCCAATTTTTCATATGCCATATATATGAAAAATATCCTTTTATCACAAAAAATACCTCTCTAAGAAACCACAAAAAAAGTTATCCATTTATTTTTGTTTTGTAACTGTTTCGAAATTATTTCAAATAATAGTTTCAAAACGCAACGATTGATTTCGTTTTTTTCGTCGTTTTCGATTGATTGACCTTTGAAAGGGCTTGGTATTTAAAGACTATAATTATTCACATTTTTCTTCATCATCATCATCATTACAGCGCTTTACAAGTCCACTGCTGAACATAGGCCTCCCCCTATATAGTAATTTCCCGAACGCTGCCCAGCCGAGTTGAATCCGTCGATTGACCTCTTGGTCGAAGTTGGACTCACCTAGTCGGACTATTTGTCCCAGATAAACGTACTCGTCAACAACTTCGAGCTTAGTGCTCCCAACAACTGCCGGCATAGGTGTGACATGGACATTAAACATGATCTTAGTTTTGTCCATGTTCATCTTAAGACCTATCCGTTGGGAGGCACTATTGAGGTCATTGAGCATAGTGCTTAGGTCCTCCAGCGATTCTGCCATAAGGACAATATCGTCGGCAAATCGAAGGTGAGTGATGTACTCGCCATTGACGTTAATACTGTATCCATTCCAGTCCAGTAGCTTGAAAACGTCTTCCAATGCAGTGAATACCGTTTGGTAATTCTGAGAATCAGGTACGCAATCCTCGTCGATACATTTCCCATCTATACAACGTTGTTAACGAGAGACTTGTGGACGATAAATCCGACACATCCCTAGGACAGATCAAGGTGACCCTCCCGGTGATAGAACAAGTTACCGATACGATGATTACCGTGTCCTTTTCTTCGCACCACGGGTAATCCTATAATATGACAGCGCAAATTATTTACCTTTTCTTCCAACTCCAGGATCTTCTCGTAAGTCCTCAGGGTACGTGCGTTGTATGTTGTTAAATCGAGTCGCCTTTGGTGGCAACCGATCCTTCATCGGAGATTCTTAGCACCCCCTACAATTTTAAACAAAAATGGTAAACTTCAGAAACTATTGGTACACCATGATAACGATCCCATTGCCATGACCGCATCAGCGACCTTTCTCGGTATTGTGATTGATTCCGAACTCACATAGCAGAATCACGTTGGAACTGTATGCCTGAGGATTGTTCTAAGGTTTGTGTTTTCTGTTAAAATTAGCCAACCTTAAAACAGCTATGATGACTTACCATGGATACGTTGGTTCTATACTGAGGTATGAACTGATTCTGTGGCGAAATTCGACACACATTTCTCGCATCTTTACTACAGAAGAGATGTATACGATCTATATGCGGTGTTGGTCAAATGGAATCATGTGGACTTCTCTTTAAAAAGCTAAAAGTTCTTACATTACCTTCCCTACATTTATATGAAATTTTAACATTGATTTAAAAAAATGCTAACCTCTTCACAAAACAACATAACCCGTGGAAATTATCTGTGCCTCAGACAGCCACAACTTGTTTTGCTAGAAGTACTTATAGCAATTGCGTTCGACTATTTAATTTACTTCCGAACCATATTCAAAACTTGACATTTAAACTTTAAAAGAAAATGTTTTCGGGATTCTGATTGTAAACTGTTTTTATGACATAAATGAATTTATCAAATTCTGCCGTGACGATCACCTCAAGCGAATTGTTATTGATGTATGAAATTTAAAATTGGCAAATGAATTAGAGTTTGTAAAATTGACATTATCTACTTTGACATTATGCATTATGATATGACCATGCCTGTACATTTTTACTGTATTATTCAAATTATTATGAAATGTTATTGTAATTTTGTATTTTATTTATTCAATTGCAGGTTGACGTAATATTTGCATACCGATATACCGGTAAACATACATGTAGGTACTCACTATGTTATAAGACTCTGCCCCGCCGTTACTGGAGGCCGTTTTTTGTTTCGTTGCTCATGGGCGTATGTTTGTCATTGTTGCCACGCTTAGCAGACGAATTGGCAACCGCAGTTTTTTTTCTATTGTATAATTGCTTTTATCAGTAAGGTGCTGTTGCCCATCTCTTGCCTGTCTCCCCCTGTCACCTCTTACGACGCCCACGGGGTAGTGGATATTATCAACCGCCACAAGCTTAGTTAATCATAATTTAATTTTGAAATCGATTTGAATCATTATTATAAACGAATCAAAGTAATATGATTGAAGTCTCTTCAAACGAATTATTATTAGTTGTTCTTTTCAGTATCGCAAACACAGGGGTGTAAAAGGATGTTAGAAACATGGGCTCGCTCCACGTTTATTAACTTTGCAAGGTCTGTATGCAAAGCTTTGCTTATTCTGAACAGTATTTTCAGTTGGAAGTCTTTCTCTATACCTAATATTTTCTATCAGTTTGTAACAAAACATGATGTTGTGCCTTACGAACTGTCGGACAGCAAAGTAAAAACATTAATGTAGAAATCGAAAAAATTAAATCTCTAATATGTAAGCAGCGACTTGTACGACTATTAAGTAACATATACGTAAATAATAATACGTTTTAATAATAGTTTTAGTAATAATAATTTATTTTAATTAAGATAAAGCTGCAAAATTATAACGAAGCAGTGACTTGTACGACTATTAAGTAACATAAACATATTTTCTTCTGCATATCAATGATATGTTGCATACCCGTAACATTCATTGCTATGCAGATGACAGCACTGGTGATGCTCTTTACACCGGCCGAGCCAATATTTCTCGGGAAAACGTCTCCGAGTACCGGGACAAACTTGTGTCTGAAGTCGAGTCTTTGCTGAACAGAGTCTCGGATTGGGGACGACTAAATCTAGTCCAGTTTAACCCCCAGAAGACACAAGTTTGCGCGTTAACCGCTAAAAAGAACCCCTTTGTCGTATCCCCTCAGTTTCAAGGCACTCCCCTTGTTGCCTCAGCCAGTATCGGAATCCTCGGCGTCGACATATCGAGTGACGTGCAGTTTCGTGGTCACTTGGAAGGGAAGGCCCAATTGGCCTCTAAAAAGCTTGGCGTGCTCAGCAGAGCGGGACAGTATTTCATGCCGGCACACCGCCTGCAACTTTACAAGGCGCAGGTTCGGCCGCACATGGAATACTGTTCCTATCTCTGGGCTGGGGCTCCCCAGTACCAGCTCCTTCCACCGCATCCAGCGCAGAGCGGCTCGAATCGTCGACGACCGAGTGCTTTCCGATCGGCTCGATTCACTGGCGTTGCGAAGAGATGTTGCATCTCTTTGCGTATTTTATCGCATCTATCACGGGGAGTGCTCTGAGGAATTGTTCGAATTAATCCCAGGCGCCAAATTTCGTGAACGCACGACACGGCAAACGTCCCGATACCATCCACACCATCTGGATGCTTGGCGGTCCACCACTGTACGTTTCACAAGGAGTTTTCTTCCACGTACAACCTCTCTGTGGAATAGTTTATCACCGGCGATTTTTCCGGACCGATACGACCTGGGGACCTTCAAGAAAAGAGCTTACTCCTTTCTAAAGGGCCGGCAACGCACCCGCAATTCTCCTGGTGTTGCGGTTGATCATGGGCGGCGGTAGTCACTTAACATCAGGTGAGCCGCATGCTCGTTTGCCACCTCTTCTATAAAAAAAAAACATAATATACGTAAATAATAATACGTTTAAATAATAGTTTTAGTAATAATAATTTATTTTAATTAAGATAAAGCTGCAAAATTATAACGAAGCACTTTATTAATATTTGTTTTCGCCAAAGCTGCGGTAAAAGTAATTTACCAAATCAAACAAAAAAATTTTTGGTTTTGATGTAAAACGGTACTTTTCTGGTCATTATCAAGCTTGTGAATTTCTATACATTAAAAGTGTTATTATTATTTGGAAATTTTGTTCAAATTTTTATGGGACCATCCCTCGAGTATAGTATATTTAATATAAAAGAAAATTAATATTGGTTCTCACTTCGATGTGTAAAAAAAAATCATAAGCCATGCTGATTTGAAACCGTTGCGAGATGTTCATTGAAAAAGCTTTAGATAAACTTTTAGATATACCTTTAGATAAAGAAAATGCATTTTTAGACCGTCTCAACTCTATAAATTCTAAAATTCAGTTTACAATGGAGTTAAAGGCAAACAATTCTTTAGCTTTTCTAGATAAATTAGTAATTCGGAATCCTGATAACACCTTGAGCCATACTGTGTATAGAAAAAAGACTCATACAGATAGATATTTAAACGGTGATTCTCACCACCATCCTTCACAGTTAGCTACCGTGCGTAAATCTTTGTTTCAGAGAGCACGAGGGATCTATGACAGTAATCATCTGGCTGCCGAGCTCCACCATGTCAAGCAAGTTTTGCATGACAATAAGCTTCGGGTCCCGCGCCTACGTCACAGTGAACGAGTGAAGCCGGCAGCAGTCGAGCGCGCGCCTGCTTACTACCGTATGTCAGAGGAGTCACAGACAAGATTGGCTACATCTACATCAAGCGAGCTTCCATTAAAACATACTACAAGCCGCCTAAGAAGATTAGTCAATTTTTATCATCCATCAAATGTAATATTCCTCTACAGGATGCAGGTGTGTACAAGCTAGATTGTGAATGTGGTCTCTCTTACATAGGTCAAACAAAAAGATCTATAAAAACCTGCCTGTAGGCACATATAGTTGACGTGAAGCACCGACGCTCCGGGAAGTCTGCAGTCTGCGAACATGTTCAAGATCGTCCCCACCATTACATTCGATTTGATAAACCAGAAATCCTCGCAAAAGAACATCGATTTCTACCAAGGATGATACGCGAGGCTATTGAAATTAAAAAACATCCAAATTTCAATAGAGAAGATGGATGGGTGCTGCCATCTGCTTGGGACCCTATAATTAACAAAATTAAACCCAAACCCAAGCATACCACTGCAAGACTTCATGATACTATAAGCTCGTTTTGCGTAAATCGGACCAAAAATTATTATTTAAAAACTGAAGGTAGCCGGACTTACTATGAGATTGGGACGTCAAACATCTCAGTCGCCCCCGTGACCATAGGTGCTGTAAAGCACCCGAAACATCGGGATAGTAAAAATAAATTAAATTAATTAAACGCGACAGTAGCCTAATGGTAGGGCGCGGACCGCGAACTCAAAAAGGTCGTGGGTTCGAATCCGCCATTCGACTACTGACGTGAACCACTCGTCATCATCATCATCATCATCATCATCATCATCATTACAGCCCTTCACAAGTCCACTGCTGAACATAGGCCTCCCCCAAGTAATGCCACAAAGCACGGTCCTGAGCCACCTGCATCCATCGACTTCCTGCATGTCTTACCAGGTCGTCACTCCATCTAGTGGGGGGTCGCCCTACACTACGCCTACCGGTACGAGGCTGCCACTCGAGAACCTTTCTTCCCCATCGGTTATCGGTTCTTCGAGCTATATGGCCGGCCCATTGCCACTTCAGCTTACTAATCCGTTGGGCTATGTCGGTCACTCTGGTTTTACTGCGGATATCCTCATTTCTGAGTCTATCACGCAAAGAAACTCCGAGCATAGCCCTCTCCATAGCTCGCTGAGCGACCTTAAGCGTCCTCATACGGCCAGCAGTGAAGGACCACATCTCAGATCCATAAGTCATCACTGGCAACACGCACTGGTTGTACAATCTGGTTTTTAGAGATTGAGGTATACCTGACGAAAAGATATGTCGTAATTTCCCGAACGCTGCCCAGCCGAGTTGAATCCGTCGATTGACCTCTCGGTCGAAGTTGGACTTACCTAGTCGGACTATTTGTCCCAGGTAAACGTACTCGTCGACAACTTCGAGCATAGTGCTCCCAACAACTACCGGCACAGGTGTGACATGGACATTAAACATGATCTTTGTTTTGTCCATGTTCATCTTAAGACCTATCCGTTAGGAGGCACTATTGAGGTCATTGAGCATAATGCTTAAGTCCTCCAGCGATTCTGCCATAAGGACTATATCGTCGGCAAATCGAAGGTGAGTGATGTACTCGCCATTGATGTTAATACCGTATCCTTTCCAGTTCAGTAGCTTGAAAACGTCTTCCAACGCAGCGGTGAAGAGTTTATAACATCACCCTGTCTTACACCTCTCTGCAGTTGGATTGGTTTCGAACTCTGGTTCTGTACTCGGATAGCCATCGTAGCCCTACTGTACAAACACTTCAGCACTTCGATGTACCGACAGTCAACTTGGCACCGCTGAAGGGACTGTAGCACCGCCCAAATTTCGACGGAATCAAAGGCTTTCTCATAGTCCACATATGCCAGGCAAAGTGGCAGATTGTACTCTTCGGTCTTCTGTACAATCTGCCGCAGGGTATGTATGTGGTCTATGGTACTGAAGCCTTTTCGGAAACCGGCTTGTTCGGGAGGCTGGAAGTCGTCGAGTCTGCGTGCGAGACGATTCGTAATGACTCTCGAAAATAGCATGTAGACGCGGCTCAGAAGGGAAATCGGTCTGTAGTTCTTCAAGAGAGCGTTGTCGCCTTTCTTAAAGAACAAAACCACCGCGCTTCTGCTCCACGCCTCCGGAGTAGTGCCACCATGGAGGACGGAATTGAAGAGCTTCTGAAGGACTTCAAGTACCGGTGTTCCACCCGCTTTCAGAAGCTCCGCTGTAATTCCATCCTCGCCCGGGGACTTGCCGTTTTTAAGGTGCTGGAGAGCCATTCTAATCTCGCTCAGACTGACGTCCGGGATATCATCGGAATAGTGTCGGGTAAGACTTGCTCTTGGATCGTTACTCACACTTGCGTGTGGCTCCAACGATGATGTGTACAGCTGCCCAAAGAACCTCTCAATCTCACTCAAAATCTCAGGTGTCCCGGAAACGAAGTTGCCACACTCAGTCTTCAGCTTTGACAGTTGGCTCTTTCTGGCAGACAGATCTCTGGCAAAGACTTTGGAGCCCTGGTTCCGCTCGATCGCTTCTTTAATACGAGAAGTATTAAAGTTGCGTAAGTCTCGCCGCATGCATTTGGAGATCTGTCTGTTCAGTTGTCTGTATGCTGTCAAATCTGTTGACGATTGCAGCCTCATCTCCCGTCTAACAGCCATGAGATTAAGAGTGTGATCGGAGAGTTTTTGTGTTCTTCTGCGGCGGGTCTTGCAGAACTTAGCTCCGACCGCATGGACAGTTTCCACGAGCTTGTCGTTCATATCGTCCACTGCATTGCAATCTTCTAGGCACTGGAAGCGGTTACGCAACTCGAGCTGAAAGGTTTCGGGATTCTGGATTAGAGTACGAGGGGGACGGAGCGTTGACTTCATTAGACGAGACCTCTCCAACTTAACGTTTAGGTTCAGTGTGCCTCTAACCATTCGGTGATCGCTGCCAGTTTTCACCCTTGCGATCACTGAGACATTACTGAACAGTTGGCGTCTGGTCGTCATAATGAAGTCAATCTCATTTTTTGTCGAACCGTCGGGTCTCGACCAGGTCCACTTCCTGTGGGGCCGCTTCTGGAAGAAAGAGTTCATCATAAAGAGTCCCTCTTTCTCCATAAAGTCGGCCAGCTGCTGGCCCCTTCGGTTCCGTTGCCCTACTCCAAATTTCCCTACCTTCAGCTCACCGCTTTCTCTTGTGCCTAGTTTTGCGTTGAAGTCTCCCATCAACACCGTGTAGTGAGTTTTGGAGGAATGTATGGCTCTGGAAATATCCTCATACATTTCCTCCACCTCCTCATCGGGATGTGCCGAGGTTGGTGCGTAAACCTGAATGACCTTCAGCGAATACCGTTTGGTGATTCTGAGTATCAGGTACGCGACCCTCGTCGACACACTCCCAATCTTTACAACGTTGTTGACGAGAGACTTGTGGACGATAAATCCGACACCTCCTTGGGACAGATGGTCGCCCTCCCGGTGATAGAACAAGTTGCCGGACTCGAGGATTGCCGTGTCCTCCCCCTCTCTTCGGACCTCAGATAATCCAATAATATGCCAGCGCAACTTGTCTACCTCTTCTTCCAGCTCCAGTATCTTCTCGTCAGTCCTCAGGGTGCGTGCGTTATATGTTGCCAGGTCGAGTCGTCGTAGGTGGCAACCGAACCTCCACCGGAGATTCTTAGCACCCCCTGCCCCGCCGTTACCATGGTCGCCACCGTAGCCAGGAATAGCGGGGCCGCCGGGGACTGGGGGCCGTCTGTTTGTGTATTTATTCATTGGGGGGTATTTGCCATAGTTGCCACGCTTGGCGAGCGGGTTGGCAACCGCAGTTTTTTATTACGTCACAGTTGTTATCAGGAAGATGCTGCTGCCCATCTCCTGCCTGTCTCCCTCTGTCGCCTCTTACGACACCCACGGGAATATATGGGGTAGTGGATATTCTCAACCGCCACTACACGGCTAATTTAAGCTTACCACGAGTGGTTAAGGGGAATATTAGTAATGTTTGTAGCATTGCTAATATTCTTAAAAAAAATAAAAATATAATAAAAAAAATTAATTAAACAAGATAAAATCCGTAAATAATAGTTTTATTCAATGTGTAGTGTTCGCGTAAATGTAAGAAATCATTATGAAATGCCTCTTTTCCGGTAAAAAGGGTCTCCGGTTCCTTACACTCACCATACGAAAAATAGCAGCGCATCATTGTGTTGCTATTTTACACTGGTATTCTGTAAGAGCGTGGTCCTTCCCCGTTCTAGCCGACCCATTCCCGCTACAAGGCTACAACCATTCAATTAATATAGATGCAGCATGGGTCTACTACGTTAATACATCCGACTTCAATATAAGAACTTTTACGGAAGGGAAGGTGAACCGTGGTATACTGAACACATATGCGTAGCCCTTAAGAGGGTACAGGCGTGATGTTATGTTGTGGGATTGTGTAAACAATGCGATAGCAACGATTGCCGTTGATTTGTTGGCAATTATTGAAGAGTTCCGTTGTCTGTCTCCGAAACTAATCACCAGATCTTTACGAATTTTAAATGGGACCATTTCGGTATAAACTTCTTTGGAACGAACAATAATTTTGCAAATTCGTACATATATGACACAGTTATCCCCGAGCATCTCAAATAATAACATCTGAATTGAGAACCTTTTTAGGGTTCCGTAGTCAACTAGGAACCCTTAGAGTTTCGCCATGTCTGTCTGTCCGTCTGTCCGTCCTCGCTTAATCTCTGTGACCGTTAGCACTAGAAAGCTGAAATTTGGTACCAACATGTGTATCAATCACGCCGACAAAGTGGTAAAATAAAAATTTGAAAAAATGTTTTATTAGGGTAGCCCCTCTATATGTAAAGTGGAAAGTGATTTCTTTTTAATTTCAACCCTAACGTGTGATATATTGTTGGAAAGGTATTTAAAAATGAATAGGGGTTTACCAGAATAATTTTTTGATAATGTCAATAATTTCGGAAATAATCGCTCCAAAAGTAAAAAACAATGTGTCCCCCCCTCTAACTTTTGAACCATAAGTTTAGAAAATATGAAAAAATCTGAAAAGTAGAACTTTATAAGGACTTACTAGGAAAATCATTTTGAACTTGGAAGGAAACAACAGTTTTTGTACAAACTCATAAGTGGGAACACTTATTGTGACGGACGGGAAACTACGGAACCCTACACTGAGCGTGGCCCGACACGCTCTTGGCCGGTTTTTATTCTGTTTTGAATTCGGTTAACATTTTATTAACACTTCTTTCTTGGTAAATTGTCAAAAGTCAACTTCTGTATTTCTTTATTCTATTTAGCCTATTTGTTCTGATTATTTTTTAATTTAATCTTAAAAAATAAACGTATCATCTTTGTAAAATGTCCACTTTATATCTGGTTGAGTTACGCTGCAGGTATATTATGATTGTAGCACGAATGCGTCCGCTCAGCCGGGGAAAGAACCCGCTCTCACAGGATACCAGCGTAAAATAGCAGCTCAATTCTGCTGAGTATCGTATGATGAATGTAAAGAATCGGAGACTAATTTTACTGGATACGAGGCATTCCATCTTAGTCCTCTGGAGTGACAACGCATCATTACGCTGTCGCTGTGTTTGGCATTAGAGGTCGGCGGATTGGGACGGAATGTAGTATTTCTTTACATCTTTGCATGTTAGTTTGGACCTAATGAAGATCGGGTTTGGCACGAAGAGCTTGTTTCGAAGCTTCCATCTTATGGACTTCTCGAGAAATTGTGCAGTGGGATCACCAGCTTTCTTGCAGATTGGAGCATCAAGGTCGTAGTAGATGGTGCATGCTCTACGCTAGGAAGAAATTAAATTATATCAACCATGTATCTAATTGTAGTGTTTTGGTGCCTAATTCTTAGCTCTATTAAATAATGCATTATAACTTCAGTTCCGCCGAATGGGTTAAATAATCGTGCTCATGTATCGCACAGCAAATATTATAACAAAGTCGCATCGTTATCATCATCATTACAGCCCATCACAAGTCGACTACTGAACATAGGCCTCCCCCAAGGAATGCCATAAAGCACGGTCCTGAGTATTCAACGACTTCCCGCGTGTCTTACCAGGTCATCACTCCATCTAGTGGGGGGTTACCCTACACTCTGCCTACCGGTACGAAGCTGACACTCGAGAACCTTTTCCCCCATCGATTGTCGATTCTTTGATCTATATGGCCGGTCCAGTGCCACATAAGCTTACTAATTCGTTGGGTTATGTCGCTCACTCTGGTTCTACTGCGGATATTTTCATTTCTAAGTTTATCACCCAGAGAAACCCCGAACATAACCCTCTCCATAGTTAGCTAAGCGACCTTGAGTTTCCTTGTATGGCCAGAAGTGAACAACCACGTCCCAGATCCGTAAGTCATCACTAGCAACACGCACTGTTTGTACAGTCTCGTTTTCAGGTTTTGAGGTATAGATGACAAGAAGATGTGTCGTGATTTCCCGAACACTGCCCAGCCGAGTTGAATCCGTCGATCGACCTCTCGGTCGAAGTTGGACTTAACTAGTCGTACTGTATGTCCTAGGTAAACATACTTGTCAACAACTTAGAGCTTAGTACTCCTAACAACTATCGGCATAGGTGTGACAAGGACTTTACAAATGATCTTTGTTTTGTCTACTCTCCGTTGGGAGGCAAACTTAAATATACAGACAGTCAACTTGAAATGACGGATTCAAAGACTTTCACATACGCAAGAAATAGTAGTATATTATACTCTTCATTCTTCTGTACTATTTACCGAAGCGTATGTAAGTGGTCTATGGTGCTGAAGCTTTTTCAGAAACCGGCTTGTTTGGGAGGCTAGAAGTTGTCGAGACTGTGTGAGAGTCTCGAAAACAGTACATAGACGCGGCTCAGATGGGAAGTAATAATAATAATATATAGATAATAAGGTGTACGGAAGTGACGACCCCACGCCCGCTGACGTAATAGTTATGCGACAAAATTGCTCTATTGGTGCAGTCAGTCAGCGCCCTGCCAAGAGGTGGCAGCGCCGTGCCTAGGCAAAATTGTGGGTGCAAAGGTCCGTTTGTGCATATAACTGAACCACGAAATGGTGCCAGACTTGGGCATCTCCCGCTAATTCGTGCCCGTAAAATGGATGAGGGTACAGAGAGGAACGCGCATAGGACCTGCTGCCTGGGGGTCGCCGGGGCACGTCTGGAGCTGACGCTGGACGCGGCAGCATGCGGGCCACCAGCCAAGCGCGAAGACCTGCACGATCACCTGGCAGCCTCCCGCATCCATTATCCTCACCAGAAGGCTTGTGTCGGCTGGGTCTTCCCGGACTCAGCAAGCGACACCCGCCGCTGGTGGAGCACGTCGCATGCGTTGGACAAAAACTATGAACGAAAACCCATTGCAAGCGTACTATAAGGCGAAAGAGGAAGAAACTGCGGGGATAGTGTACAGGGCTCAGATGCATTGCTTTTTTGCTGAGCTGGAGCCGTCTATTACCGTCACGGAACAAAACTTGGCAAACTAAGTTCGGTACATCATGCGCTCGAAAATATTTGATGAACCGAACTCAAACAACTACGACGTAAGTATATTCCATCATCGAATGAATCGGCTATGGCTGGGGACGTGGCTTCTAAGGCGACGGACCAGCATCCGCGCGTGAAAGCTACCATGGATCTTCCAGATGTGAATGATTCGGATTATGATGAAATGGTCTCCCACGAACTAGAACAAATGAGGAGTATATTGGAAGAGGCGATTTTGGAATTTCCGCAGCATGCCTCTCGAAAATAAACCGCGACTTCCCCACATACCCCTAAGCAAGCGAAATCGGGCTGTCGTGGGGGCTCTTAACCTAATGCTGGTGACCTATTTGGAAGCCAGCCGGAACTTTTGCGAGAAGAACTCAATTCTTTTTGGCGCCGCAGTAGCAGTTTGTCAAACTTCCCATGCTGGATGCGCTATAATCGCAAAGGCAAGGGCCCTTATTGGCAGACTGACAAGCTTCAGGTCGGATAATAATAGACCTAGGGTTGTAGGGTTGTAGACACACCGTTAGAATGGTGTTTGCTGGGACAAATGTCAGTTTGTTCCAGCCGTATATCACGCAGAAACTAACGGAGCGCATAGATAACCTGAAGAAAAATATCACTGTTTGGGGGAAGTGGATTCGATGATTTACCGAGAGGTCAAGGTGGTTCAATCAGAATCTTCTCTTCTAGAGCGATTAGAAGAGGCTCTATAAATCATTGGAGCGACCAGAGGTATGTGTATCGAGGCCAGGACCGGATCGGGCCGACACTGTCGCATTCTGGCGTGGCCTGTGTTTAGAGCCCGTAAGCCACAGCGAGAGCCTTGGATGTAATTTGTGGCGAGTCAGGATGCGAGTATTATGCCTATGGACCCCGTCACCATAACGCAGGTAGAGATGGCTGAGGCGGTCCATAGGGTCTCAAACTGTAAAAGTCTGGAGCTCAATGGGCTGAATCATTACTGGCTGAAGGGGTTGTAGTTTCAAGAGGCTCTCGACCAGAAGTCGCTCCCAAGCGAAGCCATGACGAATAACTCACATGGTTCCTAAAAATCAGGATACTAAAGACCCGAGCAAATACCGCCCTATCACGTGTCTACCCATCATATATAAGACACTGACATACATTTTGAGTGTGAGAATAACTCGTCACCTGTAGCTAAATTAGGTGATGTCGCGCACTCAAAATGGATCTCGGGGTGGTGGTCATGGAAACAAGGAACCACTCCTCATTGACGCGGTCATTGGCAAAGTTGTGAAACGTAACCATCGGAACTTCTCCGTCGCCTGTATATACTACAGAAAGGCATTCGACTCGATGCCCCATACATGGCCAAAGAGGATCCTCGAGCTGTAGTGTGTCCTGTGTGCGGATGTGTGCGGTCCTCCATGTTGAAAGGGGAAAGTTTGCTAACTCTGAGTGCATAGACTTGTCTACGCCCGTCAACTTAAGGACCCTTTTCCGAAACTAAAACATACTGATACCTGGATATGTCACAGAAAGTCTGTATCGATGAGGCTGGTATAAAACAGTCAGTTTGCGACGTATTTTATGCACGCTTTACCAAAGTGCTTAACAGCCTTTTGTCCGGTGTGAATAAGACACACGCACATAACAGTAGAGTCATTCCTGTCCTCGTGTATACCTTTGGCATACTCAGGTGGACTCAGACTGAACTTAACGCCCTGGATAGAAAAGCCCGCACTACCATGACGTCCCATAGGATGCATCATCCGAGATCATCGGTAATGAGGCTGTACTTGCCGCGAAGGCATGGTGGGCGTTACTTTCTGAGCGCGCTCACTATGCATAATTGTGAAGTGTGCAGCCTCCGTCATTACTTTCTGGCGAGATCAGATGATCCATTCTATAGTGATGTTATTTCTAGTAATAAAGGGCTTACCCCTCTATCCTTAGCCAAACTGAACCGTTGTCGTCCGTGAGTTTGTCGTCATCCCGGTGAGTCACTTACCTAGACATGTCATCTCCGGTCGTTCGGCGCTTTCTAACTCTGAGTACTTGCACAGGCACAACTTAGTAGCCAGAATTCAACATCAGGAGGTCGCTCTGAAATACGGTCTCTTGGACTGGAAATTGCCCGTGTTACAAGTAATTGCTGGAAGCCGTGCCCGAAAATGAACGCGCCGGGCTCTGTAAATAAAAATGATAAATATACATAAATAGCAATAAAACAAAATAAATACATAAAAAATACATAAATAAATGAAAGCCAAACCAGATGAAAACCCTCGGCAGTGTAGAGCAAACGGCCGAGGGTTAGAGGGAAAGGGAAAGAAACCGCCGGACAATGCAGGCGGTATCAAGGAGCACCGCCTTCTGCATTTGAGCCCGGCGCGGTCCATCACGGAGTCCCAGTAGCCTCAGATAACCCGAGAGGCTCACTGGGAATAGCCCATTCGCAGAAAGGCCTACAAGAATTATTTTGGTCGGCAGACCACCCAACATTTCGGTCACCCCGTGAGCCAGGTCCAAATATTTTGTTTGCTTATGTTTCAGCTTTCACGAGGTTCTCGTCCTACGGAATGGTAACGTCGTCCAAAAATATTCTTAACTGTGCCCGGTCCATCAGCACAATATCAGGCTTATTCGCAGGAATAGTCCTGTCTGTGATGATGGTCTGGTCCTGGCAGAGCCTGGCATGGTCATTTTCGAGCACGGCTTCCGGCAAGTACCTATAATAATGCAGTTTCCGATCCACGAGATCGTATTTCAGAGGGAGCTCCTGGTTTAGAATCCTGGCTTCTAGGTTGTGCCTGTGCAAGAACTCTTAATAAAGAATTTATCGTTGCAATATATTCATTAAAAATTAAAAAAATAAGTGCATAAAATTTTGCTGTTTTAGTGAATTGATTATATACCGATTTTTGCAAGTGGAAATTTTGAAATTTTAGGTGCTAAATAACCGGTTAAAGCTTACGTTTGTCATTTTTATCAACATTCGACGGAAATTGTATGTAGATTATTAGAGGTATTAACAACAAATAGGTTTTCAGTACAATATTTTCTTTTATAATATCTTTTATTTTATTTTATTCTGAAATATATTGTCAATTTATTCAATAATACAATTTATACAAGTCATACATTATTTTCATTTTCGTGGGTAGGTATGGTGAGGTGCGTAGATTTTAAAACTATTCGATACCTATTTTTTGCGCATCTTCTTTGTGTATGACTGATCATATAATTATTATGGCACAACTTTAGTCAATGCTTTAGAGCCAAAACAATAGTTCAACAGTGGTAGAGCCACGCGGCAGCTTTGCTGTTGCACGTATGGGCCGGCTCAAACCGGGGTGGTACCACGACCTCACAGAATACCGGCGTGAAGTGGAAGCTCTGCTTCCGCGTTTCGTCTGGTGAGTGCAGGTGGCCGGAGGCCCAAATCCCCCCCCCCCATCAACATGGTAGCGGAATTAAATAATGATAGACTACCCCAGGAGGGTACCAGCACCCCTGGAGAATCCCTCGCTGAGCATCCACGACCATGTTTCTCCACTTCTGAGCGTGGGTGCTCAGGCTGCCCCGCGTATTCTGGGGGGGGCAAAATTCCGCTCAAGACTACAACTGCTCGGGGCAAACGGAGCAACAAAACCAAGGCGACCCCTGCCACGCTGTCCGTGAATTTCTGCAATATCAGGGGACTTCACTCTAACCTAAACGCCGTCCACTACCATCTCGAGACGGCGAGGCCGGCTCTGCTCTTTCTGACCGAGACGCAGGTGTCCTCTCCGGCTGATGTCTCGTATCTCTCCTACCCGGGGTACAAACTGGAACACTCCTTTGTGCCTCGGGCTGGAGTTTGCGTTTACGTCAGAGAGGACATCTGTTCTCGACGCCTCGGCAGACTTGAAGGTTCGGACCTGTCCATCCTTTGGCTACGCGTAGACAGCGACGACCATCCGCGCGTCTACGGGTGCCTCTATAGGTCCCATAGCGGTAATGCCGAAACAGACCGACTCTTCGACCACGTCCAGATGGCTGCAGATTCGTTGCTACAGCAGATCCCCTCCGCAGAGATCGTGATCCTCGGCGACTTTAACGCCCATCACGCCGAATGGCTTGGTTCACGTTTAACCGATCATGCGGGGAGATCTGTTCATGATTTTGCCTTGGCATATGGTCTGACACAACTGGTTACTTCGCCTACGCGGATTCCAGATGTGGAGGATCATGCACCTTCCCTGTTGGACCTTCCGCTGACCTCTCACCCGGACGGATATCAGATTTCCGTCCACGCCCATTTAGGCTCCTCTGGCTCTTGTCTGGTCCGGAGTGTTGTGCCACTCACGCTGAAATCGCGGTTGCACTCTGCAGGCTGCCGCCGTGTTTGGCACTATAGGTCAGCCGATTGGGATGGGATGCGGTCTTTCTTTGCATCCTACCCTTGGGGGCGGGTTTGCTTCTCGCCGGATGATCCCAACGTTGTTGCGGATTCTGTTACTGATGTGGTACTTCAGGGTATGGAACTTTTTATTCCTTCCTCTGTGGTGCCCATTGGAGGCAAATCTCAGCCATGGTTTGGTCGCTTCTGTAAAATAGCATCATGCTATAAGCAGGAGTGCTACCAAGCCTGGGTTGATGCATCAGCGTCCCGGGATGTAAACACCAGCGCTCTAAAAAAGAAGTATAATTCCGCCTCTAGGTCCTTCAAAAGAGTCATTGCCAAGGCAAAGTCAGAGCACATAGGCAGAATTGGCGAGAAACTAGTTCGCCTTCCTTCTGGAACCCGTGCATTCTGGTCTCTCGCCAAGGCTGTCCAGGGGAATTTCTGTCAGCCATCTCTTCCATCTCTGCCCAGGGAGGACGACTCACTGGCCCATACTGCAAAGGAGAAAGCCGATCTTCTAGGCTCTTTCTTTGCATCTAACTCGACTCTCGATGACGGGGGGAGTACGCCGCCGACCATCCCGCGGTTTGAGTGCTCCATGCCGGAAGTGCAGTTCACACAGCGCTCGGTTCGCAAAGCACTCCTCTCCCTGGACATCCACAAGTCGAGTGGGCCTGACGGAATCCCCCCAATTGTGCTGAGGACGTGTGCTCCAGAGTTGGCACCGGTTTTAACGCGTCTATTCCGGTACTCCTACTCCCTAGGCGTAGTCCCAAAATCATGGAAGACGGCTTTCGTCCACCCGATCCCTAAAAAAGGCGACCGCTCAGACCCGTCCAACTACCGGCCAATCGCCATCACCTCCTTGTTCTCCAAAACAATGGAGTCCTTTGTAAACTGCCAGCTCATGAGGTACCTTGAGGATCACCAGCTGATTAGTGACCGCCAATACGGTTTTCGCCGTGGTAGGTCAGCTGGTGATCTTCTGGTCTACCTAACTCACAGATGGGTGGAGGCAGTAGAGTCCAAGGGGGAGGCATTGGCCGTTAGTTTGGACATTGCGAAGGCCTTCGATCGGGTTTGGCACAAAGCGCTTCTTTCGAAGCTCCCTTCCTATGGGCTTCCCGAGAAATTGTGCGATTGGATCACCAGCTTTCTTGCAGATCGGAGCATCAAGGTCGTTGTAGACGGTGCAAGCTCCGATTGCAAGCCTATTAATGCTGGTGTTCCACAGGGCTGCGTGCTATCGCCGACGCTGTTTCTTCTGCATATCAATGATATGTTGCATACCCGTAACATTCATTGCTATGCGGATGACAGCACTGGTGATGCTCTTTACACCGGCCGAGCCTATATTTCTCGGGAAAACGTCTCCAAGTGCCGGGACAAACTTGTGTCTGAAGTCGAGTCTTTGCTGAACAGAGTCTCGGATTGGGGACGACTAAATCTAGTCCAGTTTAACCCCCAGAAGACACAAGTTTGCGCGTTAACCGCTAAAAAGAACCCCTTTGTCGTATCCCCTCAGTTTCAAGGCACTCCCCTTGTTGCCTCAGCCAGTATCGGAATCCTCGGTGTCGACATATCGAGTGACGTGCAGTTTCGTGGTCACTTGGAAGGGAAGGCCAAATTGGCCTCTAAAAAGCTTGGCGTGCTCAGCAGAGCGGGACAGTATTTCATGCCGGCACACCGCCTGCAACTTTACAAGGCGCAGGTTCGGCCGCACATGGAATGCTGTTCCCATCTCTGGGCTGGGGCTCCCCAGTACCAGCTCCTTCCACTTGACCGCATCCAGCGCAGAGCGGCTCGAATCGTCGACGACCAAGTGCTTTCCGATCGGCTCGATTCACTGGCGCTGCGAAGAGATGTTGCATCTCTTTGCGTATTTTATCGCATCTATCACGGGGAGTGCTCTGAGGAATTGTTCGGATTAATCCCAGCCGCCAAATTTCGTGAACGCACTACACGGCAAACGTCCCGATACCATCCACACCATCTGGATGCTTGGCGGTCCACCACTGTACGTTTCACAAGGAGTTTTCTTCCACGTACAACCTCTCTGTGGAATAGTTTACCACCGGCGATTTTTCCGGACCGATACGACCTGGGGACCTTCAAGAAAAGAGCTTACTCCTTTCTAAAGGGCCGGCAACGCACCCGCAATTCTCCTGGTGTTGCGGTTGATCATGGGCGGCGGTAGTCACTTAACATCAGGTGAGCCGCAAGCTCGTTTGCCCCCTCTTCTATAAAAAAAAAAAAAAAAAAACATTTCAGAATAGTTTTGTGAGCCTAGTAAAGTAACAATGTTTCACCACACAAAGATTTTCAAACACTGCGCAGATCCAAGCCACTTCTTCTATAGCCGTGAATTAGTTCAGTTTGTTTCCTTTTTCACTAACAGCCTTTAATAGTTTTGAAATGCCTTTATAGTAGTAGCTAAAGAGGAAACGGAGATAGAGAGATTAGGTATCACTAAGCACGTTAATATTATAGCTGCGTGGTTGAAAATTACGATCACCCATTCCTCAACATCAAATTGTAATGTTTATTGTTAACATTTTAACGTTTTGTCCCAAATGTCAGAGGACTGCGGACAATTTTTATCATTATTGGAATCATCAGGATCTAATCTATTCGCTATTACTGCAACTGGCTTAAATGACCATTTATTTACTGTGAACGATATATATATATATATATATATATATATATATATATATATATATATATATAAATTGTATAATTGAATAAAGACGGCTTTATTAAACTTCGAGTTATTGGGGACAGGAGCACGACTATCGTATACACGGCGATCCAGAAGGTATAGTCACGGTAATTTTATCTAATATTACCGTGGTATAGTGGTTGCGAGAGTAGGCTATGGCGCACGTGCGCTGAGCTTGATCCGCACGGCAAGCGGTGAATGGTACACGCCCACGGGCTGCAGGCCCTCGTCTTCCGAACTCACCGACACGCCGCCGCTAGTTCACAGCACGAGAGCCAACTACCTATTGTTACAATTAGGTATCACATAACACTAAGTGAACTCACAGAAGGCCATGAAATATTCGTAATAATTAGAAATATTATTATTACAAGAGTATATATTGAAGTCCCCTAATATAACTAAAATAGTTTTATGTTTGACACATAGTTTTTCTAATACGCTAAACATTATCATTTATTCATTGTCGTCAGTCTGCGGCGGTACATACACGGCACAAGTGAACAAATAATAGTTTTGAATATAAACAGCCGCATAAATTAATTCAAACTTTTGACTGTCAATATTAACATCACCTGGCACAGTCACATCTCGCAACTCGAACCGCTGTGTGGCCACTAAAAGTACGCCTACTTGTTTGCGCCCATCTGCCCGGTCACATCGTAATATTTGGTATCCGGGAAGCACAAATTCTCAGTTTTTAATCGCTTCATTTAAGCCAGTTGCAGTAATAGCGAATAGATCAGATCCTGATGATTCCAATAATGATAAAAATTGTCCGCAGTCCTCTGACATTTGGGACAAAACGTTAAAATGTTAATAATAAACATTACAACAACAAACAAAACATTAACATTCACTGAATTTTACATTTACAGGCAATACTTCTGGGTCATTACTGGGTCATACTTCTGGATTTACCATGTGCTCGGCGGTGAAGGAAAACATCGTGAGGAAACCTGCATGTCTGAGGAATAAGAAAAAAAATATTTCGAAGACGTGTGAAGTTCGTCAACACGCATTTGGGCAGCGCGACGGACACTTCCTTGCCCTAAACCCTCTCAGAAATGAGGGGAGGCCTGAGCCCAGCAGTGGGACGTATATAGGCTGTAACTTTAGTTTACTTTTACTTCTGGGTCACAAAGTTTCTCATAATTATCATAAAGTATCTCATAATTCTCATAGAGCCATGCTGCAGTTATATTAGTAGTATAGTTGTAGCACGAATGGGTCGGCTCGACCGGGGAAGGACCACGCTCTCACAGAATACCAGCGTGAAATAGTAGCTTAATGCTGCTGTATTTCGTATGGTGAGTGTAGAGAACCGGAGACCCTTTTTACTGGAAGCGAGGCATTCCATCTTGGTCCTCACGGGTGACAACGCATCTGTATTTTGATTCGTAATCGAGGATAGATGTAGATGTCTATGGGCCACAGCAACCACTTACCATCAGGTGGACTGTGTGCTCGTTTGTCACCCTATCCTATAAAAAAAATTATTTAACGTAATACCAATCTTGAACGACGCGTATTCTCGCTCAGTTTTAAGTTTTAATTTTTAATAACGACTTCTGATTCGTTTCCCATTATTTGTTTGATATACTCCTGTAGATAGTAGAGAGCCGTGGTAGCTCAGATGGTTAACGCTCGCTGTAAATATAACAGAACGCGAGTAACCCGGGTTCGATCTCCGCCGGCACCAATGAAATTGTTAGTTAAAATTTTAAGTGCTGATTTACCATGTACTCGGTGGTGAAGGAAAACATCGTGAGGAAACTTGCATGTCTGAGGAATGAGAAAAAAAATATTTCGGAGACATGTGAAGTTAACCAACGCGCATTGAAGCAGCGTGGCGGACACTTCCTTGCCCTAAAACCCTCTCAGGAATGAGGTGAGGTCTGTGCCCAGCAGTGGGACGTATATAGACTGTAACTTTACTTTACTTTTATTGCTGTAGATGGTCAGTGCATTTTTCAGTCCCAACCAGTCCAGTGTCGTTCAACTGCAACTCAATTAATTAATTGCTTATAAGGAAGCTCCAATAAAATTGTATCATACTAAGTTACCGTAGGTAATTTGTATTACAGTCTTCAGCATGCTTTATTGCTTTAGTCGAAACCCATTAGATATAACCCAGCATTAAAAAAATAATTCTCTTTGCTAATTTGACCAACTTAAGTAAGTAGGTACTTTGTCGTAAATGTTGCAAAATTTGCAGAAAAAATTAGGTTAATACATTTAATACAACTTTGCATTTGATTACGCTAACTTGATCAATAGAGAAAAGTTAAAGTCTTGCATCTTTTTAAAAACACCAGGCAATTACAATAATACCTAAAAAAAATTAATGAGAACTATCTAAGGAAGCCATATTTATTAATATTATGATTGATACCTAATTGTTTGCGCTAAGAGTTGACTATTGAGAATTATTTTAATCGGAAGCAAACAAGATAAAGTAACATAAATGAAATAGAGTCAAAACGTTTGCTTATAAATAATTAGCTGTTTGCAATTACATTTATTAGGGAAACTTGCTGCCGTGTAAAAATAAGTAAGTACACGTTTATGTGCGAGTCCTGTACATGATTATAATATCTATAACCCTTTAGCGTGAGTATTAGTATTACTGTGTTTTCAAACATTCGCAAATTTAACGAATGTCTTTTTGTTAATAATACTTTGTATCTTGCTAATACAGTAAAATTTTGTACTAGGTGGTAGTTGAGAAATTTTTTTTTCTTATAGATAAGAAGGCAAACGAGCATACGACTTACCTGATGATAAGTGATCACAGACGGTCGCCATGTATATCTGCAACACCAGAAGAAATTGCAGGTACGCTGTAGTTTAGAAATAAGTGGACTTCCGGAAAAATCCGCGTAAAACACATGGTTGTGGACCGCCCACCACCGAGATGATGTAGATGGAATTTAGAACTCTATTACAATGTACTATTTTTTTATAGAAGTGGTTGCTGCGGCCCATTAACATCTATATCTACCCTCGATTCCGAATCAAAATGTAGATACGTTGTCACCCGTGAGGACTAAGATGGAATGCCTCGTTTCCAGTGAAAAGGGTCTCCGGTTCTTTACACTCACCATATGAAACATAGCAGCATTAAGCTACTATTTCACCCTGGTATTCTGTGAGAGCGTGGTCCTTCCCCGGTCGAGCCGACCCATTCGTGCTACAACTATACTACTAATATAACTGCAGCACGGCTCTACCCTGTATAGATGGTGGAATTAAACAATTGGCAAATATGTGATAAAAGATGTACAGATGCAACGCCTCTTCGCAAGGCTAGTAGATCAAGCCGACAGGAGTCAACTTGTTACTTGTTGACGATTCAAGACGCTCGCTCTCCATTAAATGTGGTCAATTGTTAGTGTCAGCTCGGCTGGGCAGCGTTCGGGAAATTACGACATATCTTCTCGTCAGGTATACCTCAATCTCTAAAAACTAGATTGTACAACCAGTGCGTGTTGCCAGTGATGATTTACGGATCTGAGACGTGGTCCTTCACTGCTGGCCGTATGAGGACGCTCAGCGAGCTATGGAGAGGGTTATGCTGGAGTTTCTCTGCGTGATAGACTCAGAAATTAGGATATCCGCAGTAAAACCAGAGTGACCGACATAGTCCAACGGATTAGTAAGCTGAAGTGGCAATGGGCCGGCCATATAGCTCGAAGAACCGATAACCGATGGGGAAGAAAGGTTCTCGAGTGGCAGCCTCGTACCGGTAGGCGTAGTGTAGGGCGACCCCCCACTAGATGGAGTGACGACCTGGTAAGATATGCAGGAAGTCGATGGATGCAGGTGGCTCAGGACCGTGCTTTGTGGCATTACTTGGGAGAGGCCTATGTTCAGCAGTGGACTTGTGAAGGGCTGTAATGATGATAATGATGGTATAGCAACAACGCAATATTAATCAAAAAGTTGTCGTCCGTATTCTCTGGCAGAGTATCTGGACTCAATGGCTAGAGTCTCTCAACTAAGTCTTATTATTCCAAAGGGAAATAAACGTATGTGTATGATGTATGTACGAAATTCAAATTGTTCGAAACGGTATTTCAAAACAGAATTTCGAACGTATGTAACGGTCCTAAAACCCGCATACTTATACACTTCGGCCACACATATACGGAATCCCGTTTTTCCCGCAAAATTTAGAACGAAAAACTACTTGCTGCGTTCGAAATCCCGAATCGGAATTTCATATGTATGATGCATGTGGCGGGCCTAATATTGTAAAAATAATTTTTAAACGTCATTTAGTATACAATAAATAGGTAAGTGTAGTAATGGTTTACGTAACTACTGAAGTCACAGTTCCTGGATCGCAATATATGTGTCAGTACCTGCGCCATTGCACGTGCAGCAGCGCCTCGGTGGCTAGTCGGAATTATTGTAAACAACACGTGCACCGCACACCTGTGCATTGCACCTGCAGTGGCAGTGGCAGGTAGCTACTTGTCTCGATTGTATAAAACGGACGGAGTGTCCGCCGTTAAGGCAGTCTTGGCTCTGGCGTGAAAATGAAAAGATAAATATACATAAATATCAATAAAATAAAATAAATACAAAAACTACATAAATAAATAAGATCCAACCAGATGGGAGCCCTCGGCAGGGGAGACCAAACGGCCGAGGGTTAGGGGGAAAGGGAAAGAAACCGGCGGTATCGAGAAGCACCGCCTTCTGCATTTGAGCCCGGAGCGGTCCGTCACGGAGTCCCAGTCGCCTCAGATGACCCAAGAGGCTGACTGGGATTAGCCCATTCGCAGAGACGACTACAGGAATAATTTCGGTCGGCATACCACCCCACATGTCGGTCACCTCGTGAGCCGGGTCCAGATATTTTGTTCGTTTATCCGTTTCGGCTTTCACGAGGTTCTCGTCATACGGAATGGTAATGTCGATCAAAAATATCCTTGACAGTGCCCGGTCCATCAGCACAATATCAGGCTTATTCGCAAGAATAGTCCTGTCTGTGATGATGGCCCGGTCCCAGTAGAGCCTGGCGCGGTCATTTTCGAGCACGGCTTCCGGCAAGTGCTTGTAATACGGCAATTTTCGGTCCACGAGACCGTATTTCAGAGCGAGCTCCTGGTGTAGAATTCTGGCTACTAGGTTGTGCCTGTGCAAGTACTCAGAGTTAGAAAGCGCCGAACAACCGGAGATGACGTGCCTAAGTGACTCACCGGGATGGCGACAAGCTCGACAGACGTCGACAGTGCCATCCTTTAGGATGTATCTCCGATAGTTGTTGGTCTTAATAACCTGATCCTGTATTGCACAGACAAAACCCTCGGTTTCCCCGAAGAGGTCACCGAAACGTAGCCAGTTGAGGGAGGCGGCTGTATCTACGTGAGGCTCATGTAGAGCCCTGTAGTACCTCCCGTGGAGCTCCTTCTCCTTCCATAGGGTCTCCCGGTCGGAAATGCTCTGTACTGCCGGGTCTTCCCATTGCTCGTTGGCTAAGGATAGAGGGGTAAGTCCTTTATCACTAGAAATGACGTCATTATAGAATGGATCATCCGATCTCGCCAGGAAGTAATGACGGAGGCTGCACACTTCGCGATTATGCATGGTGAGCGTGCTCAGGAAGCCACGCCCACCATGCTTTCGCGGCAAGTACAGCCTCATTACCGACGATCTCGGATGATGCATCCTATGAGACGTCATTGTAGTGCGGACTTTTCTATCCAGGGCGTTAAGTTTAGTCTGACTCCACCTGAGTATGCCAAAGGTATACATGAGGACAGACATGACCCAACCGTTATATGCATGTGTCTTATTCACACCGGACAGAAGGCTGTTAAGCACTTTGGTCAAGCGTGCATAAAACACGTCGCAAACTGACTGTTTCATACCAGCCTCATCGATACCGATGTTCTGTGACATACCCAGGTATCGGTATGTTTCAGTCTTGGAAAGGGTTCTTAAGTTGACGGGCATAGATAAGTCTATGCCCTCAGAGTTAGCAACCCTTCCCCTTTCAACATGGAGGACCGCACACTTATCCGTCCCCAGCTCCATTCTAATAGAATTGCTAAATTCACACGTGATGTTTAGCAATTCCATAAGATGGGAGCGACTGGAGGCGAATAATTTGAGGTCATCCATATAGAAAAGGTGGGTCACTTTTGTACCTCCTTTCCGAAGCTAAAATCCCCTCCCGGAGCCCTCCAGTAAAGTACTGAGAGGGTTCAAAGAGAGGCAGAACCAGATTGGAATCAGACAGTCGCCCTGTAATATACCCCTTCTTATCCTTATGCGGCTTTCCGCAGCCGTCATCCGCTCGCCTAGATGACAGAGGATCGTACTCCACTGCCCCATACACTGCTCGAGGAAGTCTTGAACTGTACAGTCAATCTTGTACAGCTCGAGGACCCTCTTTAGCCATGTATGGGGCACCGAGTCAAATGCCTTTCTGTAATCTATCCAGGCGGCGGAGAAGTTCCGACGGTTGCGTTTCACCACTTTGCCAATGACCGCGTCAATGAGGAGTGGTTCCTTGGTTCCACGACCGCCGCCCCGACATCCATTTTGAGCGCGCGACATCACCTGATTTAAGTCCAGGTGACGAGCGATTCTCGTGCTCAAAATGGATGTTAGTGTCTTGTATATGGTCGGTAGACACGTGATGGGGCGGTATTTGCTCGGGTCTCTGGCACCCTGATCTTTAGGAACCAAATGAGTGATCCCAGTAGTGAAGAGGCTTGGGAGCGACTTCTGGTTGAGAGCCTCTTGAAACTGTCGGGCGAGCACAGCGTGACACACCATGAACCTCTTCAGCCAGTAGTGATGCAGCCCGTCAAGCCCCGGACTTTTCCAGTTCGGGGCCCTACGGACCGCCTCAGCTACGTCATCCGGCGTTATGATGACGGGGTCCATGGGCGTATATATTATTATTATTATTATTATATTATTTTACCGATCTGACGAGAGATCCCTAAGCCGTATATGGACGCGACCCTCTTTTGCAGAAAGGAGAACGAGGCAAAACAAGCCGAGTAGTGGGGCGGTGGGGGAAACTGAGCGATACGCCGGGCGGTGCGATCGGTGCACGTGTTCTTTACAATTTTGCTGTACAGACGTACGACGGCGCCACCGTCATGCCGTCAAATATATTAATTTTATGATACCGACAGAGCGCTCTGTATCGATAATTGAAGTTGATGCATGGTGCAGCACTATTCGTCTCGCACACATGCGCATTTGACTAACATCGGTACATTTAGTTTTTGGTCTCACCCTAATCACTCTATCGCCAATCTAATGTATACTATATCTATGGCCACTACTAAATATTAACTGTGTTCTGTGGCCATTACACTACTTTATGATGTGTAATAAAATGTTGTAGCAACGTCACACAATTAATGATATTCATAATTTAAAAGTTAAATAATATACGCATATTTTTTACCAATGATTTATGAAAACAATTATGTTTTTTAAATTTAATAAAATGTAATGAGAATCCTTCCTTAAATTTTACAAAAAATTAGTAATATAGTTTTAGTACTTAGACTCGCGTTATAAGTTAGATAATTAGGAAAATAAATTTAATTGAATTCCCCTTCATTGTTATTGTACTGCAAACATATTTTTAATGTTAGTTAGATGGTCATTGTGACAATTTTGGACCTTTAAAGGGGTTATTGGTTTGGATTTTTCTAAAGACTGCCGCCAGTCTTAGCGAGTGTCCAACTTGGATGGTCGCTATATTTATATTTAGCCGTTATTACATGATAAATGATCCGGTTTATAGTTGATAGTTAAGTACAAGTTAGCGACTGCGACTGCTTAGTGCATATATGTCTGCGGTTCTTTCCACAGAGTTTATTGGACTGTGTTTAAATTAACGTGTTACCGTACTTGAATATAGTTATTTTTTTAACGTATTTTTTACAGTTTATAAGTGAAAATCGGAATTTGAATTGTGCACAGTTAGGGCTGTATAAATTTTCAGAATGAATCCGTATTTAAAAACGCAACTTCTTATAGTTTCGTGTGGTAAGTGAGACAAAATTAAATATTTAGAAGCCCTTTTTAGGAATAAAAAACAGTAAATAAATTTGAAACATTGTTTCATAAAAAAATTCTTCATATTGTTTGTAGGTTTGATGATAATTTACTAGAAATAAAAATAGATTTCATTACATTATATTCAGTATAAATTTATAATATTTTAATTTTTATAATAATATACATGGAAATATTACAAAAAAAAATAATATTACATATTATTTTGATAATGTGTAGAGTTTTGAATAACAATACCTAAGTTAATTTTAATACGTTTTTCAACTGTTGTAAAGTTCTATTTAAGGAGTTTTTTATATAATTATATTGTTGATAGAATCAGGCGTTACTTTGCGGAAATACATTATAATAAAAAATAAAAATATAAATTTGATGTGTCTTACCTGGATTGAAGAGCATCTCCCGCCCTCCCTCAATTGCATGCACTAACTCCGCCACCACTAGTCCCAGTACCACTACTCCCAACACCACTATTCCAGGTAAGACACACCATCGACGACAATACGACACGTGTTTCGCCTCTACACGAGGCATCCTCAGGTAATGTAGACTCTACGGCGGCTGACCGCTCTTCAATCCAGGTAAGACACATCATTGTATTTATTTAGCGGAAGGTTGCGAATAAATTTATATTTTTATTTTTTAATTATATTGTTTACTTACAGTGAATATAGGGCAGTTTATAGATGGATATAGCGTTGGTTGGTCAGCCCCAATCATTCCAAAGTTACAAGATCCGGAGCAGACACCCTTACCGGAATTAATCACGGAGCTTCAAGTTTCCTGGATTGGATCACTCCTTTACGTTGGTGCTATAGTGGGTATGTATTCTAAATTTAATTACAGAAACTTTTACGGAATCACTTACATATACGCCTGATAGTCACGGGCCAGTACAGTTTTTAATAATTGACACCTTAAATTTTAGCCTAGAAATAGATTATAATGGCCAATTTGTAGAGCCGTGTAGTGTAAAATCGAATTTTGATTCTGAGTGGTTAGATTCAGTGGGTAAATTATTGCGATAGGTATATTGCTTTCACTCACCCCCTTTATGTGTTTTAATATGATAAACTTCATAAAATATTGTATAACAAATATAATTAGTTCGCTAAGACCGTACGTACATTTTGTACGTGGTAAATCCACACTGCACCAAATTTCACGAATAGGAATATAGAGTGTTTCGTATGGTGAGTGTAGAGAACCGGAGATCCTTTTTATTGGTAACGAGGCATTCTATCTTAGTCCTCAGAGGTGGCATCGCATTTGAATTTTGATTTATTAAGTATAAATATAGGTTTCTATGGACCCACAGTATTCGATTAACATCAAGGTTAACATCGACAAACGAGGACACAGTCAGTGTTCTCGTTTGTCACCCATACTTCTTTAAAAAAAAAGTTGTTAGAAGAGCACCTCCCTCCAGAAATGGTGTGCATATCACTGCTCCTAATGTTCGTGTACGCAATTGAGTGAGTGAGACATATAGGGCACCTAGTAAGCACCTACTACAACCAAATATGGTACAGAATTCTCTCTTTCCCACGGTCTTTAGATTTTTTTATCTTCACATTCTTAACTTCTCAAATGCCAAGCGTCCAAATTTGACAGATATTTCGTCAAAATTCAAGAGGTCAAATTTGACCGCAACCACCCACAGCACTTAAACCCATAGATACTTATGTTTAGAGACTACTTTTCCATGAAGAAATTTGGCATTATAGAATTAATATGAAGTTTTCTATCCTCTAGTGGAATAAAAAAACAGTTAGTCTATGGACATTAATTTATATTCTACGTTCATTACGTACGCCATTTTCATTAGGATGTTGTTGTGTTGATTTTTGGATTTTTCTAGTGTTTTATTAGTGTTTTAGTATAGTGTTTTATTATAAAATTGTTATAAAAGTTTTTTGTGTTAATATAATTTATCTTTTTACGTAAATAATTTCAAATAATGTAAAGAAATAATTGTGATTTTCACGCTGCCGACATCCGCTTGGTATGTTTTTTTTTTGTTATCAAAATACAATAAAATCTTTTTGTAATGATGTAAAACCTGACTTTTGTTTAGACCGCAGAATAGAAAATTTTGTATATATTTTATATTGCCAAACTTCGTCATAGAAAATTAGTCTCTAAATATAAGTTTTAATGGTTTTAAGGTCTGTGGGTGGATGCGGTTGCATGCGACTGCTCGGGATTTGCCAGGCGCATGCGACTGCATTGGAATTTTATGGGGATTGAAGAGTTAATACGTTTTGTTTGTGGCGACGCTATCGTCGCGCCACAAGCGAAACTCATCGCAACCTAAATCGCGCCACCAAAGTTCTAAAGGAAAACGGTATAACATATAGAATACCTTCGACGCGGAGCTTTGACCGTTCCCCAGGCTGAACACCTTGCCCAGCGGGAGATCTCCCTTTCCTTTCACATCCACATGATTATATGATGTTGAAGTTGATCGTAGTTTTTGTTTTTTATAAATTATTTTATATCGCTATGAAAATGTTATAAATGCAAATAAAATATTACGTAACTAGTGTTGTAGTCAGAAAATGACCTGATCATAGCTGTCCAAACTATGCAGAGAAAAATAATTAAGGCCTTGATATTAAAAGTTATTGAATTAAATGCAAATATTGGTCCTGCACCTGTGCCTCGTTCCGAGTCGGGATTGCGATTTGTTGATTGTGAGGTAATATTATATACAGGCTCATTTTGCAATTACTTGCTAAATTTGCAGAGAAGGTCCAATATAATATACAATTTTTCGTTCATATTTTATAGAAACTGTACTGAAACTGTGTTTTTAATTAAAATCTGTTGACTAAATTGGATGTTTTTCATTTTATTTCGAATTTTCCTTAGCTAGATCTTATTGCCCGCAAGGTACCTCAAATCGTTTCAATAAGTAATCATTGTTTACGTTTCTTTTACAACAGTATGTTTGTGCTACTAAATTTTCATAATATGCCGTTAAGTCTCGTGCTGTCTCTATCACTTTAAGTTAAAGGGACTGTGAGAACATGAGACTTAACGAGATTTTAAAATTGAGTAGCGTTTGAGTTTTTCGCCATAATATAGACTTTAAACAGCAATTTCATCGGTAAGACCTGAAATATTTCCATCCTCAAGTTTAACTTTATTTTATTTATTATTTATTTATATCCTTCTTATACACCTTATATACTAAGGGATATAAAGGGTGGACTTTATGCCTTATAGGATTCTCTGCCAGTCAACCCTGGATGATTTGAGAAACTGTGGCAGGTGTAATCAATCACTTCGTAAATAAATAATAAGGATATAAAACAAAATTAAATGCAAATGAATAAAATGGATATAGTTAGTAAAATATACGTACTTACTTACTTACTTACTTATCGTCACGCACAATCCCTAACGGGGTAGCCAGAGAGAACAGATCGCCAAGTGTCACGATCCTTACATACCTCTTTCGCTTCTTTCAGGTTCATTAACTTCTTCATACATGCACGTCTAGGTATCCGAGTACTCTTGACCCTCCCCTCTTCGAGCAATTTGCTCACATGGTCTTCGAAAGTTAGTCTCGGTCTACCTCGACACCTTTTAATATTTACTTTCGCTCTATATATTTTCTTCACCATTCGGTCTTCGCTCATTCGTTCAACGTGCCCAAACCATTGGAGTACGCCCCTATCAATTTTTGTGATAAGGTCATCTTTCAATCCTGCCATATTGCGAATCTCTTCGTTTCGCTTTCGGTCGGCTATGGTAACGCCACACATTTTACGAAGAGATCGCATCTCCACTGCATTCAACTTGCTTTTATGCGTCTTCTGGCATACCCTAAAATATACGTACTTACATAATATATAATATAGGATAAATAATAAATCATCATCATTCTCTAAACCGTTTCCCATTATCTGGGGTCGGCGCAGTAAACCTTCTTGTTCCATTCCTCTCTATCAGCCGTCATTTCCATACTTATTCCTTTCATTCTCATATCACTCTTCACACAATCGATCCATCTTTTATTCGGCCATCCTCTGCCCGTGTGTCCCTCCACATTCATATTCAACACTCGTTTTGTGACATGACTTTCATTCCTCCGCATCACATGCCCAAACCATGCCAATCTGCTTCCTCTCACCTTTTCTACCACTGGCGCTACTTTCAGGCTTCCTCTTATATACTCATTCCTTATCTTATCCAACCTTGTCACACCACACATCCATCGTAACATTCTCATTTCATTCGCATGCAGTCTATTTTCATCCTTCTTCTTGACGGCCCAGCATTCACTTCCATACATGACGACAGGTCGGATAAATAATAAATATATATAATAAATATAATATACGGATTAGTAAGCTGAAGTGGCAATGGGCCGGCCATATAGTTCGAAGAACCGATAACCGATGGGGAAGTAAGGTTCTCGAGTGGCAGCCTCGTACCGGTAGGCGTAGTGTAGGGCGACCCCCTACTAGATGGAGTGATGATCTGGTAAGATATGCAGGAAGTCGATGGATGCAGGTAGCTCAGGACCGTGCTTTGTGGCATTACTTGGGGGAGGCCGATGTTCAGCAGTGGACTTGTGAAGGACTGTAATGACGATGATGATGATGAATAAATATATAAACGGGTACTTCTTTTATACACAATCTATAGGTAAATAATATATTATGAGACAAAAATAAAATTACCACCGGCGATTTCTCCGGACCGATACGACCTGGGGACCTTCAAGAAAAGAGCTTACTCCTTTCTAAAGGGCCGGCAACGCACCCGCAATTCTCCTGGTGTTGCGGTTGATCATGGGCGGCGGTAGTCACTTAACATCAGGTGAGCCGCATGCTCGTTTGGCCCCTCTTCCATAAAAAAAAATAACACAATACATATTAAAATACTTTACACAAAATATTACTTATGAAGTGAAAGAGAAAAAAACAATAGTCGGATAGTCAGGTGGTATTATTCTTACGACAGAACTCTCGAACTAGTCTTTTAAAATAATTCTCGTTAGCAGTTTTCTTGATATAAACAGGCAAGGCATAATTTGTAATTAAATAATATTTAATAGACTACTTTAAAAAATAATTGCTTACTTTTATTTTTATTTACAACTATGTATTACAAGCATATTTATTTGTAATTGTTTATCTATTAATTAAATAAATGAACAATTATATCAATGAACAAAAAATGAACAAAAATTAATAATTATTTCGATTCGAATCGATTCTCAACTATTGTACGACTATAACCTCATGGAGAGGGGCTTTTAAAACTACACAGTTGCCACTAGAACGCGCTATAAGAGCTGTATTAAAAGTCTCAACATCTTATTCCCGTGCCTTCTCTTAAGGCTACAGTCTTTTAAAGTTGACTCACATCGAATCATTAGCGCCACTTTGATTTCTTTTTTTACAGCAAATTATTGTTTCAGAGTAAAATATTTTGATAACACATAAATACCCAGATTATAAGTAATGGCTAAATTTTTTTTTTGGTTCATCTATGTGGTCTATGTTAGATAAATCAAACGGTAAATAGAGCTCTCTCGCACCCAACGCAATTTCGAGCTTTGTTCGTGTACCATTATAAGGCAATCGATAATAAAAAGGCGAAATCTATTCAGCGCGTTAATAGCTAAACATCTTCATCTCCAAAATGCGCTGTTTCTTTTTTTCTAAATATCTTTCATTGTCTTAAATAAGAGGTCTCAATTTCGTTAAATTTCGCTGTTTTCGCCTCATAAAAAACTATTTGTTTCATAGCAATAGCTGAAAATATTTATGCTATAATTATTTTTTTCTCAAGGGCAGGTGTTTAATTAGACAAATATTAAAAAATAATAATTTAAACCACTTTATTTCAAAATTAATAATTATTTCGATCGACCTATAAAATATTGACTTTATAAACAATAATTGCGGGCAATATTCCTTAGTAGCCGCTGAGCGGCTGTAGCGTTCAGACGTCTTGTCTATGCCAAATGCCTTGTTTTTGCACTTCCTCTCGCTCTAACATTCCTCTTTCTCTCTCTTTCCCTAATCTTGGTTGCGCATTGTTACGAATTGAAAGTTTCTCTACTTTATTATTTTTTGCATATAATTCTTTAAGGGTTTATAAATCATTTTGTATTTGTTTTATAACTTTTAATTTCGATATGGACCATAAACGTAAAAAATATGCTTGTACCAGAAAACGAAAATTGAAATCAAACGTTGAAGCAATGAACAGAAATAGAATTCAAAGGTAAGTTTTTTTGTGTTTCATAGTAAAATAGTTAACAACGTGCATATGTGTGAGCACTTGGTTAAATATTAGGTATATAATTAGGTACCTAACCTACATATTATGTAAGTTCTTCAAGGAAATATAGAAGTATTATACATTTTTGGATTGCACATGATGTTTTGTTTACAAGCGACAGTAGCCTAATGGCAGGGAGCGGACCGCGAACTCAAAAAGGTCGTGGGTTCGAATCCACCATTCGACTACTGGCGTGAACCACTCGTAACACAAGCAATTTAAGCTTACCACGAGTGGTTAATGTCCTTTTTTTAAAAAAAAGTACATTATGTTTTTATAGAAATACTTTTTTAATTTAATTTTTAAGTGTCATAAGGAAAATTTCGTCTTTTTGATTTTCAACTAGAGATTTCCTTGTTACCGGTAGCTGCTGATGTCGAGTTAATGACATTTTTAGATACGAAAACTATTCAGTAATACACGTAGACTACAAGTAAACTATTAAGTAATATCCTCAGCATCCCGTAATTTATTGTACGCCCACTATGGCCAATTTTGGATATAATGTGGCGTCAAACTGCTTACGACGTCCAATATACGGACGTCAAATAGGAGACTTAGCGCAATGTTCGCAAATTGTCATGCTGATCACAGAAACGTCAAAATCTAAAAAAAATTGGACGTCATTTTTCTTCCTCTTTAGCTTCCTGAGCTAATTGATTCTCGCATGGAACGCTCGATGCCAATCAAAGACCCTCCATACATCATTCAAGCCATTGCGAATAAATTAAAAAAAAGCGCTAAGTCGTCCGTCGATGCTGCTGTACAAGAATAGTAATTCATGCATATAGGTAAATGCTATACAAAGTTACATTATACTTTAATGAGAAACTATAAATATGTGTGATAGTGGACTGTTTGTACTTATATAGAAATTATTTTGAGTTTTTTTTAATCTATTTTAGTATTTAGAACTACTTGACGTACTTGACAGATTTTCGATAGTGTCATCGACTTATTACGAAACCCTCAGTGCACGACTCATTCTAGCACTTGCCAGATTCATTTGAATAATCAATAATACGAGTACATGTTATACAGGTTCTAGATGATTATCTTTTAGAAACCTTTTCAACAAAACAACAAAAATTATACAAACTTAAAATATTTTTTTTTTGTGTAACGAATTTTGTAATAAAAGCATGGAACAAAAATAGATACGAGGTAGAAAATCTGTATGTGAAAATTTGTTAGCTAATTATCAATAATCCTGTATATTAGATAAATTGATACTGGAAAATCTTAGTAGAGCAACTTTCCACGCTACGGCCAGAAAGATAACTGCGGTGGCGGTACATGAAGTGGCGGGGCAGGGAGGGTGTAGATGTGTCACCAGAACGCAATTTTTCTGTTTTGCTCTGAAAGACTGGGCTCTTAAATCCTCTAATGTCCTCTCAGTGCGGCAGTTATTCGTTATGCTATATTTCTAAAACAGCACTTACAATTGGCCTACAGAAGAGAGGCCACTGATAAAGGAGCAAAGATAACATTAGAATAAGGCATTACATCGTGCATAGGTTTTTTACATTCCTTCGGCCTTTTCTGTACAATTAAGTCAATGTAATTTTGTACATTGTTGTATATCCATTAAAATGGCAGATTGTAAAAATGTAATTCGAACATGGGTAAAAATAATATATGGATGAAATATACGATAATACGGTAAAGATGATGATTGTTTTAAGTTAGTTAATACTGTAAGTAAATTAATGATAATAATTATGTATTTTAGCGAAATTAACCCTAATTAGTTGATATATTATTTCTTCATTTTATGTAGGAAACATAAATATTTGTTGGCGTATCTATAAGCATGAAGCACATTTACCTGACATACAGGTTTAATCCTAGTTCAGGTACGTGCTAATCTAGACTATTTTAAATTAAATCATCGAGGAATTGATTGAATTAATTGTGCAGTTTATTGAAATAAAATAATTATAACATTTAATACATTGAAACGAATCATTATATAATGTAAATTTAATCAGGCATATTAAGATAGTTAACAAGTAAACAATTTAAATTAAAGTACCCGGTTGACCGAGCTTTGCTCGGTATTTTTCGCTCGATTTTTTTAATTCGTGTGTTTTGGAAATTATATTTAGATACAAATTACATACTGATGAATTATAAATAATATTTTTTGATCTTAGCGACATAACAGAAAAAACTGAACTGGTTATTTGAATAAAAAATCATGAGTGCAATTATTTTTATTTAAATTTTCGTGTTTTTAAAAAATACTAAAAAAAGGGCTCGAAAAAATATATTTTCTCAAAAAAGAAAGAAACTTGAAAAAAAAAAAATAAAAAAGTCGGTCGGTCGGTCTGGGCTCGAACCGGGGTTTTACGATTTTGTGACCGCCCATTATACCAATAAGCTATTTATAATCATTACCAAACTGTCAAAATTTACCTTCTTATTCTAACTATATTGTAGCAGTTTTTAATTGCCTAAAAACACGGACAAAAAGACATTTTCTAAAAATAAATCTTAGCTAGATCGATTTATTATCCCCGAAACTCCCTGGACACTAAATTTTATGAAAATCGTTGGAGCCGTTTCCGAGATCCCGATTATATATATATACATATATACAAGAATTGCTCGTTTAATAGTATAGGAAAATAAACAGTAATTAAAAGTTAATTTCTAGTCAACCGAAATTATCTTTCGTATCGTTTCCATTTGCTTAAGGCATTTACACTGCTGCCCCCCTCTCCCTCCCCCAGCTCGACTATGATTTAATGTTTATTAATTTAAAAACTTTTATTGCACATAAAGTGTAAAATTGGTGGACTTAATACCTTTAGGCATTTTCTCAACCGCAACCACGAGCTAAGCAGATTACACGTATATCATTTTACAAATAACTAAAATATACTCTATACCTGACTAATAACATCTTAATTAATATATATATATATATATATATATATATATATATATATATATATATATATATATATATATATATATATATATATATATATATTTTATTATTAAGACATAATACACACATTAATTAGGTGTTTACATTTAATTTTAAATACTTATATTATGGGCACGAATGGGTCGGCCCATCGGGGAACCACGCTCTGACAGAATACCAGCGTATAAATTAGGGATGGGCCGAATATGGATTTTACTGAATACGAATATTCGGCCGAATGTTCGGTAAAAATTTTACCGAATCGAATATTCGGCCGAACATTTATGTCAAAACCAGACGACGAACGAGACCCAATTTATGTCAAAACTTACTAACGTAAAGCACGCGGGATTAGCGGCGGCCCTGCCTCTAGCTCCTCGCCACACCTGACAGTAATTGCATCATCTAGTACTGAGCAAATTGCCGGCACATGATTATGTTTTGACTATTCTTGTGATAAAAAAAGTATTTCGCTGTTTTAATCTTACTGAAAATTGATAATTATATGATAAAAATCAGCGGCAGGAGATACTATTTGGACTTATTTTAGAGAAACTGACGACCAAAGTAAAGTGAAATGTACTAATATAATGTAATGTTTCTTTGTTTGATTCCAAAAACATTTTATCAAGTTTCTATTTGCTACAATCGGAAATAAATCTACAGTGCCTCAAAAACACAAAGGTATAGATTTATGCATTTGAGACACTCTAGAGTAAGTATATTTAACCTACAAATAAAATATACTTTCAACAGTAAAAGACATCGCATAACTCCATTCATACATTTCAATACATTGGACACTATGAAAACGAATGTTCGGTGAATTAGCCGAATATTCGGCCGATTACGAATATTCGGCAAAGCTGCCGAATATGCCGAATACCGAATATAAAACGAATATTCGGCCCATCTAGTATAAATAGCAGCTCAATGCTGTTGTATTTCGTATGGTGAGAGCAGAGTTCAGGAGAACCATTTCCTGGTTATGAGGCATTTCATCTTAGTCCTCAGGGGTGACAACGCATCTGAATTTTGATTCTTAAGCGAGGATAGATGTAGATGTCTATAGGTCACACCATATACTTATCATGAGGTGGGCTCTGTGCTCGCTTCCCACCCTTATTAAATAAAAATTCCTAAATTTTAAACATTGAAGTAATATGTACTTACGTACTAGAACAGCTATCTCAAACAAAAAATGTGCGCTACTCTGTGTTCGCGCGGTTGTTTTTTTATCATAGAATAAACATAGGTAGAATGATCCGTAGGTAATAGTAGATTGTATTGTTAAATAGGTAAATTATATCGAGAACAATATTTAAATTTTGTCATATATTTTGTATATTAAATTTCCTTAATATATCACAATTATATTTTAATGCTATTTTTATCTGAATATTTTAAAAGGTTTTTAAGTGAAATATAAAAAAAACATACTAAATGTATAAACATACAGTAATAAGTTTTTTTTAAACAACAAAACTTATTAACATAATATTTAAATTACAAATATATTTATTTAAATTAGAATAAAAGTCATTCATAAATGGTGGGCACGCGAGAGTTAAAAATGGACGAATTTATACCACTTTGACTTTGATGTGGAAAATTAAAAATTAAATAAAAGGATAATAAGCAGATTTAAACATAAAAAATTTTGCCAAATTATAACAACTTATAAATGTTTCTACAAAAAAAAATGTGTATAATAATATATTCGTCCTATACTTAAGTACCCACAGAAATGTCGCATCTGAACATATTAATTTCATAATTTATATTCCATGACCCGAGATGGCGTCTTAGGAATAATTTGTTTAATTATTAATACATAATACTTTTTTATTGATTAAGTATCTTATTAACCGATGAAAAGTAATTCTTTGGTTTTTATTGACATTTCTTGAATTATTTGTGCAATATCTAAGTACACACGACGGTATACTTTTATCAAGAGATTTTTTTAAATCAACACAACACGTGACAACTCTATAAGCGCCTAGCGAGTGACTGATTAAAGTGCGGTGTATGCACCGCAGTTGAGTGGAACAGAGTAGCTGAATGCAGTGTTGCCTCTAATACGTAGTACATAATAGCACGATGGTTTTAAACCTTGCTTGATTCCTTACAATATTTTGATGATATTATAAAGAAAAAAAATTTTTTGCTTAGCTTCAGTCCACTTCCTAGTTAATATTTGTACAATAAATTATTCTAATGTCATTATTTTGTCCTAACTTACTATTGTTTATACGCTTTTAAATAAGTATGTACCCAAATTATATTTCATACCCTAAGTTTTGATGAAATACGTGTTTATTTATAAGTTATACATAGTTTTTGTGTATAATATTTATTGACATCCCAATGAGTTAACTAAACTTTTTTCGATTAAATTTTTGTCTACATACATATAGTAGATTACATATTTCGGAAAATAGTCCAGGAGTCGTTAAAAAAGTCGCGAGAGAGGAAGAATATAGCGAAGCAAAGTTGTTATATTATATCCATTCAATCTTTCATTCATTTCAGGTTATCGAATATCCACTGCTGGATATAACCCCCCCCCCCCCCATAGATTGCTCCGTAGAGGGATATTTCCCACGCTTGGAAAACGAGTTGGTAACCGCTTTTTTATAAGTTTTAGTAGGAAGGTGCGCCTGCCTGTCATCTGTTTCATTTCTTTACGTCACCACTGTATGCACGATACGTTATGCACTTGATTATATTATGTGCTAGTGGGGCCTGTTACATTGTCACTGAATTATATACCTACTTCTATAAAAGTAAAGTAAAAAAACTTACTTATATACCAAAGAAATATTTTTTTACATACAAGCTTAGCTGATACCCGCTCGCTTCGCTGAGCCCACAGTAATATTTAAATGAGGAACATATTAATTTTGTTTTTGATGGGAATATCGTAAAATCTTTTCTTAGTTTACATTGCGAAATGAGTAACTATACTAAATTCGAAGTTATTCGGGTGTATAGTTGAAGATATATCGTGATGAGTCGATTATTAAGTGGTATTTCGTATATATATATATATATATATATATATATATATATATATATATATATATATATATATATATATATATATATATATATATATATATATATATATATATATATATAAACAAGCTAACAGTATGTAATAAGTACAGGCAATGTCATAGTTTATTTGACCATACTAGGTCTCTTTACCATTTTTGGCATGGATGATTCTGATTACGCTATGTGGTGAGAGATCTAAAAATGCCATTGTGGATTGACTAACTATCTGAAAGCTGTTTTTTTATAATAAGCAAAGTTGTGGTTATATGTATCTGATTAAATATAAGTCTGAAAGTAAAGTAAGTATCTAATTTCTACTGTAAAAGTATCTCAAGTAAGTATATATTTTTAGTCTATATAATATATTCCTGTTCATATTACTTTGTCATGTATCGGTTAAGATAGAAATTTTAAAGTTAAAGTTACGGTATTATTCCATGTAGTGCCCGAAGCAAATATGGGCAACCCTCCAGAAAGCGGGGGAGGGAGGTCGGGTATGCTCATAGCATACCACGCAGCCGGCTGCGTGGTTATGTGGTGACTTTTACCCACTAAACCCAACCTTTTAGGAACTGGCTTAACGATCTGACTAGAGATCTCTAAGCCGTATACGAACGCGACCCTCCTTGGCAGAAAGGAGGGCGCAATAACAGGAGATGGGTAGCAGCGGCTTCCTAATAACGACTAGAAATAAAAAGCTGTGGTTGCCAACCGGTTGCCACGCGTGGCCAAACGTGTGCCAAACATCTCCATTACGAGGCAATCTATGAGGGAGGCCTATGTATCAGTGGACTTTAATAGGCTTTAACGGAACGGATAACGGATATGATATTTACGTAATTTTTTTGAGACTGAACTAGCTATTTACAGAGTGTTACAAAACGAAATAGCTTTACAGTGTTGTAACTAAGTTCTTGAAAAATTACATTTAAAAAAAAGTTAGAACTGAATTCATAAAACTAAGAGGAATAAAACAGTGTCACATTCGGAAATCAGTACTAAGACTTAGAAAAATAAGATCCCCAATAGAACTTCAGATTGTGGATTTATTTTTGTTCTATAAAATCGGATTTCAATTTTTATTAAAAGTTAATTTTTTTTTGTCATTTTTAATGGATTAAGAAGTATTGCTGTCTCTCAATATGTTGCCACTCTTAAGGGCGTAATTTTTTCCAAATAAATATGGGACCACTAAAATACCATTCTACCATTCTAAAATATAACATATTTGATGATAAAATAATCATCAAAATGGTTTCACAATTGATTTGATATATTTCTGGTCACTGATCTTTTGTTTAACTATTAATGGTGCTCTATGGTGCACTGAGTTAGCTTAACAAATGCTATTCACTCCTGCCTTAAAACAACAACATTGCTGGTAAATTATGCCACTTCCTTGATATACGCAATATGAATGACGAAGCAAACCGTTTGATTTTAATGCGTGGTATGTCGACAAGAATGGGTTGAAGACCAGCTAAAGACCAACCGTGCGTAGCTATCTAAATTGCCTAAAGACTGTCGTCTTGTTAGTACATACTTGTAAGTTGTTCTCGTTTATTATAGTAGTGCAGATATTTTGATATACATAAAAAAAACATTTAGTCGAAATGCTCCTCCGTTTTTGAAGTAGTAGCTCTAACCCGTTTTTGAAGTAGTATTCGAGCAACCCGGGTTTTATCTGCGCCGGTACCAATGAAATTGTTAATTGCGATTTCAAGTGCTGATTTACCACGTGCTGGGGGATGAAGAAAAACTTCCTGAAGAAACCAGCATGTCTGAAAAATGAGAAAACAATATTCCAAAGATATGTGAACTTCGCCAACAAGCATTGCGGCAGCGTGATGGACACTTCCTTTACCTAAAATCTTTTTAGAAATGAGAGGAGGCCTGTGTCCAGCCGTGGGACGTATATACGCTGTAACTTTAACTATAATCTTTATTATATTATTACACCATATATAGTATTTAAATTCAAATCTATATTTTAATTATTTAGCGGTATGTATGTTGTTTGATAAATATTGCTTTACATACTATGTCAATGACCTTTGTGCTTGAAACACAAGTCAAGCATTTATGGCCTAAATTCCACTCAAACAGGTTAAAAAACAACCTTTGGCTTACACAACCATCTTTGTATTAACGGACTGACTGACTGAGAACAAGAATATTAAGTAAGGACATATATGTATATATTAATAGTTCTTTGAGTATGGGAAATTACACGAAGATTGTGGTTTCTGATATAATAAGCTAGAGTTAGAGTTAAAGTTAGTTATTAAAATATACGTGTAAAGTAGCTATTAAAAATCTTATCAATGCATGTATTAAGAACATTAAATATCCTCAAGTACTAAAAACGGATATTGTAAGATATAAACATAGGGAGGGCAGCAAGTTTTTTTTTATAGGATAGGGTAACAAACGAGCACACAGTCCACCTGATGGTAAGTGGTTGCTGTGGCCCATAGACATCCACATCTATCCTCGATTACGAATCAAAATGCAGATGCGTTGTCACCCGTGAGGACCAAGATGGAATGCCTCGTTTCCAGTAAAAAGGGTCTCCGGTTCTCTACACTCGCCATACTAAACACAGCAGCATTAAGCTACCATTTCACGCTGGTATTCTGTGAGAGCGTGGTCCCTCCCCGGTCGAGCCGACCCATTCGTGCTACAACTACACTTCTAATATAACTGCAGCATGGCTCTACCACGTATAAGTTTGACTACAATAACTAAAGACCGATTACTATATTATCTACTAATTATACTATTACTACGAATAGCTTAGAAGTATGTTAGTAGACAAATTTATAATTTTAATGATAAAAATAATGTACTGACTAATAAACAGTTTGGCTTTCAACCTCACAAAAATACCACTCAGCTTTTAACGGCATTTACTAACATCATCTAGAACTAGCAGATAGTCTGAACGATAATGGCATCAGAGGACCACTGCCGACGTGATCTAAAGTAAAAGTGGGTGATTCAATGAGCAACTTAGTAAATATGTATAGACAAAAAATATGTATAGTCAAATTGTTAGGACCTTTATGGTCTTTGCGCTATATTATCTATATTAATAGTCTGGTAAAATATTAGGTGATTTGAAATATTTCGGTATGCTAATGATACTCGTTTGCGGCTGGGAGCAATATCAACGACACTTTCAACTTTCTACAATTCAATTTTGATATTGTTATGAAGTGGTTACATTATAAACAATTAGTCTTAATTATTGCTAAGACCAAGTTAATATATATCAGCTCTAGACAAAATAGAAGTAAGGTTATACCTGTGCTCATTGCACATCACCACCAATACCTAGGAGAGGACAGGTCCAAATTATATGTAACCGCAAAGCCATAGAAATAGTAGACAGACCGACTTAGGATTCGTGATAAATAGTCGGCTAAATTGAAAGGAACATACTGAGCATGTGTGTAATAAACTATATAGGTAGTATGCTTGCAAAATTTTCTATTTTTAAATTTAAAATTTCGTATAAAAATCTTACCCAACTAAAAAAAAGTATCGTATGAACGCAAAACGTACAGATAACGTTTAGAATACATTTATTTACTGCAGTTACGTATTTTAAAAACTGTAGTTCCTATTAAAAATAATATAAAGAATCAGATTACCATAATCTTTGTAGATACTACAAAGTACTAAAAAACTTTTGGAAGAATTTTTAATCAGCTGTCAAATATCCCCCTTACCCATTTTTTATAGGAAAAATGTGACAAGTGAGCACACAGTCCACCTGATGGTAAATGGTTGCTGTGGCCCATAGACATCTACATCTATCTTCGTTTGCGAATCAAAATGCAGATGCGTCGTCAGCCTTGAGGACTAAGATGGAATGCCTCTTTTCCAGTAGAAAGGGTCTCCGGTTCTCTTCACTCACTATACGAAACACATTAAGCTATTTGACGCTGGTATTCTGTGAGAGCGTGGTCCCTCCCCGGCCGAGCCGACCCATTCGTGCTACAACTATACAATTAATATAGCTGCAGCATGGCTCTACCACATACCTTGCCCATAATTACCGAAACTCGTAGCTCGGGAAAACCTAAATTAGCCTTTCGTAAATATAATAATTTAAAACCTATTGTGGAGTATATGGCCCCTTAGGTTAGGTTAACCAGGTACCATTATCTATTAAAACTGAACTGACTCAAAAGAATATTATATTAAAGGAGGTGAACGAAATTGGGTGCTTGACATTGTTCCGAACAGTTATAAAATAATATGTAGGTAATAAAACTGTAAATTATAAGCATAACTAAATGGTTTTTATATCTGTTGTCCTTGGGACAATTATAAATACATTTTTAAACTGAAAAACGAAAGCTAATGCTTTTACTATAAGAACAAAACGTTTTCAACTTTTTTAATTAATACTTTTGGCTTGGACACTTGTCATTTAAGCCGTGTCTTCATTTCATTTGGGATCTTCGTTTTACGGTGTTTCTCTTCACAATATACTGATGCGTATGTGAATTTTTTGAGAGATTTTGACGACAACTCAACGAATGAACAGTCGATGACGACAGCCACTCTAGTTAATAAGACGCCTAAGCGATCAAAATAACTTGAGGCTTATATTTACATTGAAGCACTAATTTCGTCGTTTTCTCTAACAGTCCACGTAACAGACACATAAAATTGCATTACTTTTGTAGCGGCACTGTCGTCGCTCCACAAGCGAAACACACCGAAGCCTAAATCACGCTATCAATATTCCGAATCATGAACAGTATAGGTATATAGAACATCTCCGAATTATCACACGGCGTGTTAGGCGCTCCCCGGGCAGAACACCTTGCCCCTTTTCTCTCCTCCCCTTTTCCTTTCACGGCTACAGTGGTGACCACCCGACGTGATCTGAACACGCAACCAACAACCTTCGGAAACTTCAAGCTTGATTATCGTCATAAAATACCCCACTCATTCGCTCCCGAGCAGATATCTTCTGCAGTCTTCACATCCTGCAAGCCAGCTAGCTTCACAAGGTTAATCGCAGTACTGGAGTAATAATGCTTCCTGTTCCTTTAAGCTACTCTCTGCGCTATACAGTGTTCGGCACAGCTCTGAGCCTTACTTCTTGCCTCTGCTTCACGGCACTCTCGCAGATTACTTGTCTTCTTCTCGACTCACCGCAGACTACAAGGCAATCTCCTGGCACTTGCACATTCATCGACAACGATACTGCACAATCGACTTCCGGTCTGAGCAGGGGGGTGATGTGGCTCCGCTGTCGTCGCACCACAAGCGAAACACAACGAAGCCTAAATCACGCTATCAAAATTCCGAATCATAAACAGTATATATAGAACATCCCCGAACTATCACTCGGAGCGTTGGCCGCTCCCCGGGCAGAACACCTTGCCCGGCGGGAGATCTCCCCTTTTTCTTCCACAGCCACACTTTCATCAGAATTCATTTCAATCCATTATTTCAACGATAAACAGGATCAACAATCCGTCGATGGTCAAGTTCCTTCCAAAAGCACTTCATTTTTAAATAATTTTTCTGTATTTTGTTTATGACAATAGATAATTTTTATGATAAAATAGCCTTCATTACTAAAAAAAATCATAATGTTGAACCATAAGGCGAATAAAAGAAATATATTTAGAAAATCGATTGAATAGGCTATATTGTTAAAGTAAAAAAATTGACTATTATCTAACACTACTGCATAGGTCGTTGGGTCATTGATCATTGCCTGTTTCGAAGGAGACTTAACTTGGTAAGTTCAAGTTTGATCTTGTCATTCGTAGACTAGTATATAGTGATCTGTGCTTGTCATACGCATTTGTCATTGTGGAGATAGTTTTGGAGGGAACTTGGCCGTCGATGGATTGTCGCTCCTGTTTTGTCGCTTATTATTCAAGGTTTGATGTAGATTTTGATTCGTAAAAGTGGTGCGATTTTGTGAATTAAGTGTCTGCGCGTGTGAAGTATTAGAGAAAACGACGAAACAAGTGCTTTGATGTCGATATAAACCTCAAGTTATTTTGACCGCATGGGCGCCTTAAGTGGCTGTCGTCATCAACTGTCCGCTGGGTTGAGCTGTCATCAAAATCTCCCAAAAACTTCGTAATTTCGAAACATCGATCCGTAAACGATTCTCGCTCTTCAAAGATTAGAAAGAAAGAAGAAAGCAAGAAGGGCAGCAAGAAAGAAGGGCAGCAAGTTTGACTACAATAACTAAAGGCCGATTACTATATTACCTACTAACTATACTATTACTACTAATAGCTTAGAAGTATGTTAGTAGACAAATTTATAACTTTAATGATAAAAATAATGTACTGACTAATAAACAGTTTGGCTTTCAACCTCACAAAAATACTGTGATTTTGACTTTGTTGCGATTTAAAGAGTCAGAAAAATCACTTTACTGACACATTTGAAATATAAATTTACATAATGATTTAAATAACACTAGTTTTTACGGATTTTAGCGCTCATATTAACTTTTCAAGATACTATAAGTTCATATTGTGTGGGTTGGAACAAAAATTAATAAATTTAATCTGTGGGTAACCGCGGTTAACTATAATATCTGGATATTTAACACGTCGGTCCCTCCCCCCCTCCTCAGTGACCATGGGTGCTGTAAAGTGCTCGAAACGTCGGGAATAATCGCATTGAAATCTGTAAAAATTGGTTTTATTTAAAAGTAACTTTACATATTATTAACAATGGACTTATTAAATTTAGGCTAAAGAAGGTGACTTAACTTTTGATAACACGGGGCTAAAATCCTATGAAGCGCTGGTTTTCAGGCACTCCTTCATCCCTGTGATGTTACATTATTTATAAATAAATAAATTGGTGTCGTCAGAATGGGGCATGAATGAATAAATTTAATTAATAAATTATACTTTATTATACACCAAAAATATTTAAAGGTACATTGCAGAGGGTATAATAATCTGTGAGAAAGTGTAAGGGTGTACGCAAGTTGTTAGAAAATACACACGATATGAAATATAATTATATACTCAATAAATACATTTCAATTACAAAAATATAGAAATACATATACAAGAGCATAAAGGAGTAAACATCTAAGTGAAATAAAAGTCTAAACGTAAGGAAAAATATGTAGTAATTTTTGTAGGCTCCCCAATCACCGTCTCATATTGCAATTTTACAATTTTAATTGTATTTTAATTGTAAATATAATTTTTCCATTCGTGAGCGTAACGTATGTGATTATGTCTATTTTTGGTATGTATTACAGCAATTTAAAATTTCACCAATACTGATTTATGTATTTGGCTTTGAAGCAGATGCAATATATTCCGTGCTCATATTATCTCGCAGAGGAGCGGGCAAATCGTTACATATTCTTGCTTTATTACCTATTGACAGTACACGCGTAATGAAACTCGATTTTAGCACTCCTGATATTCATTCTTTCATTAAATTAAGCCTATAATAGTCCACAGCTATACGTGGTAGAGCGACGCTGCAGATATATTATGGTTGTCGCAATAATGGGTCGGCTAGATCGGGGAAGGACCACGCTCTCACAGAATACCAGCGTAAAATAGCAGCTTAATACTACGTTACGTATCGTGAGTGTAGGGAACCGTAAACCCTTATTATTGGATTCGAGGCATCCGACCTTAATACTTAGGGGTGATAACGCTTCTGCATTTTGATTCTTAATCGAGGATAGATGTAAGTGTCTATGAGCCACAGCAACCACTTATCCACAAGGTTGAATGTGTTCTTGCTTGTCACTTTTATTCCATAAAAAAAAACTGAACATAGGACTCCCGCAGATTGGCTGATATGAGGTTTGGGTTTTGTCATACTTGTTGTGCTTGGCAAACGGGTAAACAGCCGCAGATTTTTGATTTTCTTATTTTTATTGATCAAGCCATTTCCGAAAAGAAATCGATGAACATATATAAAAGAATACGCATCGAATACAGAATCTTCTCTTCTTCATTCTTCACCTCGGTTAATTACAAACTTTTTAAAACTGTAAGTTTATTTTCATTTATATATACTTTCATGCACAAAGTAGTACATATGGCGGACTTAATGCCATATATAATATACATATATATATATATATATATATATATATATATATATATATATATATATATATATATATATATATATATATATATATATATATTATTTATATACATTTATGAAAAATTTTAAAGCGTGACTAGATGATTAATGAGATAGGAGAAAGTTTTTAGAATTATTAAACGTCTGGGTGATACTTGTTGCCTATAAAAATATCTAACAGTTAAATACTTTGTTTTTTTTCCTCTAATCTGGTTAACGTAACCATGACTTTCAAAATGGTCAAAACAGTAATTTAAAAACCCCAACTGCTTAAGAAAACAACCTTCCCTTTTTATGTTTGCTTATGCGATATATGGATATTATATAGCCTATGCCAAACGCACAATCACGGAAAATCTAACTACAACTCATATGTTAAAATCAATCAAGGTGGAGAGCGGGGTACTTAATAAAGACATTTCAACAGTAGAAATCTTGCAATTTAATTATCATTTTGACTTCAGTCTTCATTTGAGGTCAGGAACAGAAAAACCTTGACATGCTTTCTGTGGTGTGTGTTTCTGTGGCAGGGGGGTGAAACAACGCCATATTTCAGCCTCCGGGCTGAAATAAATGCGAACGACAAGTAAAAGGTAGCAAAAAATCTTATTTTTACTTAACTTTTTCTTGTTATTATACTCACGAATATTTTATACAACGTTTCACTTCTGGAACGTAATTTTAGTGAAGTTTTCTTACATAAAAATGGAACAATAAGTTTAAAAAACATTAAATAGGTATAATATAACACTTGTAGCTGTCATTTGATGAGGATCTATCTCAATTCAATAAGGAACTGGTACTGCTGTGGCTGTACCGGTCTGAAGATCTTAGGGAGGCATTATAATTACTTTTTTTTCATATAGAATAAGGGTGAAAAAGAGTACATAGACCACCTGATGGTTAGGGAATGCTGAGGCACTGAGAACTAACATGGGATTCCTCGTTTCTAGTAAAAAGGGTCTCCGGTTCTCCACACTCACTACTCACAGCAGTAATAAGCTTTGCGCTGGTATACTGTGAAAGCGTGGTCCTACCCCGGTCAGGTCGATCCATTCATACTACAACTAATATAGCTGCGGTGTGGGTCTACCACGTACTGGCTATGAGGCACTTTATTTTAGTCTTCAGAGGTAACAACGTGACCTTCTTTATTTGAAAATAACAGTAGTTACTTACCGGTATGTGGACTATAAGCTCGTAGCTTTAATAACACACCCATCTTATTAAACCAAATATTTACTCGCGACTACCTCGTAAGTAAATTTACAAATGTCTTCAATACTGCCGACACAGAAACCCAAACCCCGTATTTATTTATAATGTTTACTGCCAGTAACACCAATTTGCAGCCAGCGCGAAGCTCAAAACCTACACCGACTTTACTTACTTACAGTATTAGAAAATGCAAATTTTTATTCTTTTTATAAACAAGTCATGAGTGTCGTCTGTAATAACTTGTTTTGTTGTTTTTCGGCCATTCACAGATGATTATTACAAATGTTAAACTTGTTTATACTAGTAAGGCTGCAATAATATGTTTTTTATAGGATAGGGTGACAAACGAGCACGCAGCAGTCCACCTAATGGTAAGGGGTTGCTGTGGCCCATAGACATCTACATCTATCCTCGATTACAAACCAAAATGCAGATACGTTGTCACCCGTGAGAACCATGATGGAATGCCTCATTTCCAGTAAAAAGGGTCTCCGGTTCTCCACACTCACGATGCGAAACACATCAGCATTAAGCTATTATTTTACGCTGGTATTCTGTGAGAGAGTGGTCCCTCCCTGGTTGAGCCGACCCATTTGTGCTACAACTATACTACTAATATAACTGCAGCATGGCTCTGCCACATATAAAATATTATTGAAAAAGTTTAAAATGTCACGCGTTAATATTAAGTTCATACAAATTGGAATGTTACACTATATAAATACTAAGGTAAAAAATAAATATCAAAATCGGACTATTCTCTAAAAAGTTATGCGAAGTCATACATAAAAAATATACGCGTCGACTTGAGAACCCCCTTCGTTTTTTTCCTCGGTTAAAAATGAACTGATCTGCCTCGTTGGTCCAATGTGTAAACGCGACTGCTAAAGTTCCTGGGCTCAAATCCCGGGTCAGGCAATAACATCCGTTATTGAGTTTTTCCTTCAGGAAATTCTCAGTAGCTACCCGAAGCCATTTAACAGCCAGTTGGGGGTGTCTCACCCCCGTGTTCCAGGAAAGCACATAAGCCGTTGGTCCTGCGATTGATCTCTCTCCGGTTTTGTCGAGTTACTGTCTCATCGGACTGTGTAAGAGTGAGGGAATAGAGAGTGCACCTGCGCTTGCGCATACACCTGAGCATTATAATCCTGTTCTGAGCCGATTGACCGAAATTCGGTCTGGAGGACATTATTCAACTAAAACTAATTATGATTTTTCTAATCATAAATATAACATCTATTATCTGTGATTTATATGCTGTTAGCCTTTTCGCTTTTAAAGCTTAATCTGACTCAGTGCTTCGTGAGATAACTAACTGCGTTCCGAGCAGAATTGTGCGGAACCTGTTCCGAGTTTTAGCGAGGCTAACGGATAACAATAGATTTTTATTTAAAGAGCTGTATCTCTTTTCCCGTCATGTTAAATTTAATAAGAAGTAGCTTTTATGGTAACCGAACTTCGCATATTCGCGAACTTACTTACCTAACCAGTATCTTGTATTTTAAAGGAATATTCATCATGCTAAACAACTTAAAACTACATAAAATATTAATTAAATTATACTTGCCAATTTTAGCAAAACGCTACCTACCTAGAGCATGTATGCATAAGCAAGTGCTTACGTATGTGTACACACTACATCTATCTATTCTTGAATAAGAATCAAAATGCAGATGCGTTGTTACTCCAGAGGAGTGATAAGCAACGCATTGTTACCAGGAAAAAGGATATCCAGTTCTCGTCACTCATCATATACGAGTAAAGCCTATCAACATTAGAATACTGTTAATTGTCGCTTGTGACCTGTTTAAAAATATTTTTTTAAATTAAGATTTTTGGCTTAGATGTTTGTCCTTTAAGCCATGTCTTCATTTCTTTCGGGATCTTCGTTTTTATTTCTTTCGTTATTATTTTTTTCGTTACAATATGCTGACGAGTCACGTTGCGAAGTTTTTTGGAGATTTTAATGACAGCTCAACCCAGCCGATATTCGATGACAGTTATTCAAGTTCATAAGGCGCCTAAGCGATCAGAATAACTTGTGGCTCATATCAACATCGAAGCACTTGTTTCGTCGTTTTCTCTAATAGTTCACATTAATACACTAAATTGCATCACTTTTACGAATAAAAATCCATTCTAACCATTATTTTAACGATAAAACAGGCGCAAAAATCCGTCGAGGGTCAAGTTCCCGCCAAAACTCTTCTTAAAGAATAATTTTTTCAATTAATACTGATTATAAAAATAATTCCTATTGAAAGTCATTTTATACTATTTCACTAGTTCAAAAAAAGCCTCTTTTCTTGGAAGGGGAACTAGCAAGAAACTAGGGAACTTTTTTCTAAATCAAAATAAAAAATAGTTTGTACAATTACTTAAAAAACTCATTTATGAAACAGATTGGGAGCGATCACTTCACTCTAGGGGGTAATAATTATTATCAACCTTGTACAATTATAATATAATGATCTATCTCTGTTTAATATAAAAATTAATCTTGGTATTAGAGATACCTTGTATTTTTTCTGGGACTATGTGTGTGTTCTTGACATTTCTTTTTTTTTAAACGTTACCTACACACTAGGATTTTCTCCTGTATCGTGGGGGCAGTTTACAAACATAAATTTCACAAGGACAGAAACAGAAACTTTTTTATTCAATGTAGATTGTAACAATACTTATTGAAAGTCACTTTTTTAATTTTCCACTGGTTCGCAAAAAAAAACCTCTCCAGAAGAACCAGCAAGAAACCCAGCGGGACTATTTTTTTTCCAATAATAGCTTACAATCATGTTTACAATTAACAACACAAGACAAATTAGAAATAGCTTGGTAGCGATCACCCTTCCCAGGGGTTATTATCATCCATAAATTCCTTAATATTATAATAACCCTTTGTATACAAAATTAGTTTAATAACATTTTTGAATTGATTAAAACTACTTTTACGGATTTTATCGCGTTTATTTTTACTTTTTATTTTTAATTCCCGACGTTTCGGGCGCTTTCCAGCACCCATGGTCACGGGGGACTGAGATGACTGACGTCCCGATGTCATTGTTAAACCCGGAGTACCTTCAGCTTTTTTAATTATTGTTTATGGTCCGATCTATGCAAAATGAACTAACTCTGTCTTGAGGTCTTGCAGTGGTATGCTTGGGTTTGCAAGACCTCAAGACAGAGTTAGTTCATTTTGCATAGATCGGACCATAAACAATAATTAAAAAAGCTGAAGGTACTCCGGGTTTAACAATGACATCGGGACGTCAGTCATCTCAGTCCCCCGTGACCATGGGTGCTGGAAAGCGCCCGAAACGTCGGGAATTAAAAATAAAAAGTAAAAATAAACGCGATAAAATCCGTAAAAGTAGTTTTAATCAATTCAAAAATGTTATTAAACTAAGTTTGTATACAAAGGGTTATTATAATATTAAGGAATTTATGGATGATAATAACCCCTGGGAAGGGTGATCGCTACCAAGCTATTTCTAATTTGTCTTGTGTTGTTAATTGTAAACATGATTGTAAGCTATTATTGGAAAAAAAATAGTCCCGCTGGGTTTCTTGCTGGTTCTTCTGGAGAGGTTTTTTTTTGCGAACCAGTGGAAAATTAAAAAAGTGACTTTCAATAAGTATTGTTACAATCTACATTGAATAAAAAAGTTTCTGTTTCTGTCCTTGTGAAATTTATGTTTGTAAACTGCCCCCACGATACAGGAGAAAATCCTAGTGTGTAGGTAACGTTTAAAAAAAAAGAAATGTCAAGAACACACACATAGTCCCAGAAAAAATACAAGGTATCTCTAATACCAAGATTAATTTTTATATTAAACAGAGATAGATCATTATATTATAATTGTACAAGGTTGATAATAATTATTACCCCCTAGAGTGAAGTGATCGCTCCCAATCTGTTTCATAAATGAGTTTTTTAAGTAATTGTACAAACTATTTTTTATTTTGATTTAGAAAAAAGTTCCCTAGTTTCTTGCTAGTTCCCCTTCCAAGAAAAGAGGCTTTTTTTGAACTAGTGAAATAGTATAAAATGACTTTCAATAGGAATTATTTTTATAATCAGTATTAATTGAAAAAATTATTCTTTAAGAAGAGTTTTGGCGGGAACTTGACCCTCGACGGATTTTTGCGCCTGTTTTATCGTTAAAATAATGGTTAGAATGGATTTTTATTCGTAAAAGTGATGCAATTTAGTGTATTAATGTGAACTATTAGAGAAAACGACGAAACAAGTGCTTCGATGTTGACATGAGCCACAAGTTATTCTGATCGCTTAGGCGCCTTATGAACTTGAATAACTGTCATCGAATATCGGCTGGGTTGAGCTGTCATTAAAATCTCCAAAAAACTTCGCAACGTGATTCGTCAGCATATTGTAACGAAAAAAATAATAACGAAAGAAATAAAAACGAAGATCCCGAAAGAAATGAAGACATGGCTTAAAGGACAAACATCTAAGCCAAAAATCTTAATTTAAAAAAATATTTTTAAACAGGTCACAAGCGACAATTAACAGTATTCTAATGTTGATAGGCTTTACTCGTATATGATGAGTGACGAGAACTGGATATCCTTTTTCCTGGTAACAATGCGTTGCTTATCACTCCTCTGGAGTAACAACGCATCTGCATTTTGATTCTTATTCAAGAATAGATAGATGTAGTGTGTACACATACGTAAGCACTTGCTTATGCATACATGCTCTAGGTAGGTAGCGTTTTGCTAAAATTGGCAAGTATAATTTAATTAATATTTTATGTAGTTTTAAGTTGTTTAGCATGATGAATATTCCTTTAAAATACAAGATACTGGTTAGGTAAGTAAGTTCGCGAATATGCGAAGTTCGGTTACCATAAAAGCTACTTCTTATTAAATTTAACATGACGGGAAAAGAGATACAGCTCTTTAAATAAAAATCTATTGTTATCCGTTAGCCTCGCTAAAACTCGGAACAGGTTCCGCACAATTCTGCTCGGAACGCAGTTAGTTATCTCACGAAGCACTGAGTCAGATTAAGCTTTAAAAGCGAAAAGGCTAACAGCATATAAATCACAGATAATAGATGTTATATTTATGATTAGAAAAATCATAATTAGTTTTAGTTGAATAATGTCCTCCAGACCGAATTTCGGTCAATCGGCTCAGAACGGGATTATAATGCTCAGGTGTATGCGCAAGCGCAGGTGCACTCTCTATTCCCGTACACAGTCCGATGAGACAGTAACTCGACAAAACCGGAGAGAGATCAATCGCAGGACCAACGGCTTATGTGCTTTCCTGGAACACGGGGGTGAGACACCCCCAACTGGCTGTTAAATGGCTTCGGGTAGCTACTGAGAATTTCCTGAAGGAAAAACTCAATAACGGATGTTTTTGCCTGACCCGGGATTTGAGCCCAGGAACTTTAGCAGTCGCGTTTACACATTGGACCAACGAGGCAGATCAGTTCATTTTTAACCGAGGAAAAAAACGAAGGGGGTTCTCAAGTCGACGCGTATATTTTTTATGTATGACTTCGCATAACTTTTTAGAATATAGTCCGATTTTGATATTTATTTTTTACCTTAGTATTTATATAGTGTAACATTCCAATTTGTATGAACTTAATATTAACGCGTGACATTTTAAACTTTTTCAATAATATTTTATATGTGGCAGAGCCATGCTGCAGTTATATTAGTAGTATAGTTGTAGCACAAATGGGTCGGCTCAACCAGGGAGGGACCACTCTCTCACAGAATACCAGCGTAAAATAATAGCTTAATGCTGATGTGTTTCGCATCGTGAGTGTGGAGAACCGGAGACCCTTTTTACTGGAAATGAGGCATTCCATCATGGTTCTCACGGGTGACAACGTATCTGCATTTTGGTTTGTAATCGAGGATAGATGTAGATGTCTATGGGCCACAGCAACCCCTTACCATTAGGTGGACTGCTGCGTGCTCGTTTGTCACCCTATCCTATAAAAAACATATTATTGCAGCCTTACTAGTATAAACAAGTTTAACATTTGTAATAATCATCTGTGAATGGCCGAAAAACAACAAAACAAGTTATTACAGACGACACTCATGACTTGTTTATAAAAAGAATAAAAATTTGCATTTTCTAATACTGTAAGTAAGTAAAGTCGGTGTAGGTTTTGAGCTTCGCGCTGGCTGCAAATTGGTGTTACTGGCAGTAAACATTATAAATAAATACGGGGTTTGGGTTTCTGTGTCGGCAGTATTGAAGACATTTGTAAATTTACTTACGAGGTAGTCGCGAGTAAATATTTGGTTTAATAAGATGGGTGTGTTATTAAAGCTACGAGCTTATAGTCCACATACCGGTAAGTAACTACTGTTATTTTCAAATAAAGAAGGTCACGTTGTTACCTCTGAAGACTAAAATAAAGTGCCTCATAGCCAGTACGTGGTAGACCCACACCGCAGCTATATTAGTTGTAGTATGAATGGATCGACCTGACCGGGGTAGGACCACGCTTTCACAGTATACCAGCGCAAAGCTTATTACTGCTGTGAGTAGTGAGTGTGGAGAACCGGAGACCCTTTTTTAATTATTGTTTATGGTCCGATCTATGCAAAATGAACTAACTCTGTCTTGAGGTCTTGCAAACCCAAGCATACCACTGCAAAACCTCAAGACAGAGTTAGTTCATTTTGCATAGATCGGACCATAAACAATAATTAAAAAAGCTGAAGGTACTCCGGGTTTAACAATGACATCGGGACGTCAGTCATCTCAGTCCCCCGTGACCATGGGTGCTGGAAAGCGCCCGAAACGTCGGGAATTAAAAATAAAAAGTAAAAATAAACGCGATAAAATCCGTAAAAGTAGTTTTAATCATGTGTAGTGTTCGCGTAAATATAAGAAATCATTAACATTTTTGAACTTTGTGTATAACAAATTTTGTATATTTTCTGGGATTTTGTTGTAAAAGCTTATACATCGCCCCAATAATGAATTACTGACTCGGTGGAGTCAAGTAACTGATACTACTAGCTTGTGTCTGCTCGTAGTATTTACAGAATAAATATCACTTAATTTTGGCAAAACTACTTTTATTTTTGTGTACGTACATTACATTTTCATAAATGTATTGAGAGGCCAGAGTTAATATATTGATTTCTTAAAATTTTTGTCTCAGTGACTCTTTTGGTTTTAAATTATATATTGCTCTAATGGCCTTCTTCTGCAAAATAAATATAATTTCAGTGTCAGTCGCGTGTCCCCATAGCAAAACACCATATGACATAATGCTATAGAAATAACTAAAGTAAACTATTCTAGCTGTTTCAACACTGGTAAGAGTTCTAATCTTTTTTACAGCATATGCTGCAGAACTAAGTCTGCTAGCTAGTTTTGATATATGGGGGAGCCATTGAAGCTTTGCGTCCAGTGTGATTCCAAGAAAAATGGTGTTATCAACGAGACTCAGTTCCTCCCCATTTACAATTACATTAGTATCGGCATGTTTAACATTAGGAGTGACGAATTTCATACATTTAGTTTTATTTCCATTCAAATGCAAATTATTAACATTAAACCAATTGACTAACTTAGCTGTAGTTAGTCATTATTTACTTCGTCGTAATTTAATAACTGTAGTTTTAATTTGAAAATTTAATGAAGTATCATCAGCAAATAATACTATATCATGGTTATCCCCTACTATGGAAGGTAAGTCATTAATATATACAAGAAACAGAAAGGGGCCAAGAATTGAGCCCTGAGGCACGCCCATTTGTACAATCGACCCGGAAGATCTCATACTATTGAGGACAACTTTTTGCGTTCTGTCACTTAAATATGAAATAATTAATTTAAGAGCATCGCTTCTTACACCATAGTGTTGAAGTTTCCTGATTAATGTTTCATAGTAAACACAATCGAATCGCTTTGGATAGGTCACAGAACACACCCAAAGCATCCTGTGAATTCTCCCATGAATTAAATATATATTTAATCAGCTCAACACCAGCATCAGTTGTCAAGTGACCCCTTGTGAAACCAAATTCATTTTTATGAAGTAAATTATTTACATTAAAAAAATTTAACATTTGATCAAGAATAATTTTTTCAAAAATTTTACTAAGTGTTGGTAGTACAGAAATAGGTCTAAAATTAGCTGAGTTCAATGTACTACCAGATTTAAATAAAGTTATTACTTTACTATGCTTCATTAAATCAGGAAACACACCAGATTCGATACTAGTATAAAAATAATAGATAGTTGAGGTGCGATTATATCTATTACAGACGCAATAACTTTAACGGAAATCCCCCACAGATCGGCGGTTCTCTTAATATCAATATTCTTAAAATATTTTACAATATCTTTTAATGACACTCTATGAAATTTAAAATTCTTTGTACACACATTTACATTTTGTTTAAGTAATGATTCGGCGATGGCAGGATAAGAATTCAGTGACTTCGTGGTTAAGATCGGAATATCAGTAAAATATTTCTCAAAAACCATTGCAACATCCTGATCTGATTTAGTTAATTTATTATTAAAACTTAACTGGTAGTTTGAATTGCGAGAGTTGACCTTACCAGTTTCACTATTAATTATACTCTTTGTCATTTTAATTTTATTAGAAGCAGTCTTTATTTTGTTGCTCAAATACAATGACTTGGCTAAGTAGCACACTCTTTTAAATATTTTGGAATATTTTTTTACATATTCCCTAAACTCGACGCTCGGATTATATGACCATTCATTGTAAAGTTCATATAACCTTTGTCTACTCTTATGGACTCCTACTGTCGCCCATTCATTAAATGCCTTGCGATTGTTCAAGGAGAATGTTTTAGAAGTAAAAGTATTATTAAATTCATTGCAAATGAGCTTAAATAATGTTCCATACAAAAAATTTGGATTATTTTTGTATGAAAGTAATGGAACTTTTTTACTATGTTACTTCTAAGCTTCTCCAAGCGATGTGCATTTACTGGAACAAACACTACTTTTTTATCTACTTGCTTTTTGTGAACATAAGGTAATGAAACTAATTGTCCACAGTGATCAGAGCTCAATTTTTGAATTATACATTTATTGAACGGCTTAACATTTGTAAAAATATTATCTATACATGTTGCACTAGATTCAGCAATACGTGTTGGCTCCTAAAATAAATTAAAAAGACCATAAGATTTAAACAATGAACTGAATTTAATATTGGTGGAGGAAGCTTCTAGGAGATTGATATTAAAGTCTCCACATATTACAACAGTTTTATTCTGTTTATTAAGCTTAGCGAAAACTTCCTCCATAATTTTTTCAAAAGTATCATATAAAGAACATGGGGGTCTGTAAACGCTCACAATAATGAGGTGCTCAAACTCAATACGTGCCATTTCTACAGTTCGCTCATTTTCTAATTTAAATTACTTGGAATGGATTCTAAATTGCATGTCAAATCATAATGCTGCTCAATAGGAGCAGATGTCTGGGTAGCCAAGTCCTTGACTGAGTTAATATATAAATTGGTGTTAATATATAAGATAGCATATTTGCTATCTGTCTTAAATTATATTTGGATAGGTAATACCTATCTGTAGTCAAAAATTTCTTAATTAAATTATTAATATCTATTAAATTAATTCTATTGGTATAATTGTTACAATTAAATGTCAAATTTAAATTATTATTACATGATAAATTATTCATTAATAACTTTCAATCATGCCTTATTTTATTCTCCTGTGGCCAACCCTGTATATAAGGCAATGTAAACAAGATAATTTTATGTACATTTAAAGTAGTGAGGTAATCAATATATTTTAATAATTGATTTTTGTTTACATTACCATTACAAACATCCAGACCCGGAACAATTACTTGTAGGCCGCACAAATACTAGTTCCGTGCGGGATTCGAACCCGCGGCCCTTAGCGCTGTAACTTATTGCTAAGCCACTGCGCCACGGAGCCGTTGATCCAATCGTGGTGCAGTTGCAACAATTATTAAAAATAAAAACCAACATATTATTAAAAATAAAAACCTTCCTAAGTATCGTATTCCTTGCCTGGTCTTCGTAAATTGTTTTTATACGTTAAAATATGGTATATGGTTTATATTATGATTATGGTTTATGAACTTACGTTTCCATGGATCCTGGTAGCTCAAACCGAAAATAATTTCGAAAAATGAGAAATCAACGTTACTCAATTTCAAAAAAGTAGAAACATGATTAATGGTGTTTTTAGATCAGTAACCTCAACGGAATCCCAATTATAGAGCCAAATAACTTTTTACACCTGTTTGTATTTAGTCGCAAACGATAAGACTTTGATTTATTTATTATGAAGATTTTTATTTTATTGCCATCAGAGGTAATCAAATTCTTAATAGAATTTACGTGAAATAGGAATTGTCCACAGTAAAATGAATTACTTAATCTCTCGTACTTGTATTTGAAAAATACCAAAAAATACTCATTTATATTTGCCGTTTGATAAAAGTAATTATTTTTATGTAGAAGTAATAAAAATGTTTCATTTAATTTAGGTTTCAAAATAATTGTTGTTGTATTTTAGTTTTCTCGGTTCGAATTTGGAAAACCCGCGTGGCGTGCAACTTTTATATAAACTAGCAAAACCGAACACGTTGAGGTTTTTGTTTGTCTCGTAGTCAGTGAGTCGTCTACTGGTCACTTTTCTGGGGTGGTTAGGGTGTCGAGGTATGTCTTCATTACCTGGACGTCATCTCGAGGGGCTATTTGTTTGTAAAAAGCAGTTACCCGAATACAAAAGTGAGACTAAAACTGATTTTCGACTTTATTTTATATTAATTACACATATCATATTATATACAGTCACAAACGTAGTTACTAGTTACAAATTCTGTTATACAATATAATAGGTTTTAAAAATTACGATTTATTATTTCGATAAATAAATAAATATAAACTTTGATGATTTCTCTTTTAATAAACTAGCATGACGACAACAACAATGACAAATACAACTACATGTTATTATACAACAAGACAATAAATGATGCAAAATACTCAGATGTAGTAAAAAAAGGTAGATACAGCACGGTCTTTGTAATTGGTGAAGCCAAAAAAACTCCGCTCCTTTATGTAAGCGCACGCGTTCATGCACACGCATGCATAAAACTACGCTCATTTTCGCTCAGTACTTCCCGGGGCGTCGTGCCTTCGTTTGTCGTGTTTGCCTACAAAATGCCGTCATGTGTAGTTAAATGGTGCAAAAACAAGAATAAAGTAAACAAAAAGTCAGAAGCAATATCGTTTCACTCGTAAACACTCATTTACTACTCAACTATATTTTAATTTCTTATTCCAAAACAATTTGACAAATGAAGGTTATTCGAAGCGCGAATGTCAAGGTTTCTAGATTACGTAATGGGAAAATGTTGCCGGTATTTCTTATTTCTTGGCCCAAGTTTGGGTAATTAATTTTAGATTATGTATAAAAATATATGTAGTCAGCATATTTTTTAATTAGTTGTTATTATGTTACATCAAATCGAAGTCAAGGTAAATATTTAATTTTTTAAGTCACTGATGCTTCTGTTTTAATTGTTGAGTACTTACAAACTTTTTTACTAGCAAAAAATATTTATGTTTTTGGGATACCAACGGATATTCTAATAAGACATGACTTTTTACGTGGTAGAGCCATGCTGCAGTTATACTATTAGTAGTGTAGTTATAGCACGAATGGGTCAGCTCAACCGGGGAAAGACCACGCTCTCATAGATTACAATAATGAATAGTAGCTTAATGCTGCTGTTTCGTATGATGAGTGTAGGACCGGAGACCCTTACACTGGAAGCGAGGCATTTCGTCTTAGTCATGGGCGACAACGCATCTACATTTTGATTCGTAATTGAGGATATATGTAGATGTCTATGGGTCACAGCAACCACTTACCATCAGGTGGACTGTATGCTCGTTTGTCACCATACCCTATAAAAAAAGGAGTACCTGCTGCAAGACTGTTCTGAAATGTCCAAATGGCAAATCCAAAATGGCAGCCATCCTTTTGACTTGACTGTGGTAGAGCCACGCAGTGGCTATTGATGTCGCATGGGTGAGCCAGCTTGAGCCGGGGTGGTACCACGACCTCACAGAATACCTGCGTGAAGTAGAGGTTAACCTCTGCGTTTCGCTTGGGCTGGAGGCCCCATTCCCCCTCCCCCTTAACATCGTAGCGGAATCAAATAAAAACTACCCCAAGAGGGATACCAGAAGGGAGAAGTATCACTTCTGTTGACGGAGAATCCCTTGCTGAGCATCCACGACCAAGCTACTCTACTCTTCCTGAGCATGGGTGCTTAGCGTGCTGGGAGTAATAAGACCAAGGCAACCCCTATCACGGTATCCGTAAATTTTTGCAACATCAGGACACTTCATTCCAATCTTAATGCTGTCCACTACCACCCGGAGACGGCGAAGTCGGCCTTGCTCTTTTTAACCGAGACTCAGGTGTCCTCTCTGGCTGATACTTCATATCTCTCCTACCCGGGGTACAAATTAGAACACTCTTTTGTGCCACCGGCTGCAGTTTGTTCTATTTTGCATTTACTAAAATATACTCCTTTTTCATTTAGAAAAGTATATTTTAAACTCCATGGAAATTTATTTTTTATTCCAACTATATACCATAACTTAATACTAAAAGTAACTTTAGTTTTAAGTTATTTTTTATAATAAACATGTTTCACATCACGTATGAAGCATATATTATCGATGCTTACATGCTCACTGGACAATCTATCAAGAAGACTTTTATATGATTTACGGACGCCTCCTACGTGCTTCATCTTTTTTGAATTGTCAAATTGTTGAAATTTATTAAAACAGACGGATATACTTTCGCATTCACATCGCATATTACTCTTATAGTTGTGGTATTGTATCTCGATTTTCAGGGACTTTTAAAAAAAAGTGGCAACACTTCTCTGACTCACACAAAGTTATAAAATTGGTTACAGTTTCTTGTTCTAGGTGCGATATCTACCCTTTTTTACTTCATCTGAGGCAAAATATTAAAAACGTTATAAAAATAGTGTGTCGCGACTCCGACGCTTGCTTGTTTCTTTTTGTTTATCGGACGTTGACCTCCGATTGAGCATTTGGCGCGAACTTAAAATTTTAGGATTCGAGTAACGAGTGTCGCTAGCGAGGCGCAGGGTGGAATAGGCGAAGCCACTTGTTTTTTGCGCCCGAAGCAATTAAAGGGCTACCCTATACGTAGGGAGGCGGAAAATGCATTACGCATACCACGATAGCCGGTCTATCGTGGTTATGAGGGACTCACTGTCCTACCGGGGACCCTAAGTGATACCCTCTAAAAACCGCCTTTGGGGACAGGCAACCGGCTGATTAAGCTTTATTGTGCCTTATCGTGAGCGACCCTCTTTTGGAAAAAGAGGGCGCAGGCGGCTACGAGCCGCTGAGGGAGTGCCTACGAAGGCAAATTAATATTAGTTAATATAACAATTTAATTTAATTAGAGTTGGCCTGAGCCGCCAGGAGGCAGTTCAGGTCGTTTGTTAGTTTGTTAGGTGGGTCCGAGAGAGAGTTTCTCGGCCTGCGGACTCGGTAGCGAGAGGGGGGTGGGGCTGCATAAGTATCTGCCTCACGAATTAAATGATTTGAGTGCGACTCTGAGGCTTTGAAGAAGTTCTCAGAGAGTTTTCGGAGAAATTGTTGAATTGTGGGGAGCTCTAGGTCCCGATGAAGGTCAGCATTACGGACGTACCAAGGGGCGGTTGCAGCTCGACGACAGAAAAGGTTATGAACTATTTGGAGTTCATTAATAATTTTAGGGTTGGCGTGGGCAAAAACGGGGCCCGCGTATGACATGACTGGTCGTATACGGACCTTATAAAGGGTACGCTTGTTTCTAAGGGAAAATTTAATGTGTCGGCCCAACATACTGTTGAGCCTACTCAGATAGAACCGTGCGTGACGGGTTACTCTTTTGACGTGGGGCCTGAAAGTGAGCCCTGTGTCTAGAGTGACACCTAAATATTTGGCGGTCGTATGCCAGGGGACAGGGGTCCCTAGCATACGTATTGGTGGAGTGTTTTTGAGACGGCGTCGTTTATAATCGAAGGGAACGGCGGAGCTCTTCTCCGGGTTCACATCGATGCGCCATTTTTTGAACCAAGCTCCTAGGTCATCAACTGACTTTTGAATCTTGTTCCGTATGAAGGGTAGTGAGATACCTTTGCAGTAGATAGCAGTGTCATCTGCGAAGAGGGAGAGCTGAACACCTTTCGACGGGATGGGAATGTCGTTGGTGAACAGGATGTACAGCAGAGGAGCAAGTACTGAGCCCTGAGGGAGACCAGCCTTGATAGTTCGCTGTGAAGATAGCGTGCCTTCGTGTCTAAAACGAAAGGTACGATACTTTAAGTAAGAGGCCACGAGACGTACTAGACGATCGGGGAGACCTATTTTGTAGAGTTTGTAGATAAGGCCTGTATGCCAGACTCTATCGAAAGCTTTAGCTATGTCGAAAAAGACCGCGATGGTCTTATGACGACGAGGATAGAAACCGCTGAGGATATATTCCACAATACGGTGAACTTGTTGAGGACATGAGTGTTGGGCTCCGAAACCGAATTGATGGGGAATGATAAGAGGGTCACCGTCTGTGGGAAACAGATAGCGCCTCATACGTGTTTGGATGACTCTTTCGAAGAGCTTGCCCATTGCCTTGAGGAGGTTAATGGGGCGATGACTGGAGGGGAGGTTGAGAGGCTTGCCTGGCTTGGGAATTCCAATCACAGTTGCCTCTTTTCACGTAGTGGGAAAGTAACTAAGGTTGAAGCAGGCGTTGAAGATAATAGATAAAAAGGTTAACAACTGCTCAGGAAAGTGTTTTAGGGCTTGATTGGAGATCCCATCCGCGCCCGGAGCCTTTTTAGGCTTAAGTCCTTTGATGAGGGATGAAATCTCATCATTGGACACAGAGATAGGTTCGGAGGCCGTAGGGGGTGAGCTCCGGCGGCGGACCTCATCCTCCACTGCCTGGACGTGTGAGGGGTCGACGGGTTGAGAGCTAGGAGAGCATTGTGCGGCAATGCTATCTGCAAAGCACTCAGCCTTTTCCTCGTCCTCGAAGGCAACCGTGCCGTCGGGACGGGAGAGAGTGGGAGTGTGGGTGATAGCGTCTATGCGGAGGGCTCTGGCCATCTGATAGTACGCTGTATGAGATGGAGAGATATTCTCCATGAGTTTACTCTTTTCGAGGTCTCGAAAATCAGAGAGGTGGAAACGGAGTTCTCGTTGAAGACGATTGGCCGCGCGCCTATATTCGGGGGTGGGATATTTTGCTGCTCTCCGGAAAGCAGCTTCTTTGGCTTTTAATAGGTTGCTAATATGTAGGGGAAGCCCACTATTGTTAGCAACCGGACGACCCTTTCGTTCTCTTTAAGGGAGGATTTAATAAGGGTGGAGAGTGAATCGACCGATCGAATCGATCGGTAGAGTCCTGTGAGTCCAGAGCTTTAGCTAGGGACTCCTTGAATCCCTTCCAGTTAGTGAAGGTTTATGTGTGTGTTGGGGGAGGTGGCTGATGGCCAAGAATGAGGGAAACCGGTCGGTGATCGGATCCTAGATCGTCTAGTGTCTCGATTGCTCTGAGGTTGAGAGAAACTCCTTGGAGTAACGCAAAATCTGGTACATTGGGGGCGTGATCGGTGTTATCGGGAAAGTGAGTAACACCGAGGGGACTATGGACGGTAATATCAAGAGACTGCGTGATATCGAGCAGTATCTTGCCACTAGGGGACGTAGTACGGCATGTCCATTCAGTATGCTTGGAGTTAAAATCTCCAAACATAATGATTGAAAACAAAAAGCTATGAGGATGGACTGATGTCCAGTCATAGCTAGCCTGCATACCGTGGCTTCCATGTTGGTAAGCTGCGGAGTAGAAATGGGCGAGCAATGAAGTGTCTTCTTGTAATAGATGGCCGTTCCGCCGCCTCGGCGGTCGGGTCTGTCGTTACGAAGATGAGAGAAGTTTTCAATAGAAAGGCCTTTAGCGTCCTTGGTTTTGAGATTAGTTTCCTGTAGGAGGAGGAAATCGGCTTCACGATTCCGAAGAAAGAGCTTAAGCTCTGGGAGGTTGTTTCGCAAACCGCGAATATTAAATGATACAAGCGATAAACCCTTAGGTTTGATACGACCGTAGATTTTGGTAGAGTAATTTGCACTGATATTGAAGTTAAGTTAATTAAGTTAACTTAACTTACAACGCTAACAGAAGATTATTATGCTCTGGAAGAACGAGGAGACGTTCTTGGGGGGACTTCGCAGCGCGCAGTTTGTGTGTTACTACCGTGATTTCCCTAATGTCAATATTCCTAATAGCGGAATACAGTGTATTGTAGTCATCAGCTGTGGGCTCTGATTCATGGGAGTAGGAGGTTGTCCGCGCTGGGTCTGCCTTTTTGGGGCCCCAAGGAAAGACTGGGGGCTGCATAGGCTTGGAGAAGCCCGAAGGGGGCCGAATTATGCCCTGAGGGGGCCTAGAGGGACCCTGAGAGGGCCGAGAGAATCCCTGGATGGGCTGAGAAAGGCCCTGACAGGGCCGTTGTTGGAGGGCCAGGAATGAGCCGGGTGGCCTGTCTGTTTGCACAGGACACAAGTGGGCGGGGATTCGGCGTCTTTGGGCCGGGGGCACTCTTTAGTGTTATGAGGTTCGAGGCACTTAACGCACCTGGGTGGGGCGAAGCAGTTGGCCGCCGCATGACCATATAGTTGGCAGCGGTGCCACTGCGCCGGGAATCCGCGCCTATGTGGGGGCTCAACCTTCACTCTCAACAGGCCACACACTGTGCGTATCTGCCGGAAGATGGCTTTAGCCTCCGGCACGTTGGATAGGATGACTAGGGCTAGGTTGAACCTCTTGCCCGTTCTACTGTGCATTTTGTGCACGGCTTCTACGGGGAAGCCTTGGAACTTAAGGTCCTCAAGGATTTCCTCGTTGGAGAATTTGAAAGGGATGCCTTGGATGACGGCCCTGACTTTACGCTCTTCCGGGAGAGCGTAAGTGTGATAAGAAACTCGTTCGGCTGTGAATAGCCTGGTGAGTTTGCGGAAATCCTCGATCGAGCTGGGGATGATTTTGATAGCCTCCCCGAGGTTGACGGCATGGTCGTACTTGATTCCCGCGTCGTAGCAGGTTTTCGACAGCTGGGTAAATTTTGCCTTGTCTCTTAGGAAGACAGGGGGCGGGACTTGCTTCTTAGCAAGGACTGGAGCACATCGAGAGGATGGTTTTGTTGGAGTTGGGATGTCTAGTGACATAAGTGGGACGGCGGCAGCGGCGGGGGCTGCGGAGGTTGTAGGAGCGGCAGGGGCCGATGAGATAGGGGGGGTACGTTTTAACGCGGCGCGCTTACCGTTGCGCTTGGAGTTAATGGTGGTAAATGTAGACTCCTCGGTTCCGTCGGAGTCATAGGACTCCGATGAACTGGAGCCTGAAGTGGTGGCTAGCCTCTTCCGGGAGGCTGGCGCCGAGGACTCGGAGCATGCGTACTCCATCTCTAAGGTGGCAGAAGACTCAAGGGGGGCAAAAGAGTTCCTCGTTTCGAGGTATGTCGCGATTACTGGCGGCGGATGGTGTGCCTGAGGGGCAGGGGGGGGAGCCTGGGCGGCGATGGTGGCGAGGACCGTCTCATTGATGTTTAAACCATATTGGTTTATGATGGCGGTGAGGGACTCAGATAGGCTATGTGTGGCCATTTTGGGGAAGTAGAGCTAAGCTCGGTAACGGTTGGGACGGGTCCCTACTACTACTCCACCGTCGTCCACTACCGTACAGGGACGAGTACCTGGATGCGACCGCTCGGAAGCGATGCCACAGGCGGAATGTGATTTTTTTTTTGCGAAGCCACTTTAAGCGCTTTGATTATATACCTGTCTATCAAAGTTTAAGCGTTTATTTTCGATGTGTCGTCTTACGTATTGGCGGGCTTTATGCAGTTTTTCTCACGATATTTTATTGCTCACTGAGAAAAATATTAAGATATAAGGTAAAAAGTTACCAGAATATCAGAATTGTGTTTTTTCGTTATTAGTTCTAACTAATATGAACAATGAAATACATAATTTTGGCGATGAGTCAAAATCTTACCGTCGATGTCAACCTTTTTATTATGTCACTACCAAACTTGACCAAAGAAGACGTTTTATTTATCTGCATGATCGCGACTCCATAGACTGTCCGCGTATTGCATCTAGTCGTTACTTCATCTAGTGACCCCCACCCCCGGTAGCGCGGAACAAAATCCGTCTATTATTGTGTGCCCTGAAATCTTGGTGATTCAGGATGATGATGGTTGAGGTTGAAAATATGAAACTGAGCTTAAGCATTATTGTTCCAGGTCCATACATACCAAGTTACGTCTCGAATATAATTGGACGGAAGCCATGCCTATTCTTTGGAGGTATTTTGAACTTGACGGCTATCATTCTTATAGTCACAACGAAGAACGTTGCGATGGTATTCGCAATCAGAATAATAAGCGGATTGGGCATGGGGATGGTAACCGTCAGCAATCTAGTCTATGTTGGTGAAATTGCGTGAGTATTGTATTAGATAATTAATATTTTGCTTTTTTTGGCTTGATCTGTATTTATTAATAAGTTTGGTATGTCTGAATGCTTATTTAAGTTTTACCGTCCAATCCATATATTTTGTAGAGATGGGCCGAATATTCATTTCGTATTCGGTATTCTGCATATTCGGCAGCTTTACTGAATATTCGTATTTGGCCGAACATTTGGCTAAATCGCCGAACGTTCGTTAAAGTGATATGCAGTGTCCAATTTATTGAAATTCATGAATTGATTGATGCCATGTCTTTCATAATTTTAAATTTGAAAGTATTATAATAAATATTATAATAAGTATTATAATAAATATTATAAATATTAAGTTTCATGAACGTCAGTATAATTTGTTTCAGTGAATCTCGTGACACGCACACGCACACATATGCACACACACACACACACATACACACACACACACACACACACACACATGCACACATACATGCACACACACGCGCACGCGCGCGCGGGCAATCACAAGCAGACAACCGTACAATCACACGCACACTGTCGCACGCACACGTACTCAAAAAACAAGTGACAGAAAAAACAGTGCACACACGCACACAACACACACACACTAACACACTAACAAACACACACACACACACACACACACACACACACACACACACACACACACACACACTCAGACGAATACCTTATGTCGCCGTTACCACAACTTCCATATTCCATCACTTATCGAGTTGTTGAGTTATACGTTAAAAAAGTCGTTTATTTCGACCACAAAGATCATAGATGTTAGTAATAATAGAAATCTTAAAATTAATGTTAGTTAAACGTAAAACTTTAACCTAATTTTAAAACTATATCTAAGACAGGCCCAATTAGTCAGCACGTGCACCATATGACAATGGTTCAGGTACTGACCTCAAACCTGTCAGAAAATGCCCTCAGGATACCATTAGGATGGAACTGGCCCGCACCCTGTGCACCAGGGATGTGCATCGTTTACGCATGGTGGTGTAAAAACAATCCACACGCACATCCGCAAACATACTCGGCGCATTACAATAACGAGGCAGACCCAACAGCACCCTGAATGCATTATTGCATTGAACACACATTTAGTCTGTAGCTTGTACCGCCAAAGATACGAAACGGCAACGTCGCGGCTGCTTTCAGCCAATCCGATCGTTTATCTTATCGTTTGCTGTGCTCTGATTGGCTCATTTAAATCGGATCAACATTTTCCGTAACCATCACAAGGTGGATTTGTATATCGGATTAACTTCGGCGAACGCTAGCAAACAGTCTCGTGAGTGCAGATGTTGATCCGGTCGGAGCCACATTAGTTACCAGAGATGCATATTGGATCAACAAAAGGCGCCGGATCAACATGCGTTTTCGGATCAACAAAGTGCTCGCGTGAAGTCGCGTCAATATTCAATATAATGTATAAAGCTACTTGGAAACAACAGGAAACAAAGGTTCTCGTATAACTTATTCCCATGAACGTCAGCCTAGTAATTAGTTGAAGAGACCCTTATTATGTATTTTGCTATATTCAATAAATGTATAAAGCTACTTGGAAACAACAGGAAACAAAGGTTCTGGTATAACTTATTTTCATGAATGTCAGCCTAATAATTAGTTGAAGAGACCTTATTATGTATTTTGCAGGTATTGAATATAATGTCTTAAGTTATTCGGAAACAACAGGAAACAAAGGTTGTCGTATAACTTATTTTCATCAACGTCAGCATAATTTGTTCTAGAGAATCTTATTGTTGCACGCCTAAGTTGACGTCTGGCACTAGCGCCATCTAGTGTCGGGTAACAGAGCGAGAAAAGCTTTCCAGAAAATGACATGACTAATCTTTCAACCAACAGTTCCATCTAGTATCGAATTGAAGAAGTAATCTTTCTAGAAGTCACTCGAACTTTCGGCGCCTGGTTGGTTGGCGCGCATATTTACTTGAATATTCTGGATGTTTTGGCGAAAAAGGTGTATTTAAAGGCGCTGGAATACGCGATCGGGGCAGTATTGAATTTGGCGAGACAAGAAAGCTTCGAAGCGAAATAAAGTGAATCAGTGTGATTAATTATTAGTGTCTTTTAAGATTTAATTAGTGTAAAGTGAATTAAAGTGTTAATTTTGGTGATTCAATCGGCAGTTTTTATTGTCACGAACCTCAAGCTCGTAACAATTGGTGTCAGAAGTGGGATCAAATCATGCCGATTTTACCGAAGGAGGAAACGGAGGATGTCCGTACCCGAAGTCAACGCCAGCAGGAGACGGACCAGAGAAGATTCGGTGGTGCAACGCCGCAGACGTCGGGGGGCCAACTGCCAACCAAGGAGGCTGGCCCGTCAGCAGCTCCTACACCTGCAGCACCTGACTTAGGTGCTCTCATGATGATGTTGAAGGAACAGGCCCGCCAGCAGGCGGAACAGGCACGCCGGTTAGAAGAGCAGCTGCAGCGCGGACAGGAGGAGCTGGCTCGTCGGTTGGAAGAGCAGCTCAAACGCGATAAGGAGGATCAGATGCTCCTCATGAAGGACATTTACGCTACCTTCGGGAAAGAGATAGGGGAGGTGAAGGATAAAGTTGCTAAACATGACAACCGCCTGTCGGAAGCTGAAACCCGAATCGACCAAGTGAACAATTGGGTTGACAACGTAATGGCTGACATGAGGAAGTCAGTGGATGAACTCAAACTTGGGGATGGAACTAACAGCTCCCGTAGTAGCTACTACACCTTCGCTACGTGGGTTCAAGGTGCCACCGTTCGACGGGACTTCTTCCTGGTCAACCTACAAAATCCAGTTCGAGGCTGTTATGAAGGCGAACGGCTGGAATAAAAGTCAGGTCATGACTGCTCTCACACTAGGGCTGCGCGGTCAGGCCTTAACAGTTCTAGAAGCTCTCGGTGAGAAAGTGACTTATGAGCAGCTCCTTGAGGCATTGGAGGCGAGATATGGCGACGCTCACCTGGAAAACATCTTTCGTGCGCAGCTTAAAGATCGCGTGTAGCGCATCAACGAAAACATACAGCAGTGGGCTCTAGAGGTGCAGAAGCTGGTGCAAAAAGCATACCGGTCTGTACCTGCGCTCATTGAAGGGAACCTGGTACAGACATTCATCGACGGCATCCGCGACCTTGAAGTCAGAGCTGCTGTGAGGCTCAGGCACCACGAGAAGCTTAAGGACGCCTTGGCCCATGCACTGGAGGTGGAAAGCGAGCCCCAAGGGTCTCGATCTCACAAACCTATGATAGGAACAGTCTAATCATCAAGGGCGAGGTCAACGGCATGCCGTGTAAACTGAACATAGACACTTGAGCCTCTCGCACAGTTGTTAGTTCCCAACTTATAAGACAGTTCCTTGGGGACTCCGCATACAACCGACAACGCATTAATTTGATAATAGCCACCGGTCAGTGTATACCCGCCCGTGGAGAGAAGGAGATGGAGTTGAAGCTAGGCAACATGTTCTACCTGCATAATGTCAAAGTGGCTGATATAATGGACGAATGCATCCTGGGCCTAGAATTTATGAGGAATAATTGTTGTGAGATTTACGTTAAGCAAGGTGTTTTGAAACGTGGACAGGAAGAACATTTTATGGAAGGTGCGTTACCGGGGAACGTGTATAGCATTAAGAAGATTGTTCTTCCGCCGAGATTGGAAACGATTGTGCCGGTTAGTCTTTCTCGAAACCCTGGGCAAGCTCACTATTGTATACTTGTGGAAAGAGTAAACAATTACCTTCCATGGAAAGTAGCTCGAACCTTGACTGACATCTCAGGAGTACGTGCGCTGAACTTTTGTGACCAGGAACAGATTATAGAAAAAAGCACACTGGTTGGTACTTGTGAGGAAGTGGATTGGTTACGTCGGTGCCAATATCTATCGAGTGGGACCCCCAGCAAGGATTCACAAACGAGAGTGACCACAGTTTTGGAAGACTGTCGCAGCGTTCTCTCCTCGAACGAAATGGTTCTCATCAAACGATGCTGACATAGGAAAGACTGGCTTAGTTCAACACAAAATGAACACAGGAGAAGAATTGCCTATCCGTCAGCGGCCAAGAAGATTGCCGGTAGCACGTGAAAAGGAAGTGGAAACCATGATTGAGGGAATGGTGAAGGATGGTGTTATTGAACCCTCATCTAGTCCATGGTGTTCACCCATCGTGCTGGTAAATAAGAAGGGCGGCAACATGCGGTTCTGTGTTGACTACCGCTGTCTGAATGACGTTACAAAGAAGGACAGCTATCCCTTGGATAATGTATAAAGCTAGTTGGAAACAACAGGAAACAAAGGTTGTCGTACAACTTATTCCCATGAACGAAGCGTAATTAGTTCCAGAATATTTGCAATATTTTACACACGTATAAAGAAAATGCTGAGTCAGCTCCTTCATCTTGTTGCTAAGCTTTACTTTAAGCTGACAAAGCATATTTCTACAGGCTGAGTATCTTTAACTCATTCCATCTTAGTCCTCAGGGGCGACAACGCATCTACATTTTATTTAATAATCGACGATAAATATAGTTGTTGATGGGCCACAGCATCTACTTACCATCACGTGGACTGTGTGCTGGTTTCACTCCTTAAAAAAACAACAAATAATAAACAAACTAAGATGGGCAGTAGGTTCAATAAACTCCTGTTGCCAACCAGTCTGCTAAACGTCACTTCTATGGCAAATATCTATGTTTAGCAATGGACTTTTTTCCTTAATAAAGAATATTAATAATGCTATAAACATTACTAATATTCCCCTTAACCACTCGTGGTAAGCTTAAATTGCTTGTGTTACGAGTGGTTCACGCCAGTAGTCGAATTCGCGACTTTTCGGCTGTAGGCGGATTCGAACCCACGACCTTTTTGAGTTCGCGCTTTGCGCCCTGCCATTAGGCTACTATCGCTTCAATTTGCTAGGCTGTAATAAATTTCAATACGTAAACGCTTCTATTGGATGATAATAACCTCTGAGTATGAGGTAGTTACATATGCTTACTGAGAGCCTGCAAGCAATCTGGAAGTCACCTACCATACAGCACCGCCTGCTAAGCAAATAACAGAACGTCTTCAAAGACGTAACTCAATTTACTTAGATGACTTAATAATATTCAACATAGTATAAAAACTAAGGCTTAATCCTATTACCTTTAAACGAGCAATTCTTGTATATATATATAGATGGTAAATTTTGACAGCTTATTAGTGATTATGAATAGCTTAAAGTGTAAAAAATCTTAAGGTATTACGATTTTGTGACCGCCCAATATAGGTACCAATATTGGGCGGTCATAAAATCGTAATACCCTGGTTCGAGTCCAGACCGACCGACCGACGTTTTTTATTTTATTTTTTCAAGTTCCTTTCTTTTTTGAAAAAATCTATTTTTTCGAGCCCTTTTTTAGTATTTTTTTAAAAACACGAAAATTTAAATTAAACTAATTGCAGTCATGAGTTGTTATTCAAATAACCAATTCAGTTTTTTCTGTTATGTCGCTAAGATCAAAAATATTATTCGTATTTCATCAGTATGTAATTTGTATCTAAATATAATTTCCAAAAACACACTAATAAAAAAACCGAGCGAAATTTTACCGAGCAAAGCTCGGTCAACCAAGTACTTATTATATATATTAGAATATAGTTAACCTAACCCTAATTAATTATATAACCTACCATCGTAATTATCAAAGGATCTGAAATGGTATACGAGGATCAATGAAATTAGGTGATGGGAATAGTGGAATCAAGAAAGCAACACACGAACTATTCTAGTGCACTCTCATGAACTCCATCTAGTTACTCAGCTCCTCCGGTCCAGGTCCAATGGTTGGGACCCCTTTTCGTTTCTGCCGCAGGTCCGTACAATATCTTACAAACTACCGACTGCGCCATTTGCGTTTGCGGCAGTTTAGGGAGGTTTGAAGTGGAAGGAGACGAAGATTTTTCGTATATTATTTTATTTCTAACTTACAAGCTAACTTTACTACTGTGACCATGTGAGTACACAGGAATACTAAACTACCTAACTCACAAAGTAACTTAGGTACTACTGGGCAATCCCAATAATTAAGCCTAAGTTTTTATACTTTGTTGAATATCTGCTCTGCTCCTTCCGACCAAGACGCAGTTATCCTGTCCGGCTGATTTCTCGTATCTCTCCTACCCGGGGTACAAACTGGAACACTCCTTTGTGCCTCCGGATGGAGTTTGCGTTTACGTCAGAGAGGACATCTCAATGCCTCTGTAGTCTTGAAGGTTTGGACCTGTCCATCCTTTGGCTATGCGTAGACAGTGACGATCATCCATGCGTCTACGGATGCCTCTATAGGTCCCATAGCGGTAATGCTGAAAGAGACCGACTCTTCGACCACGTCCAAACGGCTACAGATTCGTTGCTACAGCAAATCCCCTCCGCAGAGATCATGATCCTAAGCGACTTTAACGCCCATCACGCCGAATGGCTTGGTTCACGCTTAACCGATCATGCGGGGAGATCTGTTCATGATTTTACCTTGGCATATGGTCGGACACAACTGGTTACTTCGCCTACGTGGATTCCAGATGTGGAGGATCATGCACCTTCCCTGCTGGACCTTCTGCTGACCTCTCACCCGGACGGATATCAGATTTCCGTTGACGCACCCTTAGGCTCCTCGGACCATTGTCTTGTCCGGAGTGTGGTGCCACTCAGGCTGAAATCGCAGTTGAATTCTGCAGGCTGCCGCCGTGTTTGGCACTATAAGTCAGCCGATTGGGATGGGATGCGGTCTTTCTTTGCATCCTACCCTTGGGGGCGGGTTTGCTTCTCGCCGGACGATTCCAACGTTGTTGGGATCGTCTGCAGTAGAACCAGAGTGACCGACATAGCCCAACGGATTGGTAAGCTGAAGTGGCAATGGGCCGGTCATATAGCTTTAAGAACTGACAACCGTTAGGGAAAAAAGGTTCTCGATTGACAGCCTCGTACCGGTAGGCGAAGTGTAGGGCGACCCCCCACTAGATGGAGTGACGACATGGTAAGACATGCAGGAAGTCGATGGATGCGGGTGGCTCAAGACCGTGCTTTTTGGCATACCTTGGGGGAGGCCTATGTTCAGCAGTGGACTTGTGAAGGGCTGTAATGATGATGATGACAACTATATTCTAGATTTACCATCCTACATTCCAGGGCTTCTAGAGATCGGGAGCCTGAATTACGACAGGCCCGCTGACAGTTAGTAGATAACAAAGGGGATATTTTTCTGATCAACTACTTAGTTCCGATATGAACCAAAACCCTGACAAGGTATTTAAAGCCATACAGGTTATCCCAAAGTTTGATGGGAGTCCCGACAGTTGGTTAGGTATTAGGACAGTTTTAATTAAGCATGGAAATCCATCGTCTAGTAACTACTTTATGACTTGCGAAATGCAAGTTAATCAATGTGCAGGCATTGACACCGATCATAATGCTTACTATAGTATTAATACTGACCTAGACTCAGATTACAATTATAGTAATGTCTATTCCGCCGATTCTACTTACGAACAAACTTATTATTATGATGCTTAAAAGCAATGCGGGTAAGATGGGAGAGTTCAGTAATCTTAGGTTCTAAACCTAACATTTAGAGAGTACTATGACATCATCGATCCAGCATATTAGGAAAAATTGTATTCATATTTAAATTTCCCATAATTTCTAAATTCCCATGTGCTGCAATAGTCGCAGCGCTGAGAGTGGAGAAGTTACATATCCCTACTGAGACCCTGCAAGAAATTAGGAAGTCACCTACCATGCGGCACCGACTGCTAAGCAAATATAATAATAATTTAATATAATAGTTTATTTTATTTTGATAAAATGTACAAATTATTCCAATAAGTCTTAACTTAAGAATAGTCTACAATAACAGGCACCTGAACTAGGATAAACCTGTATCTCAGGTGTATGTGCTAAAAGATACATTAACAAATATTTTCTGTTTCTTATATAAAATGAATAACGTATTAACTAATAAGGGTTATTTGTGTAAAATACATTATCATTAATTTACTTATGATATTAATTAACTTAAAACAATCAGCAACTTCTCTGTATCATCGTATGACAAATTTTGTAACCATGTTCGAATTACCTTCTTACAGTCTGCCATTTTTAATGGATATATATATATATATATATATATATATATATATATATATATATATATATATATATATATATATATATATATATATATATATATATATATATATATACAAAATTGCATTGACTTGATTATACAAAAAAGGGCCGAGAAATGTAAAAAATCTATGCATGAAATAATGCCTTATTCTAATGTTAGTTTCTATTACTTTATCTTTGCGCCTTTTATCAGTGACCTCTCTTCTATGAGGCAATCTTAAGTGCTGTTTTAGTAATGTGCTCATAACAAATAACTGGCGCACTGAGAGGACATTATAGGATTTGTATAGGAGATGGGATGGAAATAGAATAGGGCGGAATGTTGCAACTTTTAATACAGCTCTTTGAGCGCGTTCCAGTGGTAGTAGTGTAGTTTTAGCTGCTCCACCCCAAGAGGTTATACAATAGGTGAGTATTGACTGACATAATGCGTAATATACTTGTTTTACTACCTTATTATCAGCAAAAGAACGATTTTTTTTAAAAACAAACATTAGTTTACGAACTCTATTGCATAGGTGGTTTATGTAGTTTTTAAATGTAAACGTAGAATCTATAATTATTCCAAGGTACTTAACAGTTTTTGTATTAGAAATAACTGGGCAGTAACATTTAGACTCTGTGACTGAGTAACATTGATGTGCATAAAGTTCTGGAATGGTTATATGCAGTGTTAATATGTTTTGTTGGAGCCATTTATTAACTCTATCAAAACCTTGCTGAGCATATGAATAAACCTTGTCAACTGTATTTGCGGAAAAAAGTAGCACGGTATCATCTGCGTAAGATATTATTTTACCTGAGTTAAGTTCAAGATTGCAAAGGTCATTTATATAAATCGAAAATAGGGTTGGCCCTAATACACTTCCTTGAGGCACGCCAAAATGAGTATTTTTTTGTTCAGAGCTAACAACCTTATCGATTTTTATGCATTGATATCGATTTTCTAAATAATTCTTAAAAAGTTGAAGCTGCTTACCTCGAATACCTATGCTATCTAACTTATTTAATAGGATAGGAATAGAAACCGTATCAAATGCTTGCCTTTATCTAATTCTTGAGAGACGTAATCGGTAATTTCCTGCACAGCATCAGCAGTGGACATTTTAGGTCTGAAACCATATTGCATATTCGATAATATGGATTTACTTTGTAAATAATTCATTAATCTGTTGTTAATTAATTTTTCTAATATTTTAGACGTGGATGAGAGTATCGAGATAGACCGATAATTGGAAACGTTTTTTTTGTCCCCCGATTTGAGTACTGGAACTACAATTGCTTTTTTAAACAATCTGGGAAAATTCCTTCAGAGAGACAAATTCTGAAAGTATGGGTTAATGGTGGTACTAGAATTTGTCTATATTTTTTTAATATACTAGTGGGTAATCCGTCCCATCCAACCGCGCTTGTTTCTTTCAGTCCCATTATAATCCTTTCCACCTCACTAGGGTCCGTATCTAATAATGTGAACGAGCTTAATTGGCAGTTTTTTTGAGTTAATAAAGTGGGCCTGTAATAACAAATAACAGCACGTCTATAATATAAAAACCAAGGCAACTATTGTAATTGCCCCAATTGTTTGATACTTAGGAAACTACTCTAGTATTCCTGTGAAGTCGCATTGTCGTAGTAGTTAGCTTGTAATTTAATTCTCGTCTCCTTCCTTCGTATCTTTCCACGTAAATCCACCCTAAGCTGCCGCAAACCTAAGAAGGTGGTCGCTACAAAGCTATTTCTGTTTCTTTTTTATAACTGTTATTTTTAATCTCAGACGAAATAAAAACTCTTTATTTCGTCTGAGTTTTTAATAATGTTTTATGTTTTCAAAAAAAATCTCGCTTTCTTGCTGTTTTTTCTCCAGCACAGGTATTTTGAATTTATAACTTTCAATAAGTCGATAGGAAGTTTCGCTTCGTACATATGTGCACAATTACACACACATTATTTTAAAAACTTAAGCAAAAATTTAAAATATGTCAAACAAAAATACTCTCGTCTTAAATTAAAAATCATTTTAGTGCAATTACCTTTTATATTATAGACATAAATTTAGTATATATCAAAAATAAAGCTTATCGCAATCATATTTAACAAGTATTCGTATTTTAATTAGTCATCATTAAAATTTTATTAAAAATTTTATTAAGTAAAAAATTAATTATTAAGTAATAAATCAACCTAACTATTGTTTTCCCTGAATAGCAAAACATTTATAATCATTAAAAATTACTGTGACGTGCGGGGATGTTGAAATGACACGACAGCTTTGTGACTGATCCATAATTTACAATGAATATTTATTTATATTAACCTTCTTACTCCACTACACTGTTTTTTGGATGCAAATGGACATCAACACACTGAGTTGAAAATATAAAAAGCACTGCGTAATAATGTTATTAATATCCAGTAAAATTAAAATAGATTTGTCTTTTCTTTTCCTTCACTTTTGATAAGGATGAATCAATTGACAACTCATTTGGTAAAATCCGTTTAATAGGCTGCTACAGTGAATTAGCTGTACAAACATACATGTGTACATAAAATGACAAGCATACAATCCTTTTTTTGCATCGCCGTAATCGGTTAAAATGTAGGTTGAAAGAGACAACCCTTGGTTTTAGCAAAACATGGTAAAGCAACCGTCACATCGTGACATCACTTGTATGGTAACTTTGCCAAGTCAGTTTTATAGATAAATATTAAGAGTACCATGTTAAAAATAAACTATAACGTTTTCTAACCATTAATATAACCATATTTAATATATAGATACCGGCATTTAGTATTACCAACAAAATAAACAGAAGTTCTGGAGCACTGAACAAAGCGGTTACATCGCCGCCGTCACGATTTAGCGTTAAAATAAAATGCCATAATTAACTGTCATGTAGCCATATCGAAAATATTGCTATTAATTAGTTATTAAATTTTTATCCAAAAATGTCATATCTCGAAAAACGTTACATTGTTTACGTTAATCGTAATTTTGTACCTGTACATCCCTGAGGACAAAGTTAACTTCCATTGCTAAAGTTGTCAGTCTTGACTCTACAATACATGACAGACTTGAAAATAAACAATTTGTGTTTTTCTAGAGTTTCAAACGAACGTACAGTAGGAGTGCTCGATATAAATCGATATATACATTTGCGCTATATCGAATAGATCCGATATTATCGAATCATCTGATATCGATACGAGTATCGATATATTCCATCCGATATATCGTACAAAATTAAAAGTACACCCTTCCTACACTTACTTTGAACATAATTTCTTTATATCTAGATGAATTTATAGAAAATAAATTCAGAGTTGTTTTAGGAAATTAAAGGTCCAATTTATGTAGTACTTTTAAAGGTCGGTAACGGTAATCATTACGTTAACCATGCGTAGTGTCCACTTAGTAGTCTGTGATTTTAATTAACTTAATCTATTGTTGCCTATCGGTAAAGAAATGGCTGCTGAGCGTAGACCGTCGTTATGGGTCGTACTTACAAAATCGAGTACCTGGGCTTCCAAGTACGTCTCTCTATAGATATATATCATCAGATACCAGTGCTCGAAATACTTTCTAAGTATTTTCTTTCTGCATCATAATTTTATCCGTAGGATCATACAAATAAGGAGTGCAATCGCATATGCTAAAATAGTAAACTTTCAAGCCTTGCTGGAAGAAAAACACTCGCATAGAACATTGATCCTTAACTTTATATAAATAAGAAGCATAATTACGTTTACAAAAAAACTTCCAATCCTTTAAAGCAAATGTACCTTGATAGAACATTGATCCGTAACAGAAAATAAATAAAGAACAGAATCGCGCCAAATGTCGACAGAGCGCGAATATTCAAATACTTTAAAGTCTTGTGACTATTTTGGGTCGTCACTTGGTTGGCGTACTTGCAAGTAAATACCAGGTGTAAAACCTAAGCAGGAGGTACATAAACACACTTTAACCGAAATTCCACCTTGACTTGCGCAAATGCCGTAAGTAAAATTAAAGATCTCATAAAAAAGATCAGCAAGGAGAAGAGTTATGTCCTACTGCCAGTTCGGACTCGGATAGTTCAGAAAAAATTTGTCAGTCAGACTTAAGTCTCTAGAGTGATCATCATAAACTGTTTTTTATAGAAGAGGGGGCCAACGATCATGCGGCTCACCTGATGTTAAGTGACTACCGCCGCCCATGATCAACCGCAACACCAGGCGAATTGCAGGTGCGTTGCCGGCCCTTTAGAAAGGAGTGAGCTCTTTTCTTGAAGGTCCCCAGATCGTTTGCCGCGTAGTGCGGTCAAGAAGTTTGGCGGATTAATCCCATCCGAACAATTCCTCAGAGCACTCCCCATGGTATATGCGAAAGAAAATGCAAATAGATGCAACATCTCTTCGCATTGCCAGTGAATCGAGCCGATTGGAAGGCACTCGGTCGTCAACGATTCGAGTCGCTCTGCGCTGGATGCGGTCAAGTGGAAGGAGCTGGTACTGGAGAGCCCCAGCCCAGAGATGGGAATAGTATTCCTTATAAAGTTGCAGGCGGTGTGCTGGCATAAAATACTGTCCCGTTCTGCTGAGCACTCCAAGCTTTTTAAAGGCCAATTTGGCCTTCTCTTCCAAGTGACCACGAAACTGCACGTCACTCGACATGTCCACGCCGAGGATTCCGATACTGGAGGGGAGTGCCTTAAAACTGAGGAGATACGACAAAGGGGTTCTTTCTAGCGGTTAACGCGCAAACTTGTGTCTTCTGGGGGTTAAACTGGACTAGATTTAGTCGCCCTCAATCCGAGACTCTGTTCAGCAAAGACTCGACTTCAGACACAAGTTTGTCCCGGTACTCGGAGACGTCTACCGAGAAACATTGGCACGGCCGGTGTAAAGAACATCACCAGTGCTGTCATCTGCATAGCAATGAATGTTATTGGTTAGCAACATATCATTGATATGCAGAAAAAACAGCGTTGGCGATAGCACGCAGCCTTGTGGAACACCAGCATTAATAGGCTTGTAATCGGAGCTTGAACCGTCTACAACGACCTTGATGCTACGATCTGCAAGAAAGCTGGTGAACCATTCGCACAATTTCTCAGGTAGCCCATAGGAAGGGAGCTTTGAAAGAAGCGCTTTGTGCCAAACTCGATCGAAGGCCTTCGCAATGTCCAAACTAACGGCCAATGTCTTCCCCTTGGACTCTACTGCCTGCGCCCATCTGTGAGGTAGGTAGACCAGAAGATCACCAGCTGACCGACCACGGCGGAAACCGTATTGTTGATCACTAATCGGATCTCCCCGCATGATCCAAGCCATTCGGTGTGGTGGGCGTTAAAGTCGCCGAGGATCACGATCTCTGTGGAGAGCCATTTGGACATGGTCGTGGTCGAAGAGTAGGTCTGTTTCGGCATTACCGCCATGGGACCTATAGAGGCACCCGTAGACGCGCGGATGGTCGTCGCTGTCTACGCGTAGCCAAAGGATGGACAGGTCCGAACCTTCAAGACTGCCGAGGCGTCGAGAACAGATGTCTTCTCTGACGTAAACGCAAACTCCAGCCCGAGTCACAAAGGAGTGTTCCAGTTTGTACTCCGGGTATGAGAGATACGAGACATCAGCCAGACAGGACACCTGCGTCTCGGTCAGAAAGAGCAGAGCCGGCCTCGCCGTCTCGAGATGGTAGTGGACGGTTGGTATAAGTTAAAGTGAAGTCCTGATATTGCAGAAATTCATGAATAGCGTGGCAGGGGTGGCCTTGGTCTTGTTGCTCCGTTTGCCCCGAGCAGTTGTAGTCTTGAACAGAATTTTGCCCCTCCCCCCACCGAATACGCGGGGCAGCCTGAGCGCCCACGCTCAGGAGTGGAGAAACATGGTCGTGGGTGCTCAGTGAGGGATTCTCCAGGGGTGCTGGTACCCTCCTGGGGTAGCCTATCATCATTTAATTCCGCTACCATGTTGATAGGGGGGGGGAATTGGGCCTTCGGCCACCTGCACTCATCAGACAAAACGCGGAAGCAGACCTTCCACTTTACGTCGGTATTATGTGAGGTCGTGGTACCACCCGGTTTGAGCCGGCCCATACGTGCAACAGCAAAGCTGGCGCGTGGCTCTGCCACTGCTGAAAGTGGTACTTTTAATGGTTCAGCGGAATTGGAGAACTAATAAATGTGATGAAAGTTTTTCAGATGAGTTATCTCACTTATTTGAGGTCTCCAGTTAGTAGATTTAACGAAAATCCGTTAGAAGTGTGAACCGATTACAAAGTTGTACAATATAGCATACAAATATTTAACCATGATGGCCAGCTCAGTGCTATCTGAAAGACTTCTCAAATTCTGCACGGGTGTTAACCCAGCAGAGAAGCAAAAAAAGCCAAACACGTAAATAAAATTTTGTTTTTACAAGGTTTAGATAAGAAATAATAGGACATATAAAAATAAAACTGATTCGTTTTTAACCCGGGTTGTTTTTACATACTTACTCATATTAAACTGTTTGTCTTACGTTTTATAAATATAAATAAAATATATCGATATATCGAAAATATCGATATATTTCATCGATATGTCGAAAAGTATATACGACAAAAAATATCGATACTTTTTTTACATGAACATCCCTAACCTACAGTCCACCTGAGGGTAAGTAGTCACTGCGGCCCATAGACGTAGACATCTATCCTCGATTAGAGGCTCGATCACCGACACCGTGTAAAAATACACCTCCTTTCATCGAATAGTATAGGACTATGCCACCACTAACGAAAGTGGAATTTTTATATAGGTAAATTCATGTCTTTATCTTGAATTTGCTAGCTCAAAAGCACGGTTGTGTAATTTTGACTTGATCATAATTATTTGCGAAAACACCTCTAAAAATCACTATTTGAAATTACAACGATAATACTTAATCTATATGCTTGGGAATCACTCAAATATATTCGTAGCATCAAAATTCCTAATTTACTTGTTCATTATTTTGATTACTTAAGTCAATAATTTTTAGGTAGTATAGTAGGAATTACAACGAAATTACTTAATCTAGTATGCTTGGGAATCACTGTAATATATTCATAATATCAATATTTATAATTTACTTGCTCATTATTTTGATTACTTATTAGATCGCGGGTAGGTGTTGATTAAGTTAGACATATTTTAATACACTGAAATCTTTAATTTGTATAATATTATATCTAGGGACTTTTGAATATAAATTTAATGTTCCTGTGATATATAAACTCCTGCCAGTCAAGTCTGAAATATATTTAGAATAACTTGAACTCTTTAGCACATTCACTTCACTACTACATTGTTATAACCTTAAAAACAAATGGAGTCAATTAAAAAAATCTGTTGCGGACCTCACTGAACATTTCAACTTAAGGATGGCCGAGTTCCAAAAAGATTTCAAGAGTTCAATTCCAGCAACAAGCCCAACTTCAAATATTAATCACCAATTTCATTCATTCCGGTGCTTTGTTTTAACTGCTTTAGAAAATTTGCAACTGCAAGTTGAACTATTAGCTCAACAAAATGATAACATGGAGATGAGATCTCGAAGAAAAATCTTGCTTGTTCATGGTATAGCAGAAGACAAGAAAGAGAACACATCCTCTAATGTTGTCAAGGTTCTATCCAATCACTTGAAAGTCCCTGGTATTACCACTAATTCGATAGGCCGGTCACATCGTCTTGGTCAACCTGGCACTGATAAACCGGTCCGTGCCTGTAGAATTTAGAGACTATGGTACAAAAGAGAAGATATGGCTTGCAAAGAAAAATTTGAAAGGCACTGGGATTACATTGTCCGAATTTCTTACAAAGGGTCGTCATACTACATTCCAAGCGGCGCACCAACGTTTCGGAGTTTCAAGGTGCTGGACGAGGTATGGCATCACCTTCGTACTAGGACCTGATCAAGTACGCCATCGTATCCATTCTAGGCTTGATCTGAATGCTATTTCGACCTCTGAATCGGTGACTTAAGCTACATCTGCTGCAACCTCGGTTCCAAGTGTGGTGAAAGACTCCAGGTCTGCTCAAGTAAGAACCAAGAGAATTGGTAAAAAATGAATCTTTTTTGGAGCTGGTTAAATGTGTTGTATCTTGTTCGACTACCGTATTTCCGGTTTGTTTACATTGTTTTATTGTAAAAAATTTTAATTTATTTTTATTAATATATATTACCATTGTTCTTTTATATATACGATGTGAGGTAGTTACTTGTAACTCATATATAAAAAAACCATTTCAATGGGTGCGTTTGGCAGAAAAAAGCGGTAGCAAGCGCTTGTAAGCAAAATGGCGATCGTAAACGGTAAGCGCTGTCAAATCGTAAGTAGCTGTTATCCTCCAGGATACGATGTTAGTTTTAACCGGGGAACCCAACCTAATTTAAATATATGTTTGTTAAGTATTCATATTAAAAACTTACCAATCATGAATTTTTAATAACATGTATATGTTTATTCATGTCATTATATTACTAAAAACTAATATTGCGCAAAACAACTTATAAACTCTACTTCGAAACAAACAAATTAAATAAGCAAAATGGCGGATTGTGTCAGCGCTACTGAAGTAGCAATCGTGTCCTGGCCGAAAACTATTTCAGTGCTTATAAGCGCTTGCTAGTGCTTTTTTCTGCCAAACGCACCCAATGTAAACAAACTATAAATGATTTGACATGACATTGGATAACAGTTGCACATTTTTATTTCTTTCTTCGGCGTAGGCAAAGGTCTCATAGTCATACAGCCGTACCTTATGGAATTTTTGACTTCTTTTCTTATCACAAAGCAACATTTCTATAACAATTCTCTTTGTGCTTATTACATATTTTTATTTGTAAAATGCTATTTGTTTACAGTTTTTGGTAGTTTTGTTTTGTTTAGAAATTGTCTCTTTTTTATTTCAGTTATTCTGAAACATCTATTATTATTACTATTATTTTTGATACATCTCTTTCAGACTGCTGGCGGGATAGAGATCTGTTTAGGTACTTACTTATATATTTAATTTAACTATTTAGTTTTATATTTATATATCATATATAATATATATTTTATTTCATTTTACTATGTTGTTAGATAATTATGATGTATTATGTAGACGACAAAGATTTCCTGTCTTTGTCGTCATATGATAATGCATTTAGTGAACTCAGCTTCCACAGTACAACATCTTCAATTCCGATAAATGTAGCACTTAATTCATATTTCTCAGATTCCCTGAAAAACTTTAATGTAATTCATATAAACTCCCAAAGCATTCCGGCTCATTGTCCCAACATGCTTGCGTCCTTTGAATCCCATAACATTCACGCCATTCTAGTCTCTGAATCTTGGTTGAAACCATGCTTGCCATCCACTTCTTATTCATTACCAGGATTCCATCTTATTCGCTACGACCGTATTGGAAGGGGGGGGGGGGGTTGAAGCTTGTCCCCCCAACCATCTCCTTCTAATGCGGCTGAGCATCTCTTCATTGAAGTAACCCTATCCACTACGAAAAATCTTCTTGGCGTTTGTTACAGTCCTTCTCTTTATATTGACTATTTCTCTTCTTTCGAATATTTATTAGAAAATTTAATCCCATTACATACTCACACTATAATCATGGGTGACTTTAACACATGCCTACTCAAGGGTGACTATCGGTGTGAAAAGCTAAAATCATTAATCGAGGCTTGTAATCTACATATCGCCTCTTTACAAGAACAACGTGACATCTCATAAAAACGTATTTTTTTATTATTTGATATTCAAAACCGCGATGTCGAATTTTATTATCTACAAAAACGTGGCATTTTAAAAGTGAATGTTCGAGGAGCTATTAGTGAAAGAGACGACACGGCCTTGGCAAATGGCGTTATCACGTTGTCTCTTTCGGTGTGGCGCACGACTTCGACAACGCGACGCGTTAGTTTGCGCCGCACGCGGAACGAGTGAAGTGCTCCTGCTTTTCACAAAAAACGTGGCATCACGAGTATACCACATTTTTAGTGCAAAGGTATGTTTCTTGTTGTTATTTACTTTAACTTGAATAACGTGATAGTACTAATTTAACTCGATTTTGTTGTAAAACTCGTGAGTATTTAGAATGAGATAATGAATATTGACACATTATTGATGAAAAAGTTACAAGTTTTCTTTGTGATATCTTTGAATGTAACCATGTTGTTGATGAATCGTTTTCAAATACTATGGGTTATTTTATTTTACATCATTATTTTTGAAAACCTTTAAGTTTAGGTTTATATTATGCTAAAATGTTTCATTATACATGCTAAAATAAAGTAACTTTTACGAATTTGTTTTTCAGATGGCATCACGATCTAGGATGTTAGTTCAATTAGCTACAGGTGTTAAAAATAATTTAAGTGTACAACTAAGTAATTCAAACTCTCAGATAGATATTTTAACACAAGACGAGAATGAAAAAGCTAAAAGTTCGACCAATACATTGCAGACATCTCAAGAAGGTATTTTATTACTTGTACTGATATTTTTTTTAGTTATGTTCCTATAACTTCATTATTTCAATTCTCTTTGTAGACAAAGACATCGCATTAAATTCCATCCGACCTCGTAGTAATTCGACTAGTAGCAGCGGTTCCTCTAGTTCTAGCAGTTCTTCGAGTTCTAGCAGTTCTTCAAGCAGTGGCCCATCTATGTATCAAGGTAAGTTAATTTATATCCCACTAGTCTCACAAAATTCGAGGGTAATTGATAAAGTCAATACCACACCACTACACTTCAAGAAATTGATTACATTTATAACGTTTCAGACAGCGACGACTCGGTAAAGGATCCTGATTATGAAGCCCAACCAACAAAACATGCTGAATATTCTTCTGATACTGCCGAGGAACAAAATATCACTACCAACTATACAAATATTTCGAATGATCATAATTTGGTAACATCTAATATGGTTTCATTAAACATTGAAAACTACGAGGAACCACTTTCGTCAACAAACGAACATGCTATGGTATTCAACGATCCCGGTGTCATAGAGAACAGTGAACTTTCTGCGATTGAAAACGTAAGCAACAAAAATGCTGCAAGTCCAATAGTGTATAATTCTAGTCCAACTAAAACTGGTAAAAAAAGAAGACTAAATGAAGCAAACTGGAAAGTTAATGTAGCTAAACGACTGAGAAATAGTGGTAAGCCTTATCAATCTACCAAATCAAAAAGAAACATGCCAAGTCGTGAATTTAAACCTTCTTGTAAAGATAAATGTAAATTTAAATGTGGGTTTAAATTTACAGAGGAGCAAAGACAGACAATTTTAAATGACTATTGGAGCTTAGGTGCAATAGAAAAACAATGGACGTTTATTGCTAATAACGTAGAAATAGTCATCCCAAAACAACGTTACGTTAAAGTTGATTCGGATGGAAATATTGCAACTATTAGAAACAACAACAACGCTTTCTTTTTGACTATTTCGGGTGAGAAAACAAGAGTTTGTAAATTGTTTTTCAAAAATACTTTGGGGATTAATAATCGACCCATAGAGACTGTTTTGAAAAAGAAAAATAGCAACACTAATATTTCTTCCATGAAAGATAACCGAGGTACTCATTCAAACCATTATGCAGTGGACGAAAGCATTAAAAATGGCATCAAATTGTTTATTGAGTCTGTACCAAAGATTGAGTCACATTATATCCGGGCTAATTCAAAACGAAATTATATTGATGGTAGTAAAGCTGTCACAGATCTTCATAGAGATTATGTGGAAAAATGCAAATCCCAAAACGTCCCATATGGAACCTACATTACATTTTATCGTATTTTCACACAAGATTTTAACATTTCGTTTTTCACTCTTAAAAAGGATTTATGCGATATATGCGAAGCCTATAAAAACATCACAGATGAAGAGAAAGAATCTAAGAAACAAGATTATGAATTACACCTTAAGGAAAAGAATTTGTCTCGTATTGAAAAAGAAAAAGATAAGAACAACAAAAATATTTTAGTAGCGGTCTATGATCTTCAAGCAGTGTTTCAATGCCCCAAAGGAGACGTCTCAGTTTTTTACTACAAGTCAAAACTAAATGTACTTAATTTAACAATTTATAACTTACAAAATAATTCAGTTGAGAGTTATGTATGGGATGAGTCTAACGCAAATAGAGGTGTCAACGAAATAGCTACCTGTGTTTACAAATACCTGGAGAAAATTTCCGCAACGGCTGAAGACCTTGATGTAGTCTTTTATTCGGACAATTGTGCCGGACAGCAAAAAATAAGTTTATGGTCTCAATGTACACTTACGCAGTCAAAACTCTGCCAAATCTCAGATCAATTACACACAAATACCTCGTTAAAGGACATACGCAGAACGAGGGCGATTCAGCTCACTCTCAAATAGAGAGAGAAGTTAAGAGGCAACTTAGATCAGGACCAATGTATACACCTGACGCTTTTATCGGGGCTATAAAGGCGGCACGGAAAAAAGGCGAGCCATTTCATGTCAATGAAATGTGTTTCGATGATTTTTTTGATTGGAAAAGTATATGTACTCAAATGAACTTTGCGATAATGAAAGATGAAGACAATAATACTGTGAAACTGGCTGGACTCAAGATGATTAAAGTTCAAAGCTCTGATCCCGATGCCATATTTTTCAAAGAATCATACGCTGACGAATTATTCAAGAAAGCTATAGTGGTGAAAAAAAATAGAAATCGTAATAGCCAAAGCATTCATTTAGATTTGCAAAAGGCCTATCTTCAAAAACCTGGACTAGCAGAGAGAAAAAAAGCTGATCTCATGGATTTGGTCAATAAAAACCTCATTCCTAGATACCACAAGCCATTTTACGAATCGTTGTAATAAGACTGATTATTGTACAAAAATTTTTTGAATTGTATTTTTTAGAAATATTTAATTGCTACATTTAAAATGATAGTATTTTATTAGTATTAAGAGAATTTGTGATTCTATGTTTATGAAGGGTGACAGCAATGTTCCTATTTTGAATTTCTAAGTACTACAAAACTGTGTGCCATAATTGTGTTAGAAGACGTTAATTACTATAACTTTAAGTACAGTTAACTTTTTTATTTTTTTATTTGTATGAAAGTAATTTTTAGTTACCTTATGATTTTAATTAAAGCGAGTACTAAGTACTATGTGATTGATTGATCTCTTATTGATTATTGTGCCTTAAACTAATTTCATGGTGTAAGTAAGCCATTGTTTTCATAAATTTGTATTTTTTAAATACAAGATCTTTATTTTGATACTGTGTTTTATTTAACTTATCACACAGCCTTACACCTAAATTTAACATTTACAATGTGATATATCAATATGTTACAAGCATTTTGTGACAAATTTTCATCAAAAACGTGACATGTTTGCCTGTGTTTTTTTAAATCAGTTTTTTTACTTATTTCTTACTGCACTGAATTTCTTTTTGCTTATTTTCAGAAAGCACATTAATTACCGCAACAATTTAATTGTTTTCCGATAAAAAATAATCAATATTTTAGAAGTTATCAACGCTTAAATGTTTAAAATTGCTCTTCTGTAAAGTTGTGGTTTAAAAAATATCACGTTGTCCTTGTAAAGAGGCGATATATTACCACTATCTGCTACGCATAAAATGCCTGACTGTACTCCATCACTACTTGACTTAATTATTGTATCCTCTCCAGATTTTGTCCTGAAGCATGGCCAGCATGACGCTGATCTCTTCTCTCATCATGATCTCTTGTTTCTTACATACAAAGTCCGTCCTCCTAAAGCAAAATCGAGAATCCTTCTGCAACTTAATATTGGTGGAATGGACAAAGAACGTCTTCTGACGACTGGTCAGCTGTTGAAAATGCTTCAACAGTCGACTTGAAAGTCGAGTTATTTAACTCCTTTCTTATCCAACTTTATGACAACCATGCCCCAGTAAAACCAATAAAAATGAAACATTTACCTGCACCTTGGTTAACTGATAGTCTAAAAAAACTTATTATAAAAAAAGGATTTGCCAAAAGTAAGTTAAAAGCTGATAAATCTGAGAAAAACTTACGATATTATAATAAAGTACGGAATCGCTGCAATACATTGTGTAGGGATGCACAAAGACGCCATATTCATAAATCCGTTGAAAACGGCGACACATTCAAAGTTTGGAAGTTTCTTCAGTCTCTTGGAGTTGGTAAAACATCCAATAATTCTCCTCATCATAATGTTGATGTTGAATTCCTTAACAAATATATCACCTGTTCTAGCACATGAGATAGCTCAGATAAAGACCGGACTCTGAGTATTCTTTCTTCAATACCAACTCCTGATTTTCCACCGTTTAATTTCTCTCCTTTCACTGATAGTGATGTTAAAAAGAACATTTTGTCCATCTCGTCCAATGCTGTGGGTGATGACAATGTTAGTCGTAACATGATCTTACCTATCCTAGAATTTGTTACTCCTATCCTCACCCATATCTTAAATAAATCCATCTCCTCTTCAAAATTTCCTGATGTTTGGAAAAGTGCACTTGTAACGCCTCTCCCAAAAAAAGCCCATGTTTTGCAGTTTTCCGACTTTCGTCCTATCCCAATTCTCCCGTTTTTATCCAAACTCTTGGAGAAACTAGTTTTCTTTCAGTTAAATCTCTACCTAAATAGAAATTGTATCCTGGATCCTCTCCAATCTGGTTTCTGATCGGGTCATAGTACGACAACAGCGTTGGTTAAAGTTACCGATGACATTCGACGAGGTATGGATAACAAACAGCTCACTGTGTTGGTATTGCTTGATTTTAGCAATGCGTTTAACACTGTTGATTTTGACATCTTATTGAGTGTGTTACGTTCTATTAACATATCTCCTCCGGTGGTTAGCTGGTTTCATAGTTATCTTTACGGCCGACGGCAGCGTATTCGCATCGAAGATGAGTTCTCATCTTGGTGCGAATTACGGGCTGGCGTGCCTCAAGGTGGTGTGCTGTCTCCTTTACTTTTTGCTATATTCATTAATTCTATCTCTCAAAATATTACTTTTCTCTATCACATGTATGCAGACGATCTCCAAATCTACACTCAGTCAACTCTGTTAAATCTGCCTTCTGCTGTTGCCACCATCAACAATGACTCAGCGGCGATAAACCAGTGGAGTCAGCGTTATGGTCTAAAAATTAATCCGTTCAAGTCCCAGGCTATAGTTATTGGTGGTGGAGGGATAGTCTCAAGAGTTGACTGGAACAACCTACCCTCGGTACATCGGACATTAAAAGACGTTGTCATACCCTACAGTAAATCTGTAAAAATCTGGGGATATATCTAGATTCTACCATGTCGTGGTCGCAGCAGTTAAAACAAGTGAGCAAAAAGGTGTTTGCTACTATGGGTTTACTTCGTTATTTACGTTCATTTCTCCCCATTCCCACTAAGATTATGTTAGCACAATCCTTACTTCTCTCTATTCTCGATTATGCGGACGCAAGTTATCTCGATTTAACTGAAGACCAACTGAAAAAACTTGAGCGAATTCAAAATATTGCAATTAGGTTCATATTTGGTTTGCGCAAATAGATCATGTATCCCAATATCGTTTGCAGCTCAAGTGGTTACCCATTCGCTTTCGCCGGAATCTGCAAACTATATCTCTTTTGTACTGTGTGTTGTTGAATCCTTTGACTCCAAGCTACTTGAAGGAAAACTTTAAGTTTCTTGGTCATGATCGACCTGATAGAGCTCTTCGGTCAGCCGGCGAACTAATTCTAGAACCATGTTCATTTCAAACAAAATTTATGAAATATTCTTTTACGAGCCAAGCCATAAGGTTATGGAATGAACTTCCACTCCAAATTCAAAGTGCACAAACTTTGGAAAGTTTCAAAAGTGACATATATATATATATATATATATATATATATATATATATATATATATATATATATATATATATATATATATATATATATATATATATTTATCCTATTTATTAATATGTATGTTTATTTTATCATTATTTTTTTATGTATTATTGTGGTATTTTAACAAAATATAGTTTAGTTTATTTGGATATTAGAATGTAAGTGTAACCTAAAACGCACCACCTCCAACTGTTCTTAATTCCAGTTTCTCCTTAGCCCAAAGGTTGTCCGGAAGAGATCGCTCTTTAGCGATAAGACCGCCTTATTGTACATACGTATACATTAAGTTTTCTCTGTAATGTATTTATCGTTGTATATGTGTGGTGTACAATAAAGTATATACTACTACTCCTAATTAAATCAATCTTTTTTTAAATACATATTTTAAGATTCTTACAGTTTCTAAGCAGTTGAAATCGTCGCGAGCGCTACGCAATTTTAGACCTTATGACTGCATATTTTAAAGTTTTTATAGAAATTATGTATTCACTCGAACCAGTATGGCGTTAGCCCGGAGCCACTTTTTGATATGTCGTCTTATCACCTGTGAAGCCTAAGAATACCTCGTTTACAGTAAAAGGGTCTCCGGTTCTCTACACTTACCATACGAAGCAAAGCAGCTTCGAGCTGCTATTTTACGCTGGTATTATGTGATCTGTGATCTGGTCTTTCATCAGTGAATTTCACAAAATCTCGCAACAATACTGAAACATTAGAAACTCAACACAATCTGTTTAATGGAATCACTTTTTTTTCTTTTTCAGATCAACAAATATCCGAGGCATTTTATTAACGTCCACATCCATTGTGGGTATTTTTGGAACCTTAGCAGCGTACAGCATTGGCCCGTTCGTATCATATGTGGCAACTGGTTATTTCGCCTTAGCGATTAATTTAATACACGTTGCAGGTATACTGTTCATACCGGAGTCGCCAGTTTATTACGCTATAAAAGGTATGAGCTTGTTTCTTTAAATACCTTTCCTTATGGTTTTAGATTCTATTTTTAAATAATTATTTTTTTCTATTATGAATTTACAGTTACTGAGCATTGAAGTAATATGTACTTACGTACTAGAACAGCTATCTCAAACAAAAATGTCCCACTACTCTGTGTTCGCGCGTTTGGTTTTTTTATCATAGAATAAACATAGGTAGAATGAGTAGGCAATAGTAGATTGTATTGTTAAATAGGTAAATTATATCGAGAACAATATCTAAATTTTGTCATTTATTATGTATATTATATTTGTTTATTTAATATAATATTACATAATATTATATCACAATTACATTTTAATGATATTTTTATCTGAATATTTTAAAAGATATCTATGTAGTATGTTTTTTTATATTTGATAAAAAAACATACTAAATGTATGTTTAACAAAACTTATTAACATAAAATTTAAATTACAAATATATTTATTTAAATTAGAATCATATATGCCGTAAATAATCGTTCATAAATGCTGGGCACGCGAGAGTTAAAAATGGACGAATTTATTCCACTTTGACTTTGAAGTGGAAACCTAAAAATAAAATAAAAGAATAACAAGCAGATTTAAACATGAAAAATTTAGCTTAATTATAATAAGTTATATGTTTCTACAAAAAAAAAATGTGTATAATAATATATTCGTCCTAAACTTAAGTACCCACAGAAATGTCGCATCTGAACATATTAATTTCATAATCTATATTCAATGATACGAGATGGCGTCTGAGGAATAATCTGTTTTATTATTAATTTATAATACTTTTTTATTGAATAAGTATCTTATTAACCGATGAAAAGTAATTCCTGGGTTTTTACTGACATTTCTTGAATTATTTGTGCAATATCTAAGTACACAAGACGGCATATTTTTATCAAGAGATTTTTTTAAATCAACACAACACGTGACAACTCTACAAGCGCCTAGCGAGTGACTGATTAAAGTGCAGTGCATGCACCGCAGTTGAGTGGAACAGAGTAGCTGAATGTAGTGTCTCCTCTAGTATGTAGTACATAATAGCTCAATGTTACTGAGCATCTTTGCATAAAATTTTTCTTTTACTCATTACAGCCAGTGAAGACTAATTTACTGATTACAAGCCATTGAAAGTCTACTGCAGAACACGGGCCTCCTACATGGATGGCATCATAGGGGGGATATTTACCATATTTGCCACGCATGACATTTTGAGTCGTTATTGGAAATATGCCGCTGTTGATATTGTTTTAGTTTCGAAACGAAACCCTCGGGATGCTATGGTAATGGATTCTTATACGCCGTTACTACTCGGCCCTGATTGAGCTTGCGGTCTATCTCATAGTAATTTTTCATAGCAGTCTAAGGACATCCGCAATCAGCTTGAAATACTACTTCTACATTTATTATGAACTTTGTTATAATCGGGAAATAAAAACATAAGTTACATCAGATTATTTGCTGTGAAGCATGTTGTCTTGGAGTTGTGTTTCGCTAGCAACGCAAAGTCAGGAATTTGCGTTTAGAAAAAGCCAAAATTAGGGGCTTTTAAGTGCCTAATTAGGTGCCAAGTTTAAAAATTAGGTGGAACTGTTGAAATTAGGTGCCAAGTTTAAAAATTAGGTGGAACTGTTGAAATTAGGTGCCAAGTTTAAAAATTAGGTGGAACTGTTGAAATTAGGTGCCAAGTTTAAAAATTAGGTGGAACTGTTGAAATTAGGTGCCAAGTTTAAAAATTAGGTGGAACTGTTGAAATTTTCGTTGATAGCAAAACGTATCGCTAGCAACGCAGTGGCGATAATAGATATAGGTACGATGAATATTAATAGCAAAGAATTAATTATTATCGAGACCCTATGCAGACCACTATTACATTACCATAAGCTATAAACAAAATTTTTTGTTCTTTATCAGTGCCTATAATTTGAAAATAAATTCATAGCAAATGAACTGACAGATATACGAAAATAAATTAATAATAATAGTGTCAAAAAGCAAAATTATCACGGATTCGAACCCAGCGACTTGCAATAGTATTAACGAGGTTGTAAGCAAAACATAAAATTAGCTATCGAATTATGTGCCGTTTTAATCATTATTATGTTTTCGAAACTGTTCATAAATGTATTTTCCATAATATACATATAAATTACTTTGAATAAAACTTATACAATTATTTCGTCCTAAAACTAAATATACCAAACAATAAACAGCAACCATTTAAACATAATATACCGTAAAATATGGCAACTGCCTGCCAAGGTATCTTTGCCCAAAAAGCAATTTATAAAGAAATCTATTATTGAGGGAAAATGTTTTATAATTATGGAAAAATTGATTAGTTGAGTGGAAAGTTATATTATTTGTAATAAGTTTTGCATTTGTTTCTTATTTCACTCAGCAACTTGGCAGAACTTGTTGATTGTGGTGCTTGTTGCAAAATTTTTCTTGTAAAGTGTTTGTAAATTGTACTTATATGTGTTATAAAATTTCAACTGTAGAAGTACTTTAATCATAGTTTTAGTACTACGTATTTTTTACGTATTTTTTAACTTATAAAGAGTTGAAGTCGTTAACAATTTTTTAATTACACTCATATCAGATGTATTTTTGCAATTTTTATAAACTTCATTACCTCTATCTTCAATTGCTCGTACCATATATATGCCGATTATCTTCGGCCATACGTGCAAGTTGAAATTGGGGACATCCATTATGGGATTAAAAAATTAAACGACAACATATCAGCTATCAAAGATTGGTCTACACGTTATGGAGTATTGGTCAATCCTCTAAAATGCGAAGCTATACTTGTGGGTAGCTCAAGGATGCTAACCAAGATCAATCTTGTAGACTTACCTCCTATTTATTATAATGGGATTACTATTATTTTCAGTATATCTGTAAATAATATTGGCATACACATCCACAGCACGCTGAATTGGAGAACTCAGGTTTCAGAAGTGAGTCTTAAAGTCATTGCCATGTTACGTACTCGTTATCGTTTAAAACATTTTCATAAAAGACTTTGCTTGTTCAATCGCTCATATTACCCATAATTGATTATGCAGATGTTTGATACCCGGATCTGTCCCAGGATTTCTGAACAAGCTGAAACGCCTTATCAATAACTGCCTTATCAATAACAATAACCTATTTCGCAATAAAGATTTAAGCATAATTGGCTTACAATCTGGCAAAGGCGCAATTACAGAATATTACTTGTTCTTTTCCCATATTAAATGAGCCATTTTCACCTTCTTATATTAAGAATAAATTTCACTACCTCATCTCCCGTAGTACCCTATCAAGGGCACAACATTCTTCTTCTAACAACAAAATATGTATACTGATCCTATTTATATATATATATATATATATATATATATATATATATATATATATATATATCCTATACTATTAAACGAGCAATTCTTGTATATATGTATATATATATATATATAATCGGGATCTCGGAAACGGCTCCAACGATTTTCATAAAATTTAGTGTCCAGGGAGTTTCGGGGATAATAAATCGATCTAGCTAAGATTTATTTTTAGAAAATGTCTTTTTGTCCGTGTTTTTAGGCAATTAAAAACTGCTACAATATAGTTAGAATAAGAAGGTAAATTTTGACAGTTTGGTAATGATTATAAATAGCTTATTGGTATAATGGGCGGTCACAAAATCGTAAAACGCCGGTTCGAGCCCAGACCGACCGACCGACTTTTTTATTTTTTTTTTCAAGTTTCTTTCTTTTTTGAGAAAATATATTTTTTTCGAGCCCTTTTTTTAGTATTTTTTAAAAACACGAAAATTTAAATAAAAATAATTGCACTCATGATTTTTTATTCAAATAACCAGTTCAGTTTTTTTTGTTATGTCGCTAAGATCAAAAAATATTATTTATAATTCATCAGTATGTAATTTGTATCTAAATATAATTTCCAAAACACACGAATTAAAAAAATCGAGCGAAAAATACCGAGCAAAGCTCGGTCAACCGGGTACTATATATATATATATATATATATATATATATATATATATATATATATATATATATATATATATATATATATATATATATATATATATATATATATATATATATATATATATATATATATATATATATATATATATATATATATATATAGGGAATATTTATATACTAGGTGATTTATTTTATGTATCAGTAAAATTTATGTATTACGTATAGTTAATTCTCATTTTTATTTTATTTTTATTTTATATTGCCACTCCTACGTCAAATACTCAGCACACCATGGACTGACTGACTGACTTGTATATTAAGGAATGCAATAAAGAAGAACTACATGGTTGAAAATTATACCAAATACTTAATATTGTAGATATATTAAATCTGATAGAGAACAAAAAATGCCGCTCATACCATCCACTTAATCTTATCCATGATTAATTTTTGATTCAATTTTAAAACACTATTCTTTATAATCTTTATGTTATCAAATATGAATATCCCTATTTACAGTCTTTATACGTTTCACTCCTGGGCACAGGTCTTCTCTCATTTCTATGAGGTTAGGGTAAATAATTATCCACCGCGTTACCCGGTGTGTTTTGGCGGATTTAACATGTCTTGGAAATATTTATTTTTAATGTCCCAGACATCCAGGATTCCTCACGATCGACGAACGGCGAACGACGAACTTCGCCGCTGATAAAAATGTACTAAAAATTTCAATCAATAACTTCATCGGTGCTTGCTGGGTTAGAACTCGCGAATGTGACAATTACAGTGAGCGCTTAGCCCCTGAGCTACTATGGTTAACTAAGAACTAATATTTTGTTTTAGGTAAGCAGACGGAAGCAAAGGAAACTCTACGTTTTCTTGGTCGTCTTGATGATTTGGACAATGTGTTTGAGTCAGTACGTGGGACGAACCCCAACGAAGGACACAGCTGGAAGGCCTGGATCAAAATATTCACAGTGAAAGCCAACAGATGGTCTCTTTTCATCACACTGAGTCTTTGCACGTTGCAACAGCTAAGTGGGGTGGCTGCGGTTTTGTTTTTCGCTACGACTATCTTCCAGATGGCAGGATCCTCTATAAGGTTTGAATTCATTTTGTCATAGTTGCAAATAGCTTGTTTTTTATATTATAGGGAACAAACGAGCATGGGTCTCGCCTGATAGTGACTACCACCGCCCATGAATAACTGTAACACCAAGGTAATTGCAGATGTTTTTCTGACCTCGTGAAAAATAAGAAAAGAGTCTACCTCTTTTCTTGAAGGTCCCTTAGTCGTATCGGTCCGGAAAATCGCTGGTGGTAGTCGATCCCGTGAGGCAGTATGTGTCAGGAAAATAACTTATAATAAATCATATAGAGATAGACGGCCAATCATCCAGATGGTATGGTTGGTATCGCGAGTAGAGCATTAAGCTCGCCCTTTGTATTCTTATGTAATTGGGAACGCAATATATAAATAAATAAGTAAAGATATTAATAGTTACTTTGCAACCATCCGCTAAATTAAATAAAATGATCTGTCTTTCCTAGTTTGAAGAGCACCTTCCGCCCTCCCTCAATTGCGTGCCCTAATCCCGTCACTACCAATCCCAGCACCACTACCACAGATTAATAAATAGTTTACCAACCACTACTCCCAACACCACTATTCTAGAAAAACACACCATCGACGATAATACGACAATTGTTTCGCCTCTACACGAGGCATCTTCAGGTGATGTTGACTCCCTAAACTTAGAGGTCAGCCGCCGTAGAGTCAATCTAAGGAAGACACATCATTTTATTTAATTTAGCGCATGTTTGCAAAGTAACTATTAATATCTTTATTATAATGGATTTCCGCAAAGTAACGCCTGATTCTATTAATTAAATAAATAAGTGCTAACATATTCAGACAGTTTAAAAAATTTAAAACTCTTTTTACCAGGCCCGATTTGGCGACAATAATAATTGGTGCCACTCGGCTGGTTGCCAGTTTGATTGCGCCAGCGCTCGTGGAGAGGGCTGGCCGCAGGATATTGCTTCTCGTGTCAACAGCTTGCTGCGCTATGAGCCTAGTGAGTTGTTGTAATTGTCTTTATAATCTGAAGTATAATATTAAATATATTCTATCATTAATTATAATACGAGTACATGTATATCGTATTAGGGCAATCGTATGATTGTCAATCCTGTAATGACAGTAGTAACTTAAAGTAATAAATAAATAATAAATACTCGTACTTGATGTCTCGGTTGTTCCATGGCTAACCATTTGGCTAAGATGATGTGGATTGAATTTTTATACAAGTAAGAATGAAAAATTAGCAGACCGTCCACTTGGTCGCTACTTCTTTTACAGCGCATCTGATGGTAAATGGATACTGTAGCCTATGAACACCCGCAATCAAGTTCAAATGAGGACTAAGAGGAACTCTTTGGTTTTAAAAATCGAATACCATTTATTTATTTAAAAAAAGATTCTCGGTCTTGTCACAAGGCTTTGTCAAACTTGTTTAGTCCTTGAGAAAATGGAATTCACTCGAGGAAATTCAAGAGCGATGATTTATTATGACTTTCGAAGTGGTTTAACACAAAAACAGTGTGGTGACCGGATGATTTCTGCATTTGGTTATGAAACCCCATCCAAAACCACAATTTATCGCTATTTTGCTGAATTTCAACGTGGACGTGTCAAGCTTAGTGATGATCCCCGTCAAGGTCGTCCAAAAACTGCAGTCACCCAAGAAAACGTTGATGCTGTGCGTAAGCTGATTGAGGAAGATCGGCATGTGACATACCGCGAAATTCAGGCAACTTTAGACATTGGCATGAGTCAAATACAAATAATCTTGCATGCACAATTAGGTGTAAAAAAGTTGTTTTCCCGATGGATACCGCATTCGCTCTGTGAAGAGCAAAAAGCGGCTCGCGTTACTTGGTGCGTCAGAACTCTCGAAAGATTCCACCAGGATCCTGTACGCAATAAATGCTGTACACAACAACCAGTCACGAGTTTGGGTGTTCGAAAATGAATTTAAGCCAACAAAAATTGTTCGTTCACGGAGTGTTGCAAAAAAAAAATGGTGGCCACGTTTGTCTCCAAAACCGGCCATGTTACGACTATTCCTCTTGAGGGACAAAGAACGGTTAATGTAGAATGGTATGCTATCATTTGTTTGCCACAGGTCGTTTCTGAACTCCGTAAAGGGAACTGCAACCGCCGCATCATCCTCCATCACGACAATGCGAGTTCTCACACTGCACACAGAACAAAAGAGTTTTTAGAGCAAGAAAACATAGAATTATTAGACCATCCGCCGTACAGCCCCGACCTAAGCCCTAATGATTTCTATACTTTCCCTAAAATAAAAAATAAATTGCGTGGACAGAGATTTTCATCACCTGAAGAAGCTGTGGACGCTTACAAAACGGCCATTTTGGAGACCCCAACTTCCGAATGGAATGGTTGCTTCAATGATTGGTTCCATCGTATGGAAAAATGTGTCAAATTTCGCGGAGAATACTTCGAAAAGTAATAAATACAATTTTAAATAGTAATGTTGTGTCACTTCCTTGATTCCCGAAATTTTCTGTGCCGCCCTCGTAGTCGTTTTTTATGAAACTGTCAGGATAATATGGGATGATAGATTATCTTACGTCGCCACCACTCGACTAACTCATTATTTAATCCTTATTTTTATTACTAATTTTGCAGCAATATTTTTACAGGCTACTATACTATACATACTAGACGAATCTCCCGACCTAAATACACTCGTTTGGAATTTCGAAACGGAATCCCGAAACGGAATTACGAATGTCTTTAGGAGGTTATGTTTGTATAACAATAACATATTTTTTGATGATATGGTGATAATCTTGATTGATCTGTTGCAATGAAACCTAATTAATACTGGGTTTTAAGGCTACTACGGCCCTATAAAATTAATTTTTGACGCGTGCTAACTCAATCATTTTTTTCAGTCAATTCTTGGCGCATTCTTCTACTTGTCTCGAGTTAAAAATCCAGTTGTTGCAGACATCGGATGGCTGCCATTAATGGCCCTCATCATGTACTTCTTTTCATACGAAACTGGTAAATCTCTTTTTTTATCAGTCCGTTACGTTCATAGATTTAGTGTATACTTACGTTACGTTGACTGCCCCGTTGGTCTAGTGGTTGCAATAGTGCGACTGCTGATCATGAGGTCCTGGGTTCGAATCCCGGGTCGGACCAAAAAATCAATTATTGAGTTTTTCTGTCAAGAAATTCTCAGTAGCTGCCCGGAGTCAGGAAGTTGGCGGTGTCTCACCCCCGTGCCTCAGAAAGCACGTAAAGCGGTTGGTCCTGCGCCTGATCTCTCTCTGGTTGTGTCGGTTTACCGTCCCATCGGATTACGAGAGTGAGGGAATAGAGAGTGCACCTGTGCTTGCGCATACACTTGGGCACTATAATCCTGTCCTGCGCCGATGGCTAGCCTCCGTTAAGGCAGGCCACCGTGGCCGAAATTCGATCTGGAGGACATTATTATATACTTACGTTTAGTAGCTAAACCCAAGCATACCACTGCAAGACCTCAGGACATAGTCAGTTCATTTTGCATAGATCGGACCATAAACAATAATTAAAAAAGCTGAAGGTACTCCGTGTTTAACAATGACATCGGGATGTCAGTCCCATGGTCACGGTGCTGGAAAGCGCGGGAAACGTCGGGAATTAAAAATAAAAGTAATTAAAAGTTAAATAAACGAGATAAAATCCGTAAAAGTAGTTTTAAACAATAAACCTATGCATGAGTTCACAACTACACAAACAAGTTCGGAATAAATAAAAAAATATCACACTACCTACATTATTTCATGACTCAAGTCACTTGTCAGACATGACATTTGACATGTAATTTTATGACTTGAAGGAAGGGTGCCATCTTATAAAATAATCAAACATTGGAATTGCATTTTTATTTTTAGCAAGTCATTTAGTTTGATTTATTGTCTTATTTTAGTTTTAGTAAAATCCCTTTTTTAGGGTATAGTGTACATAGACTGGACCTGAAATGGACCGTGTCCTTTGGATGTTTTTTTTTAATTTCAATAGCCTCGCGAATCATTCTTGGTAGGAATCGATGTTCTCATGCGAGGATTTGTAGTCTATCAAATCTGATAATGGTTGGGATGATACTGAATATGTTGACATATTGCAGATTTCCCGGAGCGTCAGTACTTCATAACCACCCACTGTTACCAACCTGCTTCGCTGAGCTTATACATATAGTACGAACTCCTATCCTACCTTGGTATCGTGCTGTTGTAAAAAGTGTCCTATGTTCTATTTCAAGACATATTCAACTTATATGTCAAGCTATATTAGAATCCATCGAGACGATCAAACATGATACTTTCACATTGTTATAATATTAATAAGAGATCCAAATTTCCTTTCCAGGTTTCGGAACAATGCCTAGTGCATTAGTTGGAGAAATGTTTCGTGGTAATGCACGAAGCACTGGATCAGCCATCGCCATGACAACGGCTTGGCTCATCGGTTTCGGAGTAGCCACGGGTTTTGGTCCCATGGTCAGAGTACTGGGTGGAGACGTCACATTTTGGATGTTCTCCTTTTCATGTATTGTCGCCTTTCTGTTCACAATCAAGTTTGTACCTGAAACTAAAGGGAGGACATTAGGCGAGATCCAAGAGCTTTTAGGAAGACAATAACTTAATATGTATTATATATTGTAAGAATTTATTCTTTTGGGGAACAAATTAAGAAGAAGGATAAAAGAAGAAATACTAAAATTTAAAATAAGGCACCAAACAAAATCAGAAGTCGAATTTATTACATGCTGATTTTCCAATTGCTCGGCGGTGAATGAAAACATTAGGATCAAATATAAATTGATGATGTGAATTGCTTCATTACCATTTCAGAAATGCAAGAAGGGCTGAGCCCTGCTGCAGGATGCATATTTTACACTATATCTTATAACTTTATTATGATAATTTTTAATTAAATTACCTTTTCTTTGCTTGATATAAATTGAAGCACAACCGTACCATAAAATACATTAAACTTTAATTACTAGGAAAAGGAAGTTGTAACCGGAATTCTGTTCTCCTTATCAAGAGTGCAATAACTACGGTTGACATCTTTGCCGCCTAAAGTTTAAACTTCATTTTGAAGTAACTTATTGTATTACTCATTTTGAATAGGATATTTAAAGTTATTGTCTATTAAATAAAGATCTAATTATTGAGTTAAAGACAGGGATTCCAAATGCTTAAATTCTATAATGATACAAAAATTACTTACTGCATCCTTGGGTAGAACGGCAGATGTGACAATTCACATTAGATGTGACATTTTAATATATAAATTAAAAATAAGTATTTAAAGATGTTGTGATTTCGGCGTAAAATAAATTAATAATAGGAGTTATTGAACACACAAGACTACATTATTTCTATCTTAGAATATGTAGACTTGGAGAATGCCTATGACAGAGTGGATAGGAATGTGCTATGGCAAACACTGAACTCATTTGGGTTGAGCGCTGGCTTGATACAGGCATTGGAATCTCTTTATAGGGACTCTAGTGCTTGTGTTAGGATCAACGGGGTCTACTCGGACTGGTTTGGCATCCATAAAGGTGTCAGACAGGGCTGTGTGGCTTCCCCGTGGTTGTTCAACCTATTTATGGACAGTTGTTTGCAAAATTTGAAAGTTGAAGAATGCGGATTAAGAATGGGTGAGTTAACCATCAAATGCCTTTTATACGCCGATGATCAAGTTATTCTTGCGTCGTCGGCGGCTGAGTTGCAAATGATGGTTACATTATTGAACAGATCATTAAAAGAAAGGGGTATGAAAGTGAACGCAAGTAAGACGAAAATTATGGTTTTTGAAAGAGATGAAAGTAAAACGATATGTGAAATAAGAATAGAAGGGGAGTTGATCGAGCAAGTAGATGAGTTTGTATATTTGGGGTGCGTATTTAGCAGGGATGGGAGATATGATAAGGATATAGAACGACGAGTGAACGCAGGAAACAGAGTAAATGGGGCCCTGCACTCTATTGTGAAGAGTCAAAATGTGTCAAAAAAGGCACCTATGGCAATTCACAATGCTGTGTTGGTCCCTAATTTAACGTATGGTAGTGAAACTTGGGTATGGCAGAAGAAGCACGAGAATAGAATAAATGCAGTAGAAATGCGGTCGTTAAGGAGTATGTTAGGGCTGAATCTGAATGACAGGGTGAAAAATTGTGTGATAAGAGAAGAGTGTGGTTTGCAAGATGATGTTGGGACCAGGATTAAGAAAGGAATGCTTCGGTGGTTTGGTCATGTGGAAAGAATGGATGAGGAAAGAGTGACAAAGAAAATTTATGTTGCAGAAGTGAATGGCAGAGTCGGAAAGAGACGTCCTAGGCGAAAATTTATCGACCAAATTGGCGATTTATTGAAAACGGGCCAAATTAGGAGTACCCTTAACCGACGAGCATGCATGCGTAGGTGTATGGATGTGAAGGAGGCGAGAGAGGTGTGTCAGGATCGTGCCAAATGGAAGTCTGTAGTCTCTGCCTACCCCTCTGGGTGACAGGCGTGAGTGTTTATGTATGTATGTAATATGTAGACCTGTTATACAATAATTATCCTTATCATGGGTTTTTGCAAAACATGTTTAATGAAAGGATATAGACAGCAGTATCTTCCTTATAATAGCTGGAAATAATAGTTATAGAAAACTGCGGAAAATTCTGAATGCAATGTATAGGGAAAGCCTATTGCTAACAGTGAACTTTTGATAGGCTAGTTTGAGTTTGATAGCCTTCTTTGTTAGGATTTGTAATTGATGAATGTATGAACAGTATACAATGAAATAGTATCTGACTCGATATTCACACAGTATGCGATTTTTCTGTTCACTTTTTACGATTTAATCATAATTTTTTTTATAGAATAAGGATGACAAATAAGCGCACAGGCCACCTATAAGTGGATGCTGTGTCCCAAAAACGTCTACATCCATCAGCCTAATGGCTGATGGATGTAGACGTAGTATCAAAATGCAGAAAGTTGTCACCCCTGAGGGTTGAAGGATTGTCTCATTTCCAGTAAAAAGGGTCTTCGGTTCTTTTCGGAAAAATATTGCATGCGTTAAGAGCCCTCTTAAATTTAGGAGTTACGCAAATTTAGGTATATTACGCCCCGAGCGGGCGACGACCTACGCAAGTGATATTTTATTTCATAATATCTGTCCACTCGATCGCACTATGATACTGTAGGTATAGCGAGTAAAAGATCTTGATCTCCCATTATACAAGTTTTCTTAGGGAGTTCAGTGGATGTAAAATTATTGGTGTGTCGTTTTTATGTTATCTAATTAATTTATTATAATCTATTTGATATATTTTTTATTATTTATTAACCTTAATATTGAAATAAGTACACATAAACGTTTTAATTGTTTAACAGTAATCGATTGTTAACTGATGTTGGTTAATAATCGATTATATCTACTAACGGTAGCATAGTGGTATAAATAAAAAGTACGGTTGCAACCCGTTTTAATAAATAAAATAACCAACTGTTGTTAATACTTTTTAATCGATACTTACAGTCAATTACAATATTTTTTTCTTATAAAAATATTTTCCGCAACGGGATTGACCAAGCTTATCTCGAGTCAATAATTTCAGGCAGTACACACTTTTTATAAAACGCTTGTAACTTGGTAACGTATTGAAAATCCAAAATTTGTCGTTTTTCTATAGTTTTAGTACTTTTACTGCATGGCCCAGATTATCCAAATGGCATACATTCGGACATTCTTATTCTCCATTATTATTTCTCCAGAGATATGATATTTCTTATTTTACGTTTAGTAACACATTGATACTTATATTTATTTTTCCCTATTCCGACTGGTAAGAAATCTCAGCTACAATCAAAATAACTATAATGAGTTAACTATCTGGTAAAATAATTATGTGCGAACTTTATACTAATTGAAATATACTGTACGAAAGTAAATACTTCCAACGATCCTAAACTGCGGTCGAAGTTGACGATGCTCTAGCACAAAATAGCAGCGCCTATATGGCAATCGACGCACACCACGATAATATCGAAACGAGACGGACCGCGCGAAATAAAGGACACAGGTCCAAACTCGAAAACCGCTCGCGCGGTAATGACTATGACTAATGATTTCAGATGGCCGGCGCAGGGAAATATATGTAGTTTTATTAAATTAATTAAAAAAATAATATTAACGATTAAAAAAAGTAAAAATCGTAGTATTCTAAAGGTTAGAATTAACTATGGAGATATTGGGGCTCGTATCGGAGCTTTTTCGGTCGTCAATTGAATTATGTCGATTTTTTTTTCCTTACGTGAAAGGTATATAGGAAAATGTATTCTATCATTATTAAAGTATAGGATACTAGGGAGATAACATTAGAACTCCCAAATCATGTCCTTCAGAATATTGGCCAAAACATGCATCGGGAGAATGATTATTACTAAATAAATAAATAAGTTATCTAAAATTTACTCTGAGCTTATTGTAATAGAGAAAACGAACTTTTATTAACGAGTAATTTTTTCAAGCTACGGACGAAAACATCTAATTTCAACTACGAAACCTTGTAATTTCGCCTTTTTTTGTAATACTCCTCTTAAGCTGCAATTTTACGCCGGTATTCTGAGAGAGCGTAGTCCTGTTCCGGTCGAGTTTACCCATTTGTGCTACAACCATAATATAATTGCGGCATGACACTATCACGCAGTAAATATATCAATACATATCTACGATTCTGACATATCTTTATAAAATTAAAAGACTAACGAACTTACAGTCAAATTGATGGTAAGTGGCTATTGCTCTATTGCAGATGCGTTGTGTTCTCTGTGAAGTAAAAAACTTAGAGCATACATAAGCGAGCTATGCTCATTAATACTCTAAGAGAAAACAAAAACTCGCTCCTGCGATGAATAAAATTTATTTTGATGGGACTCAAGTCCGCCAGCAGCTCTAGAATAGTGCACCGGGTTTTTGTCGACTTCATAAACTTATCAGATATATGAGAAAGCCTGCGCCTTCCAGTGGGACAGATGTAAGAAAGCGTTACCTTTACTAATAAATATTAAATGCTGATGCTACAAGGTTTTTCCGTTAACCTAACTTGTACAATGTTGTAGGGCCAATCCTATACTATTAAACGAGCAATTCTTGTATATATATATATATATATATATATATATATATATATATATATATATATATATATATATATATATATATATATATATATAATCGGGATCTCGGAAACGGTTCCAATGATTTTCATAAAATTTAGTGTCCAGGGAGTTTTGGGGATAATAAATCGATCTAGCTAGGATTTACTTTTAGAAAATGTCTTTTTGTCCGTGTTTTTAGGCAATGAAAAACTGCTACAATATCGTTAGAATAAGAAGGTAAATTTTGACAGATTATTAATGATTATAAATAGCTTAATTGGTATAACGGGCGGTCACAGAATCGTAAAACCCCGGTTCGAGCCCAGACCAACCGACCGACTTTTTTAATTTTTTTTTCAAGTTCCTTCCTTTTTTGAGAAAATCTAGTTTTTCGAGTCCTTTTTTTTAGTATTTTTTAAAAACACGAAAATTTAAATTAAAATAATTGCACTCATAATTTTTTATTCAAATAACCAGTTCCGTTTTTTCTGTTATGTCGCTAAGATCAGAAAATATTATTTATATTTCATCAGTATGTAATTTGTATCTAAATGTAAGTTCCAAAACACACGAATTAAAAAAAATCGAGCGAAAAATACCGAGCAAAGCTCGGTCAACCGGGTACTATATTATATATCATATCTATATATATATATATATATATATATATATATATATATATATATATATACACCTTATATATGATTATATATACCTATATAGGCGAATTCCTCTGAATGACTGTTTCATCACGATATCTCTGAAACTAAACACCAGATTGACATGAAATTTAGTGTAAGTCTTGTGTAAATTTTTTGATATTTTACATCTAGTTTCCTTAATAAAATATTATCGTGTACCCAGCGAAGCGACTGGGTATCAGCTGGTGTTGTTATGTAACAGAATATCTAGATTCAGTCTTTATTTTTGTAAAAAAACGTTGAAAAAAAAACTGTTTTACATTATGATTTCTGAAATAATTTTCTTCAATGTTTTAAATTATATTGAAAAAAAATCCTGTATAAAACTAGTTCTATATCACACAAACAAATACTTTTGTCAGTGTATTATGTAGTTTTCTTACTCCTTTAACTTGCTGTATTAAATCAATGTTAAACAAAAGTTTTCGCAAAATAATGCAATTGTTGAGAATGTACGGAAATTCAAATAGATGATGGTTAGTATGTAAATCGAAATAAAACAGTTTTATTATCCTTATCATCCTTTAAGAATGCACCACTGGTCATGAACTTCTCTCATCGCATAAGCTTTGATATAATCGGCCCATATACGGCTCTATAGTGGAGTTTCTGAGCGCTACGTCAAGGCGCTGTAGAGCCGCTGTGCGGGTTCGAACAGCGGCTCTACAGCATTTTTGTTTGAAGTTAGCTGCAGATGGCCATGGTTGCATTAGCTACTTACCATCTGGTGGTCTGTGAGTTTTTTGCTCTTCAGTTTAAAAAAAAATTATAAACGTTTTACAATATTGAGCTAATTTCCGCCCAACTTTGTTGTAATTACTAAAGCTGTGGATTTTTTATATAAAAAGTGCGATATACGAACATGCCGACAACCTGATTGATGCTGTGGCCCATAAGCATCCGCATCTAACCTCGATTAAGAATCAAAATGCAGATGCATTGTCACCTCGAGGTCAAATATGGAATAGAAGAAGTTTCATTTAGCTGCTATTTTAAGATAATATTCTGCGAGTGCGTAGGTTTTTTTCTCAGTTGAGTCGACTTATTCGGGCTACAACCATAATATAGTTGTAGCATGTCGCTACGTATAAAACCTGTACATTACTCAGTACAGCACCTGGTATCACTTGCCTATGTTTTGTGCCTGGTATTTATAGAATGTTTGTCACTTTTATAATCAGAACCTCATTTGTTTTTCTGAACATAAATATATTAAATACGCATTTCTATTTGAGATTATAGTCACTATCGTGACAAACCTAATTTTAAGTGGCTACAAAACGCAACAGACGAATTATCCCCTATAAGGTCTTATATATTCATTTCATAACCTTTCCAACCTGTAATTGGACTGCCTCTCCATAGTCTTCTGACAGGAAAACAGCAACAGATGCACTTACTTGGCGACTAAAATAGGTAAGAAATCGTTATCAAATAGGACTCCTAGTAAAGTAAACCTATGATAATGTATGAACTATTCAAAGAATTAATCGTTCTACTTTCAACCAGTACGTAATAACGTACGTATTCATTTATAAAGTGTCCTTTTGCATTAACTTCTAAAGACTTCTAAAGTCTCGCGTTGAGGGAGGAGTTACTGATCGATTGTACTACGAGACGTCTTGTTTAGACACTTCTTCACGTCGTCGGTTATAATACTACTTGATACATCTATCCATCAGAATCGGCCCTTAAATCTATCCTTTAATATCGTCACCACTTACGACTTTTTCGAAACGAAATAAATAATTTGAACGATTTTCTTAGGCCGCCCACCCCCACCACTCTTTATGTAAGACAAAGTAAAATATCACATTCATATTATGTTTAAAGTGCAAATTCACTAATTAAGAGTCAATCAAACAGTGTATGGATGTATAGCGTGACCACTTGGTCAATTAGTAACCAGAAAGAAATGAAATAAACCAACTATCGAAGGTATTAAGAAAGAAATCAAACTGAAGTTAGTGTTAGCAACGTAAGAAAATCCATCACTTCATTGGGTGACAAACGAGCACACAGTCCACCTGATAGTAAGCGGATGCTGCGGCCCATAGACATACAAATGTATCCTCAATTAACGATCGAAATGTAAATACGTTGTCACCCCTGAGGACCAAGATGGAGTGCCTTGATTCCAGTAAAAAGGGTCTCCGGTTTTCTACACTCACCATACGAAATACAGTAGCATTATGTTTCTATTTTACGCTGGTATTCTGTGAGAGGGTAGTCCTGCGGTTGAGCCGACCCATTCGTGCTACAACTATAATACAGCTGTAGCGTGGCTCTACAACGTAAAAAGTAATAGACTTCTAGTTTTACGATCGCAAATCCACACGATCGCAAATCCGCCTGACACTTTAAGTGATTAAGGTAAATTCTCTAGGAGGAGTTCTATATCCAGCAGTAGACTTTTATGGGCTGACGAAGTAGAAGAAAGGGTAATACAGACATAACCTGCTTAGTACTTTTCAAGTCCGGCTTCGGTTCTGGCCATAGCACTACAACTGCTTTACTTAAAATAACCGAGGATATTAGAGAGAGTATGACAAACAAGAAAGTTATAGTTGTGGTGTCTTTTCTTTTGTGACCATAATATTCTTCTTGATATCCTTTCCAATTTTAAGTTTGCGCCGTCAGTCCTGGAGAGTTTTCATCTTATCTTCGTGGACATCAGCAGGCCGACCAAATGACTGCACAGTGGGTTGACCTTGTTTCTGGCGTAACGCAAGGCGGTATACTTTCCCCGTTAATCTTCTCTGTTTTTATTGACTCTACCACATCCAGTATTTATTGCTCGTATCATCTATATGCCGACGACTTACAAATTTAGATACAGTATGTCAATGGTGACATACATAAAGCGATGTGCAAATTAAATACCAATCTCAAGTCCCTTCACGATTGGTCCATGCGCTTCGGAATTTCTGTCAATCCTACGAAATGCTAAGCGGTGGTTATAGGTAGGTCGAGAACGCTTGCAAGGATGATACCGCGAGGGCTAGCTTCCAACTATTCTAATAATCACTTGATACCTCAGTTAAAATCTTCATCTCCATATTGATAAAATTTTGAGCTGGGGGTCCATGCCTCTGAAACATGTCGCAAAGTCTCTGGAGCTTTACGTTCTCTCTGTCGCTTTAAATTTTTCTTCCCTATAAGACTAAATTTATGCTAGAACAGCTACTTATACTACCGATTATTGATTGTCCAGACATAGGCTACCTTGATTTAAACCAAAATCTTCTTAACAAGCTAGAGCGCTTTCTCAACATTTGCATCAGCTATATATTTTCAGTCTTCGTAAGTATGATCATATTTCTCACACGGACGGACATGCAGTCACATGCGTCCAACAAATCTATAAAAAACTTAAAAAAAATAAACCGCCGCCCAACAACAGTCACACATTCCGCCTGTGGCATCGCTTCCGAGCGGTCGCATCCAGGTAGTCCGCGCTTTCGTCCCTATACGGTAGTGCTCTCCCGCTCTCGCGCCTCCGCTGTCCTGCTCACGCTGAACAGCGTCGAGGCTGGTGAGTCACTTTCACGCCACAGTTCTTGCCCCCCTGTCTTCGGGCAGGGAGGTTTGACTGACTTCCGCTTTTTCATTTTTTTTGTACTGTCTCTTTTATTTTCTTGTTGTTCTTGCATTATTATTACGTGTATTGTCTCGTAGTACGTCTCGCGTTCAAGTCCCTGTTCTACCGAGAATAGGGACCCGTCCTCATCGTTACCGAGCTTAGCTTACTGCCCCAAAATGGCCACACATAGCCTATCTGAGTCCCTCGCCGCCATCATAAACCAATATGGTTTAAATATCAATGAGACGGTCCTCGCCGCCATCGCCACCATCACCGCCCAGGCTCCCCTCCCTGCCCCTCAGGCACACCATCCGCCGCCAGTAATCGCGACATACCTCGAAACGAGTAACTCCTTTGCCCCCCTTGAGTCTTCTGGAATGAATTCTAGAAATGGAGTACGCATGCTCCGAGTCCTCGGCGCCAGCCTCCCGGAAGAGGCTAGCCACCACTTCAGGCTCCAGTTCATCGGAGTCCTATGACTCCGACGGAACCGAGGAGTCTACATTTACCACCATTAACTCCAAGCGCAACGGTAAGCGCGCCGCGTTAAAACGTACCCCCCCTATCTCATCGGCCCCTGCCGCTCCTACAACCTCCGCAGCCCCCGCCGCTGCCGCCGTCCCACTTATGTCACTAGACATCCCAACTCCAACAAAACCATCCTCTCGATGTGCTCCAGTCCTTGCTAAGAAGCAAGTCCCGCCCCCTGTCTTCCTAAGAGACAAGGCAAAATTTACCCAGCTGTCGAAAACCTGCTACGACGCGGGAATCAAGTACGACCATGCCGTCAACCTCGGGGAGGCTATCAAAATCATCCCCAGCTCGATCGAGGATTTCCGCAAACTCACCAGGCTATTCACAGCCGAACGAGTTTCTTATCACACTTACGCTCTCCCGGAAGAGCGTAAAGTCAGGGCCGTCATCCGAGGCGTCCTTTTCGAATTCTCCAACGAGGAAATCCTTGAGGACCTTAAGTCCCAAGGCTTCCCCGTGGAAGCCGTGCACAAAATGCATAGTAGAACGGGCAAGAGATTCAACCTTGCCTTAGTCATCCTATCCAACGTACCGGAGGCTAAAGCCATCTTCCGCCAGGTACGCACAGTGTGTGGCCTGTCGAGAGTAAAGGTAGAGCCCCCACATAGGCGCGGTTTCCCGGCGCAGTGCCACCGCTGCCAACTATATGGTCATGCGGCGGCCAACTGCTCCGCCCCACCCAGGTGCGTTAAGTGCCTCGAATCCCACAACACTAAAGAGTGTCCCCGGCCCAAAGACGCCGAATCCCCGCCCGCATGTGTCCTGTGCAAACAGACAGGACACCCGGCTAACTATAGGGGTTGCCCCCGTGCACCTCAACCTCGCCCCAGTAGGCAAGCTCCACCGCCGGTCAATGACCACTCATTCCCGGCCCTCCACCAAAGGCCCCGTCAGGGCCTTTCTCAGCCCATCCAGGGCTTCTCTCGACCCTCTCAGGGTCCCCCTAGGACCCCTCAGGGCATAGTTCGGCCCCCTCCGGGCTTCTCCAAGCCTATGCAGCCTCCAGTCTTTCCCTGGGGCCCCAAAAAGGTAGACCCACCGCGGACAACCTCCTACTCCCAGGAGTCAGAGCCCACACCTGATGACTACAATACACTATATTCCGCTATTAGGAACATAGACATCAGGGAAACCACGGTAGTAGCACGCAAACTGCGCGCTGCGAAGTCCCCCCAAGAACGTCTCCTTGCTCTTGCAGAGCATAATAATCTCCTGTTAGTGTTGTAAGTTAAGTTAACTTAATTAACTTAACTTCAATGCCAGTGCAAATTACTCTACCAAAATCTACGGTCGTATCAAACCTAAGGGTTTATCGCTTGTATCATTTAACATTCGCGGTTTGCGAAACAACCTCCCAGAGCTTAAGCTCTTTCTTCGGAATCGTGAAGCCGATTTCCTCCTCCTATAGGAAACTAATCTCAAAACCAAGGACGCTAAAGGCCTTTCTATTAAAAACTTCTCTCCTCTTCGTAACGACAGACCCGACCGCCGAGGCGGCGGAACGGCCATCTATTACAAGAAGACACTTCATTGCTCGCCCATTTCTACTCCGCAGCTTACCAACACGGAAGCCACGGTATGCAGGCTAGCTATGACTGGACATCGGTCCATCCTCATAGCCTCCTGTTACATTCCTTCAGGAACCCATCCCTTCAAAAAAGATTTTGAGGCCATTTTATCTTTAGGCAATTCAGTCATTATGTTTGGAGATTTTAACTCCAAGCATACTGAATGGACATGCCGTACTACGTCTCCTAGTGGCAAGATACTGCTCGATATCACGCAGTCTCTTGATATTACCGTCCATAGTCCCCTCGGTGTTACTCACTTTCCCGATAACACCGATCACGCCCCCGATGTACTAGATTTTGCGTTACTCCAAGGAGTTTCTCTCAACCTCAGAGCAATCGAGACACTAGACGATCTAGGATCCGATCACCGACCGGTCTCCCTCATTCTTGGCCATCAGCCACCTCCCCCAACACACACAAAAACCTTTACTAACTGGAAGGGATTCAAGGAGTTCCTAGCTAAAGCTCTGGACTCACAGGACTCTACCATCTCCCTACCGTCGGACTTAGACAGTCCCGAAAAAATCGACACCGCGGTCGATTCACTCTCCACCCTTATTAAATCCTCCCTTAAGGAGAACGAAAGGGTCGTCCCGGTTGCTGACAATAATGGGCTTCTCCTACATATTAGCAACCTATTAAAAGCCAAAAAAGCTGCTTTCCGGAGAGCAGCAAAATATCCCACCCCCGAATATAGGCGCGCGGCCAATCGTCTTCAACGAAAACTCCGTTTCCGCCTCTCTGAATTTCGAGACCTCGAAAAGAGTAAACTCATGGAGAATATCTCTCCATCTCATACAGAGTACTATCAGATGGCCAGAGCCCTCCGCATAGACGCAATCACCCACACTCCCCCTATCTCCCGTCCCGACGGCACGGTTGCCTTCGAGGACGAGGAAAAGGCTGAGTGCTTTGCAGATAGCATTGCCGCTCAATGCTCTCCTAGCTCTCAACCCGTCGACCCCTCACACGTTCAAGCAGTGGAGGATGAGGTCAGCCACCGGAACTCACCCCCTACGGCCTCCGAACCTATCTCTGTGTCCAATGATGAGATTTCACCCCTCATCAAAGGACTTAAGCCTAAAAAGGCTCCGGGCGCGGATGGCATCCCCAACCAAGCCCTAAAACACTTTCCTGAGCAGGTGTTTACCTTTTTATCTATTATCTTCAACGCCTGCTTCAACCTTAGTTACTTTCCCACTACGTGGAAAGAGGCAACTGTGATTGGAATTCCCCAGCCAGGCAAGCCTCTCAACCTCCCCTCCAGTCATCGCCCCATTAGCCTCCTCAAGGCAATGGGCAAGCTCTTCGAAAGAGTCATCCAAACACGTATGAGGCGCTATCTGTTTCCCACAGACGGTGACCCTCTCATCATTCCCCATCAATTCGGCTTCCGAGCCCAACACTCATGTCCCCAACAAGTTCACCGCATTGTGGAATATATCCTCAGCGGTTTCTATCCTCGTCGTTATAAGACCATCGCGGTCTTTTTCGACATAGCTAAAGCTTTCGATAGAGTCTGGCATACAGGCCTTATCTACAAGCTCTACAAAATAGGTCTCCCCGATCGTCTAGTACGTCTCGTGGCCTCTTACTTAAAGTATCGTTCCTTTCGTTTTAGACACGAAGGCATGCTATCTTCACAGCGAACTATCAAGGCTGGTGTTCCTCAGGGCTCAGTACTTGCTCCTCTGATGTACATCCTGTTCACCAACGACATTCTCATCCCGTCGAAAGGTGTTCAGCTCTCCCTCATGCAGATGACACTGCTATCTACTGCAAAGGCATCTCACGACTCTTCATACGGAACAAGATCTAAAAGTCAGTCGATGACCTAGGAGCTTGGTTCAAAAAATGGCGCATCGATGTGAACCCGGAGAAGAGCTCCGCCGTTCACTTCGATTATAAACGACGCCGTCTCAAAAACACTCCACCAATACGTATGTTAGGGACCCCTGTCCCCTGACATACGACCGTCAAATATTTAGGTGTCACTCTAGACACAGGGCTCACTTTCAGGCCCCACGTCAAAAGAGTAACCCGTCACGCACGGTTCTATCTGAGTAGGCTCAACAGTATGTTGGGCCGACACAGTAAAATGTCCCTTAGAAACAAGCGTACCCTTTATAAGGTCTGTATACGACCAGTCATGTCATACGCGGGCCCCGTTTTTGCCCACGCCAACCCTAAAATCATTAATGAACTCCAAATAGTTCAAAACCTTTTCTGTCGTCGAGCTGCGAACGCACCTTGGTACGTCTGTAATGCAGACCTTCATCGGGACCTAGAGCTCCCCACAATCCAACAATTTCTCCAAAAACTCCAAACAAACCAACACCCAAACCCAAACAAACCCAACTTCCGCGTTTCGTCTGGTGAGTGCAGGTGGCTGGAGGCCCAAATCCCCCCCCCCCATCAACATGGTAGCGGAATTCAACGATAGACTACCCCAGGAGGGTACCAGCACCCCTGGAGAATCCCTCGCTGAGCATCCATGACCTAGTTTCTCCACTTCTGAGCGTGGGTGCTCAGGCTGCCCCGCGTATTCTGGGGGGGGGGGCAAAATTCCGCTCAAGACTACAACTGCTCGGGGCAAACGGAGCAACAAGACCAAGGCGACCCCTGCCACACTGTCCGTGAATTTCTGCAATATCAGGGGACTTCACTCTAACCTAAACGCCGTCCACTACCATCTCGAAACGGCGAGGCCGGCTCTGCTCTTTCTGACCGAGACGCAGGTGTCCTCTCCGGCTGATGTCTCGTATCTCTCCTACCCGGGGTACAAACTGGAACACTCCTTTGTGCCTCGGGCTGGAGTTTGCGTTTACGTCAGAGAGGACATCTGTTCTCGACGCCTCGGCACACTTCAAGGTTCGGACCTGTCCATCCTTTGGCTACGCGTAGACAGCGACGACCATCCGCGCGTCTACGGGTGCCTCTATAGGTCCCATAACGGTAATGCCGAAACAGACCGACTCTTCGACCACGTCCAAATGGCTGCAGATTCGTTGCTACAGCAGATCCCCTCTGCAGAGATCGTGATCCCCGGCGACTTTAACGCCCATCACGCCGAATGGCTCGGTTCACGTTTAACCGATCATGCGGGGAGATCTGTTCATGATTTTGCCTTGGCATATGGTCTGACACAACTGGTTACTTCGCCTACGCGGATTCCAGATGTGGAGGATCATGCACCTTCCCTGTTGGACCTTCTGCTGACCTCTCACCCGGACGAATATCAGATTTCCGTCGACGCCCCTTTAGACTCCTCGGACCATTGTCTTGTCCGGAGTGTGGTGCCACTCACGCTGAAATCGCGGTTGCATTCTGCAGGCTGCCGCCGTGTTTGGCACTATAGGTCAGCCGATTGGGATAGGATGCGGTCTTTCTTTGCATCCTACCCTTGGGGGCGGGTTTGCTTCTCGCCGGACGATCCCAACGTTGTTGCGGATTCTGTCGCCGATGTGGTACTTCAGGGTATGGAACTTTTTATTCCTTCCTCTGTGGTGGCCATTGGAGGCAAATCTCAGCCATGGTTTGGTCGCTCCTGTAAAATTGCATCATGCTATAAGCAGGAGTGCTACCAAGCCTGGGCTGACGCATCAGCGTCCAGGGATGTAAACACCAGCGCTCTAAAAAAGAAGTATAATTCCGCCTCTAGGTCCTTCAAAAGAGTTATTGCTAAGGCAAAGTCAGAGCACATAGGCAGAATTGGCGAGAAACTAGTTCGTCTTCCTTCTGGAACCCGTGCATTCTGGTCTCTCGCCAAGGCTGCCCAGGGGAATTTCTGTCAGCCATCTCTTCCATCTCTGAACAGGGAGGACGACTCACTGGCCCACACCGCAAAGGAGAAAGCCGATCTTCTAGGCTTTTTCTTTGCGTCTAACTCGACTCTCGATGACGGGGGGAGTACGCCGCCGACCATCCCGCGGTGTGAGTGCTCCATGCCGGAAGTGCAGTTCACTCAGCGCTCGGTTCGCAAAGCACTCCTCTCCCTGCACATCCACAAGTCGAGTGGGCCTGACGGAATACCCCCAATTGTGCTGAGGACGTGTGCTCTAGTGTTGGCGCTGGTTTTAACGCGTCTTTTCCGGTACTCCTACTCCCTAGGCGTAGTCCCAAAATCATGGAAGACGGCTTTCGTCCACCTGATCCCTAAAAAAGGTGATCCGCTCAGACCCGTCCAACTACCGGCCTAACGCCATCACCTCCTTGTTCTCCAAAACAATGGAGTCCATTGTAAACTGCCAGCTCATGAGGTACCTTGAGAATCACCAGCTGGGCGGAGGCAGTAGAGTCCAAGGGGGAGGCATTGGCCGTTAGTTTGGACATTGCGAAGGCCGATCGGGTTTGGCACAAAGCGCTTCTTTCGAAGCTCCATTCCTATGGGCTTCCCGAGAAATTGTGCGATTGGATCACCAGTTTTCTTGCAGATCGGAGCATCAAGGTCGTTGTAGACGGTGCAAGCTCCGATTGCAAGCCTATTAATGCTGGTATTCCACAGGGCTGCGTGCTATCGCCAACGCTGTTTCTTCTGCATATCAGTGATATGTTGCAGACCCGTAACATTCATTGCTATGCAGATGACAGCACTGGTAATGCTCTTTACACCGGCCGAGCCAATATTTCTCGGGAAAACGTCTCTGCGTGCCGAGACAAACTTGTGTCTGAAGTCGAGTCTCTGCTGGACAGAGTCTCGGATTGGGGGCGACTAAATCTAGTCCAGTTTAACCCCCATAAGACACAAGTTTGCGCGTTAACCGCTAAAAAGAACCCCTTTATCGTATCCCCTCAGTTTCAAGGCACTCCCCTTGTTGCCTCAGCCAGTATCGGAATTCTCGGCGTCGACATATCGAGTGACGTGCAGTTTCGTGGTCACTTGGAAGGGAAGGCCAAATTGGCCTCTAAAAAGCTTGGCGTGCTCAGCAAAGCGGGACAGTATTTCATGCCGGCACACCGCCTGCAACTTTACAAGGCGCAGGTTCGGTCGCACATGGAATACTGTTCCCATCTCTGGGCTGGGGCTCCCCAGTACCAGCTCCTTCCACTTGACCGCATCCAGCGCAGAGCGGCTTGAATCGTCGACGACCAAGCGCTTTCCAATCGGCTCGATTCACTGGCACTGCGAAGAGATGTTGCATCTCTTTGTATTTTCTTTCGCATATACCATGGAGAGTGCTCTGAGGAATTGTTCGGATTAATCCCAGCCGCCAAATTTCGTGAACGCACTACGCGGCAAACGTCCCGATATCATCCACACCATCTGGATGCTTGGCGGTCCACCACTCTACGTTTCAAAAGGAGTTTTCTTCCGCGTACAACCTCTCTGTGGAATAATTTACCACCGGCGATTTTCCCGGACCGATACGACCTGGTGACCTTCAAGAAAAGAGCTTACTCCTTTCTAAAGGGCCGGCAACGCATCTGCAATTCCCCTGGTGTTGCAGTTGATCATGGGCGGCGGTAGTCACTTAACATCAGGTGAGCCACATGCTCGTTTGCCCCCTCTTCTATAAAAAAATCATTTAATTCGTGAGGCAGATACTTATGCAGCCCCACCCCCCTCTCGCTATCGAGTCCGCAGGCCGAGAAACTCTCTCTCGGAACCGCCTAATAAACTAACAAACGACCTGAACTGCCTCCTGGCGGCTCAGGCCAACTCTAATTAAATTAAACTATTATATTAACTAATATTAATTTGCCTTCGTAGGCACTCCCTCAGCGGCTCGTAGCCGCCTGCGACCTCTTTTCCCAAAAGAGGGTCGCTCACGATAAGGCACAATACAGCTTAATCAGCCGGCTGCCTGTCCCCAAAGGCGGTTTTTAGAGGGTATCACTTAGGGTCCCCGGTAGGACAGTGAGTCCCTCATAACCACGATAGACCGGCTATCGTGGTATGCGTAATGCATTTTCCGCCTCCCTACGTATAGGGTAGCCCTTTAATTGCTTCGGGCGCAAAAAAAAATAAACCGCCGAAAAAATTGAAAAGCAAAAAATAATAAACCTTTTTCTTTTACCCTTAATAACTAAGTTCTTAAACTAATATAAATGTACCTAACTATATATATTTGTAATTATTTTGAGTTTTTAATTAATTTAATAACTAAGTTCTTAAACTAATGTAAGTATACCTAAGTCATTTTGAGTCGCCGCCTCCAATTACTTAGGTATACTTATATATTCTTTTGATTTTTGGCACCTATAACACATTATTTCCACACTTCCCGGGTTGTCTGGGTGAGAATACCAAAGGACATTAAATCCGCCCTTTATCATCTTTTTAATTAAGGTGTACTATTAAGAATAAATAAAATAAATAAATAAATACGTCATAGGACTTATTGCAAAAAAAGAATGCGTTTAGAAAAGAAAAAGTGTAAATAAAAATTTATGATATTTCTAATTAATTTAGATCCTTACTTATCTATTTCATTTCATTTAATGTAATAAATATTATTAAAACGTTTTTCATTTTCTTAACTGGCGCTGTACCTCTAGAACAAGGATATTTAACCGTTCGTAAATATTTGAAAGTTTTGCCCTCAAATCATATATTTTTATAAATTAAAAATTTATCGTCATCCCGGTCACAGCATCATCATGAAACCACAGTCTTCTTTTATCATACAGTTTCTCACGTTGTCACTCAGATTTAGCCCTAACATTAAGAAAGGAATGCTTCGGTGGTTTGGTCATGTAGAAAGAATGAATGAGGAAAGAGTGACAAAGCAAATATATGTTCCAGAAGTGAAAGAGTTGGAAAGGATTGTCCTATGCGAAAGTTCGTCGACCAAATTGGCGATATATTAAAAATGAATGAGCCAAATTAAGAGTACTCTTAACCGACGAGCATGTATGCGTAAGTATATGGATGTGGAAAAAGTGAGAAAGGTATGTGAAGATTGTACTAAATGGAAGTCTGCAGTCTCTGTCTACCCTTCTGGGTGACAGGCGTGAGTGTTTATGTAATGCAAATTTATCATTAAATTAAATCAAATGTATGATATACATTTATTATCTAATCAATAATGTCGGATTTCCTACTGATAATACCATTAAAAGAAGATAAAAGTATTTATATAATTAGAAAATAAAACATTTTAGTGCACAATGCATTTATTTAACGTTGGGTTAAATGTGCATAATTTTTAAATATAGACAAGTTTTTGTGTTTTAATTATTTTTCTTCCTAGTCTATTTCTAACGTGAAAATATTATGGGAGTCAACAATAATATTAGGCGGCAAATATTAACTGTTTCTTGTAGTAAGTAATATGTTATATACCTTGTACTACCCATTTGCGACTTCAGTTATATTTTATACTATGTTCTGTTTTATATCCCTCAGAGGTTTTTAATTTTGCCTACGTAGGTACTTATTTATTTAAATCCATAATTCTATATATAGATTATTTTATTCTATAATTATATACTTATATAATATTATATTTATAGATTATATATTTTTAATCTATAACCTATAAATATAATAATATTTCATTTAAATGGTTGTAACGTTCGTGTAACGTTATTTAGTCCCGAACTTTATTAGTACAACGTTATTTAGTTCTTAGGTTTCCATGCGTATGTTAACTTTGTAGATTCTTACCGTTACTTCGTGGTCAAAAATATTTTAATTCTACCTATTATCTATTTTGTTTTGCAGCATACGTAGGTGAAATATCAATAGGCTATGGACTTGGCTGGTCGTCGGTGATATTGCCGAAGCTCCAGGATGAAGATCAATCTCCACTACAACGTAGCCTTTCGGAGTCAGAAGCATCTTTAATAGGTTCTTTACTATACATAGGCGCGTTGGCAGGTTTGTGAAAGAATATATCAATTTTCTTGGAAATCCCATCGTCACCTTTCAAAGACCACTGAATAGAAGAAGTCTTTTTAAAAATTCGCTAGGTATAAGGCCCGCATTTCGGTGGTATGTAATGATCAATTTTTCTTATCATCAAACTATGTGTTAGTTGCCCAACTAATCAAACTCTACTAAATTTTTGATGCAATTTAGTCTTATGGCGTCACAGTCACTTTTTTAAGGAAGAAGGATGAGGAACGAGCACACAGTCCACCTAATGGTAAGTGGGTGCTGTGGCCCATTAACATCTACATTTATCTTCAATTAAGAATCAAAATTTAGATGCGTTGTCAGCCTTAAGGACTGAAATGAAATGCCTCGTTTCCAGTAAAAAGAGTCTCCGCACAGATTACCTCCTAATAGATACTGCATCATGGAATATTTGTTCTGTTTCGATTTCACCAACTTTCGAGTTGCGGGGGACGTGTCAAATGCGCTGTGATTGGATAATTCAAGGTTGAATTTAGAATGCTCTGAACCATAGTGATGGTTGATAAATAAATAAATTGTACAATTTTTATTTGATATTTATTAAAAAATAAAACAATGTATATAAACAAAAGAATATATATATATGTATATATATATATATATATATATATATATATATATATATATATATATATATATATATCTATTGCTCAAGATCATTTAGACTGCCCTGACTTATTAAAAAGGTTACATATCTCAGTTCCATCTCGTTCACTGCGTTATTAAAATCCCTTACATGTTTTTTTATGTAGATCAAATTACAGGCGAAACTAATTCTTCTTAAGAGCATGTAACTCATTTAATAAATTTTCTAAGGACTGTGATAAAGCTGACCTCTTTTCTACTAGTGGTACTACTATCTGCAAATTATATATATATATATATATATATATATATATATATATATATATATATATATATATATATATATATATATATATATATATTCTTAAATATACGCGAACACTACACATTGAATAAAACTATATAATTATATGGGTTTTATCGCGTTTAATTAACTTATGGTCATGGGGGGGGAATGAGATATTTGACATCTCAATATCATAGTTAGCCCGGCTATCTTCAGTTTTTGAATATTTGTTTTTGGTCCCGATCTACATGAAACGAGCTTACAGTATCTTGAAGGCTTGCAGTGGTATGCTTGGGTTTGTATAGATTTTGTTAATTATAGGATCCCAAGCAGATAGCAGCACCCATCCACCGACTTTGGACGGCTTCACTCGCTGTGACGTAGGCTTGGGACTCAAAGCTTGTTGTCTTGCAATACTTGCTTGACATGCTGTGAAGCTCAGCGGCCAGATATATTCTGTCACAGATCCCTTGTACGCTCCGAAACAAATATTTAACTACAGTAGCAAACTATGAAGAATGATGGTGAGATTCACCATTTAAATATCGGTTGGTATAGGCCTTTTTTCCTATACATAGTATGACCAATAGTGTTATCAGGATTTCGGATGACTAAAACATCTAGGAAAGCTAAGGTATTATTTGCTTCTAACTCCATCGTGATTTATATTTTAAAGCTTATGGAGTTAAGGTGGTCTAAAAATGCAGTTGCTTTGTCAGATGGTAAAATTGTGAAAGTGTCATCTACGTACCGTTCGTAGAATCTTGGATTTATAGGAGCAGTAAGAAGGGTTTCTCATCAAAGTCCTCCATGATATATGTCGGCGACTATAGAAAATACACGTGAGCCCATCGCCACACCATCAACTTGTTTGTAGAACTCTTCCTTCTGCATAGATAGCCAGATGTGACGCAGTGTTTGAGTAATACTCCACATTCTGCAGGCATGTTTTTGTCTTGTAGCTTCCTAGTTACAATTGAGAAACAGTCCTCAATAGGTAGGCATGTGAATAGTGACTGAACACCAAAACTGACCATAGTTTCATTGTCAGCGAGATGTAAGTCTTTTATCTCACTAACAAAATGGTGTTAATCCTTTGTGTTCTCTGGTATGTCCTTTCGGTGGTGACAGTATTTTTGCCTAGTGTTTCACCTAAAAGTGGTATTATTAATTAAAAAAACACACGGTACGTGTTTCAAATTTAGATGTACTTAATAATAATAATAATAGGATATTACTGAAGTTCATGTAACACTAGAATAACAATAATCACATTATAACTTTCACTTGTTTTATGGTTTTTTATAAATCAGTTAAAAATAGTTCAATTTCGACGTGTAACATTCCCCTAAATATTTGAATATCACGTTTTAATCAACCATTTAATGCTATTACTTATTGTGTAATCACCATTGGTATTATATTTTTAAAAAAATGTAAAGGTCCATACTAAAACTGGCAAGTATAGAGATGGTATAGTGGAATCCAACAGCCTTCTACAGTTTTTCATAATATGAAGATTGTCTTCTGTGAAGTGTCTTGAGCATAGCACACTATTTTTGGTGGGAAACCATCGGTCCCCTCGACAAGTAGCGTCGATCCACATCTTTTCCTTTCGGGGCATTTACGAAACCTATAACATATAGGTACCACAATTATACGCCACTATTTGTATAAAATAATGAATACAAAAAAGTTAACCACGACCAAAAAAAAAATCACAACACCATCGATACACATGCTGTCGTTAGACAAAGACAACTATTTTAATTTACGTAATGAGTGAAAGGGACATTTCAAATAGACATCAACAGGTGCTCAAATGATATCACTTTGCAACATTAATTTCCAGTGTAAGTTGAACTCCGGTGCATTTTAAATAGGTTAACGTGATGAGAATAGAATTTACTTACCGATGAAATATCATGCCATATTTTTGATAACTGGATGTCTTAGCTGACTTGCCACACCATTTCCCTGCATAGGAAGCCATTTGTAATGTATTTTGGATACAAAATTATTTTTAAATTTTCAAAAACTCGGACGTGCGTTTATCGTGATTCTTAGCGTTACTTCGTATGCTAGCTACAGCAAGTATGTGTTGCGCGCGTTTGTGGCCCTGTATGCGGAATCTATTAGGGGGTAATCTGTGAGTCTCCGGTTCTCCACACTCACCATACAAAACACAGCAGCATTAAGTTGCTATTTTACTCTGATAATATGTAAGATCGTGGTTCTACCCCAGTCAAGCCGACCCGTTCGTGCTGCAACCACAATATAGCTGAAGCAGTGGTAGTGACAGCACGAGACTTAAAGTCGTCCTAAAATTAAGTAGCTTTTGAGTATTTTGGCATAAGTTTCTTCATATTTTAATAGTTTTTCCGTGTCATAGCAACGTAAGAGAACTGCCACATATCGTTCCGCGGGTATTGTATGAGGCGACTGGGGGAATGAAAAACAACATCTTCCTGATAACAATCCAAAATAATAAAAAAAATCGTAGGAAAATATCACCCTTATGAGGCAATCTATGAAGAAGACCTCTATTCAGTAGTGGATATTTTGTAGGCTGATTGGAGGAAGTGAATTGAGGTAATGTAATTTGTTTATGATCGTAATTTAAGTAAAAACGTGAGTTTTTGGGGAATTCCCGAAAAATCTCATGTCTTTTTAGATATAATCCGGTGAGGCAAAACGGTTGTAATTACTAATCCGCCTGCCAAGCGATAATGGCAAATCATTGAAGGTTAGCAGCATTGGAATTTAGAAGAAGAAGATACGCATTAAAGTGTGACGTAATCTATTTAACATTTTAGCTCCCATCATAACCACAAATCTGGCAAATAACAAAGGCCGCAAGCCGTGCTTGATATTAAGTGGAGTTTTAAATACAGTAGCTTATATTATATTGGCCCTGTCAACAAATTTATGGATGATATTTGCTGGGAGAGTGATAGCGGGCAGCGCGTTGGGAACACTTTTGATAACGAATGTGGTGTACATTGGAGAAATGGCGTAAGTTTGTTCTTTTTCGGACATTAAATTAGCCCCATTAAGTTTTTGAAGTGTTAACTTCCTTAGGTTCGATGTCTTTTGAAAGTCGATGAAACGAAAAAGCGACAGTAAAAAGAAATAAACATGTCATGATTACATCTGTGACAGAATGAGATAAGATACATTATACAGGTTTTCTATTATGTCGGTCTCTGTTTCTGAAGGTTTCACTTCTACTACGTGTGAACTGCACTCATGTTTTATTATTTTTTTATCATTCTTACAATATTTTGTCATGCATACGCAATAGAGATAACATGCATAAGAAATAAGAGCTTCACCTAACAATGATATATTTAATACTATCTATCGTCGTTACAGCAATTTCTTTAATAATCGATTAAAGAATATTAAAAACTGTATATGAATAGTCAGAAATTCGCAAAATTTTTTATTGCTTGGGACTGATGAAGAAGAAGTGAATCGCATTATTATGTTTCTGAAAAATCAAGCTATGGTATGGGATGGTAGATCATCTGTCATATTAAAGCAACATAAAAATGTCCTTTTTCCCATATATTACACACAATTGTAACTTATGTCTATCGCGTGGCATCTTTGCAGAAATTTGTAAAAAAAACAAGTTATACTTCCTATCCATATAGGGATAGCGATCGTATCCGAACTACTTTCCAATATCTATATCAACTAAAATAAACGAAAGAAATTTTTTTTGTTATTTTAAATAAAATTTTGACTTCATTTCGTTCTTAATTTCAGGCATTATTTGTACTAATGCCCCAAGTTGGCGGCCATTGAGATGTACGAGCTGCCATGCTATACAATCTTAGAAGTTGATAGAAATGTTATCATTTCTATCAACTTCTCATTCTCTTATCATTCAAGGCTATAAAGGCTTATGTATATATCTCATTATGTAATTTATTCTGATGTTATTGATAGTGAGTACATTGCGCGACGGCGAATGATTGCGTACTGAATTGATGATAATGTAAAATGATACAATGAGGTGAAAATGCTGATGTGCAGAAATGTGCGGTTTGAAAAGACCGTACACTAGATCTCGCTAATTACGTAGTCTTAAAACCAGACGCCGGTAGAAAATGTATTCTTGATTTAGACAAAGCAACTGACACGGTCTCTGTACCCATGCTCCTAAATAAGCTAGAAGCTATCTAGTAGCCTTTTGATGATTAACATAGACAAAACAATGTTCATTACATTTGCTTTTTAACGGTTATCCCTTCCATCCCAAAACACCTATAAATTGATTGTTCACTCCTGTCTATATCTAGGTGTTTCTATAGATTAGCATATAATCTTTGAAAAGCACGTTACTCTTTTAAAAACTAGGGTACGTAAATTAATTTACATATTTAGAAACTTGCGTCATATTGCTGACTTTGAATAAATCGAAACAGTATATTACGCATTATGTCAGTCCGTTTGATCTATTTCTATATCGGTCTGAACAGGCTCTTCAAAAACTTTACTTTTTTATTAGAAAGAGCCTAAAATGAGTAATCTTCCGCAGTTTTTTTCTACCCAACTAATGATACTTATTAGGAGTGGAAAGTATTAACTGTACGACAACTATATGTCCAGTAGGTTATACAAAGACAAGTTCACTTAGTTCTTTATGATCCGGAGCTAAAAAGCAATAAGCGAATACATAATTTGGTCCGCACAAGCGTGGCATTCAGAACGAAATTCGCACATTGATTTTTTGGTTTTCTCCTTATTTTGTTCGGCTTATGTAATGATAAAATTGAAATATATTCTTTATGATAATACGAATGCAGAAATAAGATTGCCTCCTGATTGATGAACCTAAGATATGATGATATTGAAAATTTAATAAAATCATTAGCTTGATAAAGGTAAAAGATAGAGATGTTATAGATAAGAGAAAAGATAAAGGTAAATGTGTCGTACATTCACTGTGTCTGGATTTGACTTAAATTCACTGTGGCTGGATTTGGCATTTACACGCATTGACATGCGCAACTTCAGTCGATGTTTGTGCTTACCCGCAACCAAAGGGCTAATCCCTCTTTTACTTGATCCCCAGTTATTTTGGTGTGGACTATGGTACAGTTTCCAAAATCTCATTCCTCTTCGGGAGGAGCCCATTTTTTTAAATATGGAAGAGCGAAGCCTTTGTATCGCGTACTTTTATATAAGTATTGTGAGCCTTTTTCCACAAGAATTGATTGATTTAAACCAACTACAAGTGGAATAGGAACGATTGTTCTTAAACTTTTGAGCCCTTTCTTCGTGAGTAGGGTTCTTTAGCTTAAAATAATTATAGCGCAGTAACACTAACAGCTTTCAACTGCTCTAGTGAATATTCATTATTGTAAAAGAGACCTTAAAGAACTAAATTACTAAGCAAACACAACGTAAGTAAGGGCCCTAACTGAGACGATCACTAACAATATCACAAACGACCTTTTACTAAACCTTTAGAAAGATCCTTGAGAAAGATCAATATTTATTTAGCATGGTCACGTAAATTTTAATAATAAAAACGGCCATTTTTATATACTGAGGGGGGAATTCTACAATATGATCCCGCAATATGAACAATATGATCCACCTATTAAGGTGTCGTAATAGGCGACCGAGGTAAACGAAACAGGAGATGAGCAGAAATATCTTCTTGATAACAATTTAAAATAACAAATCACTGCGTTTGCTATTCCACTTGCCAGGTGTCGCAACTAGCAAGTGGAGTATGCAACTGATAAGTGCAATGGCAAATATCTCCCCTATGAACAACCTATGGAGGAAGCTGGAGGAGGTAGTGAACTCTTGACAGACTGTAATGATTGATGAATATTTTTTACGTTAGCATATTGAGCATTTTTTTACTTTTTCAGATCATCGAATATTAGAGGAATCTTCCTGAGTGGTAAGGGAGTAGCAATGACAGTTGGTACTCTATTAGCTTACACTACGGGACCCTTTATAACGTATGCTGCTACTGCTTACATGGGATTGATTCTGAGCTTATGCTTTCTTTCAAGTTTATATCTCATTCCAGAATCACCTATGTTTTATGTATTACAAGGTAAAGTGATGTCAGATCTATTAAACACGAATCGTATGGTAAGAGTAGTTTTAAATATTTTCTAGGCTGAATAATTTTTACTTATACAAAATAAAGGTTTAGCTCTCATATTACATACAATACCTGGAAAAACATATTGCCTCTGAACTTACTAACTTTTGTATCGATAAAGGTAAAATGGATTCGTGTAACTAGTGAAAAACCATAGAATACTATAATACATACATAATACAACGGGGGAGTGGGCGGAGCCCGTGTAGCCACTAAAATGTCACTAAGACGTCAATTCATACGTATAAATGTCAACACGAGATGTGTTTTGACGTTACAATCGTTTCCAAATTTCACATGCAAATTATTTAGAAAATGCCAAATTGCACGCTATTTACAAATAAATATGTATTAAAATATGTCTGTCAACACAGCGAATCGGGTTTGTAGCAGTGATAATACGACGTAATTTCTTGTATATGTGCTCCCGGCGACGCCTATCATCGTACAAAATAAGGTTGACATCCATTCTATTGTGTATAGTATAGTGTATAGTATTCTATGTGACAAACACTGCTCCCCCCCCCCCTCCCTTCGTCACAAATACTACTTTTCAGGGTTTCCTAAATATTTATATCTATGATATTTTCGAAAGTTTAAAAGTAAGAAGTTTAAATGTAAATTAGTTGCAGTTTTTAATTTTCGTTATTTGAAAAGGTAAAGCGTGTGTGTATGGGAGGCGGTATGTTTTACCAATTTTCCTCAACAATTTTGATAATTATATTATATCGAATTATATATGTTAAAGTTTATACATGATACGCCGTGGGTAATAGTAATGTTTATAATGTTTTTGTTTTGCTCCTCAGTTTAATTCCGTTTACTCAGTTATAAGTGATTTTCTCGTTAAAAGTGTGTGTAATCTGTGTTTAAATATAAATGCAACAAATACAGTAAAAGCTATTTATTCTCGGGGTGTATGTTCCGTAAATATGCCGCGAATACAGAAACCTTGAATATGGAATGGTAGTTTATATGGAATTATAGGGGATACGTTCCTAGGTGACGAAATAAAAACAAATATATAAAAAATCAATTTAATTGAAGTTTTTGACCATATTGATTAATTATCACCCCCCGGCTTAGGCAATGGTTTAAGGATTTTAGTAATTTTTTTCTTGCTCCGTTAGTTAGTTTTTAAAAGAACGAATAAGGAGCTTTTACTGTAGTGCTAAAGTGAACTGCTGAAGAGAGCCGAAATAGTCGATATTAACTCAAATATAAATTGAATGCATTTAAAATCACAATGAACAATTTATTAATAAATACTGTTTGGATTGAACCATCTCCAATGAAATATAATGTATTGGAACATTTTGTTGAGAATACTAACATAGTTCTAGAAAGTCTCGATAAGTATACTATTTATGGTGATTTTAATCTTAATTGCATAAACTAAATTGATGAGACTGGTAACTTAATTACAACATCTCAGTTCATGGTCTCTAGAATTGAACAATTGATTAGCTACTACTGAATAAGCTACTCTATTGAATTCAATGGTTTAAAATAGTCAAATCATCAACTTACAAAAAAGAGCTTATTTTATAATAGGAATAGGATAGGGTAGACATGTGTCAATCGTTGATTTCTAGCGACCGAATCGTTTTAACACATTTCGACACGCGTACCGGTACATTCAGATCGATCATTCAAATGGATCACTTCGGGCTCCAGTACTCTGCGAGTCTGTGAGATCCATTGGGAATCGAACGTTTTCTAATTGACATTTGTAATAGCACCATCTACTACATGCTATAGGTAATAAAGTCATTTTATCGAACTAAAACTTACTGACTTTCAAGATAGTAAGTTCAATCGACGCTAGATGGCATAAACACAAAAACCACAAGTGATTAAATTAATTTGATTAGATTTGATTTGATTTTTATTGATAATTTTATTCAATATTATTATATATTTTATATATTTAACAAATTTTTTTTATTCTAGAATTTCATTCCTAACAATAAATAATTTCATCTTACCATACATGTTTAAATAATTAAGGATTGTAACATTTATTTGCCACAAAATTAAACTTTTGACTTATATAAGATGGTTGAAAATTATAATCTATATCTATACCTATAATAAATCTGTAGAGAGGTCAATTCTGTACATGAAATATATGTCCAAAATATCAGGAGGTGATTAGTGATCGATACTGATGCCAAAAATGCAAACAGTAAAATTTTTGTCTGTCTGTCTGTCTGTCTGTCTGTATGTTCGTTATAGAAACAAAAACTACTCGACGGATTTTAACGAAACTTGGTACAATCATTCTTCATACTCCTGGGCAGGTTATAGTATACATTCATCACGCTACGATCAATAGGAGCAGAGCAGTGAAGGGAAATGTTGGGGAAAGGGGAGAAATTACTCCATTTTTTAAGCTTCCGTCGCGTGTGCAACCACCAACCTTGGTGAGTCAATTAAAATCGTTCCGCAGTCTATGAAAGACTTTAGAAACATCACCAAACTCTTCACATCCGAAGGTGTGCCCTATCGCACCTACTCTCTCCCTGAAGAACGTAAAGTCAGGGCTGTCCTCCGCGGAGTTCTCTTTGAACTCGGCAACGAGGAAATCCTGGAGGACCTTAAGTCCCAGGGATTCCCAGTTGAGGCTGTGCACAAGATGCACAGCAGTAGGGGCAAGAGGTACTCGCTTGCCCTCCTCATTTGGTCCAACGTGATGGAGGCAAAAGACATATTCCGACAGGTACACACTGTGTGCGGCCTGTCGAGAGTCAAAGTCCAAGCCCTATAGGTGCAGTTTTCCGGCGCAGTGCCACCATTGCCAACTCTACGGGCATGCGGCGGCCAACTGCTCAGCCCCTCCCAGGTGCGTTAAGTGCCTAGATCCGCACAGCTCGAAAGAGTGTCCTCGGCCCCGTGATACCGAGTACCCACCCGCTTGCATCCTTTGCGGACAGGCTAGCCATACGGCCAACTTCAGAGGCTGCCCTCGCGCGCCTCGCCCCAATCTCGGCAACAAAGCTGCCAAAAAAGCTCCGCCACCGGTCAATGACCGTACATTCCCGGCTCTCCCATCCAAAATGCCCCTTCAGTGCAACTCTCAGTCACCTCAGGACCTATATCGGCCCCCTCAGGAACCCTACTGGCCTCCTCACCTTCACCCACTAGGACCCCGACATCAGGCCGAACCCTCTTACGCCGATAACGTAGATACAGAGACAGCTCTTAAAGAGTGACTTAAGTTGCTCTTAAAAAAACTATATCGAAATATCTGTCTTAGGTATATTGAGCTCGGGGAGTTTTGCATGCCAGTTAAACATGAATAACCCTTTTTAATTTTTTTATCTGTCTGACTGTCTGTCTGTCAGTCCCGGCTTATTTTTGGAATGGCTGAACGAATTGTGATGAAATTTCACACAAAAGCAAGGCCCGGAGAGTTGGCCATATTTTATTAAAAAATCTTGACATTATTTTATTAAAATCAAAAAAATTATCCGCGATATTGCGGATAGCCACTGCTATCCGCAATATCGATGTAAGAGAGATCGCAATTTTAACACGCAAACTGCGCGCTTCTCAGTCCCCTCAGGACCGTTTGCTCGCGCTTACCGAGCACCAACACCTTCTAAACTCAATATAATTAGTCATCCCATTCGTAAGCTGCCTTAATTAGGCAGCAATTCTTCGCCGCTAGCGACCCCTTTCACCCAAGGGGGGTCGCGTTTGATACGGCTTTAAGATCTCAAGCCAGATTGTTAAGCCAGTCCTTAAAGGCGGTGTTTAGTGGGTAAAAGTCTCCACATAACCACGCAGCCGGCTGCGTTGTATGCTATGAGCATTCACCGCCTCCTTCCCCCGCTTTTCGGAGGGTTGCCCATATTGCTTTGGGCGCAAAAAAAAGTCCGAGTGCGAGCTTCGTACAATATTTGGCTGTTGATCAATAGACGTTCAGAGTGTTCGACCTTATTGACGGACAATAATTGATTACCTATAACAAACCGTGCTTATCAGCGCAACTTTTAGTCTACTCTTACGCTTAATAATTTATTTTTGTATTTCTTTGGTTGTTATTTTATAAAATAGGTATTAGTTATTTTGGTAGTGTTTAAATATTTCTTAGTATTATTTCTTATTATTAATTATAAATTAAAATTTTTTATTTTTATTTAGCTGTTGTTTTAAACAGGTACCTAAGTATCAAATAGGTTATTTCATTCTATTAGACGTAGTTTAGGTACCTACTTATATATTTTAATAATTTAATTTTGGATTTAAGGATTTATTTAGGATCCGTTTTATTATTTAAGTAGGCATTTACATCTTTTTAATTGTATGGTAGCTATAGTTAGGACCTCTAACGTAGATTATTTTGTTAGGTAACTGAATGCCGTCGATTAAAAATAAAATACACAATGCCACCTAAAAACGATCATCTTTATCTCGAAATTCGAGAGAAGCTAAGAGAATGAGAAATGTGCGTTCTCAAGAATCGGCAGAGGAAAGAGCACATCGATTAAACTCTATGAGAGTTAGTGCCTCAACTTCTCGAGCCAATGAAAGCTCTCCAGAAAGAGAGATGCGATTAGCAGCTGACAGAGCGAGACGAGCTACATCAGGGGCGTCTCAAAGTTCTTCTCAACGAGAGCTAAGACTTACCATTGACCGAGAACAACATGTGTTATCCCGAGAAGCTGAAACTGCTTCACAACGAGAATTGCGGCTCACAGCTGACCGCGAACGGCATACATTATCTCGCGAGTCCGAAACCTACACTGAGAGGGAATTACGTCTCACAGCTGATCACGAACGGCATACATTATCTCGCGAGTCCGAAACTTACACTGAGAGAGAATTACGTCTCACAGCTGATCGCGAACGACATGTACTATTCCGTGAGTCCGAAACCTTCACTGAGAGGGAATTACGTCTCACAGCTGATCGCGAACGGCATATTTTATCTCGAGAATGTGAAACTTTTACTAAATATGAAGACCGTTTGACAAATGATAGGGTGCACCATAATATTATTCGATCTCTTGATGATGAACATGAGCATGAACAACGACTAGAGTCGGGACGCGAATATTACAATTCTTTGAGACAATAACGATTAATAAGTTTGTCTAATGAAAGATTAAGAATTTAAAATATTCGGTCTCTTGAAACGGATGAACAGCGAAAGGCCCGTCTTACTGCAGACAGATTTCGACACAGTCTTAATGACTTAGATGTATACATAGAAGATCAATCTACAAATTCGGTGGCGTAGTCCGACAAATATAAAAGTGGGTATGCTTATAACCTCAAAATTGATTACAGATTATCTTCTGTAATAGGCGATATGAACGTAGTATGTTCTTTTTGTAATGCTTCAAAGTGAAGTAAAGAGTCGGGTGATTTCTGTTGTTCTGAAGGTAAAATAAATTTGCCTTCGTTCGAATATCGACCGGAACCTTTGAAGTCACTACTTTTAGGGGAACATGTGCAATCTAAACAGTTCTTAGACAATTTTCGCACTTATAATAGTGCGTTTCAAATGACATCCTTTGGTGCTCAACAAATCTCAGAAGGTCCTTTCATGCCTACTTTGAAGATACAAGGTCAGATTTACCATTTGATATGATCCCTTTTGCCTGAAGATCAACCAAAGTTTTTCAAATATATTTTGTATCCGACTACAATGAACAGTCGAATATAAGAAATCAATATTTGCCGAATTTAAATACTGAACTTATTTCACAACTTCAGAACATGTTGCATCAGGTTAATTCGTATGTATGCAGTTTTAAATCGGCATTAGAAACTCTTCCTCAAGATGGTGATAACAATTGTAAAATTGTTATAAATGCCGAAAGGCGTCCAACTCAGGAATACCGTGGGCGTTATACCGTTCCATCCACGAATGAAGTTGCTGTAGTATTGGTCGACCAGGAATGTGGTAGGCGTGATATCGTTATCCGTTCCGGAGACAATCGTTTGCAACGTATTTACAAAACCCACAGGGCTTACGACAGTTCTCAATATCCTTTGATATACTCTCGACGGGAAAGATGGTTATAATTTCGCTTTATACCAAACTGATCCGCGTACAGGCGCACCTAGTTATAATAAAAAGATGTCATGCCTTCAATTTTATTGTTACCACTTGCAAGTGAGACGGAATAGATTTGTATACTTTCAACGTTTTCGTGGCTTATTCAATCGGTTGATTGTTGACATGTACGCAAAAATTGAAACCGAAAGATTAGTTTACATACGATCTAATCAAAGGCAGCTGCGCACTGAAGAATACGTGCACCTTCGCGACGCCATGCAGCAAGATAATGATACAGTGAATATGGGCCGTTTAGTTATTTTGGCGGCCCTGTTCTTTTACTGGTGGTCCACGCTACATGCACGAACGTACTCAAGATGCTTTTTGTTACGTAAGAAAATATAGACGTCCCGACTTATTTATTACTGTAACTACCAATTCGAAGTGGGATGAAATCACTCGGGAGCTTATTGAGGGTCAAGCACCGCATGACCGCCATGATATTATCGCAAGTTTTTCATTTAAAATTAAAATCAATGATAGATCTACTTACCAAAGATTACATTTTTGGAGATGTATTGTGTTATATGTATAGTGTTGAGTGGCAAAAACGCGGCTTACATCACGCACATATCCTGCTTTGGTTAAAAGATAAGGTTCGACCTAATGATGTAGATGTTCAATCAGTGCTGAAATTCCAGATCCGATTTGCTACATTTGCGTTGAGAAATGAACATGATGAAGTTACTATATTTCAGTCAGGCAGATATATCAGCTCTTCAGAAGCTGTGTGGCGGATCTTAAGTTTCAACATTCACGAAAGATATCCACCTGTGACTCATCTGGATGTTCATCTTGAAGGCGGTCAACGTATATATTTCAACGCCGAAAATGTTACAGAACGATTAAGGAACCCTAGACAAACAACTTTATCAGCATTCTTTCGACTTTTCCAAACTGATGATTTTGCAAAATCTCTTTTGTACGAGGAAGTACCATCGTATTATACCTACGATAAGCAACGAGGTGTCTTTAATCGTAGACGCCGTGGCGGGCTTGTAGATGGCGAGTCAGGTATTTTCAAAGAACATGTTCTTGGTAGAGTGTATACCGTTCATCCTAACAACGCTGAGTGTTTCTATTTACATACAGTGCGAGGACCAACATCATTTATAGATTTAAGAAAAGTAGACGATGTTGTTTATCCAACTTATCATGCAGCTTGCCAAGCGCGTCGTTTGCTTGAAAATGATCAGCATTGGGATGACGCTTTAGCAGAATCCTGTGTTAGTGATAATCCAAGACGGTTACGCCATGTGTTTGTAACATTACTTACATTTTGTAATTTGTCAGATGCTGTACAATTATGGGAAAAATATAAACAAAAATTTGCAGAAGACTTTCTTTCGAATAAATCTCACAATGATGAAGGCGCAACTAATGATAATTTCCGTGATCTTGCCATAAATCTGTGCTTATTAGCCCTTCAGGAAGACTAAGCAGCAGTAGGCGGTAAATCACTCTGTGAATATGGTTTGCCAACACCAACCTCAGTCGGAGTGGTTACCAATAGGGAATATTCCGCAGAGATTGGTTACAACTCATTGCAACTGCTGGCAACATTAGGAAACGGTGTCCCAATCATGACTGCAGAACAACGTTCAGTCTATGATCGCGTGTGCGAGTGTTCAGAATAATTTGGTAACAATATGGTTTTTAGGTGCACCTGGAGGAACTGGGGAAACCTTTTTGACTAAATTAATATTAGCTTATGTTTGAAATCAGCTTAAAATTTCTCTTGCCGTGGCTTCATCAGGTATAGCTGCAACATTGCTACCAGGAGGTAAAACTGCTCACACTATGTTTAAAATACCAATTGATTTAGATCGCACGGAAAGTCCAATCTGTAGTATTTCAAGAAATAGCGACAAAGCTAAGGTATTACGTGAGTGTAATTTAATCATATGGGATGAATGTACGATGGCCCACCGAAAAGGAGTAGAAGCGGTAGACAGAACTTTAAGGGTTATAAGACAAAATGATCGACCAATGGGCAGTATCACGGTTTTATTTTGTGGTGATTTCCGACAAACCTTACCGGTAATACCACGGGTAACTCGAGCTGATGAGGTTAGGGCTTGCCTAAAAAGCTCTTATTTGTGGCGTGATATATAATCGGTACATTTGAGTATAAACATGCGATTGAGAACTGGAGATAACCCGGATGATCATCAATTTTCTGATAAATTATTAAAGATTGGTGAAGGTACCTATCCACAACTACACCAAGGAAAACTTATTCTGACGCCTGAGTTATGTTGTATAGTGCAATCCCAACCACATTTTATATCGTCGGTTTACGGTTACGTAACAATTATATTAAATAGGGACAATTCTTGGCTATGCGATAGATCCGTTTTAACTCCTCGCAATGACCAGGCATCTGAGTTTAATAACAAAATACTGTCGAATATACAGGGGGAAAGCAAAGTCTATAGTTCAATAAATAGAATGGTCGATGAACAAGAAGCCACTAATTACCCGATAGAATTTTTAAATTCTTTATATATACCCGGACTTCCTTCTCTTTCTCTCTTCCTTCTTGCTCAAATTTTAGCAGGTTGCGGTGCAGGAGAAACCGTCTTTATTCCCACAATTCCCATATTACCAAATAATTTTCCATTCCAATTTAAAAGAACGCAATTCCCAGTATCAGTGTGTTATGCAATGACAGTTAATAAGGCTCAAGGGCAGACTTTTCGTATTGCTGGAGTAGATCTCGGTGTCAGTTGTTTCTCGCATGGTCAGTTGTACGTCGCTCTTTCCCGGGTTAGGTTAGGTCAGTTCTAGAAATCTTTATGTTCACGTGCCATCCAAAGCCCAGCGACACTATAACATGTCTAGGAATGACGTCTTAGCAAAAGTTGTTTAGTCTGATGGGCATTTCCTGTTTACTTACAAAAATGAAAGATCCTGAACGTCTCGAATCGTCTCGCGAATCACGTTGTTTTCCCGACCCCGGGCTCTTAGAATTCAACATTAGACGTTTCAGATCTTCGATTTTGACGACCCCGTTGTCGCTGGCGTAAGCAACAGGATCCGCGTACGAAGTCGCGGGCAGAAGCTAGTAATAAATAAATCTTTTGACATGAAATCTTTTGAAGTGCTGTTTTTAGTAAACTCTACAAAACGATTTTAACTCATAGATGTAACAAATAAATATAATAAAATGTAAAATAATTTTTAATTTAGGTAACAATATTATACAATATAATACTAAAAATCTCTTAAATAATAAATACTCCTGATACTCTACAGTCTGCATTGTTTATTCAATTCACCTGTTTATTCAGATCATTCGGGATTCGGTCGGTTTTCGGCTCATTCACCATTCACACCATGTACAGTATGTACAAAAAAGGCACGTACAAACTTTCTAAAAGGCCGCCAACGCACCTGCAATTCCCCTGGTGTTGCAGTTGTTCATGGGTGGCTGTAGTTACTTAACAACAGGTGAACCACATCCTCGTTTATCCCCTCTCCTATATTAAAAAAAACCTTAATTTAAAGAACCGCGTTTTGGATATATTATTATCGAATTTAGACGAGATTAAGGTGTCGTCACCACAAGACGTACTATCGACCTGCATCATCCACCTATGCTATGTAACATTCCGATTAATTTTGCTATTAGTGCTAAACACTGCGTATCTAAAAATAAATTGAATTTTTATAAGGCTGATTACGCATTACGGCTATTTAGCAAGTATCTTGATAACGTGGATTGGCGCAGAGAATTTAACCGTTATGAGTGCCTAGACGATCTTTTTGATAAATTCTATACCAATATTCGTACTTCAATTAAGAACTTGTTCCTTTCGTATGTATAATAAGTCGCGCTACCCCTACTGGTTTTCCGCAGCTAATAAAAAGTTAAAGGAAAAAATACCGCGTAAGAATACATTAAAAAAATACAGGAATCCTATGAATGCAGTAACATTGGACCTCTTAAAGGCTAGATGCGACAAAATGACTTTAGATTGTTATAATATATACACAAGTAGATTAGGATCAATAATTGCCGCAAACCCTAAGTATTTTTGGAGCCATATAAAAGTTTTAAGGGGCGGAATTAGCAATTACCCGAAAAGTATACCTTTAAATCCAACAACTCTGAAAACTTTGATGAGATCTATAATTTCTTTACATCACATTTTTCGAATATTTATATTAACACAGGAAAAAATAACAACACTAATATTAGCGATTACTCCATAAGCATTAAGCAACTCAATTATAAGTAACATTGAAATCTCACAGGATCAGGTTGCTAGAGCTCTGAAAAGATTGGATGTTGCGAAAGGTACAGGACCTGACAATCTGTCTCCAATCTTCTTATTTAAACTGGCGGACGAGCTATTACTTCCTGTATCGATTATTTTAATAGGTTTCTGCCTAGTGGCAATTTTCGTGCTACCTGGAAATAGCCTAGGATTTTTCCCGTAATAAGAACGGCAACAAAAGTAACTTTGTAAATTACAGATCAATAGCGATTTTGTCAGTACCAGCGAAAATATTAGAAGCTATTATTGAAATAGAAATAGAAATAGAAGCTTTTTTATTCAATGTAGATTATAAACAGTACTTATTGAAAGTCAATTTTTTCATTTACCACTGGTTGGTCAAATAATAGCTTACAATCATGTTTACAATTAACAATACAAGACAAATTAGAAATAGAGTGGTAGCGATCACCCTTCCCAGGGGTTATTATCATCCATAAATTCCTTAATATTATAATAACCCTTTTTATACAAACTTAGTTTAATAAAAATTTTGAACTTTGCGTATGACAAACTTTGTATATTTTCTGGGATTTTGTTGTAAAAGCGTATACATCGCCCCAAGAATGAATGACTGACTCGATGGAGTCGAGTAACTGGTACTACTAGCTTGTGTAGTATTTACAGAATGAATATCACTTATTTTTGCATTACTTTTTTATTTTTGCATTAAAGTTTTGCATAACTTTTTTATTTTTGTACGTGGTAGAGCCATGCTGCAGTTATATTAGTAGTATAGTTGTAGCACGAATGGGTAGGCTCGACCGGGGAAGGACCACGCTCTCACAGAATACCAGCGTGAAATAGTAGCTTAATGCTGCTGTATTTCGTATGGTGAGTATAGAGAACCGGAGACCCTTTTTACTGGAAACGAGGCATTCCATCTCAGTACTCATGGGTGACAACGCATCTGCATTTTGATCTTTAGTGGAGGATAGATGTAGATGTCTATGGGCCGCAGCAACCACTTACCATCAGTTGGACTGTGTGCTCGTTTGTCACCCTATTCTATAAAAAAAAAGTTGTATTTGTCCTCATCCATCATAGCATATCTCACAATTAATCGGGAACAGGCAGCATGGCTTTCTGACGGGTAGGTTCACTGCCACAAACTTATTTACGTACTTGAACAACAATTACGTAGTTGAAAAGGGTGAATGAGTATCCTATTTCTGTCACTAATCAAATGCGCATCCATTGCTATGTTTCGGTCTAAGTTAGTTTAATCACCGATTGTGAAGCATTTCATCTTTGTCTATGACAAACGTATTACTTTCCATTACCATCAGGTGGACTGACTGTAAGCCCCTTTTTACCTGAAATATATAAAAACTTGTGTATAATACACAGTTGATAGATTAAAATTTATTCTAGAAAAATTTTCGTCATCTTCGACTAGTAAACAACGTCATCACATATTATGTGAGACTGTGATCATTCCTAGGCCCACTAGTTTAAAATAAAAATAATAATTAAGATGAAATGTCATCATCATACTCTTTTTTCTAGGTAATAATGCAAAAGCCAAGGAAATCCTGCAAATTCTAGGTAGAGTACAAGAGATGGATGTTATTTTGGCAAGTAAAGAAAATGAAACAAATAATTTCAAGCAAGAATGGAAAAACCTTTTTACGGTGAAAAATAACAGAAAGGCACTGTTTATTACAGCGCCTTTGCAAATTTTGCAACAATCTAGTGGAATTTTAGCGGTGGTATTTTTTTCAACAAATATATTTATATTAGCAAGTTCATCCATAGCGCCGGATATAGCCACAATAATCATGGGTTTGACACAATTAGTTGGCAGCATAATCGCACCTTTGATTATTGAAAAATCTAGAAGAATTTTACTATTACTTTCAACCGCACTTTGCTCCTTTAGTTTAGTGAGTATTTGTAGGGTGTCCATTATTTAAAAATAGTCATTTGTTTGAAGACCTATATAAATATTGTTTATAGGATAAAAAGTATGCAATAAAATTAATATGTTATTCTTTTGTTGACAGGCGTTATTAGGTGCTTACTTTTACTTCGATGGCTTAGATTATGAGTTTGTTACAAAAATTCAATGGCTACCTTTAGCAACCCTCATTATGTACTTTATGGCGTATAATATGGGTAAGTTTTTTTAACTTAAAGCCAGTGATATTTTTTTGCGCCCGAAGCAAATAAGGGCAACCCTCCGGTAACGGGGGAGGGAGGTGAAGAATGCTCATAGCGTACCACGCAGCCGGCTGTGTGGTTATGTGGAGACTTTTTTCCACTAAACTCCACCTTTTTGGGATTGGCTTATCGATCTGACGAGAGATCTTTAAGCCGTAAACGGACGCGACCCTCCTTGGCAGAAATGAGAGCGCAAAGCCAGTGATTGACTACAATGCCAGTTGGTAGTTTTTTTATAGAATAAGGGTGACAAACGAGCTGACAGTGCAGTTGAAAGTAAATGGATGCTGTAGCCCATAAACATCCACATTTATCCTCGATCAAGAAACGAAACGTAGATGCGTTTTCATCCCTGAGGACTAAGATGGAATGCCTTATTTCCAGTAAAAAAGGCTCTCCGGATCTACAGTAAGCGGTAATGAAACCCAAGATGGTAATTCACACTATCTCAGAGTAACAAAGACCTGTAATATAGATGAAATTATAAGTACTTTTTCAACTTCTTCTTATTTATCGGTATTTAAACTCTGTGACTGCGCATTCGTCGCGTTACAATCTAAACGAACCGAAGCCTAAATCACGTTGTAAAAATTTCAAAGTTCTCCCGTTTAATATATTGCTTCATACTACCACACGAAGGGTTGGTCGATCCCTAAACTGAACACCTTGCTTGGCGGGATTTTTCTGTCATAGAGAGGGAGGGAGGGTGTTTGCCTCAATGCTTTAATTACTACAGTTGTTAGGAGCATTGAAGATCCAGCAGTACCTGACTTATTTAGATAACTTTCAAAAAAAGAATCATGCCCACTTTCCATACATTGATTGACCTGTCACTTGATTCCTTTAACAGGTCGCGTCTACCTACTGGTACTGTTGTATAAAAACAATTATTATTTATAATAACATATTAACTTATCATCTTTTCATTTAGAGGCCAGGGAAAAATGCTATTAAGTAAATAAAATTTTGAGGTTATAACAGCTGTTAGATAAGGTCTGTACAATTATTTTCCTGTCCACACCATAGTATGAAACTATTAAAAATCGTATCTAATCATAAATTAATAAGTTATAAAAAAGAAATTAGTTATTTTGAACATTCATAAACCACATGATGAATGAACAAGTTTTTCGTAGTTTGAAACGGAACGTGGAAATCACGTTTTTAATATATTTTGGTATGACTTCTGGGCCTTTGAGCCATTGTAAAGCACGTTCCGTCTCCAAAAGTCTATTGAGAATGATAAACAAAGTAACATTACTTTTTTTCCTGGCTTTATTTAAAAATTCAATTACGCGATACGAAATGAGAAAAATTTATGCAATTTTATGAGATATTTTACATCACTAGACGCGTTTGAAAATTTTCAGGTCAATAATGGACATGATTCTTTAAGGCATGGCCGTTAATATCTATATGAGAAAGTTTCTTTAATAGTAGTGAGTGACTTCTTGAATCAAAGGCCTTTTTAAGTCAATAAAAATTCCAAGCCCTAAGTTTTTTGCATCAATGTTTTTCTTTTTTAATTTTAGTAATTAAATTTACCGTTGCGGCTAAGGTATTTGACCTAGGCGGGAAACCATACTGACAGTTTGAAATAAAGTTAACTGATGTTAGAAAAAAAACATAAACAAGAAAGTTAGAAAAAAAACAAAAAGTATTTTTCTGCGGGTAGGTGCTACACAGTCAACAGCTGTTTTTAAGTGCTCCTATTTATAATTTCAAATTTTATTAATTTCCACAATAGATAAGTGTAAATTATACGATAATTATATTGAGAAAAGAGATCTTAATGTACTCAAATAATAATTTATCTATGTAAACAAGCTTTTAATAACTTACTGCATCACCCATCAGCAACACTAGTATTTACCACCATTAAGCACTGTTACATTACGATTACAATATGGCAAGCATCAATAATGTTGACAAAATACAGAAAGAACTGGAAGTCAGCTGGATGCAAAAGATGGCAGAATTCGAAGATCGTTTGAAGGCTGCACTGGTCCCATCCAATCCAACGTTAGTGCAGCTAAGTCAGGAATTTTATGCATTCAAGGATATGGTCACACAAATGTTTAGTCTACTGCAACTGCAAGTTAGAAGTTGTACAAACACAATTGATGGACTTGACATGCGGCAACGGCAAAATGTATTGCTATTCAATGGCATCCCCGAGGACTCTGAAGTAAGCTTAATTGATAAGGTTCTAAGCTTAATACATAGCAAAATGGGCCTTTCTGATGTGAGCAGAACCTCGATCAAACGGTGTCACAGATTGGGCTCACAAGGTAAAGATCAAGTTAGAGCAGTCCTCGTCCAGTTCCATGATCACCATACAAAATCATTAGTTTGGAAGTCTAAGGCTAAGTTAAAAGGTACGTCTTTCACATTGTTTGAGTTCCTCACAAAGACGCGTCAAAATATTCACAAGCAGGCCAGGAAGTACTTTGGCATGAGGAATGTGTGGATGCTTGATGGCACAGTCTATATTAAACTGCCTGATAGTAGTCGGGCAAAAGTAACTTCAGAGGAAGACTTCAATAATCCTGTCACGAAGTACTCGCAAGGGTGTTCTCCTCTTTCAAATACATCACCTCCCAAAACCGAAGATAGCACAGGTAATCTCTCTGGTGTATCACAACCAAGTACATCTAAATGTAGTCGCCAACAAGAAGTGGTCTCACGCTAATAAGGGGCACAATCGGGTTCAAGCAACGAAAAAAAAAGGGTACGCCGCGTTGTGACCAAAAAATAATGACATTGTTGATATTTTTACACACATTCTCAAGGTTGTTACGATTCTTTAAAATAATTAAGTTCACTTTATTCAGTCCTATGTTACTTGGTATCATTCAAGCTTTTTATTATTTCTAATGATCGTATTGTAGTAATTATCGTTGCATTATATTTATCTTTTTAGTTTCATTGACTTAACTAAACTACTAAGGGTTTAATATTGTGTATTATTTACTTTTTATAATAAGAATAAAGCAGCTAATAATAGTATTATAATATTGTTAGTAATAAAGTAGGTAGAAAAATATAAACAAACTGTTTTACTTTGTAAAGATAAAGAATGGGTGCGTTCGGCAGAAAAAAGCGCTAGCAAGCGCTTGTAAGCAAAATGGCGATCGTAAGCGGTAAGCGCTATCAAATCGTAAGTAGCTATTTTCCTCCAGGACACGATGTTAGTTTTAACCGGGGAACCTAACCTAATTTAAATATATGTTTGTAAAGTATTAATATTAAAAACTTACTAATCATGAATTTTTAATAACGTATATACCTATTCATATAATTATATTACTTAAAACTAACATTGCACAAAACAACTTATAATTTCTACTTCAAAACAAACAAATTAAATAAGCAAAATGGCGGATTGTGTCAGCGCTACTGAAGTAGCAATCGTGTCCTGGCCGAAAACTATTTTAGCGCTTGTAAGTGCTTGCTAGCGCTTTTTTCTGCCAAACGCACCCATTATTGTTGTAATTACGATATGCCAAGTACAGGCAAAGGTATTATACCTTGCATCCTAGTGTGTTTTAATGTTTCTAAAATATTGTTAGCAAACGGATGTTATTTTATATTATTTTATATCATGACTACATTTTACAATTTTTACTATATCCCTGTTAACATCGATTTCAAGAAATGATTTGGTTACACAGACACTAACAAATTAAACGTTTGATTTAGTTTTCGTTGGGAAGGACTAACTGTGGACTTATTAGTTTAATGTTGATGTTTTGTTATATCCTGTTTCTGTATTTACTTGTATAATAGTGTATTTTAATGTTCTATTAATTTAAGGTTATTTAAAAAAAAAAACAATGATTGTTATCTTTATCAGTCAACTGATGGGATAGAGCAGTGATAGTGGAGTAATTGTTTTCTGGTTCATACGTATAGCGTTGTAGATATTTTATACTTAGACTTTGTTTTATCTCTTAATATATTTAATATTTTATTATTTATTATTATCTAATATACATATTATATATAAATCTATTTAGAAGTTAATAATGTCTGATGATAAATCTTTTTATTCCATTTATAGTTCAGATTCCTCATACGCAGAGGCGTATGAGGAATCTGTAATGATCTTACAGATAATTTACTTCCCTTACGCGATCAGTTATGTAATATTTTTCTGCCTCATAAAAAATATTTTAATGTTTGTCATATTAATGCACAGAGCATTCCAAGTCATTTTTCCTACTTAGAAGAAGCATTCTCACCAGACTGTGTCGATGCTATCTTAATATCTGAGAGTTGGCTTAAACCATCCATTATGTCGAGTTTGTACCCATTGCCCAATTTCATTCTTATACGCAATGATCGGACTGAGAAGGGGGGAGGTGGTGTCGCTATATATCTACGAAAAAATATTCCTTATAAAGTTGTTCTATCTTCCCCCTCCCCATTTTCTGCCACTGCTGAGTTTTTATTTCTAGAAATAAACATTATGGGTGCTAGGGCAGTTTTAGGTGTTGTATATTGTCCTCCTTCTGTGGATTATTTTACCTCACTTGAGACGGCTCTTGACACCATTGGATCTGAGTACATACATTGCATGATAATGGGTGATTTCAACACTGATTTGTTAAAAAATACTTGTCGCTCCCAAAAACTTCGATCAATCATTGAATCAGTCGAACTCTGCATTCTCCCATTGGCGGCAATTCATAGAAACACTGACACTGATGATTCGTTGATTGACCTCATCATTACTTCCTCTTCTGAGCGCGTGATTCAGTTTGGGCAGCTCTCTGCTCCCTGTTTCTCACGTCACGACTTGATTTATTTTTCATATAAACTTAAACCTCCAAAACAGAAACCTATTTTTCTGCAGTTACGCAATTTTTCAAGAATAAATATTGAGAGTCTCAGGAGAGACGCATCTTCAATTGATATTGGCCCTTTGGTGGCAGCTTCTAACGTCGATGATAAAATATCCTTTCTAAATAATAGCATCCTGAATCTGTATAATATTCATGCTCCGGTACATTATGTGAAAGGTAAGCGTCCTCCTGCTCCCTGGATGAATTAAGGGGTACAAGTGGCAATGGCACGACGAGATCGGGCTTTCCAGAAGTTTAAAAAGAATCGCTCAGAAAAAAATTGGTCTAACTTTAAAACGCTAAGAAACAGATGCAATCAGGTGGTATGCAATGCTAAACGCCGCTACATTCATGACAAAATAAATAATTCTTCGCCCACTGATTTGTGGAAATTCCTGAAGTCCATCGGAATTAACAAATCTAATTCTCCGGAATATGGCGCCTCTCTCAATTTGGATGACATTAATCGTCACTTTGTTTCTATTACTTCATTGGACCCTCAAGTCCGTTCTCAAACTATTGCTTCTATAGAATCAATGCAGCCTCTCCGGATCTCTGACTTTTGTTTCTCCCCTGTTACTCAGGATGAAATTAAAAAAGCTCTGTTAGCCATTAAATCCAAGGCTGTGGGTTTTGATGAAATTAGTAAGCAAATGGTGTCTATGATTCTTGAGTACCTTATTCCAGCTATAACACACATTACAAATTATTCTCTGGACTCAGGTCAATACCCTTCTGCATGGAAAAAGGCTTTTGTAAGACCTCTTCCTAAAATACCTAATCCTGTTTCCCCTAACCATTTTCGTCCTATTTCAATTCTCCCATACCTCTCTAAAGTTCTGGAAGCCTGTGTTTTTAAGCAAATATCTGTATTCGCTGCAAAACATAACCTGCTGAATGAATTTAGATCGGGGTTTCGCTCAGGTCACAGTACTTCCTTATCAAAGTCACAGACGATATGAGAAAGGGCTTAGATGAGCAAAAATTAACAGTGGTGGTGCTTATTGACTTTTCAAACGCTTTCAACACAGTGGATCATGGTATCCTCCTATCCATCCTTAAACACCTTAAATTTTCATCCCCAGCCTTGGAATGGTTTTCTTCTTATATTCGCGGTCGCCAGCAATCGGTTCGCTCAGGTCAGCGGTTTTCTGCATGGGCTGAAATTGAATCTGGTGTGCCGCAAGGCGGAATACTTTCTCCAATTATGTTTTCCTTATTTATAAATTCTATCTCCTCAGTTTTAAATTGTTTGTACCATCTGTATGCGGATGATCTCCAGCTTTACGGACAGTCAAGCTTAAATAATCTTAACTTTGTAATACACAAACTAAATGATAACCTGGAAGCCATAAGAGAATGGTCGCGTAAATATGGCATTTCTGTTAATCCTGCCAAATGCAAAGTTATAATATTCGGAAGTTCGCAATTATTGGCTAAGGTCTCTCTCCTGTAATTTATAATGGAAGTTTGATTCCATATTGTGATTCCATAAAAAATCTTGGCCTGTACATGGATAAAACTATGACCTGGAAATTGCAGATCTCTGAAGTTAGTCGTAAAGTTGTTGCTACCTTGCGTTCCCTTTATCGTCTTAAAAATTTCCTACCTTTCAAAACCAAACTTACGCTGGTTCATTCCCTTATTCTACCTATTATCGACTATGCCGATGTATGTTACCAGATCTATCAGAAAATCTTCTAAACAAGTTGGAGCGCCTTCTTAATAATTCCATAAGATTTATTTTTGGTTTACGTAAGTATGACCACATATCATCCTATCGTTCAAAGCTTAAATGGCTACCTATACGTCAAAGGCGATGCTCTAGAATTTTACTTGTACTTTATTCAATTTTAAACGATCCAAGGTCGCCTTCTTATCTTAAGGATAATTTTCATTTTTTTCATCCGATCGACGGTCGAACATCCCGACAGTCAAACCGTCTGAGGCTAAGGTTTCCACAGCATAAGTCAAATTTTTTTAGGTCGTCTTTTACGATACAAGCCATACAACTTTGGAACACCCTCCCCAACGATATTAAGAATGCCACAAATAAAAAAGTCTTCAAAGTTCTTCTCCGAGAACATTACCTGAAGGAAACTACTAATTAACATTATTTTCCTTAATTTTTGTCTTTCTTTTCTTCTTTTTTACTTCAGATATTTATTTCATTATATATTATTCAAACATCATATTATATATATCATTCATTTGTATATTTATTTACGAAGTTTATAAGCATGTATATATATATTACATATATATATATATATATATATATATATATATATATATATATATATATATATATATATATATATATATATATATATATATATATAAATATATATATATAAATATATATATATTTATATATATATATATATATATATATATTTACTATATGTGTATATATATATATATATATATATATATATAAATATATATATATATATATATATATATTTATTTATATATATATATATATATATTTACTATATGTGTATATATTTAAATGTAACGTGTATGTATGTACTTTGCATATATGTATATTTTAATATATGTATATATTTTAATGTAATTATCTACGTATAATGGTCGCACCTGCCAACAATTGTCCTTGGCACCCAGGGTTGACTGGCAGAGAATACCACATGGCATTAAGTCCGCCCTATGTACCCCTTTAGCTTAAGGTGTTACCTTTAAGTTTTTAAATAAAAATAAATAATAAAAAATAAACACTCACGCCTGTCACCCAGAGGGGTAGGCAGAGACTACAGACTTCCATTTAGCACGATCCTGACATACCTTTCTCGCCTCTTCCACATCCATATACCTACGCATACATGCTCGTTGGTTAAGGGTACTCTTAATTTGGCCTATTTTTAGTATATCGCCAATTTGGTCGACAAACTTCCGCTTAGGACGTCCCTTTCCGACTCTTCCATTCACTTCTGCAACATATATTTGCTTTTTCAGTCTTTCCGCACTCATTCTTTCTACATGACCTAACCACCGAAGCTTCCTTTCTTAATCCTGGTCACCGCATCTTCTTTTATCACACAGTTTCTCACTCTGTCACTCAGATTCAGCCCTAACATACTCCTTAAGTTCATCTGGAAATATTCCGCTTTCAAGACAATTATTTATACAAGAAGTAAGCCTTGTAAGAATTAAGTCCTTAATACATTTGACTACCTTTGTTGTAATGCCAACTATTCCCCAGCTCGTATTAGGGTCTAGTTGGTCAATTATTTTAGCCCCTTCATATTCGTTACTACGTGATGTAAACAAGATGGGAATACTGTAATCTTTTTAAATCCATAGGATCTTTCCAACACTTGCCTTAGTAGGCTCCAACTACACGAAATAGCTTTTCTATCGTCCGTTATATAAAAGTACACTGGTGAACATAGGCCTACCCCGAGATTGCCTCTTAGGATAAAATTAAAAATAACATGGCTCAATGCTATTGAGCTTTAAGCTCAAAGGCAGGTATGCAAACACATTTTTATTAGTTTGAGTTTTTATTAGGAAGATTCTGCTGCACAGTCCCCGCTTCAATATTACGATTTATAACGACACCTGTGGGAATATGTAGGGTAGTTGATATTCTTACACTCAGACTAGGCGGTTACACCTTGCCACTATCATTGCCATGTTTATTTTTCGTTTGTCGTAAACACATGATTAAATGGTCATCGTGTACAAGGTTATTTATTTTATCTCTGAAAAATATTAAAAGGTTTTACCAAATAATTTTACATGACGAACTTGGAGTACCATCAAATTCGGCCATCTGGAGTTTTAATCGCCAATCTGCCCATACAATTAAAGAGAACCATTCGAGAGGGAAACTAACTAGAAGATGGACAGCAGAGTCTTCCTAATAATTTAGTTTTTTTATAAAATAAGTGTGACAATAGGGAATATAGTCCACATGATGGTAAGTGGATGCTGTCACCCATAAACATCCACATACATCTTGGTCCATTAACATCTATTCTCAATTAAGAATAAAAATGCAGATGCATTGTCATTGAGGACTTGTTTTCAGTAAAAAGGGTCTCAGGCTCTCTACATTAACTATACGAAATACAGCAGCACCAAACTGCACGATCTTTCCTCATAAGAGCCCCACCCATTCGTGCTACAACCATAGTATAGCCACAGCATGTCTTCACTACATGATGAACTAGAACAAATATGAGGTTGTCAACCTGTCTGCCAGGCATGAGAACTATGGCAAGTATCCCCCTACGAGGCAAAGTATACACGAGATTTATGTTAAACTGTGGATTTTGATAGGCTGTAATGATGATGATGATGATGATGATGACGACCCTTAAATATTAGGCTACTGTTGCTTTGATACTAAATTAAGAGTATTAACAAAACCTAAAAATGTTAAGCTTTAAATACTTTATAATCTAGATCGAATTAAGCCATGTTGAAGACCCTACGAAAATAATGAAAATGCAAGAAAAAGCGGACCCTCTTCCTAACTTTATAAAAGGTGTAAAATTAATTTATATGAAGGTGCGGAGCCTTTATGCTTTTATGACGCCCATCGACAGCTAGCAACCGTTACTGTTAAATTATAATAATATATAATATGATATATTATATATTATTATAGTTATTATAGTTATAGCCTATATACGTTCCACTGCTGGGCAGAGGCCTCCGCTCATTTCTGAGGTTTTAGGGCAAGGAATTGTCCGCCGCGCTGCCTCAATACATGTTGGCGAACTTCACATGTCTTTGAAATATTTTTTTCTTATTTCTCTGACATGCAGGTTTCCTCACGATGTTTTTCTTCACCGCCGAGCACGTGGTATATCAGCACTTAAAATTGCATTTAACAATTTCGTTGGTGCCGGCGGGGATCGAACCCGGTTTGCTCGCGTACTGTGAAATTTACAGCGAGCGCTAACCATCTGAGCTACCACGGCTCTCTATATATAATATATTATTATATATTGTATATGAATTATATTAAGCCGTTTCTAATATGTTAATAACAAGACGTTTCCGTTACAGTTTATTAACAGCCCATTGTAGAACATAGGCCTCCCTGTAAATTGCCTCACAGAGAGGATATTTGCCATAGTTTCTACGCTTGGCAGATGAGTTGGCAGCCGCAGTTTTTTTTTTTATTGTTATTAGGATGAAGTTGTTGCTCATCTCCTGGTTTATTTCCAGCTGTCGTCTCTTAAGAGATACACGGGACGATATTGGATAGTGGATATTCTTACACCGCTATTACACAGTCAATGTGTATGACAATTTTAACATAATTTTTACGTGGTAGAGCCATGCTGCAGCTATATTAATTGTATAGTTGTAGCACGAATGGGTCGGCTCGACCGGGGAAGGACCACGCTCTCACAGAATACCAGCGTCAAATAGCAGCTTAATGCTGCAGTGTTTCGTATAGTGAGATTAGAGAACCGGAGACACTTTTTACTGAAAAAGAGGCATTCCATCTTAGTCCTCATGGCTAAAAACGCATCTGCATTTTGATTCGCAAACGAGGATAGATGTAGATGTCTATGGACCACAACAACCACTTACCATCAGGTGGACTGTGTGCTCGCTTGTCATCCTTTTCCTATAAAAAGAAATTTGTTTCAGGTTTCGGTGTTATCCCATCAACACTTGCCGGAGAAATGTTTCAACTGAATGTAAGAAATATCGGTACGACGTTTGTAATACTTTGTGGGTGGCTTTGCGGCTTCGGAGTTACCACTGCCTTCGGTTATATGGTCACTGAGCTTGGAGGCGATGTTACTTTTTGGATATTCTCTGGGACGTGTGCGATTGCATTCTTTTTCACGATCTTTTTCGTGCCTGAGACAAAGGGCAAAACATTGATGCAGATCCAAGAGATGCTCAGCGGTAGTCAAGGAAACAAATAAACACAGTCTCCGAATATAAACACTGAAGTTTTACTGCAGGAATAAGCTCGGTGAGGTCCGTTTGAATAATGCGTCACAACAAATGGAACAGAAATAAACAGTAGTACTAATGAACATCTTAACATTTTGTATCTGTTTTTATTTATTTATTGAATCAATATTTTATGTTTAATAACCTTGTATTTATGCCATTAAATTTTGTAAGTACTATGGCATAGGCTATCAAAACTTACTTTTAAGCAACAACTCAAACGTCTGTCACCCATGACATGTTAAGTCTAAGATCTCATAAGAAAGCGTGCAGCGGGATAAGGTCCTCACTGTGCAAGTCAATGCTAACCAACCAGGCCTTTATGATGATTGACAGGCCTTTTTTATAGAATTAGGGTGACAAGCGAGCACGCAGTCTTACTTAATAATGATAATAATAATAATTTCTTTATTTGCTTAAAACATGGTGTTTGAAAGTAGTACAGTAAAATAAGTTCACATGTTTTACTTATAATTAGCATGCAAATTTAAGTTTATGTTCAGGTAACATTTATTTAGCTTACTCCTTTCTAAAGGGCCGGCAACGCACCCGCAATTCTCCTGGTGTTGCGGTTGATCATGGGCGGCGGTAGTCACTTAACATCAGGTCAGCCGCATGCTCGTTTGCCCCCTCTTCTATAAAAAAAAACAGCTTATTTCAAAGGGGTCAAGATTTAATTAAAAATTAATTCAAAGGCCTGTTGGTCTAGTGGTTAGTGACCCTGACTGCTATGCCGGAGGTCGTGGGTTCGATTCCCACCCAGGACAAATGTTCGTGTGATGAGCACGATCATTTGTTCTGTGTCTGGGTGTAATTTATCTATAATATTTATGTATTTAGAAATATATAAGTATGGTTATCAGTTGTCTAGTACCCATAACACAAGCTCTGCTTAGCTTGGGACTAGATGGCGTTGTATGCTAGTTAAAATAAAAAAAATAAAAAAATGTCAACAAATCAATAATTATTAAAGCCTAATGTCAATAAATTCTTCAATGTCATACACTTTAAGTTCAATAAGTGTACACTTTATAATAAGGTGCACTTTTGCTTGCAGGTGAAATAATTAAATAAACGTGTCTTCACTCAATGATTACTTTATTCTTACTGAACATACATTATGACATCTATTGCCGCGCAAACAACTACAGCGATATACATTGTTTTATAGGGATAATTACATAGGGTTACCCGACCGCTAGAAAAATCAAATATGTACTAAACATACCGCCCTCCAAAAACCACAGTTTTTTAACTAAGTGCTCAAAAAGAACAAAATTCAAAACAAAATGTAATGCACATAGTAATTAAGTTACAACTTATACCTTAAACTTATAATATAAAATTCACGAGAATTGAAATCTGAACAGCAAAACCATTTTTCGCTCAAACCCAAACATATCTTATTATAACATGCAACACATGTATGGAATGGGAGCACTTGTACAAAATTCCTACTATCTGTAAAATATCAAAGTACTAGGCACTATGAAGTATTTATTTTAACAATCTTATGATCAAGTAGAGTTATTATGAAGTAGGACAAGAACAAACAATAAATCCTAAATATAATTTTTCAGTGGTAATTTATATTATTTCCTTTTATTTATCTTTTTTACTTCCAAACGTGGACTGTATCTGCATGTAACAATACCTTTATAAATTAATTTAACATTTCAGCACTTGTACTCCGAATAATATGCATGAAGGAGTAATATAAGTCAATCTTAAATCGAAAAATAGGTTTACATTTATTAAGGCAATAAATTAATTAATATGCTATGAAAAAATACATAAACTCAAGGATTACAAGTTTGAACCTAAAATATGCTATAACAAAAGTGTTCTCGTTACCATCATTATTCAGGTACAAAGTCCTCTGTGGCTTATTGTTTTAGCATGATGCATTGAAACTTCGTATTTTGTCATTTGCATTTTTTTTTTTACTGACCTTTTTTTATTGTATATAGATATTCTAGTGACATAATGTAATGAAATATCATTAAAAATACAAGTGATGTTATAGAAAAATGTGAAATTAACTGACCACTATTAGGTATAACCCTCAGCATTGACCTTGTTCTTCATCATTCGGTTTCATTGGAAGTAATATTAACTTAGACAATGGTCTCTTAAGAATGTTATTACCCTTGCATTGCACTGTTGCCACGCGGACGAGCTGATCAGCGCCAGGGTGTAGTGTTATAATTTTTCCTAATAACCATTTCGCCGGTGGGAGATCTTCTTCCTTAATGATTACGATATCTCCAACACATGGAGACGGTACTGTGTCTTGCCATTTATGCCGTTGCTGTAATGAGTGGAGATATTCCGATTTCCATCTACGCCAAAAATCTTGCATCCTGTTTTGTAAGAATTGCCATCTAGATAACATACTTACGCTTTTGTGCTCATAATTTGTGTCTGGTATATTAATTATTGGCTCACCAATGAGAAAATGACCTGGGGTGAGTGGATCTAGTGTTTCACTGGTGTTTTCGGAATGACAGATAGGTCTCGAGTTTAGACAGGCTTCTATCTGTGCCAATAGTGTTGCCATTTCCTCATAGGTCAGCTTTGTAGTACCACTTATTCTCGACAAATGTTTCTTGACCGAACGAACGCCTGCCTCCCATAGCCCACCAAAATTGGGTGCCTTCGGCGGAATGAAGTGCCATGTTGTACCATCATTTGATAGGAGCTCAGCTACCTCTCTCGCCAGATTAGCTTTGCCCTGTTCAAACATACACTTTAATTCCCTTGCGGCTCCCACAAAGTTGGTGCCATTGTCACTCCACAAGTTCCTACAGTGACCTCTTCTTGCAACGAATCTCCTGAATGCTGAAATAAAGGCTTGTGACGTTAAATCCGTAACAGCTTCGAGATGTATAGCTCGCGTAGACATACAAACGAAGACACAAATATAGCCTTTTGTTGACTTGTAACCACGGCCCTTTGAGGTTCGCAATTGCACAGGTCCGGAAAAATCAACTCCACTGTTGAAAAAAGCACGGTTTGGATTCACTCTTGCAGATGGTAACTGGCCCATCAGCTGCTGCTTGATTTTTGCTTTGTCAATTATACACACCTTACAGTTACGAATAATTGCTCTGAGAGCAGACTTCAGACTAACTACCCAGTACTTGCTGCGGATGTATGTAAGCATCTGAAGAAAACCTCCATGCAAAGTTCTTATGTGGGCTTCGTTAATTATAAGCTTAGTAATATGCTGCTTTTTTGGTATTATAATTGGATGTTTAGCATTCTCATTTATATTAGCATTAGATAGTCGCCCTCCTACTCTAAGAAGCCCCCTTTTGTCTAAAAAAGGTGTAAGACTTATCAAAGAACTTCTACCCTTTATTTTACCTTTTTTATTAAGTTCTTCAATTTCATCTTCGTATACTAAGTACTGGTAGTATTTTATACATTTTTCTTCAACTTCATTCATTTCTTCCATAGTTAAATACGTTTCCTTTTTTTCTTTATTATGTAGAAATCGTAAACACCATGCAAGAACTCTTTTCATTCGTAACATAGATGAAAATCGTTCCCAAACTGGTTTCTCCTTTAATACTACATTAAAAGATCCTTTCATCTCTAAGTATGTTTGAGGAATATAATTCTTTGTTAAATCCATTCCTTTATTTTTTAACCACTCTGGTCCAGCCCACCACATGTCATTGTTTACTATTTCAATTGGTGCTACCCCTCTTGACGCGAGGTCAGCGGGATTGTCGGTTGATTGAACATGATACCACCTGTCATTGTCTATCAACTGAATTATGTTCGACACTCTATTGCCAACAAAAACTTGCCATCGACTTGGTTGAGACTGCAACCAAGACAGAACCACCATTGAATCAGTCCAGGCATATATTTGATCCATATGTATATCCCATAGACCAGACAACTCGTGCAATAGCTTAGCCAATAACACTGCAGCGCAAAGCTCTAATTTCGGAATCGTCAATTGTTTCAATGGTGCTACCTTAGTTTTAGATGCCACCATTGTGACGTAGATCCTGTCATATTCATCCAAAACCTTAATATAGACCACTGCTGCATACGCAACAGAAGAGGCATCTGCGAATCCATGCAATTGCACTTCTTTACAGCGTGACGTCGTTTTAATCCAGCGCGGGACTTCAATATCTTGCAGTTTTTGAAGCGCTTCTCTGTAACTAAGCCATTCCTCTACTAGCTCAGAAGGTAGTTCATCATCCCAACCAAGATTACTTAACCACAGTCTCTGTATCATAATTTTAGCTGTGATAACCACTGGAGAGAGCCAGCCAAATGGATCAAAGAGCCTGGCCACATCTGATAATATTAACCTTTTTGTAACAGGTTTCCTGGTTTCCGGTATATTGACTGTAACCTTGAACGTATCCCTTTTTCTGTCCCATGTGAGACCAAGTATTTTTATCACCTTATCTAATTTAATTTCTATTTTGTCCACCGTTTCCGAACTGTCTTTGTCATCTTGCAGAAACCTCAGCAACTCGTCAGAGTTGCTAGACCACTTCTGCATTTTAAAGCCGCCTTTCTTTAACAGATTCTTAACTTCATCGCAAATTTCTTTAATTCATTCATTTATTATTAGTCATTAAATCATCCATGTAGAACGAATTCTTAGCAACAGCAGATCCTCGGGGGTACCTATCGATTTCATCATCAGCCAGCTGGTGTATAGACCGTACAGCAAGGTATGGTGCTGCAGCGGTTCCAAAAGTTACTGTAAGTAATTTATAACTTTCTATATCTCCAGACATATCATCGCGCCAAACAATACGTTGTAAATTTGTGTGTTTGTTAGTCATCCTTACTTGACGATACATTTTTACTATATCCCCGACAACACAAATTTTGTGAGACCGCCAGCGAGTGATAAGAGCACGAAGTTCAGGTTGTAAAGTGGGGCCAATCATCATGGCGTCGTTTAAGGAGAGACCATTCGAACCCTTGGCTGAGGCGTCGAAGACCACTCTTACCTTTGTAGTGTCTTTATCCTTTCTTACGACCGCATGATGGGGTAAGTAAATTGCTTCCTCTTCCTCTTCCTTTTCAGCTTTCTTCATATGACCCATCTTTAAGTACTCATGTATCACATTCTTATACTCTGTTCTCAAATCTTCATGTTTGGTAAATATCCTTTCCAACTGTTTAAATCGTTTGATGGCCAGATATTTAGTTTCACCGCATGTTTTCACGGTTTCCTCAACACTATGCTTTAAAGGTAAATGGACTACATATCTTCCCGATGTATCCCTTGTCGTTGTATTTATGTAGTGTCTTTCACATATTTCTTCTTCTTTTGTCCATGCTTTCTTGCTTGTGTATTCTTCCGATTCTATTTCCCAGAACTTTTTCAACAGATTATTGTCTTCATCTACGAGCCTGGTGACATGTAAGCTAACTATGTTTTGTGGTTCAGTAGGATTTGCGTATATATCACCTGTCAATATCCAGCCTAGATGTGTGCGTTGAGCAATTACATCGCCCGGTCCCTTTAGTAGACCTAAATCTATAATTTTGCCGAAAACGTCAGCTCCAAGTAGGATATCAATCCGACTCGGGACGTTAAAGCTGGGATCAGCCAACTTCACATTTTTAAGTTGAGGCCAATTGTACCCTCTTATTTCCCTAGCAGGTAGTCTACGCGTCAACGACTTCATTACATAAGCATTAACATCTATAGAAAAATCACGTTCATGCCTCGACTTAATATGTAATCCTACTAAATGATTAATATAAACTTTGTTACCTTCACCAATTCCTGACACCACGCCGCTGATTTGAGTTCTCTTCAGACCTAATAACTCTACCACTCGCGCTGTCACGAATGAGGCCTCCGATCCCTGATCAATCAGAGCCCGGAAGACGTGCAATTGTCCCGTTCGCGAAGGTACCTCTACCAATGCTGTCGCCAACAAAACTTGTTGAGTAGGTTGTTCTCCACGTAACATATGTGCTGTAACCTTGCTAACCTCTTGTGTATTTGTAGTAGTTTCTTCTGTACTTGACTTTACTTCACCTGCTTGTTTTATAAATTCTCGATGTAATAAAGAGTGATGTCGTCTGTTGCATATTTTACATTTATTTGACTGCCTGCATTTAAATACGGAATGATTTGGAATTAAGCAATTGAAACACAAGTTGTTTTTCTGGACGAAACTGTATCTCTCCTCTATTGGTTGCTTAGCGAATTCCTTGCAATTAAATATAAAATGAGTTTCTTTGCAGAAGGGACAACATTTATTTTCGCTTGTAGAGGTTGCATGAAATGTCTTAGGTTTAACTAGTTTGTAGGCTTTATTTTCAGGTTCCACCATCTCCAACATGCGAAACCGTGTCTCCAGGAAGGACTTCAGTACTTCAAAACTAGGTAAGTCATCAGTACTATCTTTACTTACTGTAATTTCCCACTGTTTATGCGTTTCAGAATCCAGCTTTGACACGATGACATAGTTTATGATCGCATCCCACTGCGCTGTTGGTAAGCCAAGATTTTTTAATGAATTCATACATTCAATTGACGTATCTAGTAGTTGCTTTAAGGACGCAGCTGACTCCTGAGAAAGTGTTTTCTGGCTAAAAAACTTTTTAAATACGCAATTAGCAATGTACCTTTTGTTGTTATAACGCTTTTTCAAAACAGACCAAGCCTCAGCATAATTTGTATCCGTTACCGAAAACTGGCGCAACAAAATTTCTGCATCTCCTTTCAGGCTACTCTTAAGATAATGTAATTTCTGAACATCTTCTAATGACTCATTCTTGTGTATTAATGCCATAAAGAGATCGTGAAACGATTGCCATTCCGTGTAGTTGCCTTCAAAAATTGGAATTGAAATACTGGGTAATTTTATATCACTCCCGGAACCACACGGTCTCATCTCATCTATTTTGTGCAATTTATCTGTTGTATTTACATCGGCCGTTAATTTTTTTAATGAAGTTTTCATTTTGCCCTTGTACGTAAAATATAATTCTTCAAAATTATCAAACATATCCTCTGCGAAATACGGTAACATGTGTCTATCCTTTTTCGAAACAGCCGTAACTAATTTCTCATGACCGGATTTAAATTCCTTCCAATATATTTCTAAAGTTTCTATTCTACTCTGTATATAACCCACGGTTATCCTGTCCTTAGGCGATTTTTTGTAATTAGCGTACGTCTTTTGTACTTTTTCAAATATATCAACTTGTAGCAACATTCTATTTTCAACGCTCTCCATATTAAATATCTTTTATTAACAACAATACAAATCAATTACTTTAGTAATAATTCACAGTTATTTTGTTTAGCCTTCTTAAACTTAAACGTATATGTAGGTAGGTAATTATTCTTACCAATAGGTCCAATGTTCACAGTAAAACAGTCACGGTTGTTAATAAATACTTGAATAATTGTTTACCAACTCACTATATATTAGTTTAATTTACTTCGTATAAGATTACCGTTACACAAAAGTAATGTTTTATATTTCAATTAAACGTGTAATGTAATTTGTTCACTAGTAACTGATTTATTCTTCCACTGTTATTCACTTTTTCTTTAAAACTTTCATCGATAACGTTCATTTATTTTTACTAATTAGTCCGTATTCCGTATTTTTTAAAATAACTCCAATTACATCGACTTGCAAATTTACATAATTAAAATAGGGCTAGTTGAATGATCCGTGCTCGAAGAACCATGTACACTTTATAATAAGGTGCACTTTTGCTTGCAGGTGAAATAATTAAATAAACGTGTCTTCACTCAATGATTACTTTATTCTTACTGAACATACATTATGACATCTATTGCCGCGCAAACAACTACAGCGATATACATTGTTTTATAGGGATAATTACATAGGGTTACCCGACCGCTAGAAAAATCAAATATGTACTAAACAATAAGTTTTTTTGACTTATGTAAGAGAGACCACATTCACAATGTAACTTGTACACTTCTGCATCATGTAGAGGGATATTACACTTGACGGATGGTAAAAATTGACTAATCTTCTTCGGTGGCTTGTAGTATGTTTTAATGGAAGCTCGCTTCAATATGTAGCCAATATTGTCTGTAACTCCTCTGACATACGGTAGTATAGCAGGCACACGCTTGACTGTGGTCAGCTTCACTAGGTCACTGTGACGTAGTCGCGGGACCCGAAGCTTGTTGTCCTGCAATACTCGCTTGATGTGCTGAAGTTCGGTGGCCAGATTATTTTTGTCACAGATCCCTCGTGCTCTCTTAAACAAAGATTTACTCGTGGTAGCTAACAATGGAGGATGATGGTGAGATCCACCATTTAAATATCGGTTGGTATGGGTCTTTTTCCTATACACAGTGTGACCAATAGTGTTATCAGGATTTCGGATGACTAAAACATCTAGGAAAGCTAAAGAATAATTTGCCTATAAGTCCATTGTGAATTGTATTTTAGAGTTTATAAAATTAAGGTGGTCTAAAATGCAGCTACTTTGTCAGATGGTAAAATATTTAAAGTGTCGTCTACATACCGCTTCTATAATCTTGGATTTACAGGAGCAGTAATAAATGCTTTCTCCTCAAAGTCCTCCATGAATATTTCGTCGACTATGGGATATACTGGTGAGCCCATCGCCACACCATCTACTTGCTTGTAGAATTCTTCCTTCCACAATAGATAGCTAAATTTGATGCAGTGTTTGAGTAATACTGCATATTCTATGATTAATAATACACATATATCGAGAAAAATCACTCGTTTTCGTGTTTCTATAAATTTAAAAGTAATTTTCTATATATAGTAAAAAAAACCTGATTGAAAAAAAATCGAGGGTGTCCGGATGTCTGTATGTGTGGATGGCGCATGATTTCGGTCTTTAGAATTAATGTAGCTGCTGCAACCTCCCTGACACGATGGGAACGATGATCCTGCCGCACGGCTTCCACGTCCAGTGCATGGGCCAAAGCGTCCTTAAGCGTCTCGTGGTGCCCGAGCCTCACAGCAGCTCTGACTTGCAGGTCGCGGATGCCGTCGATGAATGTCTGCACCAGGTTCCCTTCAATGAGCGCAGGTACAGACCGGTATGCTTTTCGCACCAGCTTCTCCACCTCTAGAGCCCACTGCTGCAGGTTTTCGTTGAAGCGCTGCACGCGATCTTTAAGCTGCACACGAAAGACGTGTACCAGGTGAGCGTCGCCATATCTCGCCTCCAATGCCTCAAGGAGTTGCTCATAAGTCAATTCCTCACCGAGAGCTTCCAGAACTGTTAAGGCCTGGTCGCGCAGGCCTAGTGTGAGAGAGTCATGGCCTGACTTTTATTCCAGCCGTTCGCCTTCATAACAGCCTCGAACTGGATTTTGTAGGCTGACCAGGAAGAGGTACCGTCGAACGGTGGCACCTTGAACCCACGTAGCGAAGGTGTTGTAGCTACTACGGGAGCTGTAGCTCCATCTCCAAGTTTGAGTTCGTCGAGTGATTTCTACATGTCAGCCATTACGTTGTCAACCCGATGGTTTACTTGGTCGATTCGGGTTTCAGCTTTCTCGATACGATTTTAGGCTTTCGCGATGTGGGTTTCAGCTTCCGACAGGCGGTTGTCATGCAAAGCAACCCTATCCTTCACCTCCTTTATCTCCTTCCCGAAGGTAGCGTGAAGGTCCTTCATGAGGAGCATCTGCTCCTCCAGCCGATGGGCCTGGTCTTCCTGTCGGTGGGCCTGTTCCTCCTGTCCGCCCCGTAGCTGCTCTTCCAATCGGCGTGCCTGTTCCGCCTGCTGGCGAGCCTGTTCCTCCTGTCGGCGAGCCTGCTCCTGCATCATCACCATCAGGGCACCTAAGTCAGGTGCTGCAGATGTAGGGGCTACTGACGGGCCTGCAGCCGGTGGCTGGCCCTCCGACGTCTGCGGCGTTGCACCACCAAATCTCCTTTGGTCCGTCTCCTGCTGGCGTTGACTTCGGGTACGGACACCCTCCGTTTCCTCCTTAGGTAAAATCGGCATGATTTTATCCCACTTCTGACACCAATTGTTACGAGCTTGAGGTTCGTGACAATAAAAATTGCCGATAGAATTACCTAAATTAACACTTTAATTCACTTTACACTATTTAAAGTTAAAAACACTAATAATTAATCACACTGATTCACTTTATTCCGCTCCGAAGCTTCGCTTGTGTCGCCAACTCCAATACTTCCTCGATCGCATCTTGCGGCGCCTATTTATATAAATTAGCAGCGAAATATCCAGAATATTCAAGTAAACACGCGCAAGGTACCGAGAGTTCGTGTTTCGACTTCAAGAAGTTTAGTTCTTCGGTTCGAGACTAGATGGCGCTAGTGCCGTCGACTTGAGCGCGTAACATAATGTTATATTATACTAATAAGTTTTGTTAGACATACATTTAGTATGTTTTTTTATTTGACATAGATACCTTTTAAAATATTCAGATAAAAATATCATTAAAATGTAATTGTGATATAATATTATGTAATATTATATTAAATTAGCAAATGTAATATACAAAATAAATGACAATATTTAAAAATTGTTCTCGATATAATTTACCTATTTAACAATATAATCTACTATCACCTTATCATTCTATGTTTATTCTATGATTGAAAAAACCATCCGCGCGAACACAGAGTAGCGCACATTTTTTGTTTGGAATAGCTGTTCTAGTACGTATGTACATATTACTTCAATGTTTTTATTAGGTTTAGAATCTCAACGCACAGATTCTTTTTAAAAATCACTGAGTAATTTCGTCTCGTTTAATTGTAATTAATGAAAATGTAAAAAACAACTGGTACTTGTCTACAAAAAAATATTCTCATGGATCTCTTCTTTCGTCGTTCCTCTTCGCTCTGACAGCGCGCGACATGTTACACTCCCGTTCACTCGGGACCTTTTTGGCGGGAAAATTTGTTAGTAGAAAATTTTTTGCTATATTGCAAATTTTGCTATATTTTCACTTTGAGACAATATTTATGGATAAAACTTACAGGAATTCTTGTTGAATGTATAAACTATCGAATAAAATTATTTTTGGTTGCTAGAAATTGTAATAAAATACGTAAATTACCCTGTATAGCATAGTAGTAGTATATACTTCAATTTTAGTGACAAAATTACTACTAATTTGAATTCTACACTTTTGTTTTTGGAGAAATTTATATCAAATTGTTTGGAAATATGTATATTTTTATGTTTTATGTGTTTCCATTCGTTACTCATACCAAAATATTAAAATATAAAAAAATTAAAAAAAATAAAATAATATTTTATCTGTGACATTTCGAACAATATTTCTAAAATATGTTCGTGTGAATTTGAAATAAATACAACGTCATGTTATTTGAAATATATACGAAAACTATTTTTACTTACATTTTACACTAAAAATAAATGAGAATTTGATAAATAACACATTTATGAACCAACCTCCAAATTAGGCCTTCCGAAGTTTGAAGTACTTTTGGCAATTTACTTTTCACTTTTTATACCACAAATTATATATCTACGTGTTTACTATATTACAAGAAATGTAAAAAGTATAATACTTTCGTTTTTAGTCCCGACACAAATATAAAATTCTATAAAAAAAGACGGAGCGACTTCATCAAAGTGACACGTGGAATGCCGGAAGTTCAGAGTGATTTCTTTTTTTTTTTTTCTAAGAAACATTGCCAGGTTATGGTTTAAAATAAAAGAGCATATCTTTGTCTTTGATACTAATATCTATTGCATAGTGTCTTTGGTTTTGTTTAAAACGAAAAAATAGTTTTTTCATAGGTAGACATGTTTACATAATTCTGATCGAATTAGATCACGGTTTGGCGGACGGAAGGTTGGTATTTCGCGATCCAAAGTGAGCATGGCTTGGTTTACGGGGTACGGAAAAGAGATATTTTTTTTTCTATATAATCACATGAGATTATGAGGCGTGCACTTTTGGATTTTCCAAACATTTTCGCCAGGGTAAAAATCCAATATCAAACAAATTTTCTTGGTTTTTGTATTTTTATTAAAGAAAACAAAAACCTGTGATTAATGTAAATTCTATGCAGCTTTGCATCTATTATAAAATTAACTGTTTTATTGGCAAAACAAACTAATAACCTAGAACTTGCATATTAAGTGAAACTATTAATCTACTTATGAATGTGAAATGTATTGGACAAAAACATGAATATGAACAGTCTAATAATAATTATATTTTTAAATATAATTATTATTAGACTGTTCATATTCATGTTTTATTATAATTATATTTAAAAGACTTAAAATATATTTTTAATAATTATATTTTTAAAAGACTTAAAACCTACAATAAAAATGAAAGGTGAAAACTATATTACAAAATTAGTCAAAGATAAAATTGACGTCGATCTCTCGTCGATCTCAAAGTAATATTGATAAGATTGATTTACTTAAATCATAAATTTCGAAATTTCTAAAGTACCATAACTACTTTAATAATAAATTGAATCCGTAATAAAGACATTTTTACAAAAACGCGTACAGTGTTCATTAGTTTTGTTTAAATCGTCTAACAAATTTCGGTGTTTCAGGCATAGCAAGAGGTTTTGAAGACTTTTCAGGTATAAATAATCCTACTGTTGGTATAGGCTTAGCATGATGAATAAGTTTAGCTCTTAGGTCTGCTTGTGCTCTCTTCTCGGCTTCCTTATGTTCTCTTTCTTTTTGCTGTCTTACTCTCAAAATTTTTTTCCTCTTTTTTCTTCAAACGGCGCTCAAACTTTTCCCTTTCTGCAGCCCTTTTTTCTGAAGCTAGGTCGAATGGAACTGGTTCAACTATTTGGCTTGTTGTAGGGGTAGGTTTAAAAGGTGCTTTATATAAAACAAGAGCTGGACGGGCTTCAAATTTGAAATGATTCTCCTTATTGTCCAAGTAGGCATTAGATGCAGTAATTTTGCTGGAAACGTCAGATACAGTACTTTTGCTGGGTGCATTATATTTTCCATTTGGAGTAAACAAACTTTCACCACGAAAATTACTCACATAGTTCTTAGCCATTTAAATTAAACGTTGTCGTAAATATAAAACTCAGTTATAATGTTTCTTTTATTTGAATGTTGACGCGTTATACCACAGAACACTATTACTCCTATTGGAGTAGAACGACAACTTCATACAAAATTTAAGAAATGAGATATATATAACTACTAGCTCCATCTATCGTCAGCCTCCTGCACTTCTCGTGTGGCGGGAAAATTTGAATGTGGTCTTTTTCGTTTTTTTTATTTGAGGTATTTTTGGTTTGCCTATCCCAGCGCTAAATAAAAGAACAAAAATTACAAAATTTCAATTTATTTATTCAAAATAAAAATACAAATTAAAATAAAAAACATACATAACTTAAGAAACAAAATTTCTCCAGCAGCTTAGTTCTTACAATAAAGACATTTGATGGGTTTAAACATGAAAAGAAAATCAATATTGATTACAACATTTCAATTACTTAAGTCAACGATGATAAACAATTTAAATAAGATTTACAATCATGGACGAATTGATAATATGCACAATCACAAATCACAGAACGTCTACAATAACCAAAATATCAATATTTTAATCAAAAACAAGTTAATAAATGAGCTCCTACATACAAGTGCAAAGTGAAACAAAAAACAAAACATTCACAAATAATAATTTTATTTCGATAATATTTGGTTGTCTATCTATTTCCCTGAATTGACACCAAAAATTTTGTCTCTATATTATATGCAATGTATTAAGTATTGAATGCAGCTTATAAATAGAATAATTTTAATTCAAAATTATAAAACATATTAAATATTAGATTACAAAAATATTCCCTATTTCATTTTAAACATTTTCATATAGAGTACTTTCTTTTTCAGGTTCAACATTATGTGTTATGCTTTGATGTTTGTGGTTGTTCTTCAGTGGATATAATGTTGTCCTTTTTGAAGATCCTGCTTGTGTGGTTTTGCAGCAATAATTTGCGAGGAACCAGCTCGTGATTCCACAAAATAAAATGGGAATACACTTTGTTAGTCCGGAAATAAATAAAAACTGAAATAAATTATAGTATCATAAAATTATTATATAAAATTAAATTAACATTATATTCATTGACATTACTTTCATAGTAAACCAGTCTCTACTCATGGCATTACATTACCCTTCTACCAATACAAAATATATGAATGGATCTTGTTCATTTTTTTCCAATTTCATTTTCCAACTTGCTCTATAATACACCCTCTGTTACAATTAATATAACAAAATAAGATAGTAAATGCAATAACTATGTGAAAAGAAATCTGGTGTTTATCTATTGTTTGAGAACCATTTGATGCATGTATTTCTACTGTGTAGTACAAGTTGTGCCTTTAAATTTGATAGGTTTAGGACCAAATGTAATCATATATTGTTATGCCAGAACTTCTTAAGGTTTGTTGCTGTTTTAAAATAAAATTTGATTGTTAAAAATAATATGCAGTGTGTTGCACTTTTAATAATGTAAGGAAAGGCTTGTGCTAACTTTATAGACTTCAATCCTTTGGATACTTTGTCCAATCCAATTATCATAAATTAGTTGAAAGAATTAACAGGATTCAAACTACTGTATGTGGTCTGTCCATCCCTGTTAGATCCAGATGATGGTCATATGAATAATCATCATCATCTTCATTACAGTCTATTAAAGTCCACTCCTGAATATAGTAATCCCCATATAAAATATCTGAGTAATCCTTAAAGAAAACTATATACATACCGTATTACCATATACATTATACACTTTACTTATATCACATGGGACTGCAGTTCTTAAGAGCTTTTTCTTGGTTGCATCATTAAATTAACCATCATGAAAATGTTTTTCACACAGCATTCTGGGCTTATTATGTAGCTTTGTCTGGAAAGCTAAAGTAGTATACTGCTCTTGGGAAGGAATATAATATTTCGCCCATAATTTACAGCTGAAAACAAAAGATATAATTATTAAATACAAATATTATCAAAGTAGGTCCAATGGTTTACAAACCAATAATTTGTTTTTAAATGGTAAAAGAGAAACAATAAGTTGGACAAGAGATTTACTTTAAGGTTAGAACTTATTAAATAGTGCATATGTATATTGTATACGTACCGCAAAATATACTTTACTGCGAATTTCGGAAACCTAAATAATTTAATGTTGTCAATGGTTGGTATGCTGTCGCACTTAGAACACTTTTTCTATTTTCTTTATCCGCCATTGCAGCGTAGTTTTTAAGAGTCACTATTTCGTATTTCACTACGAATCATTGACTAACACATTGCTCATCATATAAACGAAGGACATTAATCTCAACTCAACATCGTAAACTTGCAAAATCTTAGAAAAAGACACAAGCAAAACAAACATAACAACCAATCATGAACACAATAATTTATACGGCGGCGCCATAATAAGAGAAATTAGAATTATATACTCATTTTTTTTTTGGAGTTTATGGCCTGGTATCTAGACCTTTAGGCCAGATATACTCATTAAGGTATTTTGGTGCTACCAGTAAAAAATATAATTTTCTACTAATTGAAAATCAAAACAAAAAGAAAAAAATTATTTTTCTTTTACTGTCAAGGATATGCTAATATAATAATGTAGAAAAAATACGACAGGCATAGTTATCTTCCTATGGATTATTATTTCTCTATTCAAAATTTTTGAGTGTAATTTATCTTTAGCAAAATCTTACTAATTATGAAACAAGACATTTATCTGACAAATGGCAATAATAAAATTCAGCCCCCGTAGGTATTTCATTCTGTCCATATAGAGTTGACCAGGCCTGCGTTATACTCTTTGCCTTTAACTATTGAACCATGTTGAAGTAATTTGAAATCTGAGTGACATTTAGTTTGTAAATGCTCTTTTTATTTTTCTTTTTCCTTTGTGGCGGTTACAATGAATTCGATAATGATATATTACATGCAAAAAGGTTTAATTGGGATATAATTCTGCATAAAAAAGGGAAATGGATAATACAATAAAGTGTAACAACAATATTATGTGATTGATTTTGGCCGTAGACAGAGAAACCTATAGACTAATGATTAGCGTGGCCTCAAGTGGGAAAGGACAATAACGTAGTTTTAGGTTATACAACAATCTTTATGACTTTTAAATATATTTAGATAAAAATTTCAATTGTTCTAAGAACTGAACTGAGCAAGATTCACCAATCTTAAGGTGAATCCCTGACCAAAATGTTGCGAAATTGCATTTTTCAGACTCTATTATCTCACTAGTTATGAAAAATAAACTACAACTAAAAGTACATTATTAATGTTCGATATCTTATCATCGCATTCCACGTTCTAATTTATTTTAATGTGCTATAAATACATTTAAAATCAACTTTTAAAAAATGACTAAAATTCTTGATTACATGCATCTGTTGTCAAACGGAACGCTCTAATCATTTGAGGATAACACTAATGGATAGATAATTAAAAAATCTATATTCTCCACATTTTATTTAAATTTTTAAGTTCGTTTTTTCTCTTTTAATTAAAGTAATTTCGTAAATTGTGTGACTTCTATGATAAAGGGGCGTGCGCAGAGTGCGGGTGGCATTACGCTGTATGCGTTCGTAGGAGGTGGCGGCGTCGCTGGCCGCCGCGTCCGTATTTCGCCGCAAACATAATATTATTTGAGTACCTACCAACCGATGCGCTTACGTCACGGTATATTGTAACTCGGCCGTATCTTAGAAATAAATCTTACAGCCGTGCGGTACGTAAATATGCGATAGGGCTGTCTGCTTCCAGCATTTTTACATTTGCCCATTGATTTATGTGTTTTATAACTCAATGCATTTTCCTACTTTGTGTTTCCATTTAGTTTTATGATAGTACTTAAATATACTTTTTTATATAAACAAATATACTATAGGTACTTTGTGAATTGAATAGGAAGTAGGAAGTGTTCAATAAAAATGCGTGTCGTTTTATGATTGGTAGATTTAATTAAAAAACCATGTTTATGTTTGAATAACAAATCGGTCTTGTAAATTTGCGACCGAAAAATATTTGCGCCTCGGCTGAGACGTACGAAATGCTTTATTATTAAAATTTTAAATATAAAAAATCCGCATTATAATATAAAGCTTGTTTTGGGAAACATGGACAAGTTGGAGTAAAGGAATATCTTTTACTTGGTTATAGATACCTGCAGCTACTTTACAATTTATATGTTTGGTTTTAAATGAAGTTTGGATTTCTTATTTTTTTATTTCTATTCTATTTTCTGAAAGGGTCCTAGGAAAGGAATTATCCACCGCGCTACCCCACTGCGTGTTGGCGAACTTTGCATGTCTTCGAAATATTTTTTTTTTCATATTTCTCAGACATGCAGGTTTCCTCACAATGTGTTCCTCCACCACTGAGCACGTGGTAAATCAACACTTAAAATTGTTATTACAATATTATTGGTGCCGGCGGGGATTGAACCCGGTTTGGTCGCATTCTCCGTTGGAGTCGGAGTCTGTTGGAGCATCGTTACAGGCATGTCCAATCCTCAACCGGCAGACAATAGAAGTAGCATGCATCTTTGCTTTATTAAATACTAGCTTTTTACCCGCGGCTTCGCTCGCGTGGGCTTGAATTTAGAAACATCGATAATACTATTTCGTACTAAAATTAGCAAAACTGGATCACTTGTAGAGACACCTCGATATCTGTGTCTATATTGGCATTATTATAGGCTACAGAAACACATAAGTTAGTTTATCAGAAACGCATAAATATCATAAGTCCGATGTGTCTTTATGAAGGGGAAATTGTCCTGGAATCGGAAAACTATTCCATCAATTAGGAATAAAAATCTCATAGTGCATTTAATTTTCAATTATACTTATATTGTACTTGATACAAAAAGAATTTGGTGAAATATTGCTATGCCGCGGTATGCCGGGTAGTCACATAACATATTCAACTAAAGACCTTCATAAAAATAAATATAAAAAATGCGATTTAGATCATACAGGTCACCTAAGCAACACTTTAATATTCTATACGACAATAACAAAATTTATGAAGTAGATAACTATAAATTTTTAGGAGTATATATTGATACACATCTGAACTGGAAGGAGAATATTGATATCGTTTGTGAAAAGCTTCAACGTTTTGATTTTGCTTTAAAAAGTGTTGGGCAACATATATCGATTGAGGCTGCTCTCACCGCGTACCATGGCTCATCATCATCATCATCGGTGCTTAGCTATGGGATATTGCTTTGGGGTAACTCTGTTGAGGTCGAAAGAGCACTTTTAGTTCAAAAACGATGTATACGTGCCTTAAGCAATATTTGGTACATATTCTCTATGGGTACATAGATAGTTGTAAACCTTAATTTGAAAATATACTATTCTTCCATTACCTTGTTGATATATGTGTGCCTAGTGCGAGTTCCACAAAATTAATCGAATGACTTCACCATCGCGCTAATCGAGTTAACGTCCTCGGTATCGACAAGCGAAGACGAGCGAGTGTGAGTCACAATCGAAGCTAACCTATCGATTTGCGTTTGCTCGCTGTGAATGGCGGTTATTCCTTATCTTATGTTGGTAGCATGTTCGTTCCGTGAGATAAACTAACCAAATTCAGAATGACATTTTTATTTAGTGGTCTTAATATTAGCATCTGTCTTTCATATTTGTGGTTATTATATCTTTATTGCCCTTTTTGTTTATGTTTCGTAATTTGATCAAGGTTTCGACACTCGACAGTTTGTGTTAGTTTAATGAGATTATGAATTAGATATGGACAAGTAACTTGTCCGTGATTGTTAATAATACAACGTTTATATTAAAAGCAAAAAACATAAAGATGTGTTCGTTTTAATATACTTTTATAGTGAAATTTTTGGAGTAGTAAATGGAATATAAGTTATTTAGATGTACTCGTAAATTGAAGTTTGATACGTGTGTTTGTAGCTAGGTTACGCGGACTAGAATTTATTGGATTTTCGGCATGGAGGCCTCGGCAAAGCATCGTCTAATGCAAGCGATCAAATGGTCTGTATAAAAAATTTAGAAGAAATTGATTTAATTATTGAATAGAGATAGTAGACCTTAGATTTACCAAACGCTATTTACACAAAACTTGAATACTTTAGTGGAAAATGCTATATCTATCCTCAAATTGCCTGTCGTCGGGATGTAACAACGGACGAAAATATGCACAAGCTCTTGCTTCAACACTGGCGTTATAATAGCAGCTGATTATGATGAGATTGTCTATATAATCAAAGAATAGTAGTCATCTATAATTATTACATATTTATGCCTTAGCGGCTGCAAACATCCTCCAAGCGAAAAGAAACGTCCTGCAATAATTATACACCGTTCACATAAAACGAAATAAAATTAACTCTTCAACAATTAATCCTATTCTTCCATCTCACTGTAAAAATCCAAGTGAAAACATTTTCGATAGCGACGCCGTAAAGTTTACATAAGTTACGTCTCGAACGATCAAAATTGTCGCTCGCACTCGCAATATACTTCAAACAACCAATCACGAGCGTTAATGTTCTCACTGTCGAATGTTAGTCAATGTTCGATGATCGATATCGACCACGTAGTAAACTCGCACTCAGGAATTGTGTTTCAAATTATTGTCACTAGTTGGCGCTTTTTTATTCCATACAAATCGAAGTTAACTTTATCGCTATCGAACGCGTAAAAAAACTCGTACTAGGCACACAGAGAAGCCTGTCTTTTTGTCAAATCATCCCCTAAGTATTTTAAAATCCGCTAAGATACTACAACAAGGCGTTTAAGAATTAAATATCCAGACCTAATATATCAACCTCCCTGTAATAAAGATATGTATAAGAGAAATGTATATATCATGAGCATATTATTATATAACACATTACCTATATATTTAAGAGAAAAAGAAGGAGCCTCTTTCAAAAAAAATTACGAAACGGTTATTAGAAAATTGTTTCTATAGCCTAAAAGAATATTTAGAATGGAAACATTAGTTTAATGATTTATGAGCTCCACTTATAGTTTTTGTTTTAAATATTTGCACGTCTGCGAGCAGACTAAACACATATACATTATAGATATTTTACTGAAGACTGTCAACTGTGTTTTATTCAAATAAAAAGTTTGTATTTGTAACAATAGCATCTAGAAATAGCAATGTCGTGGTTAGTTGTTAATATCGCCAATCTCTATTCATTGACTTGGCCAAGCTTTATCATCATAAAGTCAACAAACACTGTTAAATTTTATGAAATACCGCCATTTCACTTTCAATAATCGACGAATTTATGATATTATAAATTTTAAAATATGAACAATACATATGTGTATAAAATCTGTTTATTTAAATTATAAGGATAATAAGAGTTTTAATTTGTTGATAAAAACTAATACCTACTAAAACTTTTTGTTGATTAAAAATTAAACTTAGAAACATCGTTAAATTTATGGTTTTCGATAGATGTCACTATTTTTTAGAAGTAATTTGTTAGTATAACATTTATTAATATCTACTAAAGTGAAATAATAAGAACTAGAAAAATGTACATTAGAATTTTCAAATAAATAATGAATTTAATCAAATAACTATATAAATGTTATTTTATTTAATTTGTTAGTGGAGGCAAAATGTCATTACTTTTTGTATTTTACGTTAGATGACACTGTTTTGAAAAAGTGAATACAACAATAATATCCTTGATTGTCAGCGTAGTTCAATTTATTAGACATCGTTTAAAACTAGTTTTTATATATCGTATAAAATAGAAAATAACATCTAAAGGAAGGAAACACTTAACCCTCCTTTTTTGAAGTTCCATAATCGGATAAAAAGTAGCCTATAAGTGGCCCCGGGTCCGTAACTACGTACACACAAAATTTCATGGAAATCTGTTCAGGCTTTTGCGTGAATTTTTAATACACAGACATACAAACAGACAAAAATTCCAAAAACCACCAATATGGCTTCAGTGCCCTTTGTTTAGTCTCCTGGACTTATTTTTTTTCCAGAAAATATTAGAATTGCAGACACGACCTTTCTACAGATTTATTATATGTATAGGATAAGTATACAATTAACAGAATTCATAAATAACAATCAATTACACTACGAAACCAAAGTAGGTATTTTATTTGAAAATCAAATTGGTGAAAAAAAATATAAATAAAAATATAATTTATATTTTAATTCATGATATTTATCACGCGGGTACTTTATACAGATGGGCCCCCAATTAATTGGGTATATTGGTGGTTATTAAATTTTCATTACATTTATTTCATTTTATTGATATATAAACTTTTTTTATTGTACTACTTATATCAACGTAAAAGTGCTCTTTCGGTTTTACGCACAAGGTCTAAGTTTAAGGCCATACTCCGAATTACTAACACATCTAGAAAAGCTAACGAATTGTTTGCCTTAACTCCATTGTGAACTGAATTTTAGAATTTATGAAGTTAAAAATGCAATTACTTTATCTAAGGGTAGAATTGCGAAAGTGTCGTCTACGTACCGCTTGTATAATCTTGGACTTACGGGAGAAGAAAGCAGGGCTTTCTCCTCTATGTCTGCCACGGATATGTCGGCGACAATGGGAGATACAGGCGAGCCCATCGGCACACCATCTAGTTGCTTGTAAAGCCCCTTCCACATTAGGTAGCCAGATGTAAGGTAGTTCTTCCAGGCTTCTAGTTACAATTGAGATGCATACAGGTAAGTATGTGAATAGTAACTTCACATCAAAACTTACAATAGTTTTATTTTAATCTTGCTGACAAAATAGTAGGAATCCTTTGTGTGTGCTCTTGCATGTTTTCTGAGCGGTGAGAGTATTTTCGCTAAGTTTGTTGAGCCAATACGAGTATATAAGTTGGTCAACTGATTTCGCTCACTATACGTAGTGGAGCAATGTTGGTTGGCTTGTGTTTTTTGGTAGCTCATGAAACTTCCGTGGTTTAGCAGTTTAGCACACGTAGGTACTATCGATTTTACATATAGATCTAATTTTTTGGAGTATTTTATTGAGGTCATTAGTGGTTTCAAGCGTGTTATTTATTGGGTCATTTTTAACCTTTTTATAAGTGCTTACATCCGACAAAAGTTATTATATTTTAGAATTATAATCTGACGTATCCATGACTACCGTGAAATTTCCCTTATCTGCGCGGACAATCGTGAGTTCTGTTTTGTTGAGTAGGTTATTTAACGCTATAAATTCGTCTTTAGGTAGAAGTGATCGAAGCGTCGGGTATATAAAATATGTTTATATACGCGATAAAATCTAAAATTTTTAGTTAACTTTGACAAGGTTTTATCCACTTCATACCGCGCGTGGTTTACGTTCATTTAAGGTTTTCATGACTCTTCTATGAGCTTAATTTATAGTTAGAGTTTGATATCAAAAACATTCAAATATATGTTTGATACAAATTGTGTTTATCTACAGACACTTTAAAGATACCACACAATAAGTATACAATTTTAAGGTAAACTGAAAAAGAAAAACTTTATAACGCATTAAATTATTATTACTATTATTTAGACATTCTTACGCTCATAACGATGTAATATTTGTTCAAATTTTCAGTTCAAATCTTTATATTATAAAATAATATTAGAGTGTAAGAAAACTTGAATAATCATTGATCATAAGTTCATAAGACGGATAAGACAGAGGTGAATCTAGAGAACATTAGACTTAGAAAGACATTTCAGACACCTAATTTCAACATTTGAAAGGGGATGACAACAAAATTATAAAGTTCCATTAATACATACATAGATACATACAGGTCAAACAACAGAGTGACGATGAAATTATCACGTTAAATGAAAAGACGTGTCCTACATAACGTTCTTTAAACATACATAACTAAAAATGTAGATAACAGTTAACATCCTAGTCCCAGTAGTCTCTTTTTTCGATTTGATATGAAACAACATCATGTAAATGTATAGATTTATCACCTGAAGAATACTAGAAGGTCAACGACCCTTGAATGGTAAAGGCGAAGATACCTAGTTCAAACATTGCCACACCGTATTACTCAAATAAAGAAAAAAAATCAAGAAAAAATGTACTTAATACTTACGATTAAAGGCATAATTCTTATGCTCGAAAGCAAATACAAATGCACGATTTAATTTAAATGTACGACTAAAGGCATAATTTTCTGTGCGCGAAGTGATAAGAAATAGGACGGGGTGGCGGGAAGGTGTGTGTTGTTGATATTCGTAGGTATTTCTCTAGCGCGTGTGACGATAATTAAGTCACTTAGTCTGAAGCTGGTGCCCTTGATGATGGTTCATTAGTTGCTTGACCTAATTTTCGCGTACGCGTCCTTTGAGTTTTAACTCTTCAACCCCTAAGCGGTCGAATTCGACCACGGCGCTATTCCGTCAAAATTCGACCGCGCACACCCATGGCACTTTAAACCGTTAAAACTTATATTTAGAGACTCCTTTTCTATGAAGAAGTTTGGCATTATAGAATCAATATGAAATGTTCTATCCTCTAGTGCAATAAAAATAGTTAGTTATGGGTATTTATTTATAATCTACGTTCATTTCTTATGCCATTTTCGCGTGAATGTTATTGTGTTGATTTTTGGATTTTTCTAGTGTTTTATTATAAAATTGTAATGAAAGTTTTTGTGTGAATATAATTTATCTTTTTACTTAAATAATTTCCAGTAATATATATTGAAATAATTGTGATTTTCACGCTGCCAACATTCGCTTGGTATGTTTTGTTTTTGTTATCAAAATACAATAGTCTTTTTGTACTAAACTAAAACCTCACTTTTATATAGAGAATTTTGTATAGATTTTATAAAGGGGGATGAGTCGCTCGCGTCCGTAGGCTTCGACCACCTTACCTTAGGCCCACCCTACACGTGTCCCCCGGGTGGTGCTAAACGAGCGACAAAGCCGAAAAAATAGACTCGGCTCCTCGCCGTATGGTAGCGGCGTAAAATCTACCACCACCCCTTGTTCGCACCATGACGCAGCTATTAAAAGAAATGGCCCCGAGTTCCCGGCGCCCCTTAAATGGGGCAGGGGTGCGAAGAATCTCCGGGAGAAAAACCGGCGACGAGGTTCGCCACCCGTCACGTTCTGTCTCCCGGAGGGGCGAAAAGTGGATTGCGGAAACCCGTCTGGCTACGCTGAATGTATGTGGAGGAATGAACGATAAGATGGATGAAGTATGCGAAATGATGAATGACAGAGGAATAGATGTGTTATGTGTGAATGAGACGAAACGAAAGGGAAAGGATGCCACTGCACATGGCACGTATACCGCGTATTGGTCTGGTGTAGGCGAGACCGAACGGGCATGCCAGGGAGTCGGTCTCATCCTTTCAGAAAGAATGGGTCAATGTGTGAAAGAGTATGAATGTGTAAGCCCGAGACTTACACATTCTTACTCTAACCATAGCGGTTACGAATGAAAGTGGGCTTAAAGAAGCTGTTCCTGCTAGGGGTGTACGCCCCAGACATGTCTAAGCCCACTTACATCCGAGAGCAGTTTTGGGACATGGTAAGGATGGTGTTGACAAAATGTAAGGAAAATGAAAATATTATTATGTTAGGAGACTTTAATGGAAGGGTTGGGGTGAAGAGGTCTGGTTATGAAAGGATATTGGGAACGTTTGGTGATGAAAGTATAAATGAGAATGGTGAAGACCTCCTCACCGTATGTGCGGAAAAGAATATTTTTGTGACGAATACTTTTTTTCGTCATAAGAAGATTCACATGTATACATGGGAAAGAGGTGATGATAGAAGCATGATAGATTTCGTAATTGTGGATGAAAGAATGAGGAGCGCAGTCGTAGATACAAGGGTTTACCGGGGGTCCAACATAGGGACGGATCATTACTTGGTCTTATGTCGAATTAATGGTCTTTTCAAGCGTTGGCGGCATCGGACATCTGTGTCTACCACTGCGTTACAGCGTATAAGAATAGAGAAGTTACAAGATGAAGATGTGAAAGAGAAGTATAAATGTAGACTGAGAGAAAATATTAGATGTTTGAATGAGTTGTGTATGAATGATTTAGACTTGAATAGTGTGTGAAATAATATTAAGAAAGGTTTGGTGGATACCGCCACCGAAGTATGTGGTAAGAGAACCAATGAAAGGAAAAGTAATACGCTATGGTGGGATGATGAGGTACGGGTGGAAGTTGAATCAAAGAAGAAAGCATGGTTAGATTTACTAGCAACCAAAGCTGGTAATTCTTCTGGTATGAATGATGAGATTGAAAGAAAAAAGGCAGAATTTAGACGTCTAAATAAGAGAGTAAAAGAAGTAGTTGAAAGGAAAAAGAAAGAAAGAACGGATAAGAATGACAGAAGGATATCTGATAATTTCCAGGCTAACATAAAAATGTTCTGGAAACTCGTAAGAACTGCCAGGGGAAATACAACACAGCCTATAATAAATGTTATAAGAGACGAGAATGGATGTATTCTGAATGATGAAGTTTCGAATTTAAACAGATGGAAGGAATACTTTGAAAGCGTATTTATGAGTGAAGAGTCGTCTGAATTAAATGAACTAGAAATTCCGAAAGAAGTGGAAATGGGTATGGAGATAAGTGTAGATGAAATAATGAAAGCAATGAAAAGCATGAAAGCAGGTAAGGCAGCTGGATATGATAGAGTATCACTCGAGATGCTAAGGGCTGGAGAGGCAGTGGTGGCAGGCCTGCTGTACACCTTGTTTAATTTATGTTGGGAATTAAAACGGGTACCGGATGACTGGTGTAAAGCAGTTATAGTACCAATATATAAAGGAAAAGGGTCACAGCAGGAATGCAAAAACTACCGCGGTATCAGCTTGCTTAGTATTGTGGGTAAACTGTATGCTAAGGTGTTAATTGAAAGAGTTATGAAAGAAACTGATGGAAAAATTTGGGATGTGCAAGCGGGTTTTAGAAAGGGAATGGGGTGTACAGATCAAGTCTTTTCCATGCGCATGATTGCGGAGAAGTTTTTGGCCAAAAACCAGAAAGTTTTTTGTGCATTCATGGACTTGGAAAAGGCTTATGACAGAGTGGACAGGAATGTGTTATGGCAAACACTGAACTCATATGGGTTGAGCGCTGGTTTGATACAAGCATTAAGGTCTCTTTATAGGGACTCTAGTGCTTGTGTCAGGATCAATGGGGTCTACTCGGACTGGTTTGGCATCCAAAAAGGTGTCAGACAGGGCTGTGTAGCTTCCCCTTGGCTGTTCAACCTATTTATGGACCGGTGTTTGCAAACTTTGAAAGATGAAGAATGTGGGTTAAGAATGGGCGAGTTAACCGTCAAATGCCTTTTGTACGCCGATGATCAAGTCATACTTGCGTCATCGGCGGCTGAGTTGCAAATGATGGTTACATTAATGAACTGGGAATTAAAAGAAAGGGGAATGAAAGTGAACGCATGTAAGACGAAAGTGATGGTTTTTGAAAGAGAAGAAAGCAAAACGGTATGTGAAATAAGAATAGAAGGAGAGTTAATTGAGCAAGTGGATGAGTTTGTGTATTTGGGATGTGTATTTAGCAGGGATGGTAGATATGATAGGGATATAGAACGACGAGTAAATGCAGGGAATAGAGTGAATGGGGCACTACACTCTATTATGAAGAACCAGAATGTGTCAAAATAGGCACGTATGGTAATTCATAATGCTGTGTTAGTCCCTACTTTAATGTATGGTAGTGAAAGCTGGGTGTGGCAGAAGAAGCACGAAAGTAGAATAAATGCTGTAGAAATGCGGTCTTTAAGGAATATGCTAGGGTTGAATCTGAATGACAGGGTGAGAAATTGCGTGATAAGAGATAAATGTGGTATGCAAGATGATGTTGTGACCAGGATTAAGAAAGGAATGCTTCGGTGGTTTGGTCATGTGGAAAGAATGAATGAGGAAAGAGTGACAAAGCAAATTTATATGGCAGATGTGAACGGCCGAGTCGGGAAGGGACGCCCTAGGAAAAAGTTTATCGACCAAATTGGCGATATTTTGAAAATGGGCCACTTTAGAAGTACCCTTAACCGACGAGCATGTATGCGTAGATATATGGATGTAAAAGAGGCGAAAGAGGTATGTCAGGATCGTGCCAAATGGAAGTCCGTAGTCTCTGCCTACCCCTCTGGGTGACAGGCGTGAGTGTTTATAAAAAAAAAATTATAATTTTATAATGCTAAACTTTTTATAGAAAAGTAGTCTCCAAATATAAGTTTTAATGGTTTTAAGTGCTGCGGGTGGGTGCCGTCGCATGCGACCGCTCGGGATTTGCCAGGCGCATGCGACTGCATGAGAATTTTTAGGGTACTGAGGGGGTTGTTATTTTTATTTTATTTTGTGGACATTTTGACAAGTTTCTTGATATGTTTGTGATAGAACAGGTTAATAATACGCTAGATAAAATCTCATATTTAATTACGTAGTGGAGTGGTGTGACAGTTCGTTTGTAATTGTAAGCTTTTACTTTTAAGGTTTTAACTTTTTTAATTTAAGATGTCTCGTATGAATTTTACGTCATCGGAATACACCGACATGATTATGATTTACGGAGAATGCCTCCAAAACGTGGCTCTGACATTGCAAACATACCGCATATAGCTTTGAGTAAAAAACCAAAGGCGACGGCACCGCAAGGCATACCCCTCTGGCAAAGCTACGAGAGTCCGACCCATATCCGCTATATAAAACTAGTTGCTCCACGTCGTGCGCCAGGGAGATCACAGTTATAGCACGCAAACTGCGCGCGGCGAAGTCCCCTCAAGAGCGTCTCCTCGCTCTTGCTGAACATAACGATCTTCTGCTAGCGTTGTAAGTTAAGTTAACTTAATTAAGTTAACTCCAATGTCTGAGCAAATTAACCTACCAAGATTCCACGGTCGTATCAAACCTAAGGGTTTATCGCTTGCATCATTTAATATTCGCGGCTTGCGAAATAACCTCCCAGAGCTTAAGCTCTTTCTTCGAAATCGTGAAGTCGAATTCCTCCTCCTACAGGAAACTAATCTCAAAGCTAAGGACACTAGAGGCCTTTCTATTAAAAACTTCTCTCTTCTTCGCAATGACAGACCCGACCGCCGAGGCGGCGGAACGGCCATCTATTACAAGAAGACACTTCATTGCTCGCCCATTTCTACTCCGCAGCTTACCAACATGGAAGCCACGGTATGCAGGCTAGCTATGACTGGACATCAGTCCATCCTCATAGCCTCCTGTTACATCCCTTCAGGAACCTATCCCCTCAAAAAAGATTTTGAGGCCATTTTATCCTTGGGCAATTCAGTCATTATGTTTGGAGATTTTAACTCCAAGCATACTGAATGGACATGCCGCACTAAGTCCCCTAGTGGCAAGATACTGCTCGATATCACGCAGTCTCTTGATATCACCGTCCATAGTCCTCTCGGTGTTACTCACTTTCCCGATAACACCGATCACTCACCTGATGTGTTAGATTTTGCGTTACTCCAAGGAGTCTCTCTCAACCTCAGAGCAATCGAGACACTAGACGATCTAAGATCAGATCACCGACTGGTCTCCCTCATTCTTGGCCATCAGCCACCTCCCCCAACACACACGAAAACCTTCACTAACTGGAAGGGATTCAAGGAGTCCCTAGCTAAAGCCCTGGACTCACAGGATTCTACCATCTCCATACCGACGGACTTAGACAGTCCCGAAAAAATCGACACCGCGGTCGATTCACTCTCCACCCTTATTAAATCCTCCCTTAAGGAGAACGAAAGGGTCGTCCCGGTTGCTAACAATAGTGGGCTTCCCCTACATATTAGCAACCTAATAAAAGCCAAGCCTGCTTTCCGGAGAGCAGCAAAATATCCCACCCCCGAATATAGGCGCGCGGCCAATCGTCTTCAACGAAAACTCCGCTTCCGCCTCTCTGAATTTCAAGATCTCGAAAAGAGTAAGCTCATGGAGAATATCTCTCCATCTCACACAGCGTACTATCAGATGGCTAGAGCCCTCCACATAGACGCTATCACCCACACTCTCCTCTCTCCCGTCCCGACGGCACGGTTGCCTTCGAGGACGAGGAAAAGGCTGAGTGCTTTGCGGATAGCATTGCCGCTCAATGCTCCCCTAGTTCTCAACCTGTCGACCCCTCACACGTCCAGGCAGTGGAGGATGAGGTCCGCCGCCGGAACTCACCCCCTACGGCCTCCGAACCTATCTCTGTGTCCAATGATGAGATTTCATCTCTCATCAAAGGACTTAAGCCTAAAAAGGCTCCGGGCGCGGATGGCATCTCCAACCAAGCCCTTAAACACTTTCCCGAGCAGGTGTTAACCTTTTTATCTATTATCTTCAACGCCTGCTTCAACCTTAGTTATTTTCCCACTACGTGGAAAGAGGCAACTGTGATTGGAATTCCCAAGCCAGGCAAGCCTCTCAACCTCCCCTCCAGCCATCGCCCCATTAGCCTCTTCAAGGCAATGGGCAAGCTCTTCGAAAGAGTCATCCAAACACGGATGATCCGCTATCTGTTTCCCACAGATGGTGACCCTCTCATCATTCCCCACCAATTCGGTTTCCGAGCCAAACACTCATGTCCCCAACAAGTTCACCGCATTGTGGAATATATCCTCAGCGGTTTCTATCCTCGACGTCATAAAACCATTGCGGTCTTCTTCGATATAGCCAAAGCTTTCGATAGAGTCTGGCACACAGGCCTCATCTACAAGCTCTACAAAATAGGTCTCCCCGATCGTCTAGTTCGTCTCGTGGCCTCCTATTTGAAACATCGTACCTTTCGTTTTAGACACGAAGGCACGCTATCTTCACAGCGAACTATCAAGGCTGGTGTCCCTCAGGGCTCAGTACTTGCTCCTCTGCTGTACATCCTTTTCACCAACGACATTCCCATCCCGTCGAAAGGTGTTCAACTCTCCCTCTTCGCAGACGACCCTGCCACCTACTGCAAAGGTGTCTCACTACCCTTCATACGGAACAAGATCCAAAAGTCAGTTGATGACCTAGGAGCTTGGTTCAAAAAATGGCGCATCGATGTGAACCCGGAGAAGAGCTCCGCCGTTCACTTCGATTATAAACGACGCCGTCTTAAAAACACCCCTCCAATACGTATGCTAGGGACCCCTGTCCCCTGGCATACGACCGCCAAATATTTAGGTGTCACTCTAGACACAGGGCTCACTTTTAGGCCCCACGTCAAACGAGTCACCCGTCACGCACGGTTTTACCTGAGTAGGCTCAACAGTATGTTGGGCAGACACAGTAAAATGTCCCTTCGAAACAAGCGAACCCTTTATAAGGTCTGTATACGACCCGTCATGTCCTACGCGGGCCCCGTCTTTGCCCACGCTAACCCTAATATTTTAAATGAACTCCAAATAGTTCAGAACCTCTTCTGTCGTCGAGCTGCGAACGCACCTTGGTACGTCCGTAATGCCGACTTTCATCGGGACTTAGAGCTCCCAACAATTCAACAATTCCTTAAAAAACTCTCTGAGAACTTCTTCAAAGCCTCAGAGTCGCACCCAAACAATTTAATTCGTGAGGCGGCTTCTTATGCAGCCCCACCCCCCTCTCGCTATCGTGTCCGCAGGCCGAGAAACTCTCTCTCGGACCCGCCTAATAAACTGTCAAACGACCTGAACTGCCTCCTGGCGGCTCAGGCCAACTCTAATTAGTTTAAATTATTGTATTAACCAACATTAATTTGCCTTCGTAGGCACTCCCTCAGCGGCTCTTAGCCGCCTGCGCCCTCTTTTCCCAAAAGAGGGTCGCTCATGATAAGGCACAATAGAGCTTAATCAGCCGGCTGCCTGTCCCCAAAGGCGGTTTTTAGAGGGTATCACTTAGGGTCCCCGGTAGGACAGTGAGTCCCTCATAACCACGATAGACCGGCTATCGTACTATGCGTAGTACAGGGTAGCCCTTTAATTGCTTCGGGCGCAAAAAAAAAAACGTCGTGCGCCATTACGCAAGTGATCGTGCCAGTCAATTGAGCTCCAGTAAAAATGCCGAATCGCAGTGTATTTTCATGCAAAAAACATTGGCGCTGGCGTGGCACGGTGCACTTGTATCCCGCTACTAGCTCATCCTGGACCATTCGGATAATTAATTGTGTAAACGAATGAATTATTATCCTCAGCTATAAAATTAGTCTCAGTACAATTTATAGTTGATTACCTGTGATCCGTGTATTTTGTGATTGTAAATTAATTATATTTAACCTTCCTACATATACTTTTAATGTAATATTAGCGATAACTAAAATAGTTATTTCCGGATTTTATGACGTTTAATTACTACTTTAATTTATTATTTATATTTTTTTTTACTATCCCGACGTTTCAGGTGCTTTACAGCACCCATGGTCACTGGGGGGGGACTGAGATGTTTGACGTCCCAATGTAATAGTTAGTCCGGCTACCTTCAGCTTTTGAATATTAATTTTTGGTCCGATTTACGCAAAACGAGCTTATAGTGTCATGAAGTGGTGATAGTGGAAGTGGTGGACAGTGTTGGCTGCCAGGCAGCGCGTCAATGAAATGGTCGAAGAGTAGTGGATTGGCCGATACGGACCTTCGCGCTGGCCAGCACGGTCACTAGATCTAATACCGTCCGATTTCCTCTTGTGGGGTTATTTAAAAAATTAGGTGTACCCAATTAAAGTAAAGACTGTCGAGGATAAAAACAAGAATTATTCGGGCTTTAGAGAAAATAAAAAATTTGCCGCCAATGGGGTCACCATTACTTCGAAAGGTCCGAAATAATATCATGCGACGATGTCAATTATGCATTCTAGTACACGGTGGACATTTTAAAAATCAAAAAATTTGATTTGATTTATTTATTAAGCTTGAGTGATTACAAGATTAGAGTAATTATTTGGATAAAAGCAATACCATAAAGCATTGATTTATATATTACACTAGATCAGTAATAACCGCGCCAAAGCGTTGCCACTGCACATATGGCCACAGCCATATGCCTAGATGACGTCATTTCAGTGTTCAATGTGACGCCGACAGAGTTGAGCCGCGACAAAAAATGGGTAAATGCTTAGTGAAAGAATGTTATTCATGGTCACAAACACGTAATAAATCAAGCGGAATCACTTTCAACACATAATTTTTAGTTCTTTTTTTCATATAAACGTAAAAGACCTCAAATAATTAAATAAAATTATCGAATATTGCCATTTAAGTTCAATGTTGCCACTTTTCCGCATTTGTGATTATCCTACATTAATGGGAAACTATATAATTAATGGAGTAAGTTAATTTGTTACCTCTAATTTTAAATATTTTGGAAATTATAATAAAAACTACGTAAAACGTACTTTCATACAAAATAATTAATTATTCTTATTTTAGTTTATTCATAAATTATGTATTAAATATATTTTATTACCTATTTTATGTTAATAATTTTGTATTAATTATAATTTCGTATAAATTTTACAATAATTATATTTTATTACTTATTTTATATTGTTTGATTCATTAGTACAATAAAAATACTTATAAAAATATGTTTTATTTCATTATTACGTTTACTTCTATTCTTCTGATAAGCTTTGTATCCTTTTTTTTCAAAGGGGACGCAATAAAGATTTTAAAATAAAATATACTTTTTTAACATAAAAACCGCAGCTTAAAAAAACTCATTTTTATTGCGTATTTTAGGTAAAATTTTATATAGTAAGCCACACTAACCCGCCATTGCATGTTTGTGTGTCTATCCTTATCTAATCTTAGCGTTTTTGTTATCGCAACTTGTGTAAGAGATAGATACATGTTTATTTAAAATTGTTATGTTATTAGTTTCAAAGCTACGTCGTTGCGTTTGGATAGTTGTTACACTTTTTTCGACGCGCGGTAATGTGGTTTGCTCCTCTAGTGTTGTATAACTCAATGCCATAAAGTTTATGATTTGTTGATAACATCGCATTAGCGTCGTGTGCCGACGCGTGCCTGATTGCTTATCTATGAGCAGGTGTAGATAATACACTTTTTATTTTTTATCTTATTATTTATTTTATTATTTCAACAGACGTATATCAACTTACTTACTGTGCTATAAAATGTGATAACCTAATCACCTTCCAGTGTATGAAGTGTGTAATTATTTTATTTTATCCAGGTGATCCTGAATCCATACTAAGATAAAGTTATCAAACTCTTGTATTGTCATCGGCCCTTGATACGAGTGCAAATTTTCAAGTCAATTGACCGTCCACAAGTTAGTGAAAATTATATTAAAATATAGCTTAATGCTGTTGTGTTTCGTATGGTGAGTGTAGAGAACCGGAGACCCTTTTACTGGTTACGAGGCATTCCATCTAAGTCTAAGGGTGACAACGCATCTGCATTTTGATTCGTAATCGAGGATAGATGTAGATGTCTATGAGCCACAGCAACCACTTACCATCAGGTGGACTGTGTGCCCGTTTGCCTCCTCTTTTATAAAATAAAAAAAAAGAAACTTAAAAACCGAATCTATGTGGCCCTGACACAATCGGTGCTCACCTATTGTATCTCGATTTGGGGAGGAGCAGATAAAACTCACTTCCACGCACTCGAAGAAGCTCAGAGATCGCTTATCAAAGTCATCTACTCTAAGCCTTATCGTTTTCCCACCGTTATATATAGAATGAGTGGCCCACTCACAGTACGAATACTCTATATTCTGAATCTCATCTCAACATGTCACAAATCTCTGTCTTATGTCAACCTGAGTCATAAAAGAAAGAAGGATGTCGTTGCCCCCGTCACTGCTGCATGCATTTCTTTCGCCAGAAGACAATATAGTCAGTCTGCTTATTATACAACAAAGTAAATAATATACTCAAATCATACTCCATGTTAACTTACATTTGCAGGAAAACTAATAGAATGGTTGGACTCACTTAGTTATGAAGATGTTGAAAAATCATTTTTCTTATGAAGATGTTGAAAATTCATAAGAATCAGTAACAATTTCGGTCAAATTTAATGTCGGTACCTGTATGCGGAATACTCATACTGATACCAAGGATTGATTCACACACAGAGTGCACACATACATGTACACACCCACACCCATCCAAAACGCACATACACACACGCACGCACGCACGCACGCACGCACGCACGCTCGCACGCACGCACGCACGCTCGCACGCTCACTCTCTCTCACACACACACACATATATATATATATATATATATATATATATATATATATATATATATATATATATATATATATTCACTTACACATTAGCATGCACAGATGTACAGATGTGCATACACTAACATATGTACACACACACTCACAAACGCACATTTATATACTCACATACATGATTACATGAACATAGCTCATCGCCACTAGAGCTGCAATTTAAATTTAAATTAAACCAAAAATGTTAAAGGTAAATGTTAAAAATGTTAATCATTCTATCCTACCAGATAAAATATAGTTTACTTAGTCTTATTTAGCCAACCGTAAAGGAAGTAGCGAGTTATTCCCAACACAAGTGGCTATGACTAATTAAGAGTTTTTTTAAAAAAAATGTAAAGGAGCTTTGTAATAGGACTTTTGAAAATAAAGCGTTGAAATAATATGTATTACGTACTAAAACAGACACCATGAACAAATGTGTGCGACAGTACGGGACGTTGAATTTGGTTGAATTGGATTATGGCACAGACTAAGTAAGTAGGTAACTCATGTTGCAAACAATCAAGCTTTTGCGTTGTTTTAGGACGCAGCACTATATAAAAAGCAAAATTCATTGCGCGAAGTAGATTTTAATAGTAACAAAATTTTAATAGTAACAAAATTGGCGACAGCATAAAGTGGGCAAGGCCTACCTATAACCTATAACAGTATTACACAATAGTGCTGTTTGTACCTGCAAAAGCGTTATTATCTCCTTGTACTTAATATGGATAAGTATGACCGATCAACTTCAGAATCTAATATTGATCGATTGGAGCGCACGCCACCAAATTTTGTTACTCAGCGCCATAAACGGGGCAGAGAAAATGACTGGGAGCAAGATTTTGTCACATTCAGAAATGATATAAAGTCAATGATTTCCCAAATGTTGGCTGAACATCAAACTGAAATAAATAAAATACACCCTACTCTGATGGAAATTAAAAGCACAAATAATAACATAGAAGCTTCTATAGCATTTCTCACCTCACAGAATGAGGAATTAAAACATAAAATTGAACAAATGGAACTTCAAATCAAAAAAGATAAAGATTATATAACTATATTGGAGGATAAAATCGAGGATCTGCAACGCGAGAACCGTAAGACAGCCATAGAACTGAAAAATGTTCCGAAAATCACTAAAGAGTCTAAAGAGGACTTAATGAAGATGGTTTTAACTTTATCTAAAAATATTGGTTATAACCTTGAGAAAAACGACATCAAAGACATCTATAGAGTCCGTAATAAACGTGACATTAATAAAAGTCCAATCATTACTGAATTGACGTCAACACTACAAAAGACGGAGTTTTTAAAAATGATTAAGTATTTCAGAATAAAGCAAAAGGAGAAATTGTGTGCCAAGCATCTAGGCTTTACCACGGACGAATATTCCCCCGTATATGTAAGTGAGCATCTGACAGCAAAAGCAACACGACTGCATTTTCTTGCTCGCGATCTTGCTAAGACAAAAGAGTATAAGTTCTGCTGGTCTGCATATGGAAGAATTTATGTTAGAAAAAATGAGAGCTCTCCTATAATTTTAATTAAAAATGATTCACAAATTCAAAGCCTTATGCAAAAAGCATGACTATTTGTACTAAATATTTATTTTGTATTGATACACTTTTATTCGTATGTTTATTGTTCTTGTAAGATTAGTGTTCCTAAAATATTTAACCTATATAAATGTAAAATTATTATTCTTATCATAATGTCAACACACGCACATAAAAATAACACACATTACACATATCCATCCACTCTCATGAATTTACTAAACAAACTCATCTTTAGCATATTTACAAATTATTCACATTATACTTACACATATCATAAAAGTACTCCTTTACAATCAATACATAAACACTTAGAATTAAGAAAAGTAATGCAAATTATAGATAAAGAATCTGAGTTTAATACTGGTTATGGATAGTTCTCTAAATACTTTACATGAATTAGACAATATAAGCATTGCACAATCCAGTGAATGTCGAGTCCAAGACTTTGGAACACAACAAATAATACATAAATCCGATATAACTATTATTTCACAAAATATTCGGAGTATTTATAGAAATTTTGATGACTTATATTTAAATCTTACTCAACTTCGAATAACGCCTGATTTTATTATCCTTAGCGAGTGTTGGTTAGACAAGAACAAACCTGTTCCTATATTAAATAATTACACGTCCTATAATACAACACAGCACATAAATCATTGCGATGGTGTTACTGCTTATATTAGTAATAAGCATTCAGTGAGTGTCAATGAAATTTCACTATCAGAAGCGTCTTGTCTGCAAATTCAATTTAATGACTACATTATTATTGGTATTTATCGCTCGCCATCTAACATACATGCTGAAAGTTTTATAAACTCTCTTAGTCATTACTTAGAGTCCTTAAAAATGTGCAAACATATTGTCTTGGCGGGTGATATTAACATTAATATAATACACAAGTATAATGAAAGTACACATGAAAGAATAAATAGACTAAACTATTTAAATATGTTATGTACACATGGCTTGCTTCCAGGACACTCGATACCTACGAGAGGTAGCAACTGTCTCGATCACTGTATGTTGAAAATAGATACAAATAAATCACATGCAACAATCGTAGT